>CM066322.1:179079395-180279395 GCA_033807775.1 Saussurea involucrata
TTAAGAAGAAAGATGGTACCATGAGAATGTGTATTGATTACCGAGAGTTGAATAAGGTAACTATTAAGAACAAGTATCCGCTTCCGAGGATTGATGATCTATTCGATCAACTCCAAGGTGCGGGATGTTTTTCAAAGATAGACTTAAGATCTGGATACCATCAAGTGCGAGTAAGAGATGAAGACGTTTCAAAAACAGCGTTTAGAACAAGATATGGACATTATGAGTTCCTTGTAATGCCATTTGGGTTGACAAATGCTCCTGCGATATTTATGGACTTGATGAACAGAGTGTGTCGACCATTTTTAGATAAGTTTGTCATCGTGTTTATTGATGATATACTTATTTATTCAAAGACTGAAGAAGATCATGAGCAACATCTTCGTGAAGTCTTAGGAGTTTTAAGAAAAGAGAAGTTGTACGCGAAGTTTTCAAAGTGTGAATTTTGGTTGAAGGAAGTACAGTTTCTAGGTCATGTAATTACTTCTGAAGGAGTTAAAGTAGATCCTTCAAAGATTGAAGCAATGACGAATTGGGAGACACCTAGAAGTGCATCTGAGATAAGAAGCTTTATGGGATTAGCAGGTTATTATAGAAGATTCATAAAAGATTTTTCTAAGATTGCATCTGCTTTGACGTTGTTAACCAGAAAGAATGAGAAGTTTGTTTGGACGGAGAAACAGGAAACAGCTTTCAGATTATTACGTCAAAAACTGTGTGAAGCACCTATTCTTGCCCTGCCAGAAGGGACAGAAGATTTTGTTGTATATAGTGATGCTTCAAAAATGGGTTTAGGATGTGTGCTAATGCAAAGGGGCAAAGTGATTGCCTATGCCTCAAGACAGCTTAAGGAGCATGAAAAGAATTATCCTACCCATGATTTAGAGTTAGCAGCAGTGGTGTTCGCTTTGAAGCTATGGCGACACTATTTGTATGGAACGAAGTGTACTCTTTTTACTGATCACAAGAGTTTTGCAACATGTTTTTGATCAGAAAGAATTAAACATGAGGCAGCGAAGATGGTTAGAATTGCTTAAGGATTACGATTGTGAATTGCATTACCATCCTGGTAAAGCAAATGTCGTGGCTGATGCCTTAAGTAGAAATGAGTATGGTGGGTGTTTGAAATTGGTAAACGCTAGAATTGATGTAACGTCAAGTTTGATGGAAAAGATTAAAGAAGCACAAGTGGTTGCTTTGCGAGAGGAAAATCTGAAAGAAGAAGTAATAGGTAAGCAACATCTTCAGTTGACTGAAGATGGCCGGGGGATTAAATTATTTCAAGGAAGAGTTTGGGTGCCTAAAATGGGGGGAAATCGAGAGTTGATTCTCGAAGATGCTCATAGATCTAAATATTCCATTCACCCTGGGAGTACGAAGATGTATCGAGATCTGAAATTGCATTATTGGTGGCCAACGATGAAAGTAGATGTGGCGCGAAAGGTAGAAATGTGTACTACTTGTTCGTTGGTAAAAGCTGAACATCAGAAGCCTTATGGAAGTTTCCAATCTTTGGAAATTCCGGAATGGAAGTGGGAGAAGATTACCATGGACTTTGTGACGAAGTTACCAAAGACGCAAAAAGGTAACGACACAATATGGGTAATCGTGGATAGATTAACTAAGAGTGCTCATTTTCTAGCAATGAAAGAGGCATCACCAATTGAGAAATTGGCAAAGTTGTATATTGATGAGGTAGTATCAAGGCATGGTATACCGGTGTCGATAGTGTCAGATCGGGATAGTCGGTTTACCTCGAGATTTTGGCGATCATTGCAAGAAGAATTGGGTACTAAAGTTAATTTGAGTACTGCTTTTCATCCACAGACCGATGGACAGAGTGAGCGGACTATTCAAACTTTGGAGGATATGCTCAGGTGTTGTGTTTTGGATTTTGGTGGTAACTGGGATACACATCTACCGTTAGTAGAATTTGCGTATAACAATAGTTATCATTCGAGCATCGGGAGAGCACCCTTCGAAGCGTTGTATGGTCGTAAGTGTAGAACTCCGGTGTGTTGGTTAGAAGCCGGGGAGAAACAATTTGCTGGTCCAGGGTTAGTACAGCAAACAGCGGATAAAGTAAAAGAGATTCGGCAGCATATGAAAGCAGCCCAAGATAGACAGAAGAGTTATGCTGATCCGAAGCGGAGACCAAAGGAATTTCAAGTTGGGGAGCGTGTGATGCTCAAGGTATCCCCATGGAAAGGTGTGATAAGGTTTGGAAAACGTGGGAAGTTGAGTCCTCGTTTTCTAGGACCTTTCACCATTGTTGAGAGAATTGGGTTACAAGCTTACAAGTTAGATCTTCCACCAGAGTTGGAAGGGGTTCATAATACTTTCCATGTATGTTATCTTCGGAAGTGTTTGGCCGAAGAGGAAGATGTGATTCCACTTGCAGATGTGAGAATAGATGAAAAGAGTCGTTGTGTAGAGGAACCAGAGGCAATTTTAGAAAGATCAGTTAGAAAGCTACGTAGTGGTAAAGAGGTAGCTATGTTGAAAGTACAGTGGAAACACCATAGAGGTAGTAATGTGACTTTAGAGTCAGAAGAGAGTATGAGGGATAGATATCCTCATTTGTTTACCTGACTTTGATTTCGGGGACGAAATCATTTTCAAGTTGGGGAGTATTGTAACATCCTGAAAATTCCATTTAATAAATAATAACTTAGTATTATTTATTTAAAGTTTATGAAGAAAGTTAACTAGAAGGGTTAATTTGTTATTTTTGGAAGTTGAGGTATTAATTGGAAAATGAGTTAATGACTCATCTATTTGGTGTGGAGGTGTCAAATTGTGAGGATAAGTATTGTAAAATACTGATTATTGTGTGGGAGTGTTTCACAAAGAAAGAACAGAGAGATCGAGAGAAAAAGAAAAAAGGGCGAAGGAAGGAAAAGAGAGAAAGAAATCAGTGGTGAAATTAGAGATTGTTGATAAGCTGCCATTAAGCTGTTCGTTAAGCTCTTACGTGAATCAGTGTATAAATCGACTTTTAAGGTGAGTTTAATTGATTCTTGCTTAAAACTTAACATGTAAACATATGTGTATGTGTTTATCGAGCTTAAATATTATTTTATGTGCTTAATGCTTAATCTGGTAAGAAACAGCTTAATGAGAGGTAGATGATGATGAACAGTGAATGAATCTCGCAGCCTTGGCTTGCGAGAATCAGATAAAGTTCGCAACCGTTGGTTGCGAAAATAAGAATTTCGCAAGTGTAGCTTGCGAGTTTTATGAAACTCGCAACCATAGCCTGCGAACTTCTGAAATTCGCAGCTTTGGCTTGCGAATTATATGAAACTCGCAATCAGTAGCCTGCGAACTTTGATGCTTTTTGAGATAAAAATGCATGATGATTTTATGTGAAGTTTTCATGTTATTATTTATATGCTCCTGACATGATTTAATGATAAAGATTATGCATGAAATATTAGCATATGAAGAGTTTATATCAGTTATTAAATATAGAGATTTATTTGATATTATTGGCACTATGGATGTAATAGAAAGAGTGATGATACATATTTATTGTGTTGCGATGGCTAGAGTTTACATTTGGTCTAGTGGACAACTTAGTACGGTCTAATGGGAACCGCATACTAGCTGGGACCTATAAGGTAATTCTAGTGGTGGAGTGATTCAGGGTGGTGAGGTATTGAAATGTGAGAGAATTACATTGAGGTGTAATTCGCATTTCAGGCGATAGGAAGTGTGAGAGAATTACATTAAGGTGTAATTCGCATTTCCGGTGTTTATTAAATGATGAAGTGTGAGAAAATTACATCGAGTTGTAATTTGCATTTCATGGGTTGTTGAGTTTAATTTCTTATAAATCCGGTGGGATTATAAGTAATTGATGTTATTCTATTTACTGACTAGGTGAAATAGTCATAGTAGTTGGAACGTGATTTGGTAAGATGAAAGATGCAGGTTTGAGACACCTGATGTTTTAGTTGTTGAGTTTTAAATTTGAATTGATTAACCTCACTAGGCGAAAGCCTAATGTTTAAGTTGAACTGTCATATCAGGTTCAGGTTCGGGAAAGAAGTTTGGGGAGTGAATTTCATATCAAACTTTGAGGTGTTGAAGGATCCAGCAATTCTTTTGGAGATTTTGGAACGAAGCTTAGATAATCTAGTTAATCTATTTATGTTGTAAGAATAGATTAATAAGATTATTTAGGACAAGTTTAAATGTTGTATATAAAATGATGCTGTAGATCCTTGTTGTTATAAAAGTTTGGTATCTTTAGGGATCATAGCATTTTATTTTGGGGTTTAAATTTACCCTGTTTTTAGGGTGTTTCAGATAGTGAACATATCTGAAAAATATCATAAAGATTCATGGTTTAAATCTGTAAATTTCTGGGTTTAGGATGAACCAGTGAACTGAGATTTTTATGATGTTCATAAGAATCGCAAGCCTTAAGGGTTGCGAGGGGTCTTTGGCTCGCAAGCAAAGGCTGCGAGGAAGCCTTGGCTCGCAAGCCATGCTTGCGAGGAAGAGAGAGTTGCGAGGGATTGCGAGGGAAAAAGAGAGAGTTGCGAGGCCATGAGCCTGCGAGGCCATGGGCTGCGAGGAAGAGGTCCATCGCAATAGTGGCTTGCGATGAGGATGTCCATCGCAATAGTGGCTTGCGATGAGAATACCTTGTTGCTGATAGTTGCGATAGAAATAAGAGGTTTTAGGATTTTGGTATTTAATTATATCCTAAACAGTAGATTAATATCATATATTTGTATATGGGTATTTGACAGATATTTGTGAAGGCAGTGGTGAATATTCTTACAACTTAGAGAAAGGAGTAATAGCTCTCAACCAGGTGAGTTTATTCAACTCTTTTTAAAATTCAGCAATTAATATTGAAATGGATGTGTAATATGTATGTTTGAACATGTTAATAAGGACTTGTCTTAATCAGTAATGAGTCCAAATAAATGACTATGAGTTATGCTATGTTGGTCCCCGTGCTAAATTGCAAAGAGGGGATAGTTAAGAAGTCGAGGTGTCGAGGTTATTAATATTCTTTATAAATATATATATAGAATATATTTTGAGATGTATTATATTGTATGTTATGCACATACGATAGGAAGAGTTATAATACTTGTGTATTATGTTGTGATTGCTAAAAATAGGCGTCCGGTCATCGGGGGCACCTTAGTACGGTATAATGGGAACCGATTACTAGCCATTGACCTAAGGGATGTAATTTTTAGTGATTGAGTGTACCTTGAATCATCGGGGGTCCCAGTTGAGTATCGCGATATTATAATCCCATTGGGACCATTGATTCTGAGGTGGGGAGAACATGAAATGTGGAATAGGCAGATTTTGATTTGTAATTCCCATTTCGAATGGAAGATCGGAGATTTCCATTTTTATAGGGAAGATCAGAGATTTTCCGTTGTGAAAGGAAGATTTGAGATAGACATAAAGTAAATTGTAATCTCTACTTCCGGATTAAGAAATAGGCAGGTTTTGACTTGTAATTTCTTGGATAAGAGTATTAACTTCGAATATGGGATTATTCATAGTAAACTCTTGGTAGTGATTTTATGGCTAGACGAATTAGTCATAAGTATGGGAGTGGGGTAGATTCCCAGTGTTGAAAGGAGTTGTTGTACGGTAAGATGGGCGAGAACAGGTTTGATTTATCTGTTGAGATTTTAATTGTTAAATTTTATTTTGATTTGAATATTCTCACTAGGCGAAAGCCTAATGTTTCAAGTTGAATCTTCTTACCAGGTACATGCTTCGGGAAGTAAGCGGGGATGAGAGATGAGAACTTTTGGAAGGAATCAAACTTGGAGATGACAGAGGATCTAGTTATTCTTTTGATATTATGGGACAGATGATTAGATAACCTAGTTAATCTGATTATGGTGAAATGATTAGATTAATAGGTTATTTGAATTAGATGTTTGTTGTATATAGAAACCTTACTGTTGATCCTCTCGTTATGTAAGTTTGAAGTTTTATGATCATAACTTGTGGAATTTGCAAGGTTTAAATTAGCCCTGTTTTTAGGGCATTACAGAACAACAAGAAATATTTTGCCTGAACCATCTAATTAAACACAACGACTTCTCAAGGTATTCTTCGATCCATGAGTTTAATATCACATCTTTCTCCCTTTAAAAGTAATTTATATTGGAAAAGTGTTGGTTAATGTTATAGTTATGAATTTATTATGTGGTAATGATGTTAATTGCTCACTTGGAAATTGTAAGTGTGTCGTTTGAGTGTAATGGATCCATAGGCACTAGAGTCGTAGCACGGAATAAGCATCGGGATCCATGATAAGAAATATGTGGACCTATATGGTCGGGCATTGTCTCATGGGTAGTAAGGTGTAATTCCAAAGTGCTTGTTTGTGGATTTAGAGTGGCCCAATGTATAGACCTGGAGTGGTTGAAGTTGGGGGCTCACAAGTTATAGACTCCTCGGGGTTGCGCTTGTTTCCGTCTTATTGTCGATATGTGATTTTTACTACTAACGGTTATATGACTGCCTTGTCTTATGCGATTATTGTTAATGTCAGGATCGATTCCAAACAAGAATAATTATACTTAGAAATCAGAATTAAAGAATCTTGCGGAATAGAACTTTAATTCAAACACACTCAATGAACAACTAATCAGAAAACACAATTTGTTTGTATTCAATACTTCAACTCACAAGTTTACAACCAAACCTCAATCTTGTTGAACATGCTCAACAAGACGACTTCTACTTCTCTAGAAATAGGGTTCTAAACCTTGAGGTTAATTCTCTCTAAAACAAAAACGAATTCTAAAGAATCTCACCGAATAGCTATCTATCAAAATCTATTTATACTAAATAATTACAAGATACCTATCAAAACAAAATTGATCTTCAGAATATTATTTCATGCTTATCTTCAATCATTCCATCTTTATCTCCAACATTCTCGCATTCCATAATTATGATCACAAGCAGCATTAACATCGTTATGCACAAGCAGTACTAACATTGTTCCAGCAGCATTAACTTTTACTTGTAGTACTAACCTTGCTCTGGCAGTAGTATTGTTGTTCTGGCAGTACTAACCATACTTGGCAAATCTTCAGTTCCCAACAGTTAATTATCAAGCTTCCATCAACGGTTGAAGCATTGGATATCAAGTGTCCTCCACCATGGGTTTTATTATGTTTCCGTCGCATCTTGGATCAATTCTTATTATAATCAATTGTAGGTTCTTACTCTTATCGTGTTAGACTAACACTTTTTCTCATGGGTGTATGTTTAGGGTCTTCAAGCGGTGGGGTCCCTCGGATTTGAGTGAAGAGATGCGATGAAATAGCATTTTTGGAGTATATAGAGGCGTATATGACAAGTGGTCAATATTGATTTTTTGGTAGCCATTAGACAACACCCGAATGTAATCTAAGTCTTGTTAGTTTAGATTATTAGGTTGTTGGATCATAGTTGGCTCGTTATTATTGTTTTGTAAACGCCATACCTTATTTCCCCATTCATTGGGTTTAATTTTTAAAATTCAACCACCATTTAGAAGGTTTAATTTTTAAAAAAACGGCTAGGGCTTCTCTATCTTATTGCTTGCTCCTTGTGGCTCTTTTCTCAAATTGAGTTTTATAATTCATTTCTTTTTAATTCAAGTTATATAACATATTTTTATATCTTTATTTATCTCTTCGTACTAACAATAAATGTTATCTTACTTGAGGTTGTTAGAGCATCTTTAACAGTTTCTCTAAAATAGAGAAAATTGTATTTGTGTTCTCTATATTGTTCTTTAAAATATAAATGACCTCTCAGTGTGTTATTGCATAACATCGTTATACCCGACGAGCACAAATCCATTCTGGATAAAGAGTGAGGGCTTGCTCTCACTAAGTTCACCTTCCCTTTAGGTACGGCGGAAGTTAATTTTATCTTTGAATCTTCATTTTAAAAAATCTATGATGCTCTCATAAATTGATATTTTGATTATTATATAGAAATTCCCAAATCATTCCCAATGTATGGGTATATATCTATATGAAATGTAATATTGAAAATTTTTAATTGGTAGAATTTCATAAATCCCTTGATTTTTATAAAATGATGTTACTATTATTGTTAATATTTTGATATTATCATATTTGTTTTGCTAAGATTGAGCTAGAATATTGGTAGAACTGATTTATGGAGCAAGTAAAGTATCATGATCATAGGCCATAATCAGCAATTAACCCTACAAACTTAGTTCAAATATTGGTTATTTAGTAAGGGGTCGTTTACGTAATCACTTACCCGGGTAAGTGTTTACCGGTAAAACCACAAGGCTTGTGGCGTACTGGTAAGGCATGTGGGGGATGTGGTTAGTAGCCCATCTGCCCCATGCTCGAATCCAGGCGCTTCCATCTTGTGGCCACTGAGGACAAACTCAGGGCTGCACGCTTTAGCAGTCGGGCCAAAGGCCCAAGTTTGCCAAGGGATTAGTCGGGGCTACGGCCTCGGATACCCTTCCCCAAAAAAAAGTGCTTACCGGTAAAATTCAACACTATCACTTATTTTCCGGGTAAGATTTTAGTCCACAAAAATGGCATCGTATGCAACAATTTAGCAGATAAGTATTAACGGTGGTAAGAGTCGTCTCACTCACTTACCGAGTAAGACTCTCAGTCCTTGCTTTCAACTTCCGGTCCTTGCTTCCGCTCTTACCGGGTAAGATTCTTGGTCCTTGCCATATTCATGCGGTAAGCTAATGTAACTTGGTAAACACTTACCCGGGTAAGCGTTTTGTAAACGACCCTAAAGATACTATGGAAAAACCAACCAATCAACTCAACTTGATGTATGATGTATGTTTAATGTTGATAGGGTAGAATATATTGGAAATGTTATATTTAACCTGCAAGAAGTTATTAGACTTTACAAGAAGAATGGCAAGAATGGGGAATTTTGAGTTGGTTTTAATGTGCAATTAAATGAAATGTTTCTATTTGAAATGATAATTTGTTCATGTAATCTTAAATGTTGTTATGTGAGTGTGATGTATGCAAGTAAATTGTATTTTGAAAATGTATGAAATGGTTTATTATGAAGTTGTGATTTGTGCGGATGTTATTGACACTCTTAAAGCACATCTAACAGAATTGAAAAGCAAAAGTCAAAATCTAAAAAAATACATTTTCGGAGTGGAAGTATATTTATGGCTTTGCGTAGTCTTTCGTGAAAACTTCATTATGACTTTACACATATAAAATGACGTTGAGATAAACGAGATATTAACCAACAATCAGTGGATTAATGATGTTGTTTGTGTATTGTAACCAAGGTTCTACGTGGCGTGGTGGCGATGTCAAACCTCAAGTCTTAAAAGCCATGGCGTTTTCTAGATATGACTTATGGCGTCAAAATTCTAATTCATTAGGAGCCATGACATTTTCAAGATGTGACTTATGACATTAAATTTCTATCATATATATTATTATATACAAAAACACATGTTTTGTAGTGTTACTCAATGAATCAACAGTAATAACCAAGTTAAATTAGTTTATATATAAATTGCAAAATTCAAATAAGAATTTGCTTTTACAAGTTACAACTCGTTTTCCATCGAATTATTTTATTTAAATATTAAATCAATTACTTGACCTTTGAATCTATCCCATAAACGTAACATTCATTCAACCAGAAATAAGCATTCAGATTACATAATTAAACTTGTTCAAAAACATTCATTTTCCCATACTAAGCAACATTTACAGCGGAAGTCTCTATTCCACAGCCGAGCACTATATCTATAGTTATCAGTCCAAACTTGGAGTTGCTATACGCTCCAAATCCTCCTTGCCAACTCTTAGTTCTTGCTAGAAGAACCAATAGAACGCTTACCTGAAAATGGTTTAGTTTTTGAAAAGCGAGGGTTAGACCAAAAGGTCTAGTGAATTCCCTCCATAAAGCATTCAACACAGTAATAAATCATTTCATAGAAAACGTACGTTCACATCTTTCTCATAAACATCATCCAAGGTTAAACACAGGGTTCAGGGTCGCATAAGCTACTCCGATCGGGGCCTAACGGACACCCTCTCGTCTACGCCGAAATCCAAGTGGACTCCTCGTTCCTTCAGGTAGGAGGAAACGAATTCCAACCTACAAGATAACCTCCATATGCCCAAGGGATTAGAAATCCTAAGGTACCCTGGCCCCACTGTGCAACCGACTCCACATAGCATACACATACATTTGAAATCATATTCATGAAAACCTTAAACATCTTTCATTTGCAAGTAAACATGTAAATCATGAAAACATGCATAACTTTTATAAATCAGTTCATGCTCGATAAAGGAACCATATTCAGTAAAAATAGTACGTCATAAAAAGGGTTGAGAGAACTCACCTTTGATTATCGTAGAACGCACTTCTTAAATTCCTCCCAGCTAAACCAGTCGAACACCTAAGGGCATTAGATTCTTATCAGATTAAACAGCTCGACCTACTGTCCAACACACACACCTGTCCGGATACCAACTTGTCCGGATACCATACTTGTCCGGATACCATACTTGTCCGGATACCATACTTGTCCGGATACCTTACTTGTCCGGATACCCTACCCGGTACCTCGATCTACCCGGAAAACACCCACCCGGAGACTACCATAGAGCTTTACCCGGAAACTAACATCCGTATCCGGAAACCACCATATCATCAAGAGCTGAAGGTGTCCGGGTACGGCTGCTGTCCGAAAATAAACTCCTTAAAAGTGATTTCTAACCCGATTTTAGCCATTAGTTTGATTAGATAACCTCAAAGGTTCATCCACCAACCTCAAACACCCAATTAATCCCACTTTAAACTCTTAAAATCGATTCATTAATACAAAACCCATAAAACTTCATTTTCAAGGAAAAATGGTGAAACTTAAGTAATCAACAATATCAGTCCTAAGGATTCATAACAAAAAGAAGGAGAAGCATTATCCTAATCAGAAGAACGAATTAGGATGCATTACCTTGCAAATTCTAGCTTGATTCTTCCTTTCTCTTGATTTCTCTTCAAACGTTTCTTTCTTTCCTTCCTTCTTCCTTAGCCGCCATCACCAAGAGCACACACACACATTCACACTACTGATTTCAGCAATTGGAGGCTGCCCTAGGGATTGGTGTCCTTAAATACCTTTCACAAAATTGCTATCAAGTCCCTCAAGAATACTTTTCTTTTATTCCACTTTGACCACCAAACTCTAAACTCACTCGAATTTGGGTTGTTACAACACTCCCCCCTTAAAAGAATTCCGTCCCCGGAATTCCTTATTGGAAAGGACGCGGGTATCATGCCCACACCACAACTGACACCTCCCTAAGGTAATGCCACTCCTGACTCAGTCAACCACCTCATTAAATTCGAAACATGGAACATTGGATGCATTCCCTTCAGTTCTTACGGTACTCTAACTTGTAGGCTACTATTCCTATTCGATCGGTCTTAACAATAGTAGATTAGTTAAGGCTTCTCATGCATCTATACTTCCCTTAGGGAGGAACTGGGCGGGATCCTCCGCTATAACACAAGATTCTTTCACCAAGAAACAATCATTCACCTGATAGCTTGGCACAAGGCCAACCCTGTACATCCCGATAATTACTAACCCGAAGTTCCTTCATCGCATTACACGCAATTCTAGATCACTTCTCCCAACCAACAATCGTCTATGCGGCTAACATTTCCCTTTTCTCAGACCACACCGACCACAGTTCGCCAACCATCTATCATATCTCCACCACTTCATCACTCCATCCTTGTACGTAACCCAGGGTGGGAACCTTCAAACCTAACGTTGAAGTGTTCACCTACTCGAATTAAGCTTATCCTGAAACACATCAAATCCTCGCTGATTACCACGTTCGCTCGGTCATAAAACATAACTCCGGTTACCCTCACCCAACTGGGAGGAATAACCATGGTCACACCATACTATTCTCACTAGCTTAAACACTGCACGACCAGATCGTTTAAACATTTCTCCCAAAGTCACTAACTTAACTCATTTAGTTGTCTCATCCACTTCTTCCCTGCACAAAAACATACACAATTTCCTTCCTCCATATTTTTCCAACGGTTCGCACACTTATCAATGACAATCTACACAATACTGTACCTTTCGGCAATACTGTCAAGTTTACTACTTCCAATTTACTCGCTTGTTCCGACATACTATCTACACCTTCCCCACGTTAGCGTGGAGCATGACACGGGGTTTTGACACCCCGCGAAATCTAACCGCAAGTGTACGGGTCGAAGTCAAGTAATAGTGTACGGAAGTACGAGTATCGAATCACGGGGAACTAGGAACTAAATATCACAATTACTATAAGAACTATTAATTGGACTGTCGAAATTGGAGATTAGCTTTATAACTAATTACTTGCAGAATTTAAAATCACACAAACGCCAGACAACTAGTAAGCAGCTTTGGAATTCAGATGGAGAAACAGTTGAGGGTTGGATATCCTTAGGTTTCACATATGAACATCAGACTAAAGATAAATACCAGTTAATTCCGTTTATGAGTACTCAACCTTGATCTAACCATTGCTCTCTCTCAAGTAACAACAGTTATATTTGTAAAACGTAGTGCTTTCTCAAGCTACCATGAAGTTTATTTCGAAAACAAACACAAGATTAATCTCTCGATCTCACCTTATGTAGTTCAAAACACATTAAGCGTAGGTTATTATGAGACTAAAGTTTACTCGGTATATCTCTATCCTTTCTTACTTTAGACATGTGATTCCTAATTCTAGATCTCAATTAATTCTCTCGAACATAATTGATGACAATAAAACAATTGCAAGTTAGCTACGCTCACAAAGGCATTAAGAACAAAATCACACGCATTCATTATATCGGAAAAACTGATAAAATCATTCGCCATCCATCTATATGTTCACTCCTAATTCAATCCAACCCCCAACATCTTAAAGTTAGTTCATGATGTTAGGGGATTCAAACACAAAAGGAAAAGAAACGAAAGTGTAATTAAACATGGTAAACGTGATCGTGGTGACGGTGTAAGATGAATTGATGAACTCCCTTTTCCCGTGCTGAATTCTCCTTCGCGTCTTGAACGTTCCTTCGATTGGTTCTCGATCTTGGCTCCAAACGGTGTCAATTGGCTCTGGAAATCGCCCCCGGACTGCTCCCAATCGTTTGCCGTAAGTTCGATCCCGAACGAATGACCTAAACCCGAAAGTTATAGCTGAAAAACGTGAAACAGAGGCTTACGCGGCCTTCCACGCGACTTGTAAGTCGCGTGGAAAGTCGCGCGCTTTCCAGAGGTGCTTCTGGGTTGTTTCTGGTTCGCGGGTCGGGTCCTGGTTCGGTCGCGGGTCTTGGGCTTGGCTTTTGGGCTTCCGTTAGGCTTCGTTTTGACTCGTTTTGGGCTCTTTTTAGCTTCTATTTCCGAGGAATGCCGCTTTTTATAAAACCTGTGTAAATCACTAGATAAACCGTGAAATATACGCCTTTTTACTTGAGTCCAAGCCAATCTCATTGGTTTGAGAACCGAAAATAACGCCAAAAAGTGGCGTTATCAACAACCCCAAACCGAGCGTTGCTTGTCCCCAAGCAAATTAACGATAAACAGAATAAAAGCATATATCTGTGAAAGAATAATAACTGCACAATTCCAATCGGTACTTTAACGTCCCAAAAATTACAAGGAATTTAAAATTTTTAAAGTAACATTTCATTAATTAAAACCCATTTAATAATTCAATCATCTCGTTTTCAAACTCATAAATAATATTCTTACGAACAATAAACAGCGGAATAAATGTCTAAAATTAAAATCATAAAAGTAATCAACTCTTCCCACGCGCCAGTGTGTACTCGTCACGCCTTGGAGCCACTCGCACCTGAAACCACAATTTTATTGGGAAAGGGTAAGCACGAAGCTTAGTGAATTCAGACACCATAAATAACACAGTTACTTCCACACCACCTCTAAACAAATAATTGCACATAAACAGCATACAAGTCTACGAACAAATCATAAACATGCATACCTACACCATCCCACCCAAAGGCATAAGCTGGTCCACCCGACCACACAATAACCGTGCAAGCATTACCCGGCTCCCCCGGATTCCTACGCCACCCGCGTATATAAACCTCGGCCCCGCCGAATCACTACGCCACCCGCGTATATAAACCTCGGCCCCGCCGAGTCACTACGCCACCCGCGTATATAAACCTCGGCCCCGCCGAGTCACTACGCCACCCGCGTATATAAACCTCGGCCCCGCCGAGTCACTACGCCACCCGCGTATATAAACCTCGGCCCCACCGAACTCCTACGCCACCCGCGTAGTCATAACAATAAAGGTCCGACTAGACGCCCCACTATTTAGTCCCGCATCACAAACAATTAAAACTACCACACACGTACAAATCGTAATGTAAAAAGTAACCGACATTAGTTATAGTGAGAGAACTCACCTCGTAAGCGCGCCTAGCTCACAAACAATAATTCAAGCTTCACAAATCCAAGATCACTTCCCGACACCTAAACAATCGTTACAATGTATTAACACGAGACCCGGACCCTAAAACACGACGCACCCTTAAATCGTCACTAAAACGACTTTTCGGCCTAACCAAACAGGTCTGTTCGGGACCTGTTCCGACCTCCATAAACCCAGAAAATCCTCAATTAAATTACATAACCAGAAAGTGCTCTGAGTTAGGGTTCCAAGGACATATTATACACCTCCTAACGATTTTTCTACAATTTATTATGGATTTTACAAAACTGATTAACTGCACAGCGAAAAACAGCACCTTTCGTTATAAAACAGCAGTTTGACACTAGCTACGGTCCGAACTGGTTTTTCCGCAAAACATAAGAAACTTACTAGACTCAGAATGAGAACTTTTGGCACTAGTTTCATCCCAATCCGACATTCCTAGCAGAAGTTATGGCTTTCCCGAAACAGTGGCAGAAACTGTGACTTTTAAACGGAACGAATCTGCCACATCCGGACCTGCTGTATAAACAGCCAAATTACGCCTAGCTAGAGGCCGAACCGGACTTCCGCTAAAACACAAAAAGTGTGCCCGGCACAGAATGTGAACCGTGGGCACCGGATTCGCCTCAATCCGAGCTACGACGGAAAAGTTATGGCCGTCGCAAAACAGTGGCACACAACCGTTTTCACATAAAATGATAACTAACGATTATAATCTCATTAAGACAATGCTTAACCCAAACAGCCCCGGGAAGCCTAAAACTTACTGGAACATAAAATACCAAGGTGTAACAACAGCCGTGCACCACCCCCCCCCCCCTTGCCGCCTCCGGCGGCGGTGGTGGTCGGCGGCGATCACGCACACACGCACACACCCCCTCATATCACCGCCCTCTCTTTCGATCGCTCTACGCGAGCCCACCCGCAGGCACAACCACAGCCGCCACAGCGGCGGCGAGCAGTGGTGGCCACACCGCCGACGGCCATGGCTGCCGCGGCGGTGGTGGTGGTTGCGGTACCCTTGCGACGAACAAAACTTAAAGAAAGGAAAACACGAACGACAATAACGATTACCTCGACGAACGCCTTCTCGCCCTCCAAACCGACCAACTCGCCGGTGATCACTTTCTTCCCCTCTCTCCTCGTCGTCGGCGGCAGATTCCAACTCACTCTCGGCTTCTCTCTCTCTCTCTTCGATTCCTCTCTCTCTCTCAGTTCTAAACTCCGGCCGACACACAAGAAGTAAAGGAGCCGTAGGTTTTCTTTTGTAATTTGTTCTCTTTGTTTGAGTAATGTACACGGCACCCTCCTCCTAACAACATAAGGGTTTTGACAAAATACTGCGTGGGCCGAACCCATGAGGGGGGGTTTCGGCCTTTGACCCTTATAGCCCCTCAACTTATCAACCTCTCGCAACTAACCAAAAATTCCGACATTTTTAACGATTAGGTCCAACTCGACTAACCCGGTTAACGGAAATCACATTAAAATCAAACTTAAAGGAAAATAATTAATAAAAGAAATTACGTACCGGGATACGGGCTTTACAGGTACCAAGTGATGCATCGGTGATTTCCCATACCCGTGAATATCTATCTCACTTTCGCCTCATACTTTAATTTGTCCGATCTATGACCTTCTATTGGTAGTTGAGCTCGTGACAGTTCCGATTACATTAGGGTTAGACTAGGTCCAAACATAATAGAGAAAACATTTCGCCTCGACCCTACCTCACGGGATACTCTCTTTGCACTCGAACCTAGGTTATCGCTCGTGTTGTCATGTTTAAGGAGGTTATGCACAAGAATACTCAAATGTCATGACAACTCTCAAGAAAGACGCACAAATGTCCAAAAATTAGATCTCAGAAAGGAATCAAGTAGCAAGACAGGGGATATCTGTAAAGGTAGTCGTAAACTGTAATCACATTTTCCAAAAGATCATCCAGGTCTTTACACGGGTTGTAATGGGGCTAAGGCTATGGTTATGAAACGACGGGTAAAAAGGTTCAAATATCCTTGGCATGTCAATCATTGGCAGTTCCGAACTCTATAGTTTTTCGCTCTCTTATTTGGCCCTCTTCGTCACTATTGGAGTTGCCTTGACTCACTTATTATGCAGCTCTACTAGAGACTATCTAACTAACGGTATTTATTTACTTCGCCAAAAACTTGACACGGGGTTTTGACACCCCGCGAAATCTAACCGCAAGTGTACGGGTCGAAGTCAAGTAATAGTGTACGGAAGTACGAGTATCGAATCACGGGGAACTAGGAACTAAATATCACAATTACTATAAGAACTATTAATTGGACTGTCGAAATTGGAGATTGGCTTTATAACTAATTACTTGCAGAATTTAAAATCACACAAACGCCAAACAACTAGTAAGCAGCTTTGGAATTCAGATGGAGAAACAGTTGAGGGTTGGATATCCTTAGGTTTCACATATGAACATCAGACTAAAGATAAATACTAGTTAATTCCGTTTATGAGTACTCAACCTTGATCTAACCATTGCTCTCTCTCAAGTAACAACAGTTATATTTGTAAAACGTGGTGCTTTCTCAAGCTACCATGAAGTTTATTTCGAAAACAAACACAAGATTAATCTCTCGATCTCACCTTATGTAGTTCAAAACACATTAAGCGTAGGTTATTATGAGACTAAAGTTTACTCGGTATATCTCTATCCTTTCTTACTTTAGACATGTGATTCCTAATTCTAGATCTCAATTAATTCTCTCGAACATAATTGATGACAATAAAACAATTGCAAGTTATCTACGCTCACAAAGGCATTAAGAACAAAATCACACGCATTCATTATATCGGAAAAACTGATAAAATCATTCGTCATCCATCTATATGTTCACTCCTAATTCAATCCAACCCCCAACATCTTAAAGTTAGTTCATGATGTTGGGGGATTCAAACACAAAAGGAAAAGAAACGAAAGTGTAATTAAACATGGTAAACGTGATCGTGGTGACGGTGTAAGATGAATTGATGAACTCCCTTTTCCCGTGCTGAATTCTCCTTCGCGTCTTGAACGTTCCTTCGATTGGTTCTCGATCTTGGCTCCAAACGGTGTCACTTGGCTCTGGAAATCGCCCCCGGACTGCTCCCAATCGTCTGCCGTAAGTTCGATCCCGAACGAATGACCTAAACCCGAAAGTTATAGCTGAAAAACGTGAAACAGAGGCTTACGCGGCCTTCCACGCGACTTGTAAGTCGCGTGGAAAGTCGCGCGCTTTCCAGAGGTGCTTCTGGGTTGTTTCTGGTTCGCGGGTCGGGTCCTGGTTCGGTCGCGGGTCTTGGGCTTGGCTTTTGGGCTTCCGTTAGGCTTTGTTTTGACTCGTTTTGGGCTCTTTTTAGCTTCTATTTCCGAGGAATGCCGCTTTTTATAAAACCTGTGTAAATCACTAGATAAACCGTGAAATATACGCCTTTTTACTTGAGTCCAAGCCAATCTCATTGGTTTGAGAACCGTAAATAACGCCAAAAAGTGGCGTTATCAGAGCACTGCTCACCAAACATTACTTGCCCCTCTCTCCCGACCTTTCCACATGTTGATACCGCTTTCTCATTGCTTACATAACCAAACAGTTGCACCAAGATCTTATCTTAAGGCATTCAACCAAGCCGTCTTGAAACAAGACCAATGTTCGACGTCACTACACATTCTTTAATCTCCAACTTTTACCTTCTCAGACATTTCTTTCACACATAAGCAACAATTCACATTCTTTAAGGATTTCACATCTATCCCACCACATTTTGATTAACACAACCCTCATCCTCTTTAAACTCCCAATGACCCCAAAGTATGTTTCTTAGTAACGTCCCCTATTCACTCTAATAATCCACCCCCCTTGGATTCCCTATTACAAACGGATCTATTAACTCAGGAACACCCCGAAACTCGGGTTCCACAATTTTCTCGATTAACCACCATGATCATAAAATCAGACAGATGTATATATATACCGTCATCCTGGCTCTCTTACTTAGATTTACCTTAAATAATTCTTTAACAAACAGTGTGTCAATCCCAAAAACACTTCCCCAAGAATTGTAACTCATCCTGTAATAACAAATGAACGTCACTACTTAACAAATCTATAAAATTTTAATCAACCAACCAAAGGCTTATACCTCTATCATGACATTTCAAATCAACTAATGATCATACTACCACTCCGACCCACAATCCTCATCATGTCATTCCTTAAACATAACCAGAATTTCCAACTATTTCCTTCTAGGGTTATTCCATCACGCATAAGGAACAATTTTCATCTCATCTACTATACTACAGCTTGATTAATCTATTCATCATCTTCTTTAAACTTATTATGCCTTCAAGAATATACTTCACAACATACATGACCACAAAGCTTGGTCTCACAACTGGGCAATCACCCAATTCTGTCCCGACATTCCATTCCGATAACAGTCAAAATAAACAGCAACTTACAAACCACGTACTTCAACTACTGAGATTGCAAAACGTACACTCTACCCGAAATCCCATAAGGGTTTCCTTCTAATCCTTCATCTTTCTAACATCGCCTTACTACATCACCGACTGACACAGATATCTTGGCAATTGAAGCTACTATTCATTCGTACATTCCCCACTCCTATCATCACACTACCGACCAAGTCTCTCATGGTCATTCGTACACAATTCACACTTTCCTTCATATTCTCCCGTATACTACAATCGAGTCTGCCTCGCTACTTAGTTCTATCCCAACTTGTTGAACTATGACTCACGAGTTCACACTTAGCTCAAACACAAACATCCTAGCTAGCTCTTTATGATTCGAGCTTTTACGTAAGCTGGACACAGTCCCTCACTAAGCGATAAAGTCTACACACTCGCTTCGCTTGTGCTACTTACCTCATCATTCTACGAACCTTCCATACTTCGCAAATAGAACACTTGTTTAAAACAATAATTTCTCATCTTCTTAACACTCCTACAAGGTGTTCAATCAACTTCTAACCCTTTGGTTCAAGACTTCGGCCTCGGCCACCTTACACAACTGTCGGCTTCTACCACAACAGATAACCTGTAACTACTTTCTTAATTTTATTCTCTAATAAGGGTTCTTTATGGAACCTAATCCTACCAACATATCATAATCACCTCATAGTACGCCTCTCTATTTTCTGAACTTACTCCTGTAACATCAATATTACAAGCTCACCTCAAAACTCATATCCCACACTGTGGACATTTCGCTTCTGCCTCTCAACACTACTCAACGAGTTGCTAGTACCAACACCTCGATGACCTCTACTCCTACCCCTGGGCCCAATCCATCCCTCAACAACCGTACTTCCAGTTACCGAACAAGGGTGCAAACCCTCATACAACCGATACTATAATCCATTTCCGATTCCACCACTGTTCACCTTTCCTCTAGAACACATATACTGCAACTACATACGTTCTCCCTTGACTTGATCAACTCCTCTCCGCTCTCGGAATTCTTCCTTAGCTTAAGGCGTAATACTCTACGACCTAGTGGGTTCATAGCCTTCATGCATGACAACACAGTAAATAAATCCTTTTACACATTTTATCATTTTACATAAACAACATTTAGAAACACTCGGGTACCCGTGACCCCATCACTCTTATAACTTCAAAACCCTGCACAACGATTCGAGAATCGTTGGCATGCATCTTCCCGTGAACCTCAATCTTGCTCAATCCGAATAATGTTATTACGATAGTAATATATTGCATGAAAATCTTTTCGTATGAGACCATTCTGAAAGAATTACCGACACAAAGTAAACCAGTCGGTTCTCACACTCAATTGTATGATATCAAAAGGTCAATAAGCATTTTGGTATAAGTGAATTGCAGGTAACCATTTTCTTGACCATTTTTGTAACAATTTAACTTACCATTAAAAGTGTGGAATACTTTACAAATCGTTAAGCCCAAAATTTCAATGTGCGACGTAACTGAAATCGCTTTTTCTTTAAACGTATACTCGTACAAGCTGACTCATTTTGTTCAAAGTTGACAGTTATGTTTTTATTTTAAATCTTGAAAATTTCATGTTACATAAAAGAACGCTATGCATGAGACTCTATTTGCAATAGAAGGCTACTCACTCAACAAGGTCAACCGCTTACTCACGCAGCTTATCCTTGATACTCCACTTACGACCAATGGTCGTCCCCTCGATTAAGCACTAACTTGATGTACATGCGTTCCACATCTCACTTACTCAACCATTTCACACTATTTTCGCTTTGATCGACTATCTCACTTTCTACTTCTACATGCTTTCAATTCATTATAAGTATCTTATTCCATTTATTCTGCCAATGAAAAGCTCGGCTAAAAGTCAGGGCTCCATTGATACTTTCAAGGTTTTGACACTGTTCTATCTTACCATCCCAACTGATCTATCTCATAATTTCCATAACTAGGACTCTTCCGAAACTGGAGTCTTACTCAAACTCAAACATTCATCCTCTCCGAATCCACGAAGAGCTACCTCTAGACGATTCATAACCTTCTTCACAACGTTTCTTCTCTACGATGTCTACATACCTCACATCATAATGACTTTTACACGACACTTCCCCAAGCAATGGAGCTCGGTCTATCCCTCAGGGATCTTGCTGACCTATTCCTCAACGCTCTCCCAGCCATAGCGCTAAACTGAAAGAAACTGATAGTTCATCCTTACTAGACGTGACACAACAATTTTGCTATAAGTAAGGTATTGTAAGCACGCACATGTACCTGTAAGTTCGTAATTACACTGGCCAGGTGTAATCCCAAACTTACCTTACACGTTTGTCATTGGCACCTTATTCCTAAGCGCATTTATAGTGATCGTTCCTATAGACAATCCTATGTCTCGGCTGTGTTCCTCATCTTACAGTTTAAGTTTAGGCCCGAATGGTCACCTAAATCCCTTAAACTAAGGCTCTGATACCATTTGTAACATCCCATAAACGTAACATTCATTCAACCAGAAATAAGCATTCAGATTACATAATTAAACTTGTTCAAAAACATTCATTTCCCCATACTAAGCAACATTTACAGCGGAAGTCTCTATTCCACAGCCGAGCACTATATCTATAGTTATCAGTCAAAACTTGGAGTTGCTATACGCTCCAAATCCTCCTTGCCAACTCTTAGTTCTTGCTAGAAGAACCCATAGAACGCTTACCTGAAAATGGTTTAGTTTTTGAAAAGCGAGGGTTAGACCAAAAGGTCTAGTGAATTCCCTCCATAAAGCATTCAACACAGTAATAAATCATTTCATAGAAAACGTACGTTCACATCTTTCTCATAAACATCATCCAAGGTTAAACACAGGGTTCAGGGTCGCATAAGCTACTCCGACCGGGGCCTAACGGACACCCTCTCGTCTACGCCGAAATCCAAGTGGACTCCTCGTTCCTTCAGGTAGGAGGAAACGAATTCCAACCTACAAGATAACCTCCATATGCCCAAGGGATTAGAAATCCCAAGGTACCCTGGCCCCACTGTGCAACCGACTCCACATAGCATACACATACATTTGAAATCATATTCATGAAAACCTTAAACATCTTTCATTTGCATGTAAACATGTAAATCATGAAAACATGCATAACTTTTATAAATCAGTTCATGCTCGATAAAGGAACCATATTCAGTAAAAATAGTACGTCATAAAAAGGGTTGAGAGAACTCACCTTTGATTATCGTAGAACGCACTTCTTAAATTCCTCCCAGCTAAACCAGTCGAACACCTAAGGGCATTAGATTCTTATCAGATTAAACAGCTCGACCTACTGTCCAACACACACACCTGTCCGGATACCAACTTGTCCGGATACCATACTTGTCCGGATACCATACTTGTCCGGATACTATACTTGTCCGGATACCTTACTTGTCCAGATACCTTACTTGTCCGGATACCCTACCCGGTACCTCGATCTACCCGGAAAACACCCACCCGGAGACTACCATAGAGCTTTACCCGGAAACTAACATCCGTATCCGGAAACCACCATATCATCAAGAGCTGAAGGTGTCCGGGTACGGCTGCTGTCCGAAAATAAACTCCTTAAAAGTGATTTCTAACCCGATTTTAGCCATTAGTTTGATTAGATAACCTCAAGGGTTCATCCACCAACCTCAAACACCCAATTAATCCCACTTTAAACTCTTAAAATCGATTCATTAATACAAAACCTATAAAACTTCATTTTCAAGGAAAAATGGTGAAACTTAAGTCATCAACAATATCAGTCCTAAGGATTCATAACAAAAAGAAGGAGAAGCATTATCCTAATCAGAAGAACGAATTAGGATGCATTACCTTGCAAATTCTAGCTTGATTCTTCCTTTCTCTTGATTTCTCTTCAAACTTTTCTTTCTTTCCTTCCTTCTTCCTTAGCCGCCACCACCAAGAGCACACACACACATTCACACTACTGATTTCAGCAATTGGAGGCTGCCCTAGGGATTGGTGTCCTTAAATACCTTTCACAAAATTGCTATCAAGTCCCTCAAGAATACTTTCTTTTATTCCACTTTGACCACCAAACTCACTCGAATTTGGGTTGTTACAGTTCGAATATACTAGTCAATTTGTTTTGACTATACATTTGTTTAGATTTTACAATTTCGTCCTTAATTCATGTTCCTTTTTTGTAGTTGCATTGCTAATTGCGAATCAAGTGGTTTCTCAAACAAGATGTCAAAAGGTGTTGAACGCTAACGAATGTAGGCTCGATGATTGTAACATGGAATGCTCTCAACGTTATAATGGAACTGGAGTATGCATTGCTAGTGTGACTGGTTCTTATCAATGTATATGTTTCTACAATTGTTGAAAATTAAAACGATTTAAGTAATTAATCATAAAGACACTTGGATGATTCTATGTCTTTATCTTTAGTATATATATATACCCCTATATATATATTTGTTTCCGAATGGTACAAATTTAAGTAGTAAGAACGCAAATGATGTCAAAACTTGTAGTCATATTAAGAACTGAAACATGAAACTGGACAACAGTTCTCGAAAACATAGACATGAATCGGCCTGTTAAAATTTATGAACCAAGAGGGTAATACAGAAATAATTTTAGACATATGATCCATTTATATTTTTTTCACAAAAAATACTATTAACTAAACATGTTGGGTGGATGTGAACAAGTGCTCCCAAATGATCAACACAATATGTAAGTTATAATCCATTATTGAAACCAAAATGCCCTTACGAAACTCATGAAATACTTGTCAAAAGGCATAACTTGTTCGATTTACAGCTGTAATGACTCTATACACAAGGGATACATGTGTTGGTACTCTCCATTATTTATGTCGTTGTTGTAGCGGGAGCAAAAAGGATTTCACACCCTTACTCAACTCAACTTGCTACACGAATTGAATATAAAAAATAAACTACACACGTGATGAGTTGATCGTTACTGACCGTTAATGCCATTGATGAGTTGATCGTTACTGACCGTTTGCACCATGAATGCTATTAAACCTGTATTAATGAACAAAAGAAAACGGGTTTGACTGTTAACGGTTAGTATAGAGCGTACGGTCGTCTTAAGTCTCATACGTCGTCGTACGGTACGACCAGCATAATTACGTACGATCGAGATTACGTCCGTGAATAACTTGTAAGACCGTATCCTAATACAAGGGTGGTCTCGTGGAAATATTATTTGAGTTTTCTAGCGTCGGTCGTGAGGTGTGATTTTTTACCTAAACATATATATATATATATATATATATATATATGTATGTATATATATATACATGTATGTATATATATGTATGTATGTATTTGACGGTTGATTTGTCTGCACCACCTAATAAAAAAGATTCAGATCTTAGACCGGGCAGAATATTATATTATATTACTATATTGGATGAAGATTTTGAGAAAAATAGATAAATTGGTAATTTTATTGGTATTTGTCGTGTCACGTCACATGAATTATTTGACTATTAATTAATTACATGATGGCTGGTTTGAACAATTGTTATTTTATATTCATCGGTCGTTTATATATATATATATATATATATATATATCACTAGCATTGTGTGCTAATTATTAACACACACACACACACGAGGTCGTAGCAATTAACAATGGTGGCAGCGGCATATGTGGGAATCGCAGTGAAGACGTTGTTCGTTTGGTTACTTATTCACCATTGACGGCTTAGGTTCTTGTTTCAACTTAAAAGCAAGGTAATTCGTTTGGGATTTAATTACCTTGCTTTTAAGTTGAAACAAGAACCTAGCTAAGCCGTCAATGGTGAATAAGTAACCAAACGAAGCTACCATCATAATAAAGAGTACGACGAACAACGTCTTCACTACGATTCCCACATATGCCACAATGCTAGTGATATATATATATATATATATATATATATATATATATATATATAAACGACTTTGAGTGTGCCACACACTTGTTTGATGGAGGTGGCCATAACCCACATGGTTTGAGTTCGAGCCAAGCCAACAAGGGCTCGAGCCACCATCGGTCTTGCGGTTTTGATCATTTGTGTAGCAGTTTTGTTGGTGGATGGGGGATTAGTTGAAAATGTATATAGTTTTAAATAACACGCGTGTAGCCTTTCATCTGGACGGTATGCACTTGTGCATACAAGTAATTTGTAACATGCAGACGTGCATATGTGCATAAAAACCGAAAAGAACAACATAATTTACCTGTATGCACAAGGGCATACCGTCCAGATGAAGGGCCACCAGGGTGTTCTTCAGTTTTCCGTTTTTTGAGGTTTTCCCCTGAATCTCCCTCTCCCTTTTATAATCTCACCGGTGACCCCTTAAACATTGTTTTTATCGATGACGTGTTTGTTCGTTTTTTGTTTTCAAAACCTTGATCTAGCAAAACTTTGAGTTAGTTTTGATCCATAATTTTGTTATTTGAAATGTTTTCTTCCTTAAATTCTGGCAAAATATCTGTGGACAAACCTTGATGTTTATTCGGTAGCTATATGGTCTCCTAGTTTATGGGTATACATATATTTTTCTGAAGTGGGTAAGCAATTGATCTAAAGGTGATGAGAAAAAGAATGGCCATTTGAAGAAGTTGGAGGGTGCTGAAGAGAGGTTGCAACTCTTTAAAGTAGGCTTGTTAGACTATGAAGGTCTTTGTGCTGCCTTTGCTGGCTGCACTGGGGTTCTTCATGTTGCATCTCCTGTTCCTGGTAGACATGTACCTAATCCCCAGGTAACCCCTTTTCGGTTTACCTCTTAATAGTTCCATTAAGAGGAAACCTCTGAATCGCTAAGAGGTAAATCTTGTTTGGCAAAAAAAAACTTTGCCTCTTAATGATTTTGTATCTCGGGTCTCCCTTAGCCATTCGGCTCCCCGATTTAGTTCTGAACAATTACCAAACAACAATATTTCATTTTGCACTAATTTTAAAAACTAATAAACTTAAACAATTTACAACATAACATATTTAATTAAAACACGCCATTAACACATATTCTAACATAAAAGCATTACAAATGATAAAGATAAAAATACATAACGACAACCGTAATAAAAGCATACGTAAGCGGAAAACGGTTTTTGAATAACATTGATACTAATTTAATAGTCGGGTAAAACGGATCCAGATCCTCCAAGATCATTAAAATATTCTTGAAACGGCGTAGATGCATGAGGAGCTTGTTTGATATTGTTGTTGTTCAGTCCTCTTCTGTAGAATACACGCTTGTTCGGCGTGAACATATGCTCGTATATTGGGATCTTGTATTGCATTCAAGTCTCAAAACAATATTTTGTTTTCCTCCTTGCGTGTTATTGCATCCACGTAACTTTATCTTGTTCAGGTGTTTTTTTTAATTGCTCTAAAAGTTGTTTATTTTCTTTTTTGATCGTATTGACAATAGTTGAGGTTTGCTCATCCATTTTTTCTTTCAGTTCCGATTAAATACTTATGTATTTTAATTTTAAATGTGTATTAAAATGTTACATTTTTATTTAATGAAATTTGGTTTTTGATAATTTAATGCCCAATTAAAAATGAATTATAACGCCGTTAAAATAATATGACAAAGTTAACAAATATAAGGGTATTATGAAAATAAAAAATATAAGGATGCAATTTATAAAGTTAATAAATATAAGGGTAGGACGATAATCAAATGAGAACCACAAATAGATTACAAACCCGTGAGAACCAATGTAATTTTTTTTTGTTTACATGATTTTTTTCATCAAAACCTATGATTTAAGATATTGTTACACATATGTTCGTGTTCACCTTATGATAAGTTTACATGTGAAAAACGAATTTTGTTTCACCTAGTGAAATGAAAAATACTAGTAAAAAATATTCACATGGTGAAACAAATCCATGTGAAACTATCATATTATGAAACATATATATTTGAAGTAAAATATAATATATCCTAGCATTTGATGAAAAATTTTCATGTACAAAAATATTTTTTATATCGGTTCTCACGGTTTATAACATATTTGTGGTTCTCACATGATTTAACCCCTATAAAGGTATTACTGAAAATATATGTAATTAGAATAAAAGAGAATATACTTGGAATATTCTTTTTTAGAGTGTAAAATAGAGTAATACATTGGATAAAATTTAACACATTCTTTATTTTACTCTCTATAATAGAGAGTAAAATAGAGAAATACATTAGAGATGCCCTAATGGGATATTTGGTAACAACTTAACTGGTTTTTATGGGATGTATATATAGCTTAGGTAAGTCATATAAAGTTGTTAGATTATGACTTAATGGTCCAGACCATGACTTAATCACTAAGCTAGTTGAAGGGTGTTTTTTACATTCAGCCATCAATATTCCATTTATCTATTAAAATATTATTTTTTTTCTCTACATATTTATTTTCAAAGCTTTCTATTGGTCATCTCACTTGGTAATCATTTTTGGAGTGATCTCCATATTTGGAGAAAAAAACTTTCTCTCTCCAACTTTCTCCATTTTGGGGATAGTTTTGAGGAAGCTGTTGGAGCACAATATTAGCCTAAAATCCCTATTTTCTCCATTTTGGAGAAGCTGTTGGAGATGCTCTAAGATGCCAAATTGTCATTCTAATTTTTAAAATCAAACATATTAGTTGTATATTCATGCAATCATCGACGTATAAATTTTAATGATAGCTCAAGAATGAGAAATTCATGTGATGCCTCGTTAAAGAAGGAGAACTCTAAATTTATGGAGTAATATATCGACTCAATGTTTATCCTATATTTAAGCGTGCTTATCAGTTAAAATGTGGTGCTTGAAGAAGTTATTATAAACTTAAATTTGAAAAATAAAAGAAAATTATGCATTTAGTAAGTAGTACATAATATCTAATAAATTGTTTTACAAAATGTTTTATAATATATATATATATATTCATTATTAAAATAGTTAAATGTAATTTTTTTCTGAAGTTTATAATATTTATATACGGCAAATGGAACAAAGAAACTCACACACCCACCAAAGGGCCTTTAGCCTAGCGGTATCGGAACCCTTGGCCTTGTAGAAGATCATGGGTTCAAACCTCATCAAAGGTGAGGAGAGTGTGTGCGTTTATTTGTTTCATTTGCCGTATATAAACTTTATATACTTCAAAAAAAAAAAACTCACGCACCCTCCTCATCTTTGGTGAGGTTTGAACCCATGACCTACAAGGTCAAGGGCTCCAATACCGTTAGGCCAAAGACCCTTTGATTAGTTAAATGTAAATTGGTTCCTGTGATTTATATAAATTAATTTGGTTCATGTGGTTTATATATATTAACGAGTGAGAAGTGTGTATGTAATAACCGAGATCTAAATTAGTCGGTATTTGGAAGTTTGGGTTGGATTTTCGAAATTTAAGAGTTATGTGGTCCAAGTGTGAAGAATTTGTAAGTTTTGTGTTCTTTTGAGGAAGTATATAATGAGGAAAGGAAACCCTATTTTCTCATTTTTAGCATTTCTAGTGTGTTGTGTGTGTGGCTGGGAGAAAGAACAAGGAAGGGATTTTGGCAATAGAGGAAGAAGAAGCAGCGATTTCAGCTGGAATTTGGGGAAGGATTTCGGAACCATCAATCATCCAGGTAATATAAGTCCTATTCCCTTTTAAGTTAGTGTGTTTTGTGAATATTTGGAGAAGAAACATAAACTTTGTGGGTTTATTGTGATTCCTAATTAAATCCGATTAAGGGGTGTTGTATTGTGGGATATTGTGTAGCTATCGAACCATATTGCTAATCTAGAAGTGTTGAGGGAATTAGGACATGAGAAAATGCGATTTCCTGCGTTTTTGGGTTTTCCCGTCGCATCCGGAAACCCTCAGTACAGGGTAGTGTCCGGACGTTTTTGATGGTATCCGAATGGGGTGAAATGTCCGGACAACATGGTCGACCGGATAGTATGTTGTCCAGATAGAGTGCAGTGTCCGGGTAGTGTAGTCCCCGGAAGCTTAACCGGAAACCTTGTGAATCCGGATAGTTGGGTTGTCCGGGTAGAATGACCGGATAGTTGGGTTGTCAGGGTAGAATGACCGGATAGTTGATGGTCCGGGTCGTGTGTCCGGATAGTTTGGTTGTCCGGATAGTTTTGGCTATCCGGATACAGTGTCCGGGAAGTGTGGGTGACATAGTAGTGCAGGCTGTTTGAGTGTGTAATTCCGCCAAGTAGCTTATCGTGGTAGTATGTACCCTTATAGGTGCAGTTGAAGGGAAGCTCATCTAGTGAGAGGATTAAGCGGGACGACAGGTGAGTTTTCCGATCCTAAAACCCTTTTCAAATGTGGAACTTTACGTATGTTACATTGGTAAATGCTCGTACTATTCTTTTAACCTTGCATGGAAAGTGTGATTTAATTGTGTGGATACAAACTGTTCTTATTTCAAAGCGAATAGTAAGTGTGTGACAATATGTGTGATTTAAATGTGTGTGACCATGCTCTGCTTTGGTGTGAAATGGGGGTGTGTCCCATATGGTTTGATATATGAATCCTTATGCATAATTAATGGTAAGTGTTCATATTATCATTTGCTCATGAATGAAAAGTGTGATTTAATCGTGTGGACGAGCTATAGCATTTGTGTGAGATGGGGGTGTGTCCCATATGGTGTGATATATGAATGTGTTTCATATATGGGCGGTGTGTGCCCCTTTTTACGTTGTCACGGTGTGTGTGACCATAGTGTGTGCCATTAGCTTGTCATTGTGTGTTGATCAGATATATGTGTTCATGACAGGATTTGTACAATCATGTCTTACTGAAAGTTTTACATAAACTGTGTATTTTGTGGTGTGGCTTTTGAGGGAACTCACTAGACCTCATGGTCTAACCCTCGCTTTTCAAAACTAAAACCTTTTCAGGTAAGCAGGTATTCGAAGCTTGCTTAGAAGTTGACCAGGCGTGAGACGGAGTTGCGTTAGAAGGCTTTCCTTTTATTTTGTAGTTGTGATCTCAGCTGTAGTTAGGGTTATTTCCGCAAGCCCTGTGTTGTATATCCTTGGCGGTGTAGCTATGTTGAGCCGTTTCGGCGTTTCAATTTAAAGAATTACCTTTTGGCATGATTGTTTGGTGTGGGTTGTTACAGTTGGTATCAGAGCTCTAGTTTAAGGGATTTAGGTGACCGGATGGGCCTAAACTTAAACTGTGGAGTATGAGGACACAACTGAGATATAGGAAGCCTTTAGGAAAGACCTTAATCACTGAGAATTTAGGACGATGGTAGTGAGGACTCTCATGTAAGGTAAATTCAAATCACATCTGGCCAATGTCATTATGAATTTACAGGTGCATGGGTGTGCTTGCTTACCGTTGTTCTGATATTGGTAGTGTGTTGAGTGTGGTGGATTGAGTGTCGAGAATAACAGTAGTGTGTGGAGTGTGGTGGATTGAGTGTGGAGAATAACAGTAGTGTGTGGAGTGTGGTGATTAGTGTGTAGAGTTTAACCTTGCCATGATGGCAACGGTTTAGTGTGTTGTGCAGATTATTCTTGGTGTGACTGATGACACTATTTAGAAGGGTATTATGTGAATGTGGTGTGAATGTCCGTGTGAAGTAGAATCCTTAAGGTTCTTAAGGAAAATAATTGATTGGAGGTGAGCTCCTAATCTCTTAAAAGTCTTTATTCTGGGAGTTTCCTGATATCGGTAAATGGAGATCTTGAGCGCTCAACTCAAGGATCGGATGATAGGGAGGTGTTTTCTTACTCTCTAGTTAGTGGAAGAGTGTCAAGGGTAGTTGAGAAATGATAGACGTATGAATTGATAACACTAGTGTTGGTTAACCTATTTGGGGTCGAGGAGAAGCTGTATTTTTACGCAGTAGTAGGCGGGTGGTAACTGTGAGGTGAGAACCTCCAAGTGTGTGGGAAGTATCGATACCGATGGTTGTTTCAAATGTAAGGAACCTAATGGTTTGGTTAGAAGTAGAGTGTCGGCGTCGATCCGTTGTAACTGCAAACGGTTGACCTTGCTTGAGCGAATAGCCTTCAATGTAGAGTGAGTCATGCATTGCGTTTTCAAACAAGTTACATAAGTCCTTCATATCAAAATGTGTGTGTGTACCTTGTGAGTTTCTGGTTTTGAAAATGAGTTGGCGCGTGCAAGGGTGTGCTTGAAGGAAAAAGATAAATTTATTTGCGTGGTGTGATAAATTTCGTATTTGGAGAAATAGTGAATCATTTCACTTCTTTATGAGTGAGTTAAACTTTGTTGTATAAATCATAACAATATTTGATCACATGGTTTATGGGTGAAGATGATATGAAAACGTTGTCGACATACCAGCGAGTGTGAGAGTCGGTTGATCATCCCAGCGTGGACGATTTTGCTATATTTTAAAATTTTGCACAAAGAGAGTTTCAGTGTGTACACTTTCAATAGATGAACCAGGTTGTGAGATGTCATGGGTTGCGTGTGAGCGATCCTTGAGATCAGTGTGTGTGTGGTTGTTCTTCGTTGGGGGTATCTTGTCTTGCATATCAAACCTTGTTTTGTGGATTATTTCGAGTATGTGAAACGATTTAAATCATTGTGTTGTCATGCATGGAGGCTATGAGATCGCTAAGCGGTAAGAGATATTGCACTTAATAATGTGCAAAGTTCCGAGAGTGGAAAGTACGGTTAAAACGTCTATGGTCGATTTGTGGCCTTAGAGTTACCGTTTAGGGAGGGCGGCGTCTCACTGTAGTCTCAGTCTTTGATCTTAGAGATGCTTGTGTGATGGTAGTCTATTCTCTTGTTTGGTAAGTTGACGTGTGGCTGACAGCGGGAGAAGTGTCACGGGGGATTTCGAAGCAGGCAAAATACCTCGAAGGGTAGCGTTGTGGTATGTGGAAGAAACAGTATCGGCGTGGAGCCGGAGTTAGGGAGAACTTGTATTTAGACTAATTGCCAGTCATTAATGTTGAAGTCAACGTCGGGTGTGGAGTCATTGTCGGGAGATTTGAAATTGAAAGGGTAACCCTGGTGTGATTATTTAGTCAGGTGTGTGCATGGAGATAAGAGGTCGGTTGGGAAGGTGTGAATTTGTCAAGAGGGTGGACCGCCTTTTGTGAGTATCTTGAAGGTGGATAATTGATAGTTGGATAGGGAATTCTTCCTATGTGACTGATATGTCGTTTACAAATGAAGTAGTTAGCACAACTCATGTTAGACATGTGGACTAGGTTGGGTTGCAAAGAGCGCTCTATCGTTTGATTTTTGAGCGTGTCTCAAGTGGATTCCGAAGAGTCGATTGGGGATAAAGACTCGATTGAGTGAGGTAGACAGTCATATTTTGTGGTACAGCTAGACTAGAAAAAGGTAAAGTTGTGAGTTTCTAAATTAAAGCTTGGTGATACCTGTTTGATAACTGTGCATGCGTACTTATTATTGTGTGATTGCTTATGGACTATTCGAGCGGACTTGGTCTGTTCCCAAGGGTGAGTGTGTGCCCTAGACTGACCAGGTAGAAATCCCAGTTATATGTATGTGGATGTTGATGTGCAAAAACTAATTATTGCTTAATGTTTTCGCAACTCTTTCAAATTTATGTCGTGTTTGGTGTGGAGAAAGCATGGCCTAGTGTGTGCACAAATGATCGTGGGGATTTAACCTCTTGTGTGTGGGGTTGTGTGGATAAGATGGCGGCAACTTATAATTAGTAAGCATGTGAGGCATGGTGGTAATAATTGGCTGTGGGGTTAAGTGATGGACTAGTGTTGATATGGGGTGAGCGTAAGTGGAGATCCTTGCTCGGATTTGTTTATAAGTTGTTCACATGTGGCAAAATTTTGTGTGGTGATGCCTGGATGTCTTGGTGGCATGCGGTATTGTTACCCGAGAATAAAAGAGTGGGGTGGCAGTTGGTGGCTAGCTAAGAAGGAAATTGTGTGCTCTTGGACGGGTTAGTTTATGATGTTTTGTAGTAGATACGAAATCTTTGGGAATGTGAACTAATCCTTGTATGTTAGGGAAATGCAAGGGAGTGGGTTAGTATCGTTTGAGAAACGAGAAGTGTGTAGTCGCTTCGAATATTGAGTGTGATTTCGGATTAACTTGGTTAAATTTCTCGTATGAGAGGTGATGGGACTGCTGGTTAGGTATAGTAACCGATAAAATTGCGTTTATGTAGTGGTCAATGTTGGATGAGAAATGTTCCATGCTAGCCTGAGGTAATTGGGACAGTAGATTGGAATAAGTGAGTAAGCGCGAAGTAGAAGGTGTGACAAGTGGCTCGGAAAGTGGGGAGCAATGTCATCAGAACGTCACCGTCGGGTGCGTGAACTTCTAGTGGGAGTATGAGAAAGGGGATTTGTGTGTATGTGATTGGTTTAAGCATTGAGGAGAGCTAGCTTGTGTGATTGGTCAAGAGTGTGCACCTTCTAGTGAGTCGTTCTTTGGAAACATGTTTTATGTTGAGAAGTAAGTGGAAGACAGTAGTCGAATGTAGTGCTCGGAGTGAGGGACCATTGGATTAGACTTGGTAGTAATATAGGAGTGACGTTGTGGTAATAGCGTGTGAATTGATTGTTATCAATGGTTTGTGGTCAGTTTAATTTATGTGAGGAAGTGTTGTCTGTCTTAGACGTATTTTTGTGTTGGGAGAGTAATGGTAGAATTGCGTGTAATCTGTTGAAGAGAATCTTAACTGCGGGTTAAGGTGATATTCGAGGTTGATTTTGTGATCAGTTGGCGAACTGAGCGTCGTTATTTTAATAAGGGTTGCATGTTGTTGTGACGTTAACTTCGGTAGAACTCGTTCTTTAAGAAGGTGAATTTGTGTGTGAAACCCTTAGTTTGGCGCGTTTTAAAAACCGTGAGTCTAGATGTGTGGATAATTTTGAGTGAGACCGGAGGTCACACGGTTGACCACCGATAGGTCGAACATTTTCGCGAAAGGTTAAGCGTGGCTCAAGACCGCTACTGGTTTATGTGAGCAGTAGCAAGAGATTTATCGAATTCCATGTAGGAGTCGGTGCGATGTTTAGAATAAATAAGTGTCTCTGGTGGAAGTTCAGTGGTGATTCCATAAAGAGCAAGAGGCAACTTGGGAATTTGAAATCAGACATGAGGACTCGATATCCTCGTTGGTTTGAAAATGGAATTCCGGGGACGGGATTCTTTTGAGGGGTGGATATTGTAATAATCGAGATCTAAATTAGTCGGTATTTGGAAGTTTGGGTTGGATTTTCGAAATTTAAGAGTTATGTGGTCCAAGTGTGAAGAATTTGTAAGTTTTGTGTTCTTTTGAGGAAGTATATAATGAGGAAAGGAAACCCTATTTTCTCATTTTTAGCATTTCTAGTGTGTTGTGTGTGTGGCTGGGAGAAAGAACAAGGAAGGGATTTTGGCAATAGAGGAAGAAGAAGCAGCGATTTCAGCTGGAATTTGGGGAAGGATTTCAGAACCATCAATCATCCAGGTAATATAAGTCCTATTCCCTTTTAAGTTAGTGTGTTTTGTGAATATTTGGAGAAGAAACATAAATTTTGTGGGTTTATTGTGATTCCTAATTAAATCCGATTAAGGGGTGTTGTATTGTGGGATATTGTGTAGCTATCGAACCATATTGCTAATCTAGAAGTGTTGAGGGAATTAGGACATGAGAAAATGCGATTTCCTGCGTTTTTGGGTTTTCCCGTCGCGTCCGGAAACCCTCAGTACAGGGTAGTGTCCGGACGTTTTTGATGGTGTCCGAATGGGGTCGAAATGTCCGGACAACATGGTCGACCGGATAGTATGTTGTCCGGATAGAGTGCAGTGTCCGGGTAGTGTAGTCCCCGGAAGCTTAACCGGAAACCTTGTGAATCCGGATAGTTGGGTTGTCCGGGTAGAATGACCGGATAGTTGGGTTGTCCGGGTAGAATGACCGGATAGTTGATGGTCCGGGTAGTGTGTCCGGATAGTTTGGTTGTCCGGGTAGTTTTGGCTATCCGGATACAGTGTCCGGGAAGTGTGGGTGACATAGTAGTGCAGGCTGTTTGAGTGTGTAATTCCGCCAAGTAGCTTATCGTGGTAGTATGTACCCTTATAGGTGCGGTTGAAGGGAAGCTCATCTAGTGAGAGGATTAAGCGGGACGACAGGTGAGTTTTCCGATCCTAAAACCCTTTTCAAATGTGGAACTTTACGTATGTTACATTTGTAAATGCTCGTACTATTCTTTTAACCTTGCATGGAAAGTGTGATTTAATTGTGTGGATACAAACTGTTCTTATTTCAAAGCGAATAGTAAGTGTGTGACAATATGTGTGATTTAAATGTGTGTGACCATGCTCTGGCTTTGGTGTGAAATGGGGGTGTGTCCCATATGGTTTGATATATGAATCCTTTTGCATAATTAATGGTAAGTGTTCATATTATCATTTGCTCATGAATGAAAAGTGTGATTTAATCGTGTGGACGAGCTCTGACATTTGTGTGAGATGGGGGTGTGTCCCATATGGTGTGATATATGAATGTGTTTCATATATGGGCGGTGTGTGCCCCTTTTTACGTTGTCACGGTGTGTGTGACCATAGTGTGTGCCATTAGCTTGTCATTGTGTGTTGATCAGATATGTGTGTTCATGACAGGATTTGTACAATCATGTCTTACTGAAAGTTTTACATAAACTGTGTATTTTGTGGTGTGGCTTTTGAGGGAACTCACTAGACCTCATGGTCTAACCCTCGCTTTTCAAAACTAAAACCTTTTCAGGTAAGCAGTTATTCGAAGCTTGCTTAGAAGTTGACCAGGCGTGAGACGGAGTTGCGTTAGAAGGCTTTCCTTTTATTTTGTAGTTGTTATCTCAGCTGTAGTTAGGGTTATTTCCGCAAGCCCTGTGTTGTATATCCTTGGCGGTGTAGCTATGTTGAGCCGTTTCGGCGTTTCAATTTAAAGAATTAGCTTTTGGCATGATTGTTTGGTGTGGGTTGTTACAGTGTATTAGTCGTTGGATGAGAAATTGATGTACATTAAGATAAGATGTATCAAATCAATTCTCTTCTAAGACGTAATTCATAGAAGGGCATTTAATTAAAAGTGATCAACACTTCAATCTACTTCTCACATGATTCTTTGGCTATATATATGAAATTATTATTTCTTTATAAATGGACTTTTAAACCATTATTGTTTGAAAATACGACATATGGTTAAGTCTTTTGGTATAAATCACTTGAAAATATGATATATATATATATATATATATATATTCACATAAATCTCACTTAAAACTTCTTTGTTAAACAAAAAAGAGAATTTACTCATATACCCTTAATTCTTGTTTCTATTCCCATGAAATCAAGATTAATGTTACATAAATTACCATGGTGAAAATACATTGAATTCTTTTACTCCTTCTGTCTAAAAATAAATGTACTAAAAAAAACATATAGTTCTAAGAACGTATTATTAGTACACTTTTTAATTAACAAAAGAATATTTTTACCTTAACTTTTAGAGAGAAGTTTCATTCACCCCATAATTAAGAGTAAAATGGGAAAGTGATTTTATTTTTATTTTTGAAAACTGAAATTTATTTTGGAACAAAGTAAAATAGTAATGTGGATACTAGGAGATAAGAAGTAGTTGTTTAAAGAGTAACCTACAATTTTGGTCCTTAAGGTTTATTAATTATAACATTTTTTCTCCTAACAATTAATTAACTTAAAACCTAAGTCAAATTAAAATGGAATAGTTGTTGTGATGAAAATATATCAAAGCTACAACCTTGCCAATTTTGGAAAGAGGTGTTCTAATGTGAATCCCATTACACTTGCCAATTTAAAAGGGTATTGTCATTTTCAAAATTCCCTATCAATCATTCAATCGATAATAAATATAAGGGAATTTAATTAAAATACCCAAAGTTTGAATTTGACTTATCAAAATACCTATTTTTTTCGTTTTTACTAAAATACTCATTTTTTCCGCGATGGGGGTACGCGATCGAGGGCAGGGACCAATTTTGAAATTTTTTTATTTCATATTTACACTTTCAGTCCCTGCCCGCGAAGGTGTCCCGCGATGGGGACCAATTGTGAAAATTATATTTACACTTTCAGTCCCTGCCGCGAAGGTGTCCTGTGATGGAGACCAATTTTGAAAATTATATTTACACTTTCAGTCCATGCCCGCGATCGCGGACCCCATCGCGGAAAAAATGGGTATTTTGGTAAAAACGAAAAAAATGGGTATTTTGGTAAGTCAAATTCAAACTTTGGGTATTTTTATTAAATTCTCTAAATATAACTGATGTTGAGGTCTTCTATAATGGTGTTCTACTTATTCTTATTTTACTTTTAATATGGGTCTTGTGTATATATCTTTTCTATGTTGTGTGTACATCTCTTTTATGTTAGATTTAGATTAAATCGTGCATTAAAAATGTATAAACTAATTGTTAATGTTGATATTTATAAAAAAAATTAATAGATAAAAGTGTATTTAACATTATATAGAGGGTGCATTTAATGTAACCCGTAAAGATATATAACTTAAATACAATAATTTTTATTATAATTTATAATTCATTTAAAAATATATATAGAGTCGATTTTCATTTTGGGTTTTGAGACAATATAATATAATATGATACATGGGACAAACTTCATTGAGTATGGTTAGTCGTTGAAGATGTGTTTGTAACATTTTAGTTGAATCCTACATCATCGATAAATAAAGAGTTTTTTTTTTCTTTTTTGTTAATAAGGCTATGGAGGACAGTCAGAAACACATTGTGGTTTTGCAAGACTTGAACTGATGATCTACGAAGAGGAGCCCCAAATACATATATTTTATTGTTAGTTGATAATAAGGAGGATGTTGATTTAGTCTTGCAATGACATTAATGATTTAAGAGGGGAAGTTCGTAATAACTCGGTATGCGTTGATGGAAAGTGGAATTTTTGAGTTTTTGAGTTGTTTTATGTTGGGCGGGACAACACGTCTTATATTGATAGAAAATAATAGTTGTGAGCTCATAGAAAACTTCAATATGTCAGCTACCAATAACTTCTGCTATGTTTTAAGTTGATTTTAAAATAACTGAACTACCCTACTACTCTTGATAAACGTGACAATGTTACATGAACAAATGAATAGTACCCTTGATTTTTCCTAAATTTTTTAATCAACACAACAAAAATCTAAATGGGCTAATGTTTTATAACATCTTAGGTAATCGTATCAGATATTGTTCGTTTTATTCACACTGGATTTACGTCCTTAAAACACATCTGATAGAGAATATATCCAGTCTTTTATACAACAACATTTATTCTCCTCCCCAATCGATGTAACATCTTACATGCTTCATCAACAGAAAAAAGTCTGCTAATTGTTTTAAAAATACAGTATAGTTAACCCAATTAATTAATACCCAGAATAATAATACAATAAAATCATAATTTGCTAAATTTATATGACAATAGCTTCTAGAAATACATAGGCCTCACTCATAAAGTTGATCCATAATCTTGGTTTGTAACACCCGTAAACTTTCGATAAGAGAAGTAGCTCGACAAACGACACGCGACCCACAAGTTTACGAGGAACCAGGAAGGACGAAGCTAGTCGCGATCGAAGGAAGTACCGAGGGAGGTTAGGATCGGAAAACGAGGTTTTCGGGTCGAGGAGTGCATGGCGCAACTATGCCCGACGACTGTGACATGGTCACTATCGCTGGAGGCCACCACCTCACGGTACGAGCACGGCGACAATGCCCGCGATTGTGCCCAAGGGCACTCTCGCGTGGCAAAGTCACGAGGATGGAGAGGAGTCGCGGTACACATGTCGCGATAGTGTCGGCGAGTATGCCATGGGCACTATCGTCGGGCAAGGTCGCCCACGGGTGCTAGGTGTTTAAAAACGGGTGTTTAGCCTCTATCTCATTTCCCAATTTCAACCAAACCCTTCCTTTTCTCTCTAAACCGAACCCTTTTGGTATTTTAGGGTTTTTACACTCTTAAAGACTCAAATCTTGGAAACCCTTGGGATCTTTTGCATCTAGGAGAAGATTGGAGACCTTTGGAGTGGAACATTTCATCTCATCTTATTTTATCTTGAAGATTTCTTGATTCTAGGGTTTTTAGCCAAATTCTTCAAAAAACCTTTCATCTTTTGGAGTTCAAGACTCGTTTTGGAAACCCTAGAAGTGTTTGATTGATGGATTCGTATGGTGGTTGAGGTAATCTCTTCTTCGCTTCATTTTTGGAAATTAGGGTTTTGGGTATAAGTTGAGATTATTGATGAAAATGTTGGGGGAATGATTTTGTACGATTGAATATGGTTTTTGATGGTTGGAAACTTATGGATCTAGGTTTTTTGGAGGATTTGGCTTGAAGATTCAAGTTTCTTCAAAGGAGCTCAATTTGGGGAAAATCTAGATTTAGCCTAAATCTAGCAAGGGGAGTTCAAGTTTATTTGTGAAAACGTTGTACATGCCAAAATGTTTATTTTAAAGTATTTGTGTGCTTTATATAAAATTATCACTTGTTGAGTTAATTAGTGGGTTTTGATTAATCAAAGTGTTGAGCTTTACAAATCTTGTGAAACACCACATTTGGGAATTTTGGTCAATTTCGACCTTATGAATATTTTGAGAGTAGTAAACCTTTTATTTTGGGCCGAAGGCCAATTGAGAATTAAAAGGGCAAAGATTTTGGGTAACGATGTATTTTGTTTTACGTAACCGTGTGGGCAACGCGTATTTAGCCAAACGTTTATTTTACCTTTAAGGGGATTGATTTATACTCAGATGGATCTTTTGAGTGTTTTCCGGTTCTTAGTAGCTCAAGGTGGAGCCTTGGATGTGTTATGCGCTTATTTGCGTTTTAATTGAGAATGTGCCCCTTGAGTGTTTTGTTTTTATATGTGAAGACCATTTGACAATTATGTATTCTTGGTACGATTGGGTCTAATAAACCATTACGAATTATATACATTATCATGTTATAATGGATTTGAGTATACGTACACACATATACACACACATATATATTTATATATGTATATGCTTGTATGGTTTGAATTCATTGGGAAAGTGGTAATGAAGGGGTTTTGAGATAATCATGCCTCAGAGCATGGGTTAGCATGATGTGGGTTAGATACACTTCATTTGCATGGGTTGACTTTTGATAAACGATCATTGGATCTTATGAGCTTGTGGCTCGGTTTTAGACTATGTTGGGTCTTGAGGGCAATTGCCTGGTTTTGATAAGCTTGACGTGAGCTTGGGTTATGATTTGCATGAATTGCATCGTATTTGAGAATTACATGATTTGAATGCATTGATTATTCTTTTGGGGTCATGTATTGTAACAACCCACACCAAACATACAAGCCAGAAGCTACCTCTTTAATTCATAATGCCATAAACGACTCATCGTAGTCACACTATCAAGATTACAGACTGGGTTTGCGGAATTAACCCTAACTACAGCTGAGATCATACCGACAAAATAAAAGGAAAGCCTTCTAATCCTTCTATACGCAACCTCTGACTCACGCCTTGCCAAACTTCTAAGCAAGATTTAGACTGCCTGCCTACCTGAAAAAGTTTTAGTTTTGAAAAGCGAGGGTTAGACCATGAGGTCTAGTGAGTTCCCTCTACACCAAGTCACACCATAAATATCATAATTTATAAATCAGTTATGAAAGAGTTTATACAAATCATAACAAGCACACTTAAAATGATATGCACACAATGACACATGCTACTGGCACACGCTATAGTCACACACACCGTGACAGCGCAATAGAGCACACACACTATAGTCACACACACCGTGACAGCGCAATAGGGCACACACCGCCCATATATGAAACAAATTCATATATAACTATTATGGGACACCCCCCCCCCATTTCACACCAAAGCCAGAGCATATTCACACACATTTTAAATCACACATTTTGCCACACACTTACTCTTCGCTTCGTAATGAAAGCAGTTGAAAAGCACGCAGTTAGATAAAAATACCATCAACCACACTTGTATAAAATTTAGGTTTAGAAAGACTCACCTGGAGTCCTGATTAGAAATTCTTACTCGCACCGATCGCCTCTACTCACACCTACAATTTAACCCAACACACATACCAGGTAAGACACACTGGTTCTACTGAATTTTACTAACTGGAAAAGTCCCAGCTGGAAAAATACCCGATCCTTAAATTTGAAGCCCAACAAACCACTTCCGGATCTGTTATGATTCCGGATCCCCAAACCAACTATGTCCATTAATTAATTCCGGTTCATATTGAAATTAAATTCCGGATCATGCATAAATAGAATTCCGGATCATGGACACTTCCGGATCCAATGTTAACAAGCCCACTCCGGATCCAATGTTAATAAGCCCACTCTGGATCCACATTTAATTAAGTATCGGATTTGTGTTAACTAAAGCCAACGCCTGGCCCAAATGAATAATTAAATACTGGCCCAAATTAAATGAGTTCCATTCCGGATCCACAAAATGGCCAAGCCCAACTTCCGGTTTACATGTGATTTCGGATCTAACTTAATTAAACTAAATTCCGGATCTTTTGCAATAGTTCTGGATCCTTCTAGTTTGCAACAACACCGGATCCACTAAACCCAACTCCGGTTCTTTTATTAATAAAGCCCAATTCCGGGTCTGGTCCAAGTAATTTTAATTCCGGATCACATTATCATGAATACCGGATCTTAAGCCCATACAATTCTGGATCCTTTGCTTTAGACTCCGGATCCTATGAAAATATTCCGGACTCTCTCGACTCCGGAAATCCTGGGTTTTCTTATCGAAAATCCATATACTCGAATCGGTCATCCACACAGTCCCAATGATGCTAAACTATTAGGATTAAGGGGACACCATTTTACTAGCCGATTAAATTAGCTAAAACACCCGATTCTTTACTTAATTTCGATTAGAAATCACACATACCCCATTTCCATTCTTCCTTAAGGATTAATACCAAATTCAAAATACTACTCAGACCTCAAGATGGTTGCAAAGAAAAATAAATTGGAGATTACCTTGCAAGATGAATCCTCACGCATTAACTCTTGAAGAACCTTGAAATACTCCGATTTCTCTTGATCGTACTCTCAGTCGCACCTCAGCCGCACACACACAATCCTTGAGTTAATTAAAATTCCTAGGTTTCTCACCTTTTATACTTTCCCACCAACACACTAAACTTTCTCCTTTTCACACTTTGCACCACAAAACTTTTATTTATTAAAATTAGGAACACGATTATTACATGTATAAATTTCTAGATTAAGTAAGCTTGTTTTGGATGGTGGGATTCCAAGGTAGAGATCCTGTCGGGTTAAACTTGGTGGTTTTAGGCTAGAGATCCAGTTGGGTTGATGCCTCAATAGACTAGAGATCCGGTTTGGGTTGATGTCTCCGTGGACTAAAGATCCGGTTTGGATTGATGTCACAATAGACTAAAGATCCGGTTTGGATTGATGTCTCACTAGGCTAAAGATCCGGTTTGGGTTGATGCCTCACTTGACTAAAGATCCGGTTTGGATTGATGTCACAATAGACTAAAGATCCGGTTTGGGTTGATGTCTCCTTAGACTAGAGACTCGGTATGAGTTGATGTCTCCATGCACTAAAGATCCAGTTTGGGTTGATGTCCAAAATTGACTAAAGACCTGGATAGGGTTGATGTCATGTGCTTTCCCATCCATGAAACATGCTTGTAATTTTAATTGTGGTTTAACTTGTGTGTTCGCCACATTCGATGAAATCGGGTCTCCCCCGTCACCGAAGGGTATTGTTTTGGGTATTTCGTTTATTCATGTTGTCGACGTCGTATTATATGCGTATGGATTGTTTTCCATGATTTATGGGCGGTATTTTATGCCTCATCCCTGTTGGGATGTTTCGACTATTGAAGTTTTATTTGTATTGATTTTATTTGGGAAATTCGTTATTAACTTACATCTTGAGTGAGTTTTGGATTTGAGTCCATTGCGGAGAAATGATTTTCATTGGAAACTTTCTTCATGAAAATTGGGTGCGTTTGGAAAATGGGTTGTCAGTGTATTTTATACAAATCCCTTTTTGGAAACCATGATTTAAGTTGAATCCTTTTGTTTAACAAATTATTTAATCATGATGTAAACTCTTGAACTCACTATGCGTTAGCCTAACCTTTTTATTTGTCGGCATGTGCAACAGATTCGGGTTGAGAATAGCTTTAGCAACACTGTGAAGATATGAGTGCTAGTAGTGTGCTTGATAGGTGACTTGCTTGGTGAAGTCTTCCACACTTATTTTGGGATTAGCAACTTGTACTTGTGTTAAGTAACACCCGACTTTATTCGGTCGCATAGTATGATTTGGGTTATTAATTGTGGGAGTTGTTATGTTTTAAATTTTGAGGTATTTCTGTAACACCTCGAAATTTCGTTATATTATGTTTTAATATAAATGAAGTTGTTTTGTATTTAAGTTGTAAGTTTGTGCTATCTTTGCAAGTTTATAACTCATGATGGGGTTAAAAGCATGAGAAATCAAAAAGTTAGAGCTAATATTGGTGTTATGAAAATAAGAAGGTGTGTTTGGTCATTTATTGAAAGTGTGTTTGGATAAAGGAGCTAAGATTGAGAAATATCTCATTTCTTTTGTCTGAGGTCGGTTTAGAGAAATTAGAAAGAAATAAAGAAGAGAGAAAGAAGAGAAGGAAGAAAATCAAGCTTTGGTCTTCAAAATTTGGTAAGAAGTTCACCATAGATTCAGACAAAACTTGTTGTAAATGCTTAGTTATGAACATATTTATTTGTTGTTTTGGTTCCAGAATCATTGACAGCAGTTTGAACATTAGGTTGTGCATAAAGTGGGTTTATCTTCTTTAAAGGTGAGTTCATTCACTTTTTGCTCAAATCCTTGTTTTCTGTCAAATTAAATGTTAAGATGCTTCTATAAACTGTTTTGGGATTGTATGGTTGTGTTTAAAACAAGCTGAATGGAACAGACATGGATTTGGGTTGATTTTCTAAGCTGTAGGTCGAAGTTTCCGGATGAATGATAGTATCCGGAAACCTCTGTATGAAGGTTTCCGGACAAGGCAAAGTTATCCGGTAAGTCTTGATTTCTTGTAGTTTCCGGATGAAATTAGTTACCGAATGGTATCCGGATTTCCTTGGTTTCCGGATGTTATCCGGATTAGATAAGTATCCGGTAAGAATTGTATCCGGAAAGTTTTGTATATTCGTTAATTATCCGGAAAGTTTATGTATCCGGAAAGTTGGTGTATCCGGATAGTTTGAAGTGTCCAGAAACTTTTGCTGTCCGGTCACTTTTGAGTACCCGGTAACTTTAGGTTTTGTTAACTTCTGAAAGGGTACGATTTAGGAATTGAAATACAACCTTAGTAGCTTGAGCATACTTACGGCTGAATGGTAGTGTGTTAGGCTTAAACACTGTTTTAGTTTGATACTATACAGGTGTGTAGTAAGGGTAATGGATCCATAGGCACTAGTGTTTGGTAATCACATGGAATATGCGTGTGGTATTAATCGTTATTCCAGTGTGTGTGGGAAATCATGGAATAGGCGTGTGATATTAATCGTTATTCCTGATTTCTAAGGAAGAAAAAGGGATTGACATGAGTGATTGTAATCTCTACTTCATTTCCAATAAATGGGCATGTGTAATTGCGATTTATTGGATATGAGCATTAATCTAGAATCCGTGGAGATTCGTAGTGTGGGCTCTGGATTATGGTATAATGACTGATATAGTGTCGGTCATATTCATGGAATCGGGTATAACCCCGTCATCGTAAAATGTTGAAATGTCTGGTAAGAAAAGAGTAAACCAGGTTTGTTATGCCTTGTTTACATTGTTTTTAAAAGTATTATTTTGAAACCGAATGTTCTCACTAGGCGTTAGCCTAATCGTTTCAAATGCTGTTTTCTTACCAGGTACTAGCTCAAGAAAGTAAAGGGATGTGGGACAAGCGTTTTGAGATAGCGAAGAAGTTAATTAACGAAAGGAGGTTTTTGGATGGATTGCTTAGATAACTTAGTTAATCTGATTATAGTGACATAATTAGATTAATAGGTTATTTGAAGAATTCAGTAATTGTAAATATGACTCCTTATGGTTAATTCCCTTCTGATATATAAGTGAATGTTATTTTATCATAGCTTGTTATAAATTAAAGTTCAAATTAGCCATGATTTTAGGGTGTTACAATTTTCAATGATGGTTTGTAGAAAGGATTTTATTCTCATTTGTTTATTTTATCGAAATTAAAGTTAATCACTCTTTATAATTTCAGGGATGTTACATGGTTCAGATGCAATCTCAAAAAAGCTCGCCACCACCTAGAATCTAGATTAAATCTTGAATTCATAACAAAGTCTTAGATTTTTGAATATCTATACTATATGATAAAATATTTATAAAAAACTCTTAAAAACAACTTCTAAAATTTCATGTACATCTATTTAATGTTATTTACTTAAATCTTTTAAAAACAAGGGAATTTAATTAAAATACCCTAAGTTTGACTTTAACTTACCAAAATATCTTTTTTTTCAGTTTTGCAAAAATACCTTTTTTCCGCGATGGAGCCCGCGATCGCGGGCCAGGGGCAATTTTGAAATTTTTTTACCCCACGTACGCGGGGTGTATCCCGCGATGGTTCTAATTCGGTGAATTTGGTGAATTTTGATTTGCAATTTACACTTTTAACCCCTAAACTTATTTACTTATTTTACTTTATACCTTTTACTTTTATAATTTTAATTTTACATTTAACACATATAATCGTTTATCAACTAAAATACGTTAAAAAAATACGTTTTAATTTTAACAAGTTACACCATTATAATCGTCTCTTCGATACGTTCGAAATGAGCCCAATATTGATTTTTTTTGGATTTATATATTTTAATATATAGAGTGAATTACACCGGTGGTCCCTGTGGTTTACGTAAATTTTGGATTTGATCCCTAAAGTACACTATCTACGGTGATGGTCCCTAACTTTTTAATTTACTTTCACTCATGGTCTTCCTATATTTAATTTACTTGCACTAATGGTCCTCCTATATTTAATTTACTTTCACTCATGGTCCTTCTATGTTTAACATAGAAGGACTATGAGTGAAAGTAAATAAAAAAGTTAGGGACCATCACCGTAGATAGTGTACTTTAGGGACCAAATCCAAATCTTGGGTAAACCAAAGGGACCGTGTAATTCACTCTAATATATATCATATACACTACATAAAAATATTTTTTATATTTAAAATTCATACCCTTATAGTTTATTATTTAATTTATGGTACTCTTATAGTTAAAATACGTTTTATTTATTTTATTATCGATGGTTCAAGTGTAAGTATTAAAAATTGGTGGAGGCTTTGTGATGGACATACATCGATCCTTTTGTGCATACTCTGTAACTGCAAATACTTCAGCTCCAAACACACATGAATCATCATTCGCCAAATACCCATTTTTACAATTCTTAAATGAGTCCAGTGATACCAACTTGTGAAAACCCCATTTCATATTCTTCTCGTGAAACCTTGTCCTATTGCCATTCACGATATCTATAAACACATACAAATAATAATAATTTAAAACGATTTAATGAATTAGTTAATATATGATTATTATGTTAATGCGATAGGAGTGTAAAACAAAATTGAAAATACGTTAAAAAAATGAATTTTAAATATAAAATATTTTTTATGTAGTGTATATGATATATATTAAAATATATAAATCAAAAAAATTCAATATTGGACTCATTTCGAACGTATCGAAGAGACGATTATAATGGTGTAACTTGTTAAAATTAAAACGTATTTTAGTTAATAAACGATTATATGTGTTAAATGTAAAATTAAAATTATGAAAGTAAAAGGTATAAAGTAAACTAAGTAAATAAGTATAAGGGTTGAAAGTGTAAATTGCAAATCAAAATTCACCAAATTCACCAAATTAGAACCATCGCCGGACACACCCCGCGTACGCGGGGTAAAATTTTTTCAAAATTGCCCCTGGCCCGCGATCGCGGGCTCTATCGCGGAAAAAAGGGTATTTTTGCAAAAACTGAAAAAGGGGTATTTTGTTATGTCAAAGTCAAACTTAAGGTATTTTAATTAAATTCCCTAAAAGCAACTAATGAAAGCTTTATATACCGCTTTTAATGATAATTATTTGATTAATACTTATCTCTAACAATCTTTAAATCCTTAATCGTGAACTTTTATTAATTAATCCTTATCTCTAACCACTTTCAAATCTTTAAATTATGAACTTCTTAAAACGCGTCATTATTTAAACAAATTTATAAAAAAATGACCGTTTTCTCAAAAATACATATTAAAATAAATTAGAACATTAAAATCGAGATATATTATATTGCATTACTCGAATAGTATTTATTAATACATCTTTTAGGACCACTATGGTCTGAAAATATTACATAAATTGCCCTTCTCACTAAAAGTCAATAGCTACGTGCGGTTATCGTGACAGTTGACTAAACCCAAACCACCAATTGTCAATCTACATTCATCACTATATAAAAAGAGAAATTATATGAAATGCCTAAGTTCACCACCCCTTTCATCCATTTGTCCTTTCTCTCATTCAATTAACCAAAATACCCTGAAATTCCATGGGCTAACCCGTGGCCCACGGACTACCTTCGAAAAAATCCGTGGGTGTGTGTATGAATCCGTGGGTCAAATCCGTGGGTCCGTGGGTCAAATCCGTGGGAGAGAGATAGGGAATCCGTGGGTGTGTGTGTGTGAATCCGTGGGATGAGCATTTTGAAACAAATCCGTGGGCCACGGGTTAGCCCACGGATTTTCAGGGTATTTTGGTTAATTGGGAGAGAAAAAGGGCAAATGGATGAAAGGGGTGGTGAACTTAGGGCATTTCAATAAATGACTCATACAAGAAACTCTAGGATTCCATTGCGTCATTAATATTATCAATTTAATCTTAATAAACTTATTATCTTCATTTATGTGTTTTCATCTCTTCCAATTTAATAAAAAAAACAATTAAATTTTGACATGATTTAACATTAAAAAAATATTGTGTTTATAAAAATACAGTGTTTGATTTTTGATAGCAAAAATACTCACACGTAAGATGTGTCACAATAACTACATAAATATACATGCATGAACTATTGAGTTTGTTTTTCAAGTAATATAATGGTAACGACCAAAAATCGTATCTACAGAAATTGGATAAGAACTGGAGATTTCCACGTAGTTTAGGTGCACAGTTTAGAGTTTTATAAAATTGGTTGGTTTTGAGCGAAATATTAAAGATTTAATTTAACAACTTTTTAATAAACGGGTATGGGTGTAGCTTTCCTCGAGAATATGATAAGAACTTAAATGATTGGCTAAACAGGTCACAATATACCCCCACACGATTTTTTCCTCTCAAAGCTACATTGTTGTGGCCACAGTTTCACTACAAAGTGGCTACAAATGCTAACTTTCGGGTTGCCTAACCTCTCTAAAGCTGTGCGTACCACCTCGGGTACCACGGCCGGGTTCACCATCGGTTTGCATCGGGTAGGGCGGGTTGGCGGTACGGGGGACGCGGGTAGGGCATCGGGTTGGGGGTCGCGGGTAGGGTTGGGTTCGGGAACCCGCTAAACCCGCTTAAATTTTTTTTATTTTTTTTATTTTGTTTTAGGGTAAAGAGGGTAGGAAAGAGAAAAGCTGATGTGGCATCAGGGTTCAGTGGGTTCAATGGGTTCGATAGGAAGCGGTACTCCACTTTAGGGTAAGGAGGGTAGGAAAGAGAAAAGTTGATGTGGCGCTGATGTGGCATCAAGGTTCAGTGGGTTCGTGGGTTGGCGGTACTCATGGTCTAAGTAGAACTCAAAGATCTTAGTTTCTCTGATATGGAGAGATTCTCATACTTCTATGACTTAAACTCTCACCATGATTAAAACTTCAAAAATAGGAACGTGTAAATGTAACATGTACATTTACCTTCGATCAAAAAAATATCTAATCATCCTATTTTTTAAAATCAAGACTTTATTAAAACATGATTTATAATTAGGGAAATTAATTAAAATGCCAAAAGTCAAACATCTTGTTACTGAAATGCCACAAATCTCTCACATCTTACCAAAATGCCCCAAAAAGCCGCGGTGGGCCCCGCGATCGCGGGCCTCAGGCCCACGTGTCACCAAACTTCTCCCAAATAGCCCGCGTTGGTCCCTCAAGATTGCCCGCGGTCCATCTTTTCCCCCTCAAGAATGCCCGTGTTGACAGTTTTAGTCCCTGCCCGCGTTGGGATCCCGCGATCGCGGGCTAACCCGCCACGCGTCGGCATGGGGTTAACCCTAAAAATCTTTGTGAGCCAAACCCTATCTCTTTCTCTTCTCTATCGCCGCACTATATAAGAGGGGTGGGGGGACCAAACCGGCCACACCCCATTTTTTTAATAACTATCTCAATTTTTAATCAAACTCTCTCAATTTTCTCTCACTCTCTCAATTTTGTCGTGTGGAATACGCGTTCGGGTTTTGTGAAGATGTCTCGTATTACCTCTGTGGTATGTTTTCCTTATGTTTTTTGTTATTTTTTGTATGTTATTTTAAGTTAAGATATATGATTTGTATGTTGTTAGAGTGTTTATAACTTTTGTTATGTTTGAATATGTTCTATGTTTAACATTTTTAAGATATATGATATGTATGGTTTTATGTTTGAATGTGATATTTGTATGTTATAATGTGTATGTTGTTATAGGAGTATTTTTATAAAAAAATTGTTAAGAGTGTGTTTTTATAAAAATAATTCTTAAAAGTGTGTTTTTATAAAAAATGTTAAGAATGTGTTTTTTTATAAAAAAATTGTTAACAATGTGTTTTTATAAAAAAAATTGTTAAGAGTGTGTTCTTATAAAAATAATTTTTAAAATTGTGTTTTTATAAAAAAAATGTTAAGAATGTGTTTTTTTATAAAAAAATTGTTAAGAGTGTGTTTTTATAAAAAAATTGTTAAGAATGTGTTTTTATAAAAAAATGTTAAAAATGTGTTTTTTTATGAAAATAATTCTTAAAAGTGTGTTTTTATAAAAAAAAATTGTTAAGAATGTATTTTTAAAAAAAAAACTTGTTAAGAATGTTTTTTATAAAAAAATTGTTAAGAAATTGTTTTTATAAAAATAATTCTAAATAGTGTGTTTTTATAAAAAAATGTTAAGAATGTGTTTTTTAATAAAAAAATTGTTAAGAGTGTGTTTTTATAAAAAAATTGTTAAGAATGTGTTTTTTTATAAAAAAATGTTAACTTAGGTCCCTACGGTTTTAAGAATGACAACTTAGGTCCCTAAACTTTTAAGAATGACAATTTAGGTCCCTAAACTTTTAAGAATGCCAATTAAGTCCTTAAACTTTTAAGAATGACAACTTAGGTCCCTACGGTTTTAAGAATGACAACTTAGGTCCCTAAACTTTTAAGAATGACAATTTAGGTCCCTAAACGTTTAAGAATGACAATTTAGGTCCCTAAACTTTTAAGAATGCCAATTAGGTCCCTAAACTTTTAAGAATGACAACTTAGGTCCCTACGGTTTTAAGAATGACAACTTAGGTCCCTAAACTTTTAAGAATGACAATTTAGGTCCCTAAACTTTTAAGAATGCCAATTAGGTCCCTAAACTTTTAAGAATGACAACTTAGGTCCCTACGGTTTTAAGAATGACAACTTAGGTCCCTAAACTTTTAAGAATGACAATTTAGGTCCCTAAACTTTTAAGAATGCCAATTAGGTCCCTAAACTTTTAAGAATGACAACTAGGGTCCCTAAACCGCAACATCTATATATAACACTATGATACGTTGAAATAAAATAAACCACAACATCTATATATAACAATATGATACGTTGAAATAAAATAAACCGCAACATCTATATATAACACTATTATACGTTGAAATAAAATAAACCACAACCTCTATATATAACACTATTATACGTTGAAATAAAATAAACCACACTTTATCTATTTATAACACTATTATATGTTGAAATAAAATAAACCGCAACATCTATATATAACACTATTATACGTTGAAATAAAATAAACCGCAACATCTATATATAACACTATTATACGTTGAAATAAAATAAACCGCAACCTCTATATATAACACTATTGTACGTTGAAATAAATAAACCGCACTTTATCTATTTATAACACTATTATATGTTGAAATAAAATAAACCGCAACATCTATATATAACACTATTATACGTTGAAATAAAATAAACCTCAACATCTATATATAACACTATTATACGTTGAAATAAAATAAACCGCAACCTCTATATATAACACTATTATACGTTGAAATAAAATAAACCGCAACATCTATATATAACACTATTATACGTTGAAATAAAATAAACCGCACTTTATCTATTGATAACACTAACTATAACATCTGTGAATGACTATGTAGAGGGATTTCTTTAACATCGACTTGACGCTAAAGTGCAAAGTTGCCTACATCGAGGACTTAAGAAACCGCTTTAGGGGATTAGGTGATCGCGCGGATACCCTTGAGGTTATCTTTAGAGGGACACCGTTCGGGCCATGGATGAATGTGTCTTACTCTGCTGGCGACCCTACGCTAGTACACATGTTTCTACAGTTGGAGGTCGAGGACGCCAACGCTGAGCCGGAGGAGATGCATTTTGATTTCTTCGGCGATCGATTGCATTTTGGGCGTCGTGAGTTCTGTCTAATTACAGGACTACGTTTTGGAGAGGCTCCCCCCTTCCTCCCTTAGCAGACTGCTCCTTCGTTCCTAGGGTTTGGGGCATTTCAGCATCTCGTTTGAAGCTGAAGGCAGCCCGGGACATGATGAAAGAGGGCCTTAGTGCCCTAAGTGACGCCGATGCTGTCCGTGTATGCTTGGTGGTGATCGTGGATATGGGCTTCATGGGCCGTGAGTATAGCCAGTATGCTTCCTCGACGGTCCTTAGGGCCGTCGAGGACCTTGAGCTGTTTAACAGCTACCCGTGGGGTAGCCATATCTGGACACATTGCTACTCAATCTTGCACCGAGCCATAAGCAGACGCGACTCCGATCGACATGGAAAGATGAACCTTCGTGGTTTTACATACGCCTTCAAGGTTAGATACGTAGTATAACAATTGTTAATAATACATACAAACTGTTTGGCTTTTCTTTTTACGTACTTGCTCTTCTTGTCTAATTCCAGATATGGATCTTGAAGATGTTTCCCGCATCAATCCGATATTTCGTCAAGCGCGACGACCGAGTACTTAGGGGAACCCGTTGGGACAAGCGTGTTACCCAAAGTAGGTCGCTTTGGGTTCAGTTCTTCAATGAATCTAGACATGTAAGTTCTTTTACTATGTTTACAATTTGCATACGTTAGTCCCGCTTATTAATTTTTTTTATGTTTTATCATTTATTTAGCTGCCACTCTTGCCTTTCGCTCGCCTTGAGCCTACTGCCGACGAGATGGACACGGATTGGTACAGAGACAGTGTGGCCTTTATTGACGCAGAGGCGGCAAGGGCTCGACGTCCCTCTCCTTCCACATCTCACGAAGATGAGGAAGACGACGACAGGCCCCCTTCCGGTGGATATCAGCAACCCCCTTCCTCCTCCTATCCGCCGCCCCTTCCTCCTCCTACCAGCCGCCCCCTTACGATCCATATCAGGCGGCCCCTTCCTACGGGCCACATCGTGGCTGTCATGAGTACCTGTGGGACTACGTCCACGGGCCGCTAGAGTCACGTGTAGAGTTTCTGGAGGGAGTCTACAGACAGTTTAGCGCTGTCCATGTTAGTGTTTAACTTAATTTGTTGGCCACGTTTATTTAGTTTGTATATTAATATTACGTTCTAAATTTGTTTTAGCTGTCGAGTACGACACCGATCCCCGCTCCGTTCGGACAGGGGGCACAGGCGACGTTTGCCACCACATCCTATCCGTCATTCCCTTAAAATGTAAGTGACACTGAGTAACCATTATAGTTATATGTTTGTTCCTAAGTTTGTAACTCTTATAATGATCAATGTCACGCAGGCCGGGATGTCGGGGGCCGGGATGTCCCAAACGACGTTCGCCACCACATCCTATTCTACTATCCCGGAGAGTGTAAGTGACACTGAGTAACCATTATAGTTATATGTTTGTTCCTAATTTTGTAACTATTTTAATGATCAATGTCACGCAGGCCGGGATGTCGGGGGCATACACCTCGCAGATGCCGCCGTTCGCCACCACAGCAATCACGGACATCTTTGGCGGTTCGGCCGGAGACTATTACAGGCCGGAAATGCATACTGTAAGTTATTTTGGTAGTTTTGGTTTAATTGTGTACATTTCCTAAATTGTACTTAAAACATCTAATAACTTAATTTTCAGACGATGGGGTCTCCTATTATCCAGGATCACTTCTCGGAGCCGGAAGATGACCCGATGGAGGTTGTAGATCCACCACCACAGGTGACCCCGCTCCCTCAAAAGCGGTCGCATAAAATTTCACAATGGTTTCGTCACCCGTTTGGCCAACAAGGATCTACGACACCACCGGCCGCTAAAAAGCAAGCAAAGAAAGCGGGGGGAAAGAAGGGAGGAAAGAAAAAGGGAAATGTGTCTTCACCGGAGCCTCAACCGGCATCGGAAATATTGAGGATGTGTCGGACTGGTCGCCTCCCCCCCTTGATCTTCATCCCTCACTTGAACTTGGAAATCACCCCCTCGTTTTTCAATGTATTGCTGGCCGTTGACCCTTTGGAGTCTGACTTACTGGATGTGGTTAGTATGAAGTTTAATTATAGTCATATAATCAAATATATTTATTTTACATGTCTAACCATCTATTTTTTATGTATAGCACATCGATTGTTGGGTCTCGCTGTTGCAAAGACATCGTGGAACAGACACGAGGTGGACCATGATGTTCAGTATGTTCTTTCATTACTTGTTGATTGAGCATCTAGGTCCCGCCTCCGTGGTTAGATCATGCAATGGATTGGAAGGGACCTCTTGGGCTCTCCTCGATGTGGTATGTAAATCGTTTTACTCTTATTTTATTTAACTTGTTTTGTTGCTAACTAAGTTGTCTAATATTGTAATATTTCAGGTGTACATCCCTATATGCATTAATCCCCAACATTGGCTGCTTGGAGTGTTTGAACTTGACGCTATGACCATGACCATATATGATAGCGACAGTGCCAGTCTCTTCAGACAGCAATTGGAAGAGCAGATGACAAAGTTTAAAGCTGTGCTATTTGACTTCTTTTGCCGGGTCAAGGATGATAGACGTCGCGATATGACAGGTGTCTTTCGCTATAAGTTCGCCAAGAATGTACCCCAACAGGCCGGGATAAATGCGAATTGCGGTGTCTGGGTATGCCGTAATGCCCAAATGTTGATAAATAACAATGAGGTATGGGTACACCCTGACGAGGCCGGGGATGTTGCCAAAGATTTTCGCATACATATGGCGGAGTCCATTTATGAGCATTGTAAAATAGGGCCACGTTAGGTTGTTTATGTAACATTAAATAATTGTTATTTTTAGTATTAACTTATTTTGTTAAAGTATTGTGATTGACTTACTGTTTACTTCATTTGGTTTTTGCTAATTTCATCAATTTACTCAACTTTGAGTATCAATATCTCTTTCACACATACTCCATTTTGGACGCATTATATATCATTTCGAAGCTCTCATATAGGAGAACATAAACCTACTAAAAGTTAGTTATATATAACACATATATATAAATTTAAATGCGTCCAAAGTTTTGTAAAACCCACATTTCCAACACCTAGTAAGTAGGTTTATGAAACTTGCGATAATCCTAATACAGAGATTATTGGATGAACAAGCATTTATTTCTTGATTATTGGTGTATTGGTTCTTGTTGTCTGGAAGTGATTCATATGATGCAAAAATTGGTATCATGTAATGTAGAACAATATCTATATTATAGAAACTTGCATTTGACAGTACCATATAAATCTGATCTAAATTCTCATTAATTAGCTATGTTTGACTACTTAAAGACCTTTATTCAAGAGCAGACGAATATTGCAGTTACTTTTTCAGTCGAATCTTACAGGCTATTTTCAAACGAATCTTGCAGTGAACTATTCAGACGAATCACAACTTCCTATCTATCTTTTATACAAACACACTCTCGCTTTTCTTAACACAATGGATGGAGGTTCAAGATCAAGGGGGAACAGGTCGGCGAATGTGGCTGGAACTTCACGTTCGGGAGCCTACCAACCACTGAACGACGGAGCTCGCCGGAGTACCTGGAAGGTACCGGAAACAGACGAGGAGTGGACAAACTGTGGGTGAACTGCAGCCGATTTTCCATTCACGCCTGAGGAGGAAGCAGACTGGGAGATGGCATCCGACAATTACTACTTCGATAATGGCATGAGAACCCCACCAATGTATGATTTTATGCCGACGGGTCTTCGACAAAGTCAACGAATTACTCCCGCAGTGCAAAAAGCCATTGATGAGGCGAACGCTGATATCAAAAAGGTAAAGGGTATGTGGAACCATAACAGGGGGATTCAGCAGGGGAAAATGGAGTATCTAGCGGAGAAGAAACGAGAACTGGCCATGACTAGGGCTCACGTTCGGCAACTGCAACGAGAGATTAAGGAAGCTGAAGAGGAACTAGAAGAACTCGAATCGGACTACATAGGAATGGAGGACGTGATCAAGGAAAATGTTAACTTGATCACAGGACTCCAGGACGCCTTCCAGTGATAGATTTATTTGTTTACATGCACTGTATCCGTTTTGGTTGGGAAGATGATTTGCAATAATTTTTATATGACGTTGTTAATTAATTTCCTTGTTACATAACTTAAGTGAATTTCTATATTAAAAACATTAAAATGGAAAGGAAACAATACATTAAAAACCACATAAAATTATAACCTAAAAACTATAGGGACCATTAATGTTTTTTTAAATTTGCAACAAACTTCATGGACCAAACTGTAAATTCGAAAAGTAGCGGGTTAGCCCGCGATCGCGGGGGCCCAACGCGGGCAGGGACCAAAACTGCCAACACGGGCATTCTTGAGGGGGGAAAGCTGGACCGCAGGCATTCTTGAGGGACCAACGCGGGCAAAGTGGGCAAAGTTTGGTGACACGTGGCCTGGGGCCCACGATCGCGGGGCCCACCGCGGATTTTTGTGGCATTTTTGTAAGATGGGAGAGATTTGTGGCATTTTGGTAAGTGATGGTCAAACTTAGGGTATTTTAATTAATTTCCCTTATAATTATTGAAATCTAAAATATTATATAAAACATTATAATTTCAGTTAGTCCCAATAAGTCAAGAAAACATTCCAATAGGAAATAAGAAGCCTTGTCCCAGGAAGCTTCCATTGACTTAACTAATAAGTATATATAGGAAGCCAGTTTCTAGTTCTTAGAGAATCCTTCTTAAGAGATTTACAACTTTTAATATTCTTGATATCATCAAAAATAATTTGGTGTATATATATATATATACACACACACGTACGTTACGATATCTAGGGATCGATATAAGTTATTCTATATCTTTTGTTGGTTGATCGCCTAATTAAGTTATGAGAGATCCAAGTTGTGATTTTCGGCGAAGTTTGAGAAAATGTTCATGGAGTGCAGAAGAAGATCGGAAGTTAGTAAATTACCTAAGTAGATATGGTATCTCGAACTGGTGTAAGATGCCATCGTATGCCGGTAAGTTGACTTTAATTTTCCGGTCTCCCAGTATAACGATATATTTTCTTAACACTACAACAAAATTGAGTTTATAGGACGTCTAAAATAAATAAGCGTACTAATAGGGTGTTTTATAGGACCAAACAAAAAAGAGTCCTAATAGGGTGTTTTGTAAGACCAAACAAAAAAGCGTATCTAAAAGTGTTTACAAAAAGTTTTAGGATGCCTTTGGGCGTCGTAACAAGTCTTTAGAACATTTTTCAAATAAAATGTCCTAATAACTATTTTATAGGACACTATTTGAAAAAGTGTCCTATAAACACAAATGTCATCTAAAAAACTGGGTTTATAGACAGTTTTTAAAAACGTCCTATAAAATTAGATAATACGACACCTTATTTTGAAAATATCTTAAAAACCTTGTTACGACGCTAAAAAACGTTCTATAAACTTATTGTAACACTTTTAGATATGACGTTTTTTTGTTTGTTCCTATAAACGAACTAATGTCCTAAAAACACTCTATTATAGGACGCTTAATGATTTTAGGCGTCCTATAAACTCAAATTTGTTGTAGTGTAAAGCCCATCAAAAGTATATAGAAGAAAATGGTATCGTGTTTGTTTTGATATGATTGTGTTTTTGTTGTTCTTTTTAGGTCTTTCGAGAACCGGAAAAAGTTGCAGACTAAGATGGATGAATTATCTCAATCCGAACATAAAACGAGGGAACTTCACCAATGAAGAAGAAAAAACTATGCTTCATTACCATTCAGTTCTTGGGAACAGGTAATACCCTGCCTAGATAATTAAGAATACAAGCATTTTTTTAACCATTTGATCAACATTTAAGTAAAAAGAGTAATATATATATATATATATATATATATATATATATATTATAGGGTTGAGTTTCGGTGAGAATCAAAGTTATGGTGAAAAAGATGATAAATGATCCCACCCTAGGATGCACATTAGAATGAGGTACATCGGGAAGAGATGCATCAGATCAATCTCCATATATTAACACGATTGCTACTTCGGTTTGAGATTAAAAGTGATACCTTCTCACATTAACTATTTTTCTCACACGATCCTTTATCTCTCACCCTCTCTCTCTCTCTCTCTCTCTCTCTCTCTCTATATATATATATATATATATATAACAGTTATACATGTGAACATTGTGTGTCATACAATGTTGTTTTATAAATGAAACGTCAAATAAAGTTTTATGTATGAAAAACCCCAAAAATATTTTATACATGAAAAGACACTCATACTCACAAACACGAATAAACATACGAAACAATACGAATCATATATTAAATTAATCAAACTCAATGGATGATTTTATTAATTGATTTTATTTTAACGGATTCGGATTTTACATGTGTTATTTCATCTATGAAATAATATAAAAAAACTAGTTTTCATGTCTTGTAACATTTAGTGGGTTTTAAAATGATAACACGGTCAAAATAAGAAAACACTCATATCATATGTGATTTTTAGACCAAAATCATCCATATATATATATATATATATAGAAGTTTCGTAAAATGCAAACCTTGCATTTGTTGCACCCCTTACAAACCACAGTCTGCATATGTGCAGACTGAGGCTGCACATATGCAGATGAATAGGTGCAACAATATACATATAATGGACATATATTCATATGGGGCCATGCATATATGTAGAACGAGTCTGCATGCATATATGCAGACTGTGGTTTGTAAGGGGTGCAACAAATGCAAGGTTTGCATTTGTACCCTATATATATATATATATATATATATATATATATATATATATATATAGAGGCGGGTTCATACGAGGAGCGTACCTATTTAAGAAAACGTGAGGAGCACCGTCCATGTACAAAATCATATGTGATTCACAACACAAACCGCGGGACAAGCCGCGCGCTTTCGCAAGCCGCGTAACAAACCGCGCGTGTAATCACATATGATTTTAGTCCTTGTGTTGTGAATCACATGTGATTTTGTACATGGGAGGTGCTTCTCACGTTTTCTTAAATTGTTACGCTCCTCGTTTGAACCATTATCTATATATATATATATATATATATCTATATTAATATAAGTAATAGTAAATAAAAGGAACATATATATATATACATATACATATTGACATAAGTAATGTGTATTAATTTGATGACAGATGGTCCGCCATTGCAAAAAAGGTGCCAAGACGATCAGACAATGAAATCAAAAACCACTGGCACACCCATCTCAAGAAACGCATAAATCATCCATTGCCAATAACAAAACCAAAATCAAGTGATCTACAGGATGTTGAAAGTTGGGTTCTCGAGCCTGCTGATCACTTCTTCTCGAGTACTGTCTCAGATAACCCTACCTCATCGTCATGCATCTCGGATATAAGTTCAAGATTTGATCATGAAATCGAGTTTGAAACTAGTTATAATTATGATATCAGTTCGATCACCTGGAACAATCCAAGATATTGAAAGCTTCTGGCAACAACTTTATTATGCTAATAAAAACAACGAGGACTTGGAGCTACAAAATCTTCTTCATGATACATCTTCTGATGAGTTCTTCGTCGATTCATAGAAGTTCTACGATATCTAAAGTAGTGTAGTAAAATTATCCAAACCTTCTTTGATAAATATATTCTTATGTTTCTTATGTTTCTGATCATGAACTAGGGTTTTTTGCATAGCTAGATATTGGTTATTAGGGGTTTCATTTATTGGCTCATGAAAACTTTTCATTAATAGTTGTTTTTCTATGGAAACTTCTTTTCACTGATTATATATATATATATAGAGAGAGAGAGAGAGAGGTGGGTTCAAAGTAAAATTGGATGAATCTTTGGAACGCTAACATCCCGGACAAAGTAAAATTCTTTGCTAGGCGGACACTTAGAAACACGTTACCGACTCGTTGTGAGATACAATCAAGAAGAACCCGGATCTCTCCAATTTGTCCTCTTTGCAATTGCAATGAGGAAAATGTTTGGCACGCCGTCATCGGTTGCCCCACGGTTCGACCCATTTGGTGTGAAGCGGGTCTCTTAAACGATATCGATGATTTATCTTTGACGTCCAACTCCTTTCATGAGCTATTCTTCAATTTCATCAAGACCCATCCCGACCAATCGAAGGAATTTTTCATCATGATCTTACGGAGTACTTGGTACCGTCGGAATTACATTCTTTTGGAACAACGGTGCTCGTGACCCTTCCCCGGTTGTTAGGCGCGCCACCCATACCTTGGCTAATTGGGTCACATCCAAAAATATCTCAATGCAAGCCACAACCTCTCCCTTGACTCCCTATTCGGCCGCTTGGCACCCCCTAGACTCGGCTTTATAAAATGTAATGCCGCAATTTTTGAGTCCAACTCTAAAGCGGGGCTTGGCGCCGTCCTCCGCGACAACAATGGCTCTTTCGTTTCGGCAAAAGCCTCCCCTCTTAATTGTCTTCCCACAGTTAGAGAATGCGAGGCGATGGCCATCCGGGATGCTCTCCTTTGGATTTCCAATCGTCAAGATCCCAAAGTCATCATCGAATCAGATGCTAAAGTGGTTGTAGACGCCATCTATGACCCTTACACCGACAACTCGGAATTCGGAGATATCATCAAAAACATTAGACGCATTCTCAACTCCAAGGAGCACATCTCCGTCCATGCGATAAATCGTCATGCCAACGAAACGGCTCATATTACGGCTAGGCACGCTTGTAACTTAGATTCTAGTGTTACTTTTGATAGCATGCCCCCTTTTCTTGAATCTTGTTTTAACAATGTTTGTAACAACCAGTTTATCAATGATATGAATGTGACTCGCTCGGGTGATGGCATTGCTGAAGCCCGATAGGGTCCCATTTCTTTGATTTAAAAAAAAAAATAACTTTGCAAAGAAATGTCTGCAAAAAATAAAGAATTTGTCAGAAAAAGAAACATTTTATATTTATTTACAGCAATCCGAAAAAATATGGTCATCTTTTTTCTATCACATTGTCCGTAGAGTAAAGTAAAACCACTAGGGTAGATCTTGTTAATTTCTGATCTTTAGGTTGGTTAGAGCATCTCCAACAACATTTCTAAAATAGGAAAAATTGGCTTTTGGTTTGCTATATGTCTACAACAGCTTTGCTATATGTTTTGCTAAAATAGAAAATCTCTACAAAAATCTCTATGGTTTGCTAAATATAGAACTCTCTATTTTAGAAAAAAAATTAGCAATGCTGTTGGAGTTGAAAGGAAATAATTTTAGCAATTTTGACTTTTCATTCTCTATTTTAGAATTTTTTTAGCAATGTTGTTGGAGATGCTCTTATTAGGAGAAACCCTTGGTATCAAAATCCCATCTTCTAAGGTGATCAAGAGCCATGGAGTAATATATCGTTCGACGTTCCTAATATTAACGGTATCTCCAACAACTTTTTTAAAATGGAAAAAATGAAGAAAATTGAGATTTTAGGTTATAGTTTTGCACTAACAGTTTTTCCAAAACCTATCTTTAAAATGGAGAAGATAGGAGACAGAAAACGTTTTCTCCAAATGTAGAGATAACCACAAAAATGATTACTAAATAAGAGCATCAATAGAAAACTTTGAAACTAAATATTTAGAAAAAGAATTAATATTTTAAATGATGAATGTGTATTTTTAATATTATAATAAATATTGGATTCTCCAAAATAAAAAATCTATTGAAGATGAATATAAATATTTTAGAGATTTTAGTTTTTAGTTCTTATAATTTTTTTTAAAAATCTATAGTGAACCATAACCCTAAACTCCAATGCTATTGACCAATATTTATATAATTGTAAGTTTATGGCTTTTCCAAAAATCAAATGTGGTCTGAAAAAAGTGATAGTGATATGAAAATTAAAACCTAAGAGTAGTTAGAATGTGAATCCAAATCCACTTGCTAGAATTAGAAGTTAACTTTTTTGGACATATATGTTTATGTGTTTCAATATGTCAATTTCTTCTCATACCCCACTTTTTGAGAGTGTGGTTACTTAATTATTGTAATATAATTCATTTAAATAATAGCTTATCACTAGTGGCAGATTCTGGATTTTTAAATAATGGGGTCATCTTTAAGATAAATTATGCCCGTAAAGTTGTTCGATTTGTTTTGAGCCTATTCTCACCGTTTCGATGGATTTTTAATGTTTTTTGATTGATTTAGATGAATGTTTAAGTTTTTTTGTCCATTTCGACAAACTTTTCTTAGGATTCGAAGTTTTTTGGTGTTTTAGTCGATTTCAATGTACCTTTTTTGTTTCGTGGGGCACAGTTGAAAAACTACTAGGAGAAACCATGACAAAAAGTTTAAAAAATGTTTTTAACCTAAAAAAATAAATAAAAGTAAAATTTCACTGGGGAATGAGACTCCACCTACCCCACCTTTTACAAGATGGATCCGCCCCTAGATGTGCAAAGATTAATAGCTTGTTTAAAATTTGATTGGTTTTTTCTTTTCTTATTTTTTTTTGATTTGTTTTATTCATATTTCTTTATTTCATTTCATCCTTACGATCCCTTTGTAAGTTTTTGTTTTTCTCATATACTTAGAAGTATGCTAAGAAAAAGTAATCGCATGCACTTATATTAAATAAGAACATAGTAATAATTTGGTGGGTTTGTTACTCTGTTAAAACATAAATCTCCTACCTCATAATCCTTGGACATTTTGTTACTTTTTCAGATGTCATTAAAGTTTTGGGGTTGGTGATGTGCAAACTATTAGTTTGATGGATTATGATAATAGGCTTTTATAGAGCTATCTTCAATGCAAGGTTATTAGGGCATTTTTAATGGGTCACACTATATTTTACATCAAATTTCAAAAATAGTGTAAAAAGTAGTGTAAATTTTTGGGAAATTAATTAAAATACCCAAAGTTTGACTTTGACTTACCAAAATACCCATTTTCTCGCTCAGTTTACCAAAAAACCCAAAATTTCCGAGGTGGGTCCCGTGATCGCGGGCCAGGGCCCACGTGTCACCCCTGTTTGGCCAAAGTGTCCCGCGGAGCCCCCCAACTATGACCGCGGTGACACTTTTGGTCCCTCCCCGCGGTGGTTGCCCGCGAAAGGCCCGCGGTGGGCAAAAAATTACAATTTTGGTCCCTGTATTTGAACGAATCTTGCATGCTTTTACTGTTTTTTTCCACAATTATTGTACTTTGAAGATCAATTTGTGGTTCAAATTCACTGGCATGTTTGAGATTTCATCAATGTTGAATCAGTGTATTGGAATACCAATTTGTGGTTGCAATTTATGTTGGTTGTTTCATCAATGTTGGTTGTTTCATCCATAAATATCAGTAAAATGCAATCCAAAATTGACACCGATTCCATACTTCTTTCTTGCTTTCTTTTTTCAATATTTTGTTTTTGAGATACTACTAAAAAAATGAGTTCATCTGTTGCAAAAGCTAAGCTATTTTTCTGTTTCGATGGTGAATGGGTGCAAGATAACAATGAGTGGAATTTTGCTTATAAATCTAAGCATGGTGTAAAATTGTCAGTAAACTATACTTATCAGAAGTTTGTTGCATACGTCATGCAAAAATGTGGAATCAACCCTTCTGCTGTTTGCAAGTTAGTGTTTAAGAATGGTGATGGGTCATTTGTGGAGTTATCCAACGATGGGGATATCTCTGGTTTTCTGCACTTTGCAGCCGAATCAAAAAGACCGCCATTACTTTTTGTGTATGCCGAATCCTCGGTGTGCGACGAAGACGATGACGAAGGTGATGACGACGGTGACGACGAAGACCTCCAAATAAAGCAGCCTGATTCTCAAATTCAGTCGTCCCACGACCCAACAGTTCATTTGGATCATGCATATGGTCTTAACGACTGTATTCCTGATTATGTTCCGGAGACGCAATAACAACAACCACAAGAAGGACGCTGTGCTGGAGTTGCTGATGACGAAACTTATGTTTTCAAAACAGGTAATGCTGATATAGACAGATCAGATACCGATAGTGATGATCACGAAGAATATACCCCTAGTAATAAATCATTTAGTCAGTTAAATGACTATTTTGATATGCCCCCTATTCTTCCAGACCAGAATACCCATACACAAACCTACGAACCTACACCTTATAATCGCAGTTTAAGGTTAAAAGTAGGTCAGATATTTGATTCGAAGGATCACTTGACAAGTCAGGTCGGACTTAAGTTCATGGAAGAGGGTTTCGAAAGTCACACGCCGAGATCCGACAAAAGCAGATACGAAGTTGAATGTGCGAGAGAAAACTGTAAGTGGATGATGTACGCGATTCCCGCGGGAGAGAAAGGAGGGGCGTTACTTATTAGAAAGTTGCACGACATACACACTTGTTCGAGGACGCAACTGAATCCCAAGCACAAATAAGCCACCAAAAGGACTTTGGGTGCGATACTGAAAGGCAAATTTCTTGATGCTAGCAGGTCATTGCGTCCAAAGGACATCATGGACGATGTACACCAGCAGTTCGGCGTCACGATTGGTTACCACCAAGCTTGGCGTGCGCTATGTAGGGCACTGCTATTGGTGAAAGGCACGTTCGAGGAGTCGTATGAACGACTCCCAACATATTTATATAAGTTGCAGCTACAGAATCCAGGTACTGTCACCCAGCTAAGGACCGATTCACATGGACGATTTGAGATGTGCTTCATGGCCCTTGGACCCGCGATACGTATTTTAACACGTCATATGTTTACACATTCGAAACTATAACATTTACAAAGGAAAACCACCTACGTTTTTGCAGATCCGCACATTTCTGGCAAATCTGCGTCGTGTCCTGGTAATAGACGTTGCCCATTTAAAGGGCCCTTACTTGGGTATGATGTTCCTGGCGATTGCCATGGACGGGGATAACTCCATCGTTCCAGTAGCTTTCGGAGTAGGCAAGTTCGAAACCGGGGACGAGTGGACTTGGTTTCTGTCCATGTTGAGACAAGCTATCGGAGACCCGCAAGGGTTGGTGTTTATGTCCGACAGGGCTCCTTCCATAAGCGCTGCAATCTCTGCCATGTACCCAAACGCCCCTCACGCCTATTGTTGTCGACATTTGGAGATGAACGCCAAAACCCAGGACAAACATATTACCACCTACAAGGATGTCTACTGGGCGGCATGCAGAGCATATACGGATCGGGAGTTTGACCGGTACATGAATCTTCTACGAGTTAGTGCCAAGAATGCAGCCAAAGTGATGGACGATGTTGGACCGGAGAGGTGGTCTGCGGCCCATTTTCCTGCACAACGGTATGACATTCTGACCTCCAATAGTGCAGAGTCGGTGAATGCACTCTCTCGTTTTGCGCGTAGATATCCGATTGTTAATCTTATGGACTACTTTCGGACCTTTCAACAAGAGTGGTACCAACTTCGATGCCGAAAAAGAGTTGAGCTGCAAAATAGACTCACACCAAAGGCAGAGGAGATAGTTCTTTTCAGGGCGTGTCACGCGTCGACATGGAGGGTAAGCGAAATCGAGTATGGGAGGCACGAGGTTCGGGATAACCATCTTCACGCGACTGTCCATATGACCGACCATGTTTGTTCGTGTTTCCAATGGCAAAAATCTGGGTTACCGTACGGCCATGCCATTCCTGCGGCAAGACATATGGGTCGTAGAGATTGCAGTGACTTGACTGTAACTTTCTTCACGTCCGAAACTTACCGGAGAACATACGCAGAGGTAATAAATCCAGTTGGACCCCCTGAAGCATGGGTGTATCTACCCGACCCCCTTCCGCCATGCTATCTACCGTTAAATGATAAGAACAGAGCCGGGAGACCGAGAAAGAACAACCGACGTCCATCACGTGGTGAAGGTTCGATACAGCGAAAATGTACTCGGTGCCAAGCAATAGGACATACTCGTGGAGAGTGTCCAAATCCCGCCCCTTCAAGCGTGCCAAGGAGTAGACGTTCAGTCAGCCAACTAACTAACACGCAGGGCCCATTGGAGTGTGAACCACATGGAAGTATAGCATATGATACCGTTGATCTAAACATTGATTTCCCTTGATTGAGACCAGTTATCTTTTGAAAGGTACTTGAAACAGAACATGGGACGATGATCATAATGGTAGTAGTCTAAATGGAGAGAATAGTAATGGTTATATAGAACTATATCATACGATAGCGTTAACAGGACCTAAGTTGTGTTAGAGCAAAGACAGTGACCTAAGTTGTGTTAGAGCAAAGACAGGGACCTAAGTGCAGTAAAAGCAAAGACAGGGACCTAAGTGCAGTAAAAACATCCACATTTGGATAATTTTGTACTGTATTGATTAGTATGTGTTTGTTATGAAATAATCTTGTATAACATCTATGAGTTGTATTTTTAATATGAACCACTTTTTAGACAAATTTCAGACTACTTAAACACTACTTTTCAGACAAATTAAAGACCTTTATTCATGACAAATTAAACAACAACATACAAACAGGAAAGGAACGAAACAACAATGTCGAACTGGAATAGTACAAAACAACAACACTTAAACAACAAAGTACTAAAGCAACTCCCGTACCACCACCTACTCAAAAATTTCTTTAGTTTGATCAATCCAACTTTGCTTGTCGCTTATCTTCGCTTGAAGAATTGCGAAGTCTTGCGTAATGTGGTGAATTTCTTCTTTTTTCTCGACGAATACGAGCCTCCCTATTTTTTATATCCCCTCGCATCCTTTTGATCTCCTTTTCTTCCACTTCGATCCTTGTCAAGTGGACATTCTTCCTGGCGATCATCTGTTTCCACTCTTCTGTCCGTTGGCCTATCTCCTTTTCCTTTGCTGCTATCGCCTTCTGGAGTTTAGATGACATTCTTTCAGGTGTAGACGATGGGTTAGATGACGATGCCATTTGTTTACTGAAGAAAGAAAGCAAGAAAGAAAGAAAGTGAAAGAAAGTAAGAAAGAAGGATGGAATGGTGTGAATTATGAATTGCATTTTACTGATATTTATAGATGAAATCTCAAAAATGTCAGTGAATTTGAACCACAAATTGGTCTTCAAAGTACAATAATTGTGGAAAAAAACAGTAAAAGCATGCAAGATTCGTTCAAATACAGGGACCAAAATTGTAATTTTTTGCCCACCGCGGGCCTTTCGCGGGCAACCACCACGGGGAGGGACCAAAAGTGTCACCACGGGCATAGTTGGGGGCTCCGCGGGACATTTTGGCCAAACAGGGGTGACACGTGGGCCCTGGCCCGCGACCGCGGTGCCCACTGCGGAAATTTTGGGTATTTTGGTAAACTGAGCGAGAAAATGGGTATTTTGGTAAGTCAAAGTCAAACTTTGGTATTTTAATTAATTTCCCTAAATTTTAGTGTTAATAGTAAATCATCTCCAATGGGTAACACTATTTTTTAAAAGTGATGTAAAAGTAGTGTAAATGAATAGTGTTACACTAAATATAGTGTAATACTATTCATTACACCAAATTTAGTGTGAAAAATAGAGACCCCATTGGAGATGTGAATAGTGTTTTTACACTAAATTTAGTGTTTGGTGTAAGATTTAGTGACCTCATTGGAGATGGTCTTACAAGTAAATTAAAGTACAATTTCTTGTAAGAACTATCGTTATGGAGAGTTCTTATAAGAACTCAAACTCCTTTAGGTTCTTAAATAAGAGCATCTCCAACAACATTGCTAAAATAGAAAAAATGGGTTTTTGTTTGTTATTATTCTCCAACAGCATTGCTATCTTGTTTGCTAAAATAGAGATTCATGGAAAAATATATAAATATAGAGAGAAATCATTATTTTATTCAACCCACCAATAATATAAATCTTTTATCATTTTATATTAAGTTTTTCTTTTAAAGTGTATTGGGAATATAAATTAGAAAATATTATATTAATATAATTTGTGTTAAAATCTCTAAAATAACAATTGGTTGGAGATGAATGTAACTCTTTTTAGAGATTTTAACATTTGATTCTCTATTTTAGAAAAATTATAGAAAACTTGTTGAAGATGCTTTATGAAAAGTGACATTTTCTTTATTTTTATATTTTATTTTGTTTACTTTATAATCATTAATATAACTTATTTAATTATTATTGGTGTTGAAAAAATCAATGGAGCCCACAAAAAGACGGTTCTTATAAGAACTATCATTGTGGACGATCCGAGATGAGTTGACAACAAAAACAGTAAAAAGAAGGTTCTTATAAGAACCTCCATCGAAGATGATCTCAAAAGCCTGAGTTTGTAACATTTTGTATCAATCAAGTAATTGAACTTATTTTGGCATCAGTGTACACCATTTACTCGTTGAAGAGTGACAAGTTTTATAGGACATCGTTTGAATTTGTATTTGTTAAAGCAGGTAGTAATTCTTTCTACTACATGTTTATGAAACTAATTTAGTAATGTTGTTTCCTACATAATTATCACTTTATATGCTTGATGTGTAGGATGGTTCTAGTATGGAAATTTTACCCGTCGGATCGGGTATCCGCAGGTAATTGTTTTTCATACCAGAAGAAGTTCGGTGTCGGGGTCAGGAATGGTACTGCCAGCCCCTAATAATACCCGATATATAATTTTATATATAATTTAATTAGTTTCTTTTTTTGTTGCTTAGCAATTTTATATTTTAAAATTTGTCATGAAGTACGATGTGGTTGATTATATCATTATATGTTTTTGAAACTTGAGTTTTATTTATTTGTTTTAAAATTTAAAAACTCGCTTTTGCTTTTCATTAAAAACAATTTAAATAATTTTTTCCCTAAACGGGTTCCCCGTACCCGTCGGGAATTCCCTCCCCCCCCCCCCCCCCGAAACCCGTCGGTGATTAGACCGAGGGGGGGGGGGGGGGTTGGGGGTCGGGGACGGGGACGGGAGGTGCATTCCCCGCCTAATACCCGCCCCGTTTCCATCACTATTTCTAGGTGCAATTAATGGCAAGCTTCATTTTTAGAAGGATCGAACTTTGCTTATTTCTTTTTTTGAGGATCGACGAATCAAATGATAGTTCTGTTCCAATTTTTGACTCTTCTTTTCCCTCTGAATCAAACTTTTTTATGATCGAGTTTTTTGTTGTCAAGTTTGTCTCATGTTTGATCTGTGTGTTATGGAAGTAAAAAAGATTACAAATATGATCAATTTATTTCTTTTAACTTTGACCTTCTCATGGAGTTGGTTCAGTAGTGTAGAATTGCCAACTTTTAACTTTGACCTTCTCTTGTCTTCCTCTTGCCCATGCTGCTAATGATGTAAAATTTTAGCCTTATTTGTTATGCATTTAGGGTTTATGTTTGGCATCAAACTTTCTTTATGGGTTTTCCTCCTTTCCTTTTAGGAATTCTTGTCTTTTTTTGGTCCGATCAACCTGACGCAACGTAGGTTTGCGGAAGGATCGACAAACGTCTTAAATCATTTTGATACCGAGATTACGAAACGTAAAACTCGGAAAAGTAAGAGAAAACTCTTAAAAACGTAAAGTTTACTGAATAATTAATTGATAAACAATAAAACCTAAGAATCCTATTTATAATCTAAACTAAGAAAATATGATAATCAAAATCTTACTTGGAAAGCTAATAAAGGAATTTTAAAAGGAATAAAATATTAATGCTAATTGGATCACGGGATGGTATCCTATATCGCATGGACAGACCTACACTATTGCATACGGTGGCACGTGCCACCGTATTATTCTTCCGTCAAAGGGTAAAAAAAATTAGGTTTGTGAAAGGTGCAACCGTATCGATTTGTTGTGTGCCATAATATATATTTTTAAACTATAATAAGAACACAAAATTTTCTTGGTAGAGTTGGTTAGCAAGACTTTTCTTCCACTTCATAGTTCAAACCCCGGGTTCGAGTCTCATAAGGGTCATTTTCCTTATTTTTAACTTTTAATTTCAGATTTATTATGTTTCTAAAAAAATTACAATAACAAGATTCAAACATGAGACCTCACAATTAAGAAGCAAAGAACTAACCACTAGACCAATATTGATTTTATGAAGAAAAAAAATCTCTATATCTATTTTTTATAGTCAAATGGTGTCACCGTTTGAAAAGGTTATGGGTCCGCCCCTGCTATATCGGATGGGAGACTCAAGTGAAAGAGCGCCGATTAAGAATAAAACCATACCACAATGTCTCAATTTGAGTGTCATGTGGGGTAGGCCACATGCAACTCACTTGCAACTTGCTTCGGTCGCTGTTTGCAATCCTCAATTTGTTCCTCAATTTTTTTCGCAACTCTCTTTTTATTTGATGTTTTCGTTTATCCCTTCTTCAATGCCAAGTTTTGAGTCTCTTTCGAGCTCGTCTTTCTCTTCGATCTTGTTTTTTTTCAATTATTTGTGAAAACTCTTATTAATTCTCGAATTCTCCCTGTATGGCTTTATCTGATATGTAAAGGTTGTGGACATGGGATATGTGATCTCATTTTCTTATTGTGTAAATATTCTGAATAATATATAAGCTGTCTTGTATGGGGTCTCCATTCATTTATTTGGTAGAAAACTAAAAATATAATGTCTTAGATAATTTTTTTAATTGGGTCATAAAAATTGAGCCTACAACATCAACATTAAATATAATCAATACATGCATATTTTTGGTGGTCGGTTTGGTACAAACCGCTCAAAAAACATTCAAATCGTAGATTGGACCGAACCAAGTGGTTTTTCTATTTTTCAAATCGAACGAAACCACCAAACCGCTCAAACCACTAAAAATGATTCGATTTAACTTGGTTTAACCGGTTTAAACGGTTGAAACTAATTTTTAAACACCCCCTAGATTTAAGCAAGGTTTAGTGGAATCAAAATTTTAAAAGGATAAATGGACAAATTTTGAGAATTGGTTGGATTGTAATTGGAATAGGTGTTTGGAAATGGGTTTGTGATGTTTGTGATGTTTGTGATATTTGTGAGATTTGTGACAATTTCTATCTTATGGGTTTTTTCATATTTTTTTTTCATGTAAGAGTACTATTTAGTTTGTTTATTAACGTATATTTGTTTTATAATGTGATTGTTTTATATGTATTTGTTTTATAATATAAAACTTCTTTATTAGTACTTTTTGTTACACAAATACGTAAAAACGGTGCACATTATAAACTAAGTACATGTGAAGCAAACACATTGTAAAACAAATATATGTTGATTAATATTTTAAATCCTGCTCTTAGATGCAAAAAAGTCGTATGAACTAACACATGCTGCACTAGTTTTCAAGGTTATCACAATTTCATAGGTACTCAAATTACCGACCAACCCGCTCAACCCAATCCGGAAAACTCCGACGTATAATCGGTACAATAATAACGCTATTTATATATAGGTTAACAAAAACGACTTGGCAATAACAAGCAACGAAGCTCATAAGAATATTATTGGAAAGTTATATGTAATACCTAAATATTTGATAAACTCGTATATTCTCTTGAATGGTTAGTCATATTTCAACGGAAGATTTCTTTTATTTTTATGTTCTCAATTTTGATTTTACTTTTTTTAAATATAACCTGACCAACTCGAACCCACGCCATAAGCACCCATAATATATATATATATATATATATATATATATATATATATAGAGAGAGAGAGAGAGAGAAAGATTCAAACGAGGAGCGTAACAATTTAAGAAAACGTGAGGAACACCTCCCATGTACAAAATCACATGTGATTCACAACACAAGGACTAAAATCATATGTGATTACACGCGCGGTTTGTTACGCGGTTTGCGAAAGCGCGCGGCTTGTCCCGCGGTTTGTGTTGTGAATCACATATGATTTTGTACATGGACGGTGCTCCTCACGTTTTCTTAAATAGGTACGCTCCTCGTATGAACCCGCCTCTCTCTCTCTCTCTCTCTCTCTCTCTCTGTATATATATATATATATATATATATATATATATATATATATATATATATATGGGTTAAATCATGTGAGAACCAAAAAAAAATTGAGAACCGTGAGAACTGATCTATTCCGTAATTTGCTTTTGATCATGTGGTTATAATTAAAGTTTTAATCACATGATTATAATCAAAAGATTGAAAACTGTGAGAACCGATCTAAACCGTAATAGATTAAATCAATGAATGGTTTAAATCAGTTTTCACGATTCTCAACCTTTTTACGGTTCTCATTTGATTATCACCCTATATATATATATATATATATATATATATATATATATATATATATATATATATATATATATATATATATATATATATATATATATATATATATATATATATATATATATATATATATATGGAGAGGTTCAAATGAGAAGTGTTAAATATTTTGAGAAATAAAGAAGTGATCTTAGCCATTCATTTGGTCAAGATCGACGGTTTTGATCGACAAGCAGCGGATAATTACTCGCGTGGTCTGCACAAAATAGAGGGGTAGTTTCGTAAAAAATACGCAGGACGAGTTCATATATGAATCTGTGTGATTCATATATGAACCTTTGTGTTCATATATAAACCTTTGTAATTCACATATAAACTCTTTTTAACTAATTCATATATGAATCAGTTAATTTGTTCATATGAGAGTTAGTTAAAAAAATCATATATGAACTACAAAGGTTCATATATGAACATAAAGGTTCATATATGAATCAGTTAATTAGTTTCATATATGAATCACAAAGGTTCATATATGAATCAATTAATTGGTTCAACTGATTCATATATGAACCTACAGTTAATTAGTTTCATATATGAAACACAAAATTCATATTTTAATTAGTTATAAAGAGTTCATATGTGAAATACAAAGGTTCATATATGAACGTATAGTTCATATGTGAATCACACGGATTCATATATGAACTCGTTCCGTATTTTTTGTAAAAGTTACGAAATTGTCCTTCTATTTTTGGAACAACCGCAACTTTTGACCAGTCAAATCCGCAACTTTTGACCAATTATAACCGATCTTGACCGAATAAATGGCCAAGATTACTTCTTTACTTCTCAAATATTTAGCACTTCTCATTTGAACCTAAGGCTATATATATATATATATATATATATATATATATATATATAGAGAGAGAGAGAGAGAGAGAGAGAGAGACTTCGTAAAATCCAAACCTTATGTTTGTTGCACACCTTACAAACCACAGTGTGCATATATGAACAACCGGTGTGCATATGTGAACAATGTACACATACATATGAATATACATACGTGCAAGAATATACATATAATGGAGATATATTTATATGGGATAATGCATATATGCATTTCAGACTACGCATATATGTACATTGGTTTGTAAGGGATATAACAAATACATGGTTTGTATTTGATTTGTATCACATATATATATATATAGTATATATATAGTAAATTACATGAATGGTCCCTGTGGTTTGGTCCAAATCTGGATTTGGTCCCTATTTTGAAAAAATACACCAGGCGTCCCTGTGGTTGTCATTTTGTTATGGATCCAGTCCCTGACGCTAAGTCCGTTAACTCAGGGGTAAAATGATCATTTTACCCATGTATTCTTCGGTCACCTTCTCCGCTAGATCTCTCAACACCTCCATTTATGTGACCCTCTTTCTCTTTTTAACACACTTACATATATATATATATATATATATATATATATATATATATATATATATATATATATACATATATACAAACCTGCAACCTCCTCTCTCATCTCTCCCACAACTCCGATCATCGGGAAAAAAACGTCCGACTAGTAACTCCGATCATCGGGGGGAAAAACTCCGATCGCATTTCTGTGTGATCTGTGTATATATACGTATGTGGGTCTGTATATATATATATATATATATATAGGGGTGGTATCGGGTACAAACCAACTAGTTTGTACAAACTCGTACAAACCATACATAGCTTCATGATTTTGTAAATTTGGCTTCATGAATGTATATATATATATTTTTTGGCTTCATGAATATATAATTTGGCTTCATGAATATATCATTTGGCATTTTTAACTAATTTTTTTACAAAATAAGGGTATTTTAGGGTATTTTTGTAAAAAAATTAGTTAAAAATGTCAAATGATATATTCATGAAGCCAAATTATATATTCATGAAGCCAAAATATATATATATACATTCATGAAGCCAAATTTACAAAATCATGAAGCTATGTATGGTTTGTACGAGTTTGTACAAACTAGTTGGTTTGTATTTGATACCCAGCCTATATATATATATATATGAGAAAAAGGGTTGTTGGTCAAAATAATGAAACAAGGAAGAAGAGGAGAAATGGGTGGGGTGTAGTTTGTCGGAGAAGGTGGATGGCGGTGATGTGGCCGGAGAAGGTGACCGGTGAAGACATGGGTGAAATGACCATTTTACCCCTGAGTTAACGGACTTTTTTTAACGGAGTTAGCGTCAGGGACTGGATCCATAACAAAATGACAACCACAGGGACGCCTGGTGTACTTTTTTCAAAATAGGGACCAAATCCAGATTTGGACCAAACCACAGGAACCATTCATGTAATTTACTCATATATATTTATATATATTGATACGCAACACGAACATAAATTCAGCAACCCATAAGTTACTTTAGCCCAGCCCATTAAAAGCAAAATGATAGCCCATCATAGCCCATGGACATATCCATGAACCGGGTTTCGACCCAACTTCCTCCGAGGTTGCATGGGGCTTTTACTATTCTTATTGCAATATTTCATCAATAACCTGTCTATATCTATACTATATTATAAACGGTAAAAAGTGTCAAATTTGGTAAGAAGTATGATAAGTGATTTTCAATCATTGGATGAGAAATGGACGAATATTAAGATGAGATGCACCAAGATAAGATGTACAACGATACACCAGATCAATTCCCTTTTAAGCTGCAACTCATTGGAGGATTTGATTAAAAGTGATCAACGGTTTAAAAACACTTCTCACCAAAAATGACACTTCTCACCAAAAATGACACTTCTCACATGAGCCCATGCCTTATAAAGTATATACCCAAATTCTTTTAATTATAACATTTAAAAAAAATTGAAAGGCAAGCAAATATTATTCCACTGCACAAATTTACAAATGTACAAGGAAATAAACACCACCAAAACACCACCAAAACAGAACTAGAACGAACCAACCCAAACACACAACCAAAGTATCGAAGAATCCAACGACCAAACAACCCAACGATAGACACAACCGAACACGAACCTACTTACAGCACGAACACCACACTGTGAAGCCTACAAAATTCACAAACAACACAACAGTTGTCCAAAAATTTAAGCACGAACCAAACAGCCTCCTAGCATCCCCTGCAGCAAACGCCTAGCTGCTATTGCTCACGATCCAGAGCCGAACTAAAGCTCGCACAGACCTGTACATCAATGGCTTAATGGTTCATCCGTCACAGGTTTGGACAGCAACAGCTGTACTGGCTGATTGGGACAGCCGAACGAACTCTCAAGTGACCCTATGCAGCCACAACCGCATCACATGATCGTTTGGTTTTTCCTTCGAACTTCACCTGTTGCTGTATTCTGCGTCTGGTCCGATCAAGGTGGTTGTCCACATACATCCGTTGTTATAGCTTAATGTGGGCAGTCGCTGGTTAAATAAGGACTTGTACACCTGCAGTTTACAAAAATCTACGTCGATCTTGGATTCATCAACCAAGTACTCCAGTCCAGGCTTATTTCACGATCTCTCATCTTAATTCACTCGAATACTTTCACTTGTGCCATTAAGAACCGGTCCAGTAGACTTCCTTGTTCCTTTTCGAACACCACTTTGTTACAATGCGTCCAAATGAAGTAAAACCAACACCATACCGTCGTTGTCCACCTCTTCCAACTCTTCGTACCGTTGCTCAATTGCCCACATTCCTCCAACAACCCACTTACCGAGCTTATTGAGTCTAAACTAATATTCCACCACTTACCCATTAGCTGCCAAAAAAAATTCACACCCCCACAGTTCACTAAAGCATGATCCACTGTTTCCACTACGTTCCCACACCTTGGACATAACAAGGTTTCCACCTCGATTCCCAGTTTATCCACCACTTCTCTCGTTGGAATCCTACCAAGTCTTACCCTCCACATAAACACGTAAATTTTCTTCGTAATAGATTTTACCCAACTAGTCGCTACCACATTAGCCGCACCACCCCCTCTTTTCTCTTCCAAAAGACTCCTCATCCCCTTCATCGAGAAACCGTTATTGGTATCTAGAACCCACACCACCCTATCCTTGACCCCCCTTTTCGGGACTTTGGATTGTAGCAAAGTCGACAACTTTGCCACTTCTCCTATTCCCCCCCCCCCCCCTCGACGCACGTCTCCATCCCCATTCGTCATCCACCCACTCCCCTCTCTCGTTGACCGACACACTTTTATTAGATTCAAGTTGGAATAATCTTGGGCATTCCTATTTGAGTAGACGGTTTAACGCCCATTTCTCCTCCCAAAATCGCGTCTCCGACCCTTCCCCAATTTCCTTTACCAATGATTCCGCAAAGTTTACCCCTTCTTTTTCTAACTCTCTCCCCACCATCACTATGTTCCTCCAAGCCGCAACACTCCCCACGCTCCTTGCGTTGTCCCCTATCAAACCCCCATCCCAACCAAAGATACTTCTAATTACCCTTACCCATAACGCCTCCCTATCCACGTGAAACCTCCACCACCATTTGCATAAGAGAGCCCGATTCATATCTTTTAAACACCCAATGTTTAACCCCCCCCCCCCCCCTTTGAAGCTCCCCATAACCGAGTCCCACTTTACCCAAGCATGTGCTTTTTTTGATTCGCTACTCCCCACCCCCCACCCCCCCCCCAAAAAAAAATTGTCTTCTCACACTCTCTAGACTTTTTATCACTCCTTGCGGGGGCCGAAACAAAGAAAAGTAATATAAGGATGTGCTACTAATGCTATGTTTGGCAAACTAGCTGATAAGCTAGCTGGTAGCTGATAAGCTAGTTGTTGACTGATAAGCTAGCTGGTAGCTGATAAGCTAGCTGATGAAAAAGTCACGTTTGACAAAAAGTAGCTTATAAGCATTTAAATGACAAAAAATGACATATTAAAAAAATAGTTAATAAATAATAATTAATATTAATGAGGGAATAATTGGAATATTTACAAAAAGTACACATAAGCTACTCCAAGTAGTTTTTCAAAAAGCTAGCTTATAAGCTAGCTTTAGTCGGTGATCCATTTATCAACATGGATATTCTTGATGAGCTAAGACAAGTCTTTATCCACCCCTCCATTTTTCTTAAAACCCCATCGCCTTCATAATCTCCATTAGAAACTCCCATTCAACCGAATCATAGGCTTTTTCAAAATTAATCCCTTCCTCTTCATTTTCTTAAGGAATGCCACTGTCTCGTTAGCTATGAGTATCCCATCAAGGATGGATCTACCTTTCATGAACGCACTTTGCTCTTGACTTATATACTTACCTATCACCGATTTCATTCTTTCCGCTAGGACTTTTGACACAATTTTATAAAAAATACCAATTAGGCTTATTGGTCTAAAATCATATAGCCCGATTTGATTTGGGTTTTTGGGTATCAACGTTAAAAAGAGGCATTGCACCCATCACCCAATTCCCCCTTTTCCATGAACCAATCCACCGCCGCCATCAAATCCGATTTTATTAACCCCCAATAATCCTTGATGAAGTCGATTGTAAATCCATCCGGGCCCGGAGCCTTGTTGCTCCCACATTCTTTGATTGCGTTCCATACTTCTTCCTCCGTTGCCCTCCTCTCTAGGTGATTTGCATCCTTATCCCCTAGCTTTTTTATATTTTCCATTCTAAGCATCGCCCCATCCTTACTTGTGTTTGTGAACTTGCCTTTGAAGAACTCAAAAGCGTAATCTTTAATTTTCTCCGGGTCTTTCGTCCACATGGAATCGATGTTTAGGCCACGAATCGTATTCCTTCTCTCTCTACTTTTTATCACCGCATGGAAGAGTTTGGAGTTTTCATCCCCCTCTTTGATCCACCGAACCTTAGCTTTTTGCCTCAACATTTCCATTTTCTTCTCCTCCAATTCCAACCATCTTTTCCGTGCCTCAATCCATCTTTGTCTCTCACTATCATCCAATGCACTTTCGTCGGCTTTTTTATCCCATTTCTCCACTTCTTCCTTCTTTGATTCTATTTCCTCATCCAACGTTCCCCATTTGGCCCTACTCCACTCTTTCTGTTAGACAACCTAGGGGGGGGTAAGGTTGTATTTAAAATCTTTTACTTTCAAAAATTCTTTTATAAATAAATACAGTACTGAAACAGTAAAAATAAATCAGAGTATAGAAATAATAAATAAACAACAATTATATAAACAGATATAATTTAAATGCACAGCGGAAATGTAAATAGATAAGGGAAATAGAATACTTGACAACGATATTTTTAAAGTGGTTCACCAAACACAAAGTTGGCTAGTCCACCTCGAGAAAATAACACTTCTCGGAGATCCAATACGAAAACGTGTTCTTTACGGTAGAAACACAAACCTTAATACAACAAACGCGAATCACTCTACTTTGAGAGATTAATGTGGATCACTCACTCTTATTCAAACACTTACAAGAGGGTATAATTTTAATATGAATAATCACTCTTGAATAAGGTTTATCACTTGGATATTTTTAGAGAGTTTGATCACTTGAGTTGTGTTGCTGATTCAACTAATCGAGAGATTTTAATCTGCTATCAACTCAAGATTTCTTACTCAAAAAAACGAGTTTTATAATTTTAACAGTTTAAATATCAAGAGAAGATGCTGCAGAGTCTTTATCAAATGCAGAGGAGTTAATGTGAATTGGTAGCATTGAAAGCTGGTGGTTGCATGTATTTATACTTGATGAGCAACAGTCCTGAGGCTTTCGCGGTATACCGGCAATCCATCGCGGTATACCGTGCAGAAGAAAGTACACTGCAGAGGAGAAGGTCAACCCTGCAAAAAAAAAACGGTAAAGGTACCCGCGGTATACCGCGTTGCACACGGCGGTATACCGCCTGACAGTCGTACAAAAAGGGTGGTCCAATCAATCAGCATGCCGCCGCGGTATACCGGCTTTCCATCGCGGTATACCGCCCAGATAAAAAGGTGCAGGAAGAAGTACGCATCGCAGATTTCTTCTAGAAACAAATCCTTCTCAAAGACAGCAAGATGATAAGATGTCTGACTTGGTTTATTTTAAAAACACAGTATTAGAAAAATCCAAGTGGTATATTATTTTAGGGTGATTTATCATTTTAAAATAAAATGACGCAAATCTTCAGACTTGGATTCTTCAGATAAAAAATTTATCGAGATCATTTAATAACTGCACACTCAGATAAAATATTAGATAACAAATAATGCGGTGTGTTTTGTAATCATCAAAATAAATATGGAGATGTGATTTTATGTGTACCAAAAATATATCTTAATATTAAAGCTGGGTACACTTGCACCAACAATCTCCCCCTTTTTGATGATGACAAACACAACGCTAAACACGAGAGCATACTCGGTTTCTCTCCCCCTTTTGTCGAAGCAAAAAGGGTTTAAGAAAGTCGCTTATGCTCCCCCTCAAAAGATGCTCCCCCTCAAAATATGAAATATTTGAGAGTTAGTATTTATCAAGGGTTATACTCAAGCATGCCTAAACCAAGTCTTAATTTAAAGAAGGCCTTTTTGTTAAGAGCTTTTGTAAAAATATCGGCCAAATTATCTTCCGAATCAACCTTTTCAAGCACGATTTTGCCTTTTTGAACATTATCTCGTAAAAAGTGATGTCTCAATTCAATATGTTTGGTACGAGAGTGTAAAACGGGATTTTTACTTAAGTTTATGGCACTTGAGTTATCACACATAATTGGAATTTTGGTTAGATGTACCTCAAAATCGGTAAGTGTGTGTTTCATCCATAGGACTTGAGCACATGCTCTTGCGGCGGCTACATATTCCGCTTCGGTAGTAGATAACGCTACGGATTGTTGTTTCTTAGAGAACCAAGACACAAGTGAGAGACCTATAAAGGCACATACCCCACTAGTACTTTTTCGGTCAACAATAGATCCACCAAGATCGGAATCGGCGAAACACGTTACTTCTAACTCGGGTTTCTTTGCGTACCATAAGCCAAGATTAGTAGTACCTCGTAAATATCGAAAAATACGCTTGACAGCTTCATAGTGAGATTGTTTAGGTGAAGATTGAAAACGAGCACATAAACATACACTAAACATAATATCAGGTCTACTAGCAGTTAAATATAATAAACTACCAATCATACCACGATAAATCTTTTCATTAAAATCGTTTCCCTCCTCGTCACGAGATAATTGTAAGTTTGTGGTCATTGGAGTTTCAACGGATTTGACATTTTCAAAGTTAAACTTTTTCAACATATCTTTACAATATTTAGATTGACTAATGAAAATACCAGTTTCACATTGTTTGATTTGCAATCCTAAGAAGTATTTTAACTCTCCCATCATGCTCATTTCAAACTCGCTTGTCATTTTCGCAGAAAATTCATTACACAGTTTTTCATTAGTGGAACCAAAAATAATATCATCAACATATACTTGCACAACCACAATATCATTTTGAACATATTTCACAAATAAAGTATTATCTATTTTACCCATAATATAACCACTAACAATTAAAAAGGTTTTTAATCTATCATACCACGCACGCGGAGCCTGCTTTAAACCATAAAGCGCCTTTTTTAATTTATAAACATGTGTCGGATTTTCAAAATTTTCAAAACCGGGAGGTTGAGAAACGTATACCTCCTCATTTATAATACCATTTAAGAAAGCACTTTTAACATCCATTTGAAATAATTTAAAATCTTTAGCATTTGCAAAAGCGAGAAGCATTCGAATAGACTCCAACCTTGCAACTGGTGCAAAGGTTTCGTCATAATCTATACCTTCTTGTTGACTGTACCCCTTGGCAACTAAACGTGCCTTGTTTCGTGTGACTCCACCGTTCTCGTCTACCTTATTACGGAAGACCCATCTTGTGCCAATAATGGTTTGACTACTAGGGCTAGGCACTAAGTCCCACACATCATTCCTAGTAAATTGGTTTAACTCTTCTTGCATGGCCATTATCCAATCCTCATCACCTAAAACTTCATCTATGGTTTTAGGTTCTATGGTTGAGATAAAGGCATGGAAAGCACAATGGGTATGGATTTGTGATCTAGTTGTCCTTTGGTTTAGGTCACCTATAATTTGATCTACGGGATGGCCTCGAGCGGTTCTAAGATTAGGATCATCTACACCTTGTGGAATAAAACAAGGAGGGGCATCACTAGTTTCAATATTATTTGTGGAAGGTTGGGCACCTAAATCCACGGTACTAAGTTGTTGGGCTAAGACATCTCCTTCACAAACATTGTCATTTGCTAAGGGTGCACTCGGTTTGGGAGGACTCTCGTCAAAGCTAACATTTAAGGATTCTTCCACTACCATGGTTTCCTTATTTAGGATTCTATAGGCTTTGCTATTCCAAGAATAACCTAGGAACACTCCCTCATAGGCTTTGGGGTCAAATTTGGTTAGGTAGGATTTGGTGTTTAAAATGAAACATTTACAACCAAAAACTTTTAGGTGAGCTAGGGAAGGTTTTCTACCTCGGTAAAGTTCATAGGGTGTCTTATTTAGGATACCTCTAATTAGGACACGGTTAAGCACATAGGTCGCGGTAGCAACGGCATCACACCAAAACTTTTGGGGAACTTGATGTTCGTTTAGCATAGTTCTACTCATTTCTTGCAACGTTCGATTTTTCCTTTCAACAACCCCGTTTGACTGAGGAGTTCGAGGAGCCGAAAAGTTATGAGTTATACCATGTTTATCACAAAAGGCACCAAATTGTACATCATTATCGAATTCTCGTCCATGGTCCGTACGTATGGAAACAATCGTACAACCTTGTTGGTTTTGAATTCGTTTTCCCAAAATTTTAAACTTTTCAAAAGCCTCATTTTTATGTCTCAAAAATAAAGTCCAAGTATAACGGGAATAATCATCCACAATAACCAAAGTATAAAAATTTCCTCCAAAACTTTGAATAGCCATCGGGCCAAAAAGATCCATATGTAAAAGTTCTAAAACTCTTTGAGTAGAAATAACATTTTTTGATTTATGAGAAACGTGATGTTGTTTGCCGACACGACAAGCATCACAAAAATGATTATCAAACTTTAATTTTGGCAGGTCACTCACAAGCTCCTTATTTTTTAAGTTTTGCATTAATCTTAGATTAGCGTGACCTAAACGCCTATGCCATAAAGTAGAAACATCATTAATAGAAGATAAGCATACATTTTCAGATACAACAGTTTTACAAATATATAAATTTCCTTTTACAAAACCATTTAAAAGAACTTTGCCATTTTTTATGATTTTACAAGAATCTTCTTCGAAGACAACAGTTGTATTATTTTTACACAATTGGCGAACACTTAACAAATTAAAATGTAAATTATCAACATGATTCACATTAAGAAATTGAACATTATTGCAAGAGACTGTACCTCTACCAATTATATTTCCTTTGGAGTTTCCTCCAAAAATTACCTGTCCACCATCACATGACTTATATGATGAAAAGAGATTATTGTTTCCGGTCATGTGACGCGTGCACCCACTATCGAGTATCCAGTCCATATCGAGGTCAATCTACAATAATGAAGTTGTAACTTTTATGGTCCCCATTTCTCGTGGGTCCTTGATAATTAGTTCCAAGACAAATAATATGCATAGCAAGTCAAACAGAATATATACATATATAATACATTACACAACTTTAATATATAATATATCAAACACAAATATATATATATAACACATGTCAAGTCAAACAAAATATATATATATAAGAATTAAAAAAAAATTAAATAAAATATATATATATATATGTGCAGTACGTATGTATATATATATATGAATAGTATAAAAAGTACAAATAACAATATTTTACTTATATATAATATATACAAGAAATCATATATAAATTTTAAAACTATATATATAATATATAACACATTTAAAACCATAAACGCATACCACCGGGATTATCATTACTAAACATTCCTTTTGGAATCCATTTATTTACCATTTTAATTTTGCGATTATATTTATCATACACATAAAAACAAGCATTTACATTCGCATTATTATTGGGTTTAGAATATTTATCATGATACATGCGAGCATACGGTTTTCTCGGTATATAATTTGCATTATTCATTTTACGCACATACGGTGGTTTTTGCACATATTGATTTCTTGTATTTAATTTAGGTGATTCATAAAATCTTTTGATGGGTTTACACGAACATTTATCAACACAAGTATTGGAACCAATGCCTTTTCTACATTTTATACGGTTAGGCATATTTAGCATGTTAAAGACTTTCTCATTACTGCTTTGAAAAGCTTTTGCCAATAAATCATCCTTTTCATACGCATCACATTTTGCTTTTAAACATGCAATCTCATTCTCAAGAATATCACATTTTGTACAAATAATATTTTCATGTGATTTTTTATTTAAGCATGCAATTTCTTTATTTAAAACATCACAAGATTTACAAAAATCTTTTTCTCCTAATTTAGTTTCTAATTTAGCAATTATATCCATATCATTTTCAGATTTTTGTTTAACATTATTTATTTCCTTTTTATATGCATTTACAGTTTCTTTTAACATAGCATTCTCATCTTGGTAACGATTTGCAAGAGCGGCCATTTTATGAAAAGATTCATATAATTCTTCAAGATTATTTTCATTATCACTTTCATAATCACTATCGTAATCCGAGTAAGAAGATTTTACCTCGTCGTCGCTTTCGGCCATAAGACAAATGGCTTGATAGTCATCTTCTTCTTCACTCTCGCTCCACGCGCCTCCAATGAAGGCTTTCTCCTTCTTCTTTTGGAACTTGTTCTTTTTCGGACATTCATTGGCGTAGTGGTCTTTGTCACCACATGAGTAGCAAAAGCCTCTCTTTGGCTTAGCTTTATCGTCTTCACTCGAGTCGCCATTTTTCTTAACTTTTTCGTCTCGTTTATGGAACTTACGACTTCGATTTTCACCACCACGACGGTAGTTACCGTTTCTTTGAAATCTGCCATTGTTAGAAAATTTATTATTATTAAAAAACTTGGAAAAGTTTCTTACCAACATGGCAACTTCATTGAGAGTTTCGGATGGATCTTTTGAGGTGCTAGCTTCCTCCTTCTTCTTCTTGACATTCGGAGTTGAGGCATTAAGAGCGATTGACTTCTTTTTAACTTGCTCCCGATCTTTGTTTCTTTTAAGTGCAATTTCATGCACTTTAAGATTACCGATCAAGTCATCTATCTTCATTATTGAAAGGTCACGGGAGTCTTCTAAAGATGTTATCTTTTGCATCCACTCCGAAGGAAGGGCTCGTAGGATTTTCCTTATATAGTCCTCGTTAGGATAAGTGCGATCCAAACCTTTCAAAGTAGTCACAATGAGGTTAAATCTTTTAAACATTGAGTCAATTGACTCATCTTGTTTCATTTCGAATAGTTCATAATCGTGAACTAAAATATTCACTTTACTAGATTTAACCTCCGTGTTTCCACGATGAGTATTATTTAAACTTTCCCATATTTGATTTGCAGTTTTATATGTATATACTCTTTCAATTTCATCAGTTGTTAAAGCAGCATATAATATATTCTTAGCTTCAAAGTTTAAACAAAAATGAGTTTCATCAGAGGTAGTCCATTCATCTATAGGTTTATCAATATAAACATCATCTTTCACAATGGTGGGTTTAAAATTCCCTTTTTCTATAATATTCCAAATCTTTTGATTTTTGCCACGCACGTGACATTCAAATAGCTCGGCCCAAATGCCAAACTTTTCAGTATCTATCAAAGGAGGTTTTGAAAACACGATATTAGTTTGTTGAGCCATTTAGAAGAATAAGAGAAATTTATGCAGAATATTTTTGAAAGACCTGCTCTGATACCAAATGTTAGACAACCTAGGGGGGGGTAAGGTTGTATTTAAAATCTTTTACTTTCAAAAATTCTTTTATAAATAAATACAGTACTGAAACAGTAAAAATAAATCAGAGTATAGAAATAATAAATAAACAACAATTATATAAACAGATATAATTTAAATGCACAGCGGAAATGTAAATAGATAAGGGAAATAGAATACTTGACAACGATATTTTTAAAGTGGTTCACCAAACACAAAGTTGGCTAGTCCACCTCGAGAAAATAACACTTCTCGGAGATCCAATACGAAAACGTGTTCTTTACGGTAGAAACACAAACCTTAATACAACAAACGCGAATCACTCTACTTTGAGAGATTAATGTGGATCACTCACTCTTATTCAAACACTTACAAGAGGGTATAATTTTAATATGAATAATCACTCTTGAATAAGGTTTATCACTTGGATATTTTTAGAGAGTTTGATCACTTGAGTTGTGTTGCTGATTCAACTAATCGAGAGATTTTAATCTGCTATCAACTCAAGATTTCTTACTCAAAAAAACGAGTTTTATAATTTTAACAGTTTAAATATCAAGAGAAGATGCTGCAGAGTCTTTATCAAATGCAGAGGAGTTAATGTGAATTGGTAGCATTGAAAGCTGGTGGTTGCATGTATTTATACTTGATGAGCAACAGTCCTGAGGCTTTCGCGGTATACCGGCAATCCATCGCGGTATACCGTGCAGAAGAAAGTACACTGCAGAGGAGAAGGTCAACCCTGCAAAAAAAAACGGTAAAGGTACCCGCGGTATACCGCGTTGCACACGGCGGTATACCGCCTGACAGTCGTACAAAAAGGGTGGTCCAATCAATCAGCATGCCGCCGCGGTATACCGGCTTTCCATCGCGGTATACCGCCCAGATAAAAAGGTGCAGGAAGAAGTACGCATCGCAGATTTCTTCTAGAAACAAATCCTTCTCAAAGACAGCAAGATGATAAGATGTCTGACTTGGTTTATTTTAAAAACACAGTATTAGAAAAATCCAAGTGGTATATTATTTTAGGGTGATTTATCATTTTAAAATAAAATGACGCAAATCTTCAGACTTGGATTCTTCAGATAAAAAATTTATCGAGATCATTTAATAACTGCACACTCAGATAAAATATTAGATAACAAATAATGCGGTGTGTTTTGTAATCATCAAAATAAATATGGAGATGTGATTTTATGTGTACCAAAAATATATCTTAATATTAAAGCTGGGTACACTTGCACCAACACTTTCAAAGCCGCTTTAGCGTTTTTTTAGCTTATCGCGGAATATGCAGTCCGGCCTTCTCGATGTTACTTATTTGATCCACGCCTCCTTGATAATATCCCCAACCTTTTCGTCTTTGAACCATACATAAAAAAACTTGAAGGGTTTTGGTCCAAAGTCGGCCCATTTGTCACTAATCATGATCGGTGAGTGATCCGACCATTTTCTCTCCATCACCTTTGCACCTACATTCTTCCAATTCGACTCAAATTCTTGCGTCACCAAAAATCTATCAAGTTTGCTCAATTTTTGATCGTCATCACTTACTCTCGTAAATTTTTCCTCCCATTGGAATGTTAATGAGTTTGGTCCTTCTGATAAACTCATTGAAATCTTCCGTTCCTTTGCGATTCATTACCGAGTTCATTCTTTCTTTTTCGTTGCGAACTTCGTTAAAGTCTCCTCCAAACATCCATTTTACCTCTCTTTTTTCACACAGTAGCTCCAATTTAGCCCATAGGCATGCTCTTTCCTTTTGCTCCCTTGGCCCGTAAATGTTTACACATCCCACAAGACCCATCGTGTCCACCCATCTACCGACGACTGCAATGAAATTTGCTTCTTGGATGACATAATCACATTGAAACACATTTTTATCCCAGATTGTTAATAACCCCCCTGAATTTCCTACCGCTGGTTCCAGCACAAAGTCCCAAATTTTTGCCCCCCATAAATCCGCAATTTCCCGTGTTTCCGCCTTTTTGAGTTTTGTCTCTTGAATCATTAATTCATTATTAGACTTAGCCTTTCCTTCCTGCACATTTCTTTTATTCACCGCCTTTTATTACTCGACCCAAGTCCCCTTATATTTATAGATACCATCTTCATGATCAATCTCCCAAAATTCGACCCTATCTAGCAGATCAGTCCCTGTTCTTCGCTGCTCCCCTTGCTTCCAATTTCCTCTCTTTTGGTTTCCAATTTACCCCTAACATGCTTCCAAATTCTTCCAAGTCCTCTTGATTCTCGATGCTTCTTAATTCGTTTGAAAGAGTTACTTTAGTTGCCAATGAGATCGACCCACCCCCACTTTGTGATTTCGACCTTCCTCTCATTTTTATTTCCCCCCCTTCGCTCGCTTTCTTACCCATTTTTTGTGAGTTCCTCGCCATTTTCTTTAGGTAATGAAAGCTTACCTTATTCCTTCCGAACGCCATGTTTTCGTGTCTCTTCACTCTTGGTATTTCACCCTTGCCGTTTATGGCTTCTTTTCCGTTGTCTCCACGTATTTCTTCCTTGTTAATATCTTTACAACTCTAATCATTCGCCACAGATCCTCCGCTTTGGCCATCTTCTGTTTTTTTTGTTGAACTAGTCTTCGATTTGGGCTTGTTTTGAGGAACACCATCATTTACGCTATCTGAAAAATCTGGCCCAATATTGTTAAGGCCTCTTTTCCCAATATCCTCCATGGGCCTTGTATTGTGTCTCTTTTGTTTATGGCCCACCTCTTTCTCTTTTGGCAGGTCCGTATTATTTTTTTAATTTCTCCAGATATTTTGGCATCCTACCTGGAATGTCGTTTTCCCCCATCATTACCTCCTCCCGAATCGGCTGTTTCTCGGGAACCACATCTCGATCTCTTGGAACTTCCACATGGTCGTTATTGCTGCACGCATGAACCTGTTCGTCTCCCATCTTCTCCGGCGACACCACTGGCGATTCACCGGTTTTTGATTTCTTGATTACTTTCTAAGAGGTCAAGGATTCTGTTAGTCTCCTTTGTGTACCTGAGATAATCAAAAATAAACCATGACGCAAGTATACATCTTAGTCTATTATCGCCTTTAACAAGTAATAATGGTACAAAGTACCGATTATCGATCCCACATGGAAGCTTGGAAAAATTCTTCTTTTATGAGTCCAGTTTATAAAAACAAGTTTCAGATGGCGAATGCGAAGGTAATCTTTTGTTGGGTGTTTGGTTATCAACTAATGGTAATTTAATTTTAAAGAAGCACATGGTATAATTATTCATTGGAACATTTAGTTAGATAATTAGATTAGAGATGAGACAATATTCCTTATTATCTCGGAGTCGATATTTTATGTGACTTAATAAGTCCTTCATATAATTAACCAGTTGTCAATTGATCAATTATAATCATCCTAAAAGTATAACTTTGATTTAGATAATTCGGACAATTATACCATACGATACACCTTTTCGTCTTTTTATCGGGCCCGGACCCAAATTCACTTTATACCCCAAGCTAAGGCTATTAGCCCATCATCGCTTTAAGTGCACTAAAAACTACAACGACAGTTGAGAAAACAAATAATGGAGATGGACAATTCATCACCCAATACTTTGAAAGTTCAAATTGCGTTTTGCGGACTTGAGAAAATGATTTATAAACTAAAGAGATGGAAAGTCTTGTTTCAAATGTGGCTAAACACAAATTTAGTCTAGAAATTCCATCGTTTGGTTAAAAATCTAAAATTAAACTAACTAGATGTTGAAAAGGTTTTAACAATAAAAACAAAGTTAACACTTGCAACCTCTATAATTTCACCATCACTACAAATTGTGAACCAAGCTAGTTGGCGACCCGAACATGGGTGGACCTAGGTAAGAGCATACGGTGGCACGTGGCACCGTATTGTTTCTCCGCCGTAAGGTAAAAAAAATTAGGTTGGTGAAAGGTGCAACCGTATCAATTTGATTTGTGCCACCATATTTATTTTAAAACTACAATAGGAACACAAGTTTCCTTTGGTAGAGTTGGTTTGGAAGTCTTTTATTCTACTCAAGACCTGAGTTCAAGTCTTGTTAGAGACATTTTTATAGTTTATAGTTTTTAATTTCATAATGGGACTCGATCTTGAGACCTACAGTTTGAAAAGCAAGGGACTAACCACCAAACTAACATTGATTTTTTGAAAAATATTTCTACGTTTGTTTCTTATAGTTAAATGGTGCCACCGTTTGAAAAAAATTCTGGGTCCGCCACTGGACCCAAAGTGATTAATTCAGACTTCCAATTTGTAATAACAATTAAAATATAGAAGTGGGTCAAGAGTTGTTGTTTGAAACTAACGAAACCGAAGGTTGAACAAATCGAGATTAACCAAAAATTGTTTCCAAAAGACATTAACTACACCGATTGTTGCGAAAGTAATTTAAAACCGTGAACACGAAGATTTTTATCGAAAACCGTAATGAGTAAAAACTGAAAAACAAATGAATCTAAATGCCAAAATAGGCTTAATAAATTAACCCTGTCAGGTTCAAACCCCATCAAAGATAAGAAATGTGTGTGAGTTTATTTGTTTCATTTGTCTTATATAAATATTATGTAATTCCAAAAAATATAACATGCATTTTAATGTGTTTATATGAAATTTTCATAGAATGTGAAAAAATGAATCATGGCATATTAAAATGACTATTTATACTATTTTCTTTAATTATTATTATTAAAAAAACAAAAACTTTGTTAGAATGTGAATGCTACTCCACTTGTCAATTATAAGACAGGAATGAGACAGGAATATTTGTGATTATGATTTCCATTGTGACGTGTCATCTCACCTTTTTAAATATTTCCAATCGTTCATTATGAGACATGTAAATAACGTGTGATATGTTACCAAAGGTATTATTTAACATTGCCTTAATTATTGGAGAACTTTATAATTTTTGAGAGGGTTTATTATAAATCATTAATTTAAAATAATTATTGAGATAATTAATGTTGTAATTTATGAAATAAATAATGCATTGTTTAGAAGAAGAAAAAAACTCACATTCATAAATATCTTTCTCTCTTCTGTTCTCTTCTCTAACATACACGCATATATTCGCACATTAGTGTATATTAGGTGAACACATGTGAATAAGATGAAAACAACCTTAAGAAATATTGTACTAGGGTGATTCAAGAGATAGGTTGAGATTTAGTTTTGTTATTTTAGCTGGTGTTCACAATGTTTTCACAAAGATCTCATAGATTTACAGTGTGTTTACAATATATTTAAATTATAATAATAATTCTAAGAGTAAATTACATAAATCGTCCTTGTGGTATGGTCATTTTTTGGATATGGTCCCTAAAATGAAAAAATTACACTGAGCGTCCCTGTGGTTCGACTAACCGCATGCAGAGGGTCCCTTCCTCTAACGGAATCTGTTAACCCAGTTAACTCAAGGGGTATTTTGGTCTTTTTACGTTTGTTTTTGTCTTTATTCTAAAAGAAAACTAAAAAACAAACAAATAAATTAAAAAAATACCCCACCCCTACACCCACTACCCCCCCCTCCTCCTTCTTCTTCTTCCTTACGACACCCCCACCCCCTTCCTCACCTTTCTTCTTCCCCACCTCCAGCCACCACCTCTGGCCACCACTTGAAGCTGCAAATCGTAACCACCTCCATCCTTGAGACCTGCAACTCTCTCTCTCTCTCATAGTATTCAACAGTCGAGAATAGTTGAGAATATATCTTGCAACAATAGTTTTCTTTTTAATGCTTCCTGCAGCTTCAGTAAGTATGTTATGGAATAAGAATACTGTTCTTCCTAAATTAAAATATGGTTTAAGGATGTGTTACCCTATCTGGTGTAGACCCAACTGGATTAGTTAATTGATTCAGAGAAAACTGTGACTTTTTTATGAATGGTTGTTTAAGAACATGCGTGAATATTACCCATTTTAAAAATATATAAAAAGGTATAAGTGTTCATCCACATGTTCTGGTACTGGCGGTTGTGGTGGTGGCAACACATAGCAGCTTTATCCTTCCTTTCTTTGTCAAAGGTGGTGGCCGGAGGTGGTGACGGGCGGTTGCAGGCGGGTTTAGTGGGTGAGAGAGAGAGAGAGAGAACGATAGGGACGATATTTGGGTGAGCTTCAGAGAATGAAGAAAGGTGTAGGTGTGGGTGAGAGGTGGAGACAAAGGCGGTTGTAGGTGGTGGTCGGAGGTGGTGGCTGGAGGTGGGGAAGAAGAAAGGTGAGGAAGGGGGTGGGGGTGTCGTGAGGAAGAAGAAGAATAAGGAGGGGGTAGTGGGTATAGGGGATGGGGTATTTTTTAAATTTTTTTTTAGTTTTCTTCTAGGATAAAGACAAAAACAGACGTAAAAAGACAAAAATACCCCTTGGGTTAACTGGGTTAACAGATTCCGTTAGAGGGAGGGACCTTCTGCGTGCGCTTATGCATACCACAGGGACGCTCAGTGTAATTTTTTCGTTTTAGAGACCATATCCAAAAAGTGACCATACCACAGGGACGATTTATGTAATTTACTCTAATTCTAAAAAATATTCATAATATTTTTACCTTAAATTTACCTTTAATTGTGTATATGCTTATGGATGGATGAAAGAGAGGAGAGAAGAGGAGATAGATGATAGAGGAGAGGAGAGGGAAGAGATAAAATTATAAATTATAAATCATATTTTATTTTTGTAATTTGTTTTTGGTAACTGTGGGATTTTGAACCAGTTTACGCGCATCGACTAAAATTTTGTAATTTGTTGTGGTCTAAATTGGATCTCAGATTCGGAGATTTCCGTATAGGTTAACCTTTCAAACTGTTGCTGAATCCATGGGCAGGAAAGAGACAACATGGCGAACTGAAACATCTTAGTAGCTAGAGGAAAAGAAAGCAAAATTGATATACGTAGACCGTAATAGTGGCGGGCGAAATGGGAGCAACACAGATCTTAGGAATTAAAAAGTTCTTAAAAGAAGGTCTTCTCAATTAACTTAACATAATCTAGATTTTTGACTTAGGCTTGCAACTTCACCTACTTTATGGCCTTGTTGTCTCGCAGAAGTTAAGCGCTCGGGTCACTACTCTCAAGGAACCAAGACTAGAGAGAGTGTAGTATTTTCTTTAACGTGTTAAATATGAGATTTTAAAAAGAGTTTTTAAAATTTTAGGTGTTTGAGGCTTTTATCAACATATGTAAAAAACTTTGTTTAAGTTGTTAATTGTTTAGATTTATGTTAAAATTGTTATTCAGCCATTCATGTGCTTAACGTATTTGTATATATGTTATCCTTTGCATGGTAATTAAAAGCTTTTGGTGTAAAATGGCCTCCTAAAAGATTGGAACGTCTCTATGAATGGATTATCAGTAAGTCTCGGTTTTTTTTAATGTCAAAAATTTATATTCCATTACAAGTCGCTACAACAAAATTGGGTTTATATGACACCAAAAGTGTATATGTGTCTTAACAAGTTACTTTATAGAACTTAAGTTTGAAAGAACAAATATCCGTATGTCCTATCTAAAAGTGTTGTAATCGTCGTCTCAGACTCTTCTCCTTCCCCTTCTCCTACCATCATCATCTTTATTTCTTCTCCACAAGGACCATGTGGACCAAACTAGTTGGTTAACGGTGGTGGTGGGTTCACACAGGTGGTTTCATGATGGTGGTGGGTTCATAGTGTGTGTGTGTGTGCGTGTGTGTGTGTGTGTGTGTGTGAATCTACAGAGAGATCGGTGATGGAGAAGACCGCCGGAGAGGGATGATGTGGTGGTGATTATGTGGAGTTTCACGTTAGGGGTGGGGGGAGGGACGGTCGACAAGTGAGGGCGGTGGACCTGGTGGTGCTTTGTGATGGCACTATTAATGTGTGTGTGTGTATATGTGTATGTCTATATATTGTATATATATTATATTATAAAATATGCAACTTTAAAGTTTTGGTCCGTAGTTTAAATATATTCATTTTACCCCTTATTTAAAAAATTAATTAAAAATGTTCAATTGAAGAATAACTTGAAATCTTTTTGATGAAATTATGTTATGAAATGTATGTTATTTGTATATATGGAAACCGGGATGTTACACGAGGTAAAACTCACTGAGAAAGAAAAGAACTTGATCAACCAAGTGATTGAAGCTTTCTCCCACCGGAAAGACTACCGCCTTGAACTGCGAAGATTCGAGATCATCTTTGGTATTCGAAAGAAGAATGTGACCTCGGTGGACGTCTAAATCTTTTGCTCTACATTGGTACAAAGGGGGAGAATGTTAGTGCTTAAATGTTATTGTACCAAGTAGATGGACTATATTTGTAATAGGGCTATTCTATACCCTAGGTATATATAGTTTGCTATTTTCCCCTTTGGGAATTTAGGTCATCCATCACACACTAGCCACACGTACTCAAGAGAGAGTTCTTCATTGTAATTGTGAGCTATTGTTTTTAATGATATAGAGATGGCTTCTTTGATGTTTATAGATTGATTACTTGTTCTGGGATCACATTAAGTTTGATAATTTTTATATTTTAATTATATAACTTTTAAGAATATGGGGAATTAATTAAAATGCCTTAAGTTTGACTTTCCGTTACAGAAATACCCCATCTATCTTACGGTTTATAAAAATACCTATCTCTCCTGCGATTTGACCATTGATCGTGGATTAAAATACACAATTTCAAAAACATTAGTATTTTTTTCAAAATAGTGTCCTCGATTTTCATATTAAATGGTGTCTTCAATTTTCAAAATGGTGGGACACAAAGAGTATATGGGATCATCGCATCACACATCAGAGACACAACCTTCCAAACTCAGAAGAATATTCAAAGCAAAGAACTCTCTCTTAAGGAATCGCTCTCGACGCACGACATCTACGCTCGACACATAGTTTTTACACACAACGCACACTGTTTTTACATTCAAAACACTTGTTACTTTACATTTCAAAGTATATCTTTCACTTGTATTGTAATCTCTGTACGATCGACACCAGAAACATAAGGACATCGCCCCTGTTTGGCGACCATAGTGCAGTGGCGACTTCCACAGTCGTCCGCGGGTTTTTTCCTCGTTGAGGTTTTTCCCGCGTCACCAAAATTCTCTGTCTCATTTACATTTTTGTCTTTGTCGCACGCTTTGTCTAGAGATTTATTTCTTTAGTTGTTAAGCTCCACAATCAACCTCAAGTTGTACTTTTGTGCAATTTTTGGCATTAACAACGTCCGCATGGGCCAAGGGCCGGACGTCCGCGATGCGCGGAAGTTCGCGGGTCATCCGCGGAAGCAACAGAGAAATGGAGGGATTCGAATCAGCTAAGGTCGGACGTCCGCATGGTACAAGGTCGGACGTCCGCGGAAGGTCTGATGAGATATTTTTGTTTCCTCCTAAGGCCTCTTTCTCTCTCCCCCCTCATTTCATTTCCAAACCCCAATCTAACTCTCTCTCTCTCTCTCTAAGTCGATTTCTCCCAAGAAAGAACCCTAAACTCTTCCTCTCTTCTTCATCTTCTCCACTCAAACTAAACCCCTTTCCACGATTGTTGAAGATATGGAAGCTTGAAGCTTTTGTGGGTGATTAGGAGCTTTTGCTTGGAGATTCAAAAGATAAAAGTAATATCTCTCTACCCAAAAGCTAGGGTTTTGTGGTTTTCATCTTCTTTTCTATTGTGAGCCTTATTGGTGTGATTTTGGTGGTGATTGGTTAAGGAAAACCTTATTTTTCTTCATCTATAAGAACTAGGGTTTTGGTATAAGTTGGGTTTTGATGTATTATGTTTGGGGACTGATTCTACATGGTTAGATCTGGATATTTATGGTTGGAAACTTATGGATCTAGGTTTTGGAAGATTTGGACTTGAAGATTCGGGTTTCTTCAAAGGAGCTTACGTTTGGGAAAATCTAGATTTAGCCTAATCTAGCAAGGTGAGTTCAAGTTGATTTGTGAAAACGTTGTACATGCCAAAATGTTTATTTTAAAGTATTTGTGTGCTTTATATGAAATTATCACTTGTTGAGTTGATTTGTGGGTTTTGATTAATCAAAGTGTTGAGCTTTACAAATCTTGTAAAACACCCACATTTGGGGATTTTGAGTGATTGATGAATAAATCACGAGTGAAAGTGGTTTTGTTAATTTATTGCATAAGAGAAGGTTATTTGGTCAAAATACACTTTTAGTGTTTATTGTGATTATGCGATAACTATGATATGTTACATTTTGAAAATGTGAACGTGTGAGTTGGGGATTTTGGTGAATCCTTACCGTATGAATGTTTGAGAGTTGTAAACCTTTTATTTTGGGCCGATGGCCAATTGAGAAATTAAAAGGGTAAAGATTTTGGGTAACGATGTATTTTGGTTTACGTAACCATGTGAGCAACACGTATTTAGCCAAACGTTTATTTTGGCCTTTAAAGGCTTAATTTATACTCAAATGAGTCTTTTGAGTGTTTGCCGGTTTTAGTAACTCGAGGTGGAGCCTTGGATGTGTTATGTGCTTAATTGCGTTTTATTTGAGTATGTGCCGACATGAGTGTTTGGTATTATGTGTGAAGACCGTTTGATGATTTTTCACTCTTAGTACCTTTAGGTCTAATGGGCTATGGCAAGATTTACGCATTGTTGAGTTATAAAAGATTTGCGTATACGTATATATACACACACACACACATATAGATGCATATATGATTTGACTTCATTGGGAAGGTGGCAATGAAGGGGTTGTGAGATTATCATGCCTCGGAGCATGTGTTTGCATGATGTGGGTTAGATGCAGTTCATTTGCATGGGTGATGTTGATAAACGATCATTAGATCTTTTGAGCAGATGGCTCGGTTTTGGACTCGGTTGAGTCTTGAGGGCATTCGCCCCGTTTTAATAAGCTCGACGTGGAGTAAGCTTGTTTTGGATGGTGGGTTTTCCAAGGTAAAGATCCAGTGGGATTGAACTTGGTGGTTTAGACTAGAGATCCGGTTTGGATTGATGTCTCCGTGGACTAAAGACCCGATTTGGGTTGATGTCGCACTAGGCTAGAGACCGGTTCGGGTTGATGCCTCATTTGACTAAAGATCCGGTTTGGATTGATGTCACCTTAGACTAAAGATCCAGTTTGGATTTATGTCTTCGTGGACTAAAGACCCGATTTTGGTTGATTTCGCACTAGGCTAGACACCGGTTTGGGTTGATGCCTCAATAGACAAAAGACCCGGTTTGGGTTGATGTCTAAAACTGACTAGAGACCGAGGGATGGTTGATGTCATGTGTTTCCCATCCATGAAGCTTACTTGTGTTTATTAATTGTGGTTTAATTTATGTGTTCTCCACATTCGATGAAATCGGGTCTCCCCCGTCACCGAAGGGTGTTGATTTAGGGTATTTTGTTTATCCGCGTTGTCGGTGTCATATTATATGTGTATGGATTGTTTTCCATGATTGATGGACGGATTTATGTTTCATCCTTGATTGGATGTTTTCAACTATTGGAGTATTATTCTCATTGGCGATTATTTGAGAAATTATTATTTACTTACCTCTTGAGTGAGTTTTGGATTTGAGTCCATTGCGGAGAAATGATTTTCATTGGAAGCTTTCCTCACAGGAATTGTGTGCATTTGGAAATTGGGTTGTTGGTGTATTTTATACAAACCCATTTTTGGAAATCATAAATTAAGTTAAAATCTTTTGGTCTATCAAATGATTTACTCATGATGTAAACTCTTGAACTCACTAGGCGTTAGCCTAACCTTTTTATTTGTCGGCATGTGCAACATGTTCAGGTTGGGAATAACTTTAGCTACACTGTGAAGGGATGAGTGCTAGTTGAGTGCACGAGAAGTGATTTCTCTTAGTGAAGTCTTCCGCACTTATTTGGGATTAACAACTTGTAATTGTGTTAAGTAACACCTGTCTTGAGTTATTAGTTGTGGAAACTTTGATGTTTTAAATCTGAGGTATTTTCAAGGATGATATGTAGAAATGATTTTATCCTCTTTTAGTTATTTTATCGAAATTAAAGTTAGTTGCTCGGTCTAAATTTGAGGGTGTTACACCCTTATCACTCCCCTTTCCCCCATGACGTTCACCGTACTGAGCTGGTCCTCCCTTCTTCAACTGCGGACAATCATACCGCATGTGACGCGCAGATCCACATTGAAAACATGATTTTCCATTAGGACATCCTTCGACATGTGACCGGGCAACCCACACCGGTAACAAGATCTAGAGCCCGCCATACATTCTCCCCGATGCACACGGTTACACTTCCCACACGGTTTGTTGAACACTTCTCGGTTCACGCGGTTTTCTGGTCGAAACGTCTTCCCTTTCTTCGCATCATGACTTGGTCCGTCCCATTTCCTTTTCTCTCCACCCTTCTCAGTCACCTGACCGTTCTTCTCTTTCTCGGTCAACTCGGCCGTGTTAATGGCCGCCTGAAAAGTAGTGGGGTTCCTTGTTGAGGCCAATTCCCTAATACTGCTCTTCAGCCCATACATGTATCTTTCCACCCGCCGTTCCTACGTTGGCACATAAAGTTCAGCAAAGCAAGATTTCTCAATGAACTTCGAGGTATACTCCCGCACTGTCATCTCTCCCTGTTCCAAGCTCAAGAACTCTTCCTCCAACCTCTTCACCGCCGCTAGTGGGCAGAACTGTGCTTTTGTTAGTTTAATCAACTTTTATTAGTTTTTCTACTTAATGAAGTATATGAATTTGGTCTTAATGCTTTTGTTAGTTTAATCAACTTTCAAACTGATTTATTTGTTATGAATTAGATTCGAATAGTTTATAACTAGTTTATACCAAGTAAACCTTAACACCTATTTTACAATCTTATTCTTAATGACTTTTTGAAGTCGTATGTTGAGCTCGAGAGATGAAACATGCGCTTTTCTAGAGATAACTCTATTGCTCGAGAGAGAGAGAGAGCAATAATTTGGTGATTGTGTATTCAATTAATTGGAAAATCTGGCAATCATAATAAGTGGAGTGTTCTTTGTGAAAACCATTGAGATTCCAACCCTCAACTACTTTTCTGTCGAAAAAGATTCCAACTCACGACAACGTGACCGATATGTTAACTAAGCCACTTATGGTAGCCAATGTTCACTTACGTTTGGACTGTCCTTGGAGACGGGTCACGTGTGAGGAAAATCGTGATTGCCGGTAATCAAAGTTTTGCCCAAACTTATGTTTGGACTTGGCTAGTGTTGCTCGACAAGGTTGTTTGTTTACTTTTATAAAAATCTATGGAGTAGTAACTAGAATTCAAGGAGCAAAAGAGCATATGAAAGAAAGATCCAGATGCACACATAAAGTAACATGGGGATTTACAAAACAATGGGAGCAACAAAGCTTAATCAAGGTTACATTAATTGGATTCCAAAGTAAAGGGAATCGCCTTCCTTATTAAAAAAATAAGGCCCATGTGTTATATATCTCCACAATAACAATTCATCTCATGTATTATCGTAGAACAAACTATTCACCAAACCTTGTAGAATAAGATTTAAAAAGATTTCACTTCCTTCCTCTGATAGGTGGATACTATCCCAGAACAAGTATTTAGAATCGTCGTAATTAACATATTGAGCTGAGTTTGTTACATAGAAAAACCACCTCTATCTTTCCCGTTCCACAACAGCCTTTATCTGTAACTTCCAAGCCTAGGGGAAACAAGAAAAATAGAGAAAGGAAAAGCTTATTGAAATGTGAATGTGCAAAATGTAGGCCAAAAATTCAGAACAAATAGATGAAAAGCTTCACTGAATATGTACATGTAAACATAAACCAAAACTCCTTCTATATAAACCATAAAGCTATCCAGTACTCTTTGAAAGCTGATGTATCAAATTTGAAGGGGGGTTTAGACTTGGCTTTTTGTTGGTTAATTACACTTCCATTTTAAAAGAAGGGTATGAGTATCAGACTATGACCATTGAGAGATAATGACAACTGAACACAAAGATGATGTGATTTTGAGGGAGCTTCAAAACTATAAACAATTGAAGCATATATATATATATATATATAGATAGAGTCCCCTTCAAATTTAAACTTTTTATTCGTGTAAACCGTATAAACTTTGTAGTTTCATTGGTTTTTTTGATGAAATTGTTTTATAGAATTGTTTATTTTGATGAAATTGTTTCATTTCATTCATTTCTTGACTATTTTTTTATGAAATTTGTAGTTTCATAAGTTTTTTTTTCATTTTTATGAACTGTTTCATACATTTTTCATTTTCACCTATGAAACTACAAATTTCGCAAAAAAAATTCATTAAGAAAATGAATGATATGAAACAATTTCATCAAAATAAACAATTCTATAAAAAAATTTCATCAAAAAACCTATGAAATCGAGAGTTTACACAGTTTACACGAAAAAAAAGTTTACATTTGAAGTTCCCTATATATATATATATAGGCTCCGTAAAATGCAAACCTTGCATTTGTTGCACCCCTTAGAAACTACAGTCTGCATATGTGCAGACTGGTTCTGCATATATGCATTGTCCCATATGAATGTATGTCCATTTATATGTATATTCTGCATATGAATACGTGTAAGAATATACATATAATGGACATACATTCATATGGGACAATGCATATATGCAGAAACAGTCTGCACATATGCAGACTATGGTTTGTAAGGGGTGCAACAAATACATGGTTTGTATTTGATTTGTACTCTCTCTCTCTCTCTCTCTCTCTCTATATATATATATATATATATATGAGACCCATTATTTTGTAAACTTTTTTCGTGTAAACTTTGGATTTCATAGGTTTTTTGATGAAATTGTTTATTTTGATGAAATTCTTTCATGTCATTCATTTGTTGATGAAATTGTTTCATATATTTGTGTTTTTTATGTAGTTTCATTTCATTCCTATGAAGTTGTTTTATATATTTTCTCAGTTTGATAACACTTTGTCATTTTTGCAAAAAAAAAACACAAATATATGAAACAATTTCATCAAGAAATGAATGATATGAAATACTTTTATCAAAATAAACAATTTCATCAAGAAAAACCTATGAAATCCAAAGTTTACACACATTTAGAGGTTTACAAATTATTATCACTCATATATACATATATATATATATATATAAGTAGAGGTTTAGGAGAAAACCTCAAACAATCGGAAAACTGAAAAACACCCTGGTGGCCCTTCATCTGTACGATATGCACTTGTGCATATGCATGCGTGCATGTTACAAATTAATTGTATGCACAATTGCATATCGTCTAGATAAAGGGCCACGATGGTGTTCTTCTGTTTTCTGTTTCTTTAAGGTTTTCCCCTGAACCTACTTGACCCTATATATAAGAAGTATATACTGAATCTAGTGAATACCATATCGGCTAGGGTTTTCAATGATGCTTATCAAAGGATTGTAGAAATCTACAAAGGCCAGCCTAGATTGAGGAAGACTGCTGGCAAGAACTTGGAGCCGTTGTTTTAGCTTGTTGTTAAACAACTGTGCTGCCACATTTTCCTCGTCTTTGCAGCTTCTATGTACACCTCCAGCTATCGTTCTTACAGCGGGAAAACAACCAACAGGGGGTGCACTAAAGACCACTATCTTTCTTGCTCCCAGTTCGTATATTTCCTTCAACGAATTTTAGAACATGTGTAAATGATCTTATTAGTTCAAGATAACTCTTCGTAGTTTATGTCTATATAAAATTAATATGGTGTTGTATTTTAATCAAAGCATGTACATGTTTTCTGAAATCTTTATTAGAAGCAGTCACTTGCTAGTCTTTATTTTCTATCTTGTAAAACAAAGTGTGAATGTGTAACTAGAGTATCTCCAACAGATTCCCTAAAATATCTCAAAAAGAAAAAAATTACATTCATTTCTAACAGATTCTCCGTTTTGGAGAAACAAACATTGATCTCTCTCTAAATATTTATTTACAAATATTTCTGTTGGTGCTCTCATTTAGTTATTATTTTTAGGGTTATCTCCATATTTGAAGAAAACTTTCTTCTCGCCTACTTTTTCCACATTGGGGAAGCGGTTGGAGCTAAATTACAGCTCAAAATCCCCATATTCTCCATTTTATCCAAAATAAGGAAGTTGTTGCAGATGCTCTTCCATTACGATCACTTATCATAGAAAACCAAGAGAGATTCAATACCTGTACACAATCCAAGGCTAATTTTACGATCACTTATTCTTTTTTTTCACTTTTTCTAGTGATTTGTCTTATTTTAGTTCTCACTACAATAAAATTGAGTTTATACGGTGCCTAAAATAAATAAGTGACCAAATAGGGTGTTTTATAGGACCAAAGTTTATATGACCAAACAAAAAAACGCCTTATCTAAAAGTGTTACAAAAAGTTTATAGGACGTCTTTGGACGTCGTAACAAGTTTTTTAGAACATCTTTCAAATAAAACGTCTTATTAACTATTTTATAGGACACCATTTGAGATGTTCTCTAAAAAGATGGATTTATATGACACTTTTCTAAAGCGTCCTATAACACTAGCTAATTACTTTATTCTTAAAATGTTTTAAAAATCTTGTTACGACGTTCAAAAGCGTCATATGAACTTATTGTAACACTTTTAGATATGACGTTTATTTATTTTAGGCGTTCTATAAACTCAAATTTGTTGTAATGTCTTGGATAGGAAGGATCTAGATATGGGATTTCGGAAAAGAAAATTTTATTCAAAAGTTCCATCGAAAAGCAGGATATGGACACGTACCAATATTGTAGGTGTTAAAGGATCATACCCAGTGCCACCGGAAGCAAAACTGACACCTGATAGAAGATCTTAATTTGGCTTGTAGGGAAGGGTCTAAATATGCAGGAAGATACTCCTTCACTCCTATTTTCTTGGCTTAGAATTTGATATCAAACAATAATTGCAATTTGTCAGTCGAAATGATGGAAAATTCAGCAATTTTTATTATTTAGATCTTTTTCATACTTGGTTTTTGGTGAGTCATGACTACAAAACAAATAACTTTTACACACAAAATTCACCAGTAGGTTTACAATGACTTTTATCCACAAAATTCACTCAGGTAGATTTCTGTAGGTTTACCTACGGATCACCCCGAAAATACCGATGGCTTGGTAGAATCCGATGTTTTTTGAAAAAATACCCATGGATCACCTTGAGAATCCTGGGTAATTTGTCACTAATTTGCATTACCCATCAAAAGTTTACCCACCAACTTTTGTGACAGTTTTGTGAATAATCACCTTTTTACGACAGATTTCCCATGTAAAAGTTGATAGACAAAAGTCTTTCGTTTAGTAGTGAGTTAGACAGTGTAACAAAAACTTTGTATGGTGCAGGTTAAAGTAAACATGAAAAGAAGGAAGTTGTTTGGACCACTTGAACAGTAGGGTCATGAATGGGTATTAACAATAATAAGTGAACAAAGAAAAAGTTGTACCTAAAATATCAGCCATTGTTTTTCCATTTGAGAATCTTCCGGTGGGTTTTCCGCCCTCAAAATCCTTTCCGTAAGGAGGACAATTACACTTTCCCAAAGTCGTGATATGGTTATTGTTCCCTTGATCAACGAAGGAGTCTCCAAATGCTATGAGTGCCGATACAGAGACATTTTTCGGGAGATTTATCCTTTCCTTGCTGCTACATAAACGTATAGAAGCATATAGACAAAAGAGAATGGCCTTCGCAACCGAAAGATGCATCAAGAAATATAAATGGAGAAAATTCTTTCTATGTATAGTAATAAAAATAAGCTTTGAAAAAGTATGTGTTATGCCCCTGGAATGGCAACAACGGCTTTCATTATAAAGAGATGAATTGTGGACTTTTTTTCTTCCACGTCCGACATTGATAGCTTGTACTTTTGGCCGGTTGTCTAGTTGAGCTATTAGAGCATCCACACACGTCTTGCAAGACCCCTTGCAAGATGACATGCATGTCATGTGTCTTGCAAGACAACTCTCATCTTGCTAAATTAGAAAAGCCTTTCACAAAATAGATATATTAAATACATGCATTTTTTAATTTAATTAATTTGTTTGTTTGTTTAAACATTAATTATTAATATTATTTATATTATAATTTATTAGTTTAAAAAGGAGTTTGGTCTTGCATGTATGTGGAATGTGTTATTGCAAAGCTGATGTGACACTTTAGAAAAAAGTATGGGCTTGCAGGTGTGTGGATTGTGCTCAACCAGAGAAATTGCACTTCTATCTAGGACAAAAAGCCTGGAAATTTTGTACTCTGTAATTTCCTTTTAGTTTAAGAAAAAAAAAGAATAAAAAAGAAATGGATGGAAAAAGAAGGAAAAAAAGAGGAAAGATGTTACTTTTATTAACATATCCTTTATAATATATCTTTTATAATAAAAGATTTGGTAGTTTTTTAATTTTAATAATTTTTAGTAATTTTTTTAAATGATTTTAATGTATTGTCTTTCTTTTCCTTTTCTTCGGTTTCCTCCCACATTTGGGAGAAAAGTTTTATGTTATTTCGGTTTCCTTTCTCTCCTAAAAAAGTTTCGAGAACACAATTTTTTTTTACTTTACTTCTTTTGTCTCCTAAAAATGTTTCGAGAACATAAGTTTTTTTTACTTTCCTCCCTTTCCATCCTTTCATTTCCCTTCTTTTCCTTCGTAAAATTTGTTTCGAGAACACAATGTTAAAGATGGAAGATCAACTATATTAAAAAAAATATACAATCTAAAAATTAATCTCTCAAGCCACCCTCAATATACAGTACAAAACAAATGAACTTCACCCACAAAAATGTATCATCCACGAAAATTTACATTAGTGCATGATTACCAATAGATCATCCACAAAATACCAATGGTTTCGGTGATCACCCACGGATTATCCACAAAATCCCTGGGTAATCGGTCACTAATTTGAATTTCCACCAACAATTTATCCACCAACTTTTGTGATAGTTTTTTGACAAATCACTCTTTAGCGATGGATTTTCGAGGGACAATTCCGTAGGTAAAATTCTTTCATTTAGCGGTGATTACAAGGGGAAAACAGCCAACAGGGAGTGCACTAAAGACCACTATCTTTCTTGCTCCTAGTTCGTGTATTTCCTTCAACGAATTTTAGAACATGTGTAAAAAGTGATCATTTAATTCAAAATGACTCTTCGAAGTTTATGTCTATATAAAATTAACGTGGTGTTGTCTCATGTCATGCTTTATGAAATCTTTATTTGAAGAAATCATTTGCTCATGGTTGTTCCTGATATTTTAGAGGCCCTGTACAAAAACTTAAAATATATCTTTTTTTATCATATTATTTGTTTAATTCAAAAATAAATTATTTTATGAAATATGTATGGAAGTACAAATATCATAAACAAGATTCAAATAGAAATGAAACAATGATCATAGATTTTATATGAATAATTTGTTGGTAATAATAAAATAATTAATCAGTAAAAAAACTAAAATTAATCACATAATACGTATTTTTTATGGAACGGCAAAGTATATTAACAAGCAAAGCCTAGCGAGAAGCTAGGGATACAAATTCGAGGCAAAAAGAGCGCTCGGGATACAACACCAATCAGTCCAACTAATGAACTTACCAAACGGAGCTCTATGCCTAATCCAATGGAAAGCAATGGATTGAATCTCATTAGCTAGCACAAGGGGACTATCAGACTTATTGCTGAAAACTTTCTTGTTTCTGCTTTTCCAAATAACCCAAAAAAACACATGAATTACCACATCAAGGATCAACCTCAGTTTTGGAGTTAACCTGTTGAGGTTCGAAGAATCCAAGAGATGCTCCACACCAGAACAATCAACCAGAACCAAATTCCACCATCGGTTCAACGCTTTTCTGACGTCCTTGGCGCGACTACATTCGATAAACAGATGATGTAACGACTCCAGGTGAAAGTTGCAGAAAACACACTCGTACGACTCCAGCAAGACCCCTCTGAGGCATAGATTATCTCTCGAAGGAATTCTATCTAATCCGGTTTGCCACCGGAGAACCCGAACTTTGCTAGGGACAACCTTATTCCATACGGTCGGAGGACCACACGTTCTAAGCCTCATGTCTTCGACAACCTTCCGAAGTGATGCAACCGAGAATTGACCAGATTTGTCTAACACCCACTCCCAACAGTCTTCTCCTTTCCCAAAGACATACCTCGTACACTCATCCCGGAGCAGCTCCAATCACATAATACGTATAATGTACAATATATAACACATATAATTTATTAACAGTGAACATAACAAGTTATTCATTCTTCACTAATAATTTTACACTACTATGTACGTTTTTCCAAAAGAAAAAACAAACAATAAGCATTTCTATTTTCTAAATAGAGATCTTTGACATTTTAGAAGCAAAATCATCTAATTATACTTTTATACTCAAGATTTGCTACAAACTCATTTTCAATCGATATCAAAAGCAAAATATTTCATCTTTCTTGAGACATAGTTGATTGCTAATAAAACTCCAAAAGTTGTATAAAATATTAAGGAAAATATAAAAATAATCATAATGAACAAGAAAACTTTTAAAGTCCATTAAATAATCAACAAAGTTAGGAGAAGAAATCATTGAAAAATAAAGTAAATGAAAAATAGTATTAAATATTTGCTCATTGATGAAATACGTACTTTGTAATATTTAGTCTTTCTTGAGAGAGAGTTGATTGTTAATAAAACTCCAAAAGTTGTATAAAAAATTAAGAAAAATATAAAAATAATCAATGATCAAGAAAACTTTAAAAGTTTATTAAATAATCAAACAAGGAAGAAATCATCAAAAAATAAAAAATATTATTAAATATTTGCTCATAGATTGAAGTACGTACTTTGAAAATAAATAATAAATGATATGAACATATAAACAAAAAAAAAAGATAAAAGAGACATGGTTTAAGAAGCCTATAAAAATAAAAATAAAAATAAATAATGTAATTTGATATTTTGGTTTATATCAATAATAAATAATTGAAAATCTAAGTAATCAGAAAAAATTCATATGATTAAGATATTAAAATATAATATTATTATATAATTAAATTATCTTTTTTTATGAATTTATAATAAATCTATACTATCTTATAAAGCAAATAACCTCCAAAATTTTAAAAACAATTCTTAAAGCTTTGTGTACAACCATTTAAAGCATGATTACTTAAAGTTTAAGAGCGAGAAACTAACCATTTAAACCACATTTGCTTAATCATTGTTTTTAAACACAACACGCCAGACTTCGTTCCTTTTCGAGACGACCCTTCATCCGCCCTCCAAGACTCCTCCAACATGATTTATAACCTGCAAGATTCAATGGATTCAAATCAAAATAGTTTCTTCAGGTCTTTCTTGTTCCCAGGTTAGATTCTACACCCTTTTTTTTAATTTTGGTTAATCGATTTTGGTTCAATCGACTTCTACACCTTTCGATTTTGGTTAGTAAGCTTCGTTATTTTGGTTAGTCGATTTTGGTTTGTCAAAATCGATTTTGGGTTTCACTCTGTGATTTCTACTCCCTTCGATTTTTGGTTTGTAAGCTTCTTCGATTTTTTGGTTAGTCGATTTTGGTTTGTCAAAATCAATTTCTTCAATTTTGGGTTTCACTGTAATGCTACTTGCTGAAATTTTTATTGATGCATTACATGGTTGCTTTAATGTTAGTACATAGAAAAAAGCTTACTTGGATATGATCGCATGGAAGGAGAAACACTCTCATGTGGCCCACACTGTTCCCAGGTATATGTGCTCTATCTTCACGGATTTCACTTTTAATTGTCATTGCCAATTTGCCATATTTCTTTTCTATTTTCTATTTTAATTACTACATTTTTGTGTGCTTAATGTCATAATCTCTTCAGATTCGAGTTCTTGAGGTCAAGAAAAACATATCATTTAATATTTATCTATTTATCTTACTTGTTCCTCCAGAGTATTTACAAGTTTGTAGCTCAAATATGCAAATGGATTAATTATCAATATGTCCTCAAAATCACTATCACTACTTCTGAGGCAGATTAGGGGAAAATAAACGTAAACTCATAACGGAAAATAAAAGAACAAGAAAGAGTTGTATAAGGCCATGGAAATAACACCTCTATATTCAGGGAACAAAATGCCTAGAGTGCCCTTTATGATTAATTAAATACAACTTTGTTTCAAGAAATGTAGTAACTGATTAGGAAAAGTTTAATCATAATTTATAGTTCATTTATAGTCTTAGCATTATATTCGTCATGGATTTAACTATATATTAGTTATATATTGGCTTTTCAACGTGTAAATGTGGTGCAGAGCATTTTGGTTTTTTGGGATTAATATCAAGATTATGTGTGTTTATAAATTTGGTTACCAAACTGCTAATTAACTACTAAAGAAATTAGAAATATGTCAATTCGGGAATTATCAAACAATTTCTTGTTCAAAATGTAACCAGAGAAAACATGATAATTTTGTGTCATTATGATGATCCTAATTCATCCACATATTTTATTTATATATCAAGTACTTAGTTTAATCAAACAGGTCCTTAGTACTGAAGAAGCATGGATGACCGGAAATGAATTAGAATGGACATATACAACACTATTATTTTGCTTGAAACCGTCATGGTGAAAATGCACTATGAAACCAAAAGAGTACAAATGTTATTAAGTGATATGTGCACTTCAAAATGTAATTTACAAGTAGAGAAATGTTTGTGCTATGAGTATGCAAAGTTGCATACATATGAAATTCCTACCTATTCCTTTAGAGTAATTACAAGTTTGAAGCTTGACCCTAAGGGCTAGGTTCACATATGAGTTGCAAATCCTCAACCAGTTGCATTCTCAACAGTTCCATCCTTGCATTTGGAGTGACACAGAAGACATGGTGTCGCTTTCTGATGCACCAAATGTTCTACTCTCAACACGTAAGGTACTCTTTAAACCTGTTTCTGTTTTCATAGAGCATTTTATTTATCTCCATGGTTTATCTGGAGATACTTATGTATCTACTATCCAAGGCACAAATGAATTATTTTACTTATGTAACGAGTTACCACTTTTGTTTTCCGCACTTGATCTATGTAGGTACTGAAACAAAAGAAACTCATGAATGTACCCAGCTTGGGTTTTGGGGTATTGGTTTCTCCTGGGAGGGAGGTTCTGCTTCCTCCTCAAATAATTCAGCAGGATCCTTGTAACAACCCAGTCTAAAATAAGCATGCAATTCATATAAAATGAAACATCCCAAATTCGGGTCTCCAAAATTTCTTACATAATATCAAAAATCAGGTTGGCGGAAACAACCTATACACAACTGAGAATACTCTAGGTACAAAAGAAAATGGCATTGTCTCTAACGGCACTTATTCGCTAGCACGCTCTGCTCACTTGCCAGAGTCTCCAACTATCTGCTTATCTGAAAATGTTTAGTTTGGAAAATGCGAGGGTTAGACCATGAGGTCTAGTGAGCTCCCTCCTGACAGTTCTCAGAAATCGTTTAAAACAATTTATAACCTTCTCATAGCATTTCATAAAACACTTTAATATATAAAAACAACTTGAACATATCTCTTTGTAAAACTCTCACATGGATAAATCCGCACTCGTAAATGGCACCCCGAAGTCACCCGAAAGTGACAACGAGTCAGTCTCACACTGCCTTACTGGATACTTCCTTCCATGGCATAAACGGGTCACCTTCCCGGTATGAGCACTGGCGGGTCTACCTCCCGTCTTAGGCAATTTACGTCTAACACAATGTATCCATACATCTCATATAAATCTTTAACAAACTTTCATGCAGTTAAAAACATATAAATAAAGCATGGTATTTCTCATCATGTGCTTACTTTAGAAAACACGTTGTAAAGTCACGTATTTTAGTTAGAAAAACTCACCTGATGCTTATAAGGTCTTTTCTTACTTTACTTCCGACCTACAGTCAAGTCACCTGAGAAATGGATGAGATAAAAACTGCTCAGCTTCCTAAATCGACGTCCCGGACACCATCCAGATTCAACTTACCGGATGCCCACTACTTTACCGGATAAATTAACTATCCGGACATCAATCCGGACACTACCCTAGCTTACCGGGTAACTACTTTCCGGGTACACACTTACCGAACCTTACCGAAACAATGCTATCCGGATACGATGAACGGACAACTACTTTCTGGACGATCAACTTTCCGGATTCCTCAAGTTACCGGACCCAACTCCGTCCTGAAACATGCAAATAATAACTTACCCGGTACCACATCTGAAAACATAAACTATCCAGACACTTTTGTCCGGATACCTGCTGCAACTTACCGGACGGCGACTGGGGTGTCGCTTTGGGATCGAAATCCGCAGAAAAGCTCTCATCTAAACGATTAAGAGTCAAAGACAACAACATAACTTATTTTTGGGTCACTTCTTACCAATTTCTTAGCTATTAGAACCCAAAGATGAGTCTAATCCCATTCTTAGAACATTATTCTCACTTTAATAAAAAAAATCCCAAGGTAATTCAACTCAGCAACAATTTAGAGATTAGGGTTGAAATAGGGAATTACCTGGTAGAATCAGTGTAGGAAATGAATTCCAAAGCTATCTCCTCTTCCAATTTGCACTAGTGTGATGATGATGATCTCTTCTCCAAATGGGATTTCTTTCCCTTCTCTTTCTCTCCCTTTCCCTAAGCCGCCACCCACAAGATGAAATACTCCCCTAGGGTTTTGTGCCCAAAAGATGGCTTTTTATACCTTTCCAAAAATTACAAATTGACCCTTAAACTTCCAAATTTACAATTTCCTCCACAAAAATCCAAATCTCTTAAATTTCAGGTCTTGATTATTACAGGCCTCATCGAGCTGATGCAAATCTTTATTGCAACATCATACTCGGATCAGGGCAATGGCAATAGGCGAGAGTGACGATTCTTATATTTACCAGGTGAATTGTTGCTTACAGGGCCGTTGGTATTAAGCTCTTGGGGTGGAGGTATTAAGTGATTCAGAGGAACGCGAGGCTGTTTTTTGGTTGATTTGGGGCAGAGGGGCTGTTTCGACAAAGACTGTTTCGGTTTTAAGTTGCAGGGCTGTATGGATTAAGCTTGTGGGCTGGAGGGTTTTTTTTTGCATTTCCGAGGAACAGGGTGTCTGTTTCTGTTTGGTTTGGTGCAGAGGGGCTGTGTTTTTTTCTATATTTGTTTTCCGGTTTGCATCTTGTGTGTGGTTCCTCTTTTCTTTCTGCTCCTTAGTTTCGTGGCTGTTTGCTTTTTGGTCCTTCGGGTTTTTGTTTGGTTAGCCTTGTTGGTTTGATTTGTTTTGTGGTGGTTTGGCTGATTTTGGACTACAAGTTTTTTCGGTAAAATAAATTAGAGTATTATTGACTTCTATCGGTAAGCACTTGGTTAAATGAACCCTAAATATATAAATATAAAAGCTCTAAAGATGTAATATAGATTAATTTTGTAGGCCAAAATCATTGTTGTCACAATTTTATCAATTCATAATAAACAAAAAAAAATGAGTGAAGTATAAATCGTTTTTTTTGTGAAATTCATAAGTGACATTTTTATTATGCAATCTTGATTATGTTTAGACAAGCCATGTTGCTATAGAGATGAGAGTTCCATAACACGGCAACTCATCCCACTCTCATATAATTCGTGATTAACTCATCCCCTCTCATATAATTAGTGACAAATTTGGAATCAATCGATTGAAGATAAAAAATTTAAATGTATATCAAAACCAATCCCAAGCATTCAAAATTTTAACGATCAAAAGTTCAACAAAGTTCGGTATTCTTTTAGGTGTTTTCATTTGTCATTTTGTTCGTTTAGAAGACGATATATCTTGATTAAAGAAAGATAAGGTTAATTTATTTCAGAGACGATATGCACACTTAAGAAACTTATAAAAACATTGTCTATCAATATTCCGGTTTGGTTTCGGGATTTTTCGGGAAAATCCCGTTACCAAATACCGAATCCCGATTTTGTCGAATACTTAAAACCGAAAACCGGACCGATTACATGGTTTGGGTTCGGTACGGTACCAATTCGTTTCGAAAAAATAGTACTCGAGGCTCATCCCTACTCTCGATAAATTATCATCTAACGTTTGTTTTTATAAAACAAAGAACCATATTAAATAAAAAACTAAAAACATCACAAATTTCATTTGAAATTAAAAGACTAGATAAAACGTTTAATACTAAAATGTATAAAACCTGGGAATTAAGGGATTATACAGAATTAATTGATTTAATTGATCAAAAATTCTTTTATATTCGTCGAAAATGAACATGTCATTCAAAGTTTCAAACTGAAAAGAAAAAAACAATAGTTTCCCATTAGACTTAACTTTTACTGTGACAATCAATAAAGTTTAGGAGTTAACAATTTCGAATACAAATGTTTATCCATAATCGTTTCATTTATTCAAATTTCACACTTCGCCGCATTGCACGGGTACCCGACTAGTTACTTTAAAAAGAAAGAGATCCCACAACTTTAATTTAATTAATAGGACAAACCTTTTAAAAAAACCAGCTGCAATTCTACGTACATGGTTCGAACTTGCTTGTGTCTTTATTTTCTATATTGCAAAGCAAAGTCTCAATGTATAATTATGATACACACTACTACAAATTTGAGTTTATAAGACGCCTAAAATAAATAAGCGTTCTAATAGAGTTTTATAGTACATTAGTTTATAGGACCAAACAAAAAATGTTGTATCTAAAAGTGTTACAATAAGTTTATACGACGTTTTGAACGTCGTAACAAGATTTTTAGGACATTTTTAAAATAAAGTGTCGTATTAGCTAATTTTTAAGATGCTTTTGAAAAGTGCCTTATAAACCCATATTTTTAGATGACACTTGTGTTTATAGAACACTTTTTCAAATAGTGTCCTATAAAATAGTTATTAGAACGCTTTATAAGCTTTTTGTAACACTTTTAGATATGACGCTTTTTGTTTAGTCCTGCAAGATATCTTATTAGGACGCTTATTTACTTTAGACGTCCTATAAACTCAATTTTATTGTAGTGACAATTAGTTATCATAGAAAACCAAGAGAGATTCAATACATGTACAAAATCCAAGGCTAATTTTACCAGCATGTTAACATAAGCAGAGACATCATATTCTAATCTTCTGATGGGAAGGGTGATAAGGTTAAAATGGTAATTTTCTATTGTCCAGAGTGTCCATTCAGAACAACAGTCATCTTTCATTTTGAACCAAATCATACATAACCTCTTAATCATTCTGCAACATATCATTCGGCATCTAACAAACAGCCCCGTAGGTGAATTGAGTGATCATCCGAATGTTGAAGAGGTGTGTTTTTTGTACTAAAGGTTGGATGTTTCATGATAGGACAAAACACATTGATATTCGTTATCACTATATATCTACAAGGTATTAGCTAATGGTGATGTGAGAATGGTCAATATTAGACTCACGACAACGCGGACGATATATTAACTAAACCACTTCTGGTAGCCAATTACGTTTAGACTGTCCTCGGAGACGGGTCGGGTCACGTGTGGGGCAAATCGTGGTTGCCGGTAATCAGCTTTTTGCCCAAACTTATGTTTGAACTTGGCTAGTGTTGCTCCATGAGGTTGTTTGTTTACTTTTTTAGAAATATATAGAGTAGTAACTAGATTTCAATGAGCAAAAGAGCACATAAAGAAAGATCCTAATGCACACATAAAGTACCATGGGGATCTACAATACAATGGGACCAACAAAGCTTAATCAAGGTTACATTAATTGGATTCCAAAGTAAATGGAATCTCCTTCCTTTATTCAAAAAATAAGGCCCATGTGTTATATATATCTCCACAATAGGTCTTTCGATATCCAAGCTTACGGGTGTTCCATTAGCGTTGCGCAACACATTCAAAAAATAGTAAGATATGATCCTTTGGGGTGGATTCTTTTTGGAGGGTGCTTTGGGATCCTTCTATTCTCTTCTTTTTTGGGGTTTTGGGGTGGGATTTTGGGATGGAGCTATAAGGGGAGGATGGGTAGTGGAGGTAAGGTATTTGGTTTTGTTTTAGAGATATAAGGAGGTCTTTTGGGAGGATGGATGGAATATGTGGAGGTTGCTTCTTTCCAAATTTTGTAGTTTGGTGATGGTTGGTTGGTGGTCATATCTTTGGTTTGGGAGGAGGGGTAGGATTAGAATTTGTATGTCCCAAGTCCATATTTGAACACCTTTTTGGTTTTATATGGTGCTTGGTTTCTTTCTTTGGGGTTGGGCTATCTTATTTTTGTGTAGTTTGGTTTTGCAGGTGGTGGTTTATGCCCAAGATTTGGATGGTTCCTGTGATTTTTGTTATGGAGGAATCTTCTGCCTTGTGTATATTCAATTTTGAAGCTTTTGTTTTGTACAAGATTGTTTTGGATAGATTGATTGGTTGGATGGAGGTTTGTGTAATAACCGAGATTTATATTTAAGCGGAATAAGTTTTGGAGAGGATTGCATAATTGTTAAGTTTAGGGTCTATTTTGAAAATATGAGAGGAGGGTATAAAAACCCACAAAAAAGGCACAAAACCCTAGAAGCAAATCATTTGTGTGTGTGGCGGCTTCGAGAGAAAGAGCAGAGAAAGAAAGAGTTTTGGTCTCAAAAGCAAATTGGAGAAGAAGGTTTCATCCATCATCAAGTTGGAAGAGGAAAGGGAATTGGAATCTGATTCATCCAGGTAAAACAGCTTGATATTTATAAACTGTTTTAATTGCTTTGAGAACTGTAAATTGAGGGGACTCACTAGACCTCATGGTCAAACCCTTGCATTTTCCAACTAAACCTTTTCAGGTAAGCAGGTAGTAGAAAGCACTGTTAAGAGAAAAGAGCAGGCGTAGAGTTCGGAGACTACTAGAGACAGTGCCACACTTTTACATTAGAATTTAGTATTATTCTCAGTTGTGTATAGGTTGTTTCCGCCAACCTAGATTTTGATACATATGTTGAGATTTTGAGACCGATTTTGGGATATTTTAACATTTATTGAATGCTATGCTTTACTTTAGTTTGGGTTGTTACAATTGGTATCAGAGCCATAGTTTAAGGGATTTTAGGTGACTGGACGGGCCTAGACTTAAACTGTGGGAGTAAAAATCACAACTGAGAATCAAGATTGCGCTAGGAGGACACTATTACTTGAATAAAACTAATAGGGTGGAGAGGACAGTCATGTAAGGTAGATTCGGGGTTACTTCTGGCCAGTGTAATTGTGAATTTACAGGTACATGTATGTGCTTAAAATGCTTTATTATTCTTGAACAGTAGTCTTAAGTAAGTTGCTTTGTCGTGTTTCAGTAAACAAAATGTCTGAAAGAAGTTTGAGGAACAGATCTGTGCATGTGGTGGGTACAAATCCTGATGTAGAAGAGATTCGTATAGAGGAAATATTTAAGGAGGAACCGGTGGATCCTCCGCGACAAGCGGCCACCCACGGGAGGGGTAGAGGTCGAGCAAGGGGGCGAGGCAGAGCACCGTTGCGAGCTGCCTCGCAGGCAGTTGGGACTGGTGTGGAAACTCGGGGAGGGAAAAAGAAGCCAACCACTGGTCGAGCTAAAAGTGCGGGAGCACCAAAAGTGCGTGAACCCCTACATCAAAAGAGTACCGCTTCAGCGGGTGGGGGAAGTCAGTCAGACAACCCGATAAGAGACCAAAATCAGGCTTTTGTTACTGAAGAGAAGTTCATGGCAGAGATGGGTAAATTGCAGGAGACCTTGCAAGCGTCTAGCCTACCTCCGACTGTGGTGGGAGATCACTCTATGGCAACACCAATTGTGGCTACTGAATCGAAAGCAGTGAAAGGATGCACCTTTAAGACCTTTGCGTCGTGCAAACCTCCGTCTTTCAACGGGGACCGCAATCCGGTCTTAGCTTTGAGGTGGATACGCGAGATGGAGCTGGCTTTTGACACAAGCAAGTGCGCAGAAGAAGACAAAGTGTTGTTTGCAATGTCCATATTGAAAGCAGACGCCATATTCTGGTGGGACGTCGAAACTAGCGGTAAAGGTTCAGAAATTGCAAAGGCAACTTCATGGGAGTTATTCATTAAGAGGTTTAAGGCACAGTTCTGCCCAGTCGTGGCAGTTAAGAAGCTTGAGGAAGAATTCCTGGGACTGGAACAAGGGATGATGTCAGTTCAGGAGTACACATCGAAGTTCATTGATAAAACCCGGTTTGCTGAACTATATGTGCCTACTGAGGAGAGGCGCATAGAGAGATACATATGGGGATTGAAGAGCGGTGTAAGGGAGTTAGTACAAGTGAAGGTTCCGACTACTTTTCAGGCTGCGGTACATACTACGGAACTCACTGAGAAAGAAAAGAACATACAAATGACAGAGAGAGTCGGAGACAAGCAGAAATGGGAAGGACCAACCAGGGATGGAAAGAGGTTGAGTGTGCCCAGACCCGAGCTGCGGGTGGGACCAAGAGCAGGAGAGAAACCATGTGGTAAGTTCAACCGGATGCATAAGGGAAAGTGTTTGGCAGATAAGGACGGATGTTTCAAGTGCGGGAAAACATGGCACATGGCTCGAGACTTCCGCAGTTCGAGGTCATGTTTTCAGTGTGGTTCGCCAGATCACGTCAAGTGGGACTGTCCACAGTTAAAGATAGGGTTTACTGGGTGTGACGGCAGTAGTAGTGGAGGAAGAGGCGGGGAGAGAAAGGTGGAGCCGGCTCGTGCGAGGGCGAGGGCTTTCCACATGTTAGCGGAGGAGGCGGTAGATACGCCTGATGTGGTGACAGGTACTTTCCCAATTGACTCGAATTATGCTAAAGTATTGTTTGATTCGGGCGCCAATCGTTCGTTTGTGTCACCTAATTTTATTCGAAAATTGCAAGTGAAAGTTGAACTTTGGGTTTGAGGTAGAAGTGGCTGATGATAGTCGAGTCTGGGTGAAAGAGGTATATGAGGGGTATAGCATAGCCGTAGACGGTCACTCGTTTCCTTTGCGTTTGTACCCTATGGGAATGGGGGAGTTTGATGTGGTACTAGGAATGGATTGGTTAGCGGAGAATGACGCTAGCCTAGTGTGTAATAAGAAGTTGGTCTGTATCGCCTTGCCTGATAAGAAGGAAGTAGTGATTTATGGGGATCGTCGAGAAAGCAAGTCATGTATGATTTCGATGTTGAAATCTAGGCGGTGTCTGGGGAAGGGATGTCTAGGGTATTTAGCTTATGTGCTAGATGCTAAGAAAGAGAAGAAAGAAGTAAGAGATGTGCCGATAGTCAGCGAGTACCCGAAAGTGTTTCCGGATGACTTGACGAGTCTGCCTCCAGATCGTCAAGTAGAGTTCAGAATAGATCTGATGCCCGGGGCGGCACCAATTGTGTGTGTGCTCTATCGTCTGGCACCGGCATAAATGAAGAAGTTGATGACGCAACTGCAAGAGCTATTAGACAATGGTTTCATTCATCCGAGCTCATCACCTTGGGGAGTGCCGGTACTTTTTGTGAAGAAGAAGGACGGATATATGCGGATGTGCATAGATTACCGTGAGCTCAACAAGGTAACAGTGAAGAACAAGTACCCGCTTCCGAGGATTGATGACCTCTTTGACCAGTTGCAAGGTGCGAACTACTTTTCAAAGATAGATTTGAGATCGGGCTACCATCAGCTAAAGGTGAGAGAGGAATACGTGTCCAAGACAGCCTTTCGTACGAGGTACGGGCACTACGAGTTCTTAGTCATGCCCTTCGGCCTGACTAACGCCCCAAAAGTGTTCATGAATTTGATGAACATGGTGTGTAGCTTGTTGTTAGACAAATGTGTGATCGTCTTCATTGACGATATTCTGATCTACTCTCGTACCCGTGAAGATCACGAGGAGCATCTTCGTGCTGCATTAGAATTGCTGAAGCACGAGAAATTGTACGCTAAGTTTTCGAAGTGCGAATTCTAGTTGAGAGAAGTTCAATTTCTGGGTCACGTAGTGTCAGCGGATGGCATCAAGGTGGACCCCGCTAACATCGAAGCAATCAAGGATTGGGAGCCGTCGAAGTCGCCATCAGAAGTGAGAAGTTTTCTCGGATTAGCGGGCTATTATCGGAAGTTCATTCAAGACTTCTCTCGTATATCCACACCGTTGTCTGCTTTGATAAGGAAGAACGTCAAGTTCGTTTGGACCGAAGCGCAAGAAGCCGTATTCGAAAAATTAAAAGAAAGTTTAAGTAGCGCGCCGATTTTGTCGTTACCAGATGGATCATAAGGTTTTGTAATTTCTAGTGATGTTTCTAAGCTTGGGCTAGGGTGTGTTTTAATGAAAAACGGGAAGGTGATTGCCTACACATCCCGACAGTTGAAAGATCACAAGAAGAACTACCCTACGCACGATATGGAGCTAGCGGCGGTGGTGTTCACTTTGAAAATATGGCGACAGTACTTGTATGGAGTGAAGTGCCAGATTTACACCGACCACAAGAGTCTGAAGCACCTGTTTGATCAGAAGGAATTGAATATGAGACAGATGAGATGGATGGAGCTATTGAACGACTACGACTGAGATATCCTTTACCACCCGGGTAAAGCAAATGTAGTAGCGGACGCGTTAAGTCGGAAGGAGCGAGGAGAATCGACCAAAGTAGTGGCTTTCAGAGTCGAGGCAACTTCGAACCTTCTGGATGAAGTTAAGAAGTTTCAAGAAGAGGCGTTGTTAAAGGAGAATGTAAAGAGTGAAAGGGTCGTTGGGATTACATCCTTGTTCAGCGTCAACAGTGGGGGGTTGAAGTGTATGAAAGGCCGAGTATGGGTTCCCAAGTTGGGAAACTTGAGAGTAAACATCTTGGAAGAAGCACATAAGTTGCGGTATTCTATGCACCCGGGGACGAACAAGATGTACCGGGATTTAAGACAGTTTTACTGGTGGCCGGGAATGAAGAAGGATATCGCACACTTTGTGGAGCGATGTGTGACATGTTTGAAAGTTAAAGCAGAACATCAGCGGTCGTATGGAGAACTTCAGTCTACGGTGATACCAGTGTGGAAGTGGGACAACATCACCATGGATTTTGTTACAAAGTTACAAAGGACTCCAAAGGGTAACGATGCGATATGGGTGATTGTGGATATTCTCACTAAATCCACGCATTTCCTACTGATCAAGGAGTCGAATTCGTTAGAAAAGCTAGCCCGATTATACATCAACGAGATTGTATCTAGGCACGAGGTGCCGCGATCCATCGTGTCTGATCGGGATAGTCGATTCACGTCAGCATTTTGGAGAAGCCTCTAACGAGAATTGGGTTCGCAACTAAAGTTAAGCACGACCTACCATCCTCAAACGGATGGTCAGAGCGAAAGAACTATTCTAACATTGGAGGATATGCTTCGGACGTGTATAATCGATTTCAAAGGGTCGTGGGAAGTACATCTACCGTTGATAGAGTTCTCATATAATAATAGTTACCACGCGAGTATCCAGGCAGCACCATTCGAGGCATTGTACGGGCGGAAGTGTTGTACGCCGTTGTGTTGGAACGAGGTGGGAGAAAGACAGTTAGCAGGTCCAGAGATTGTACAACTGACAGCGGATAAGATAGAGCTAATCCGTGAGAGAATGAGGATCGTGCAAGATCGACAGAGAAAGTATGCGAACAGAAGAAGGACGCCGATCGAGTTTCAGGTAGGCGACAAGGTAATGTTAAAGGTCTCACCTTGGAAAGGGGTGGTATGCTTATGGAAGAAATGAAAGTTGAGGCCGAGGTATGTGAGACCTTTCGTTATTATTGAACGACTTGGAGCAGTAGCTTACAAGCTAGACTTGCCAGAGGAGTTAAAGGGTTTCCACCCAACGTTTCATGTCTCGAACTTAAAGAAGTGTTTGGCCGAGGCCGATGTGGCCATTCCATTAGAAGATGTCAGCATTGACGAGAAATTGACGTACGAAGAGGAACCAATAGAAATCGTGGATAGTAAGGTTTGCAAAACAAGGAACAAAGAGGTCCGACTAGTAAAGGTCCAGTGGCGGTATCACAAAGGATAAGAGGCAACGGGGGAGATAGAAGCGGACATGAGGTCCAAGTACCCTCACCTCTTCGACAATGAAATTTTGGGGACGGAATTCTTTTGAGGGGGAAGTGTTGTAATAACCGAGATTTTTATTTAAGCGGAATAAGTTTTGGAGAGGATTGCATAATTGTTAAGTTTAGGGTCTATTTTGAAAATATGAGAGGAGGGTATAAAAACCCACAAAAAGGGCACAAAACCCTAGAAGCAAATCATTTGTGTGTGCGGCGGTTTAGAGAGAAAGAGTAGAGAAAGAGAGAGTTTTGGTCTCAACAGCAAATTGGAGAATAAGGTTTCATCCATCATCAAGTTGGAAGAGGAAAGGGAATTGGAATCTGATTCATCCAGGTAATCTCTTCTTCTAATACCTATTCCTTGTTTATTTTGAGAAAGTCAGGTTAGTGGATTTAGTTTGATGAGTTTAGTGTATTCAAGTATCAAACACGTATAAATTGTGCAAAATATAATTAAGTTGGTTAGAAGTGAATTAAGGATCCTTGCAATCATTATCCATAGTTTTCGATCATTATGCATCTTTGGAATCGAGATTTGGGTCACTCTAATGACCTTAGAATCGGAATTTGTTTTAGGATCCGAAATTAATTAAGTTTGGGCCGTAGAACCGGAAATCCAATTTAGGATCCGGAACCTTAAGGATCCGGAATTGGAAGTGGATGATTAAGGGATCCGTAATTTTAAAGGGGATCCGGAATTTGTAAGTGGACCGAAAAAGGAATCGGAGTCCAAAAATCCGGAATTGGGCTAAACTATACGATCCAGAACTTGGACTAAATTATAAGACCCGGAATTAATACTTTGGGCCGAATGGATCCGGAACCCAACGGATCCGGAACGAATGTGTTGGGTCGTATGGGATCCGGTATAGTTTTGGGAGAAATCCGAAATTTGGGCCGAAAATTGTTTGAACCGAATTGGGCCGGTAAGCAGAGTCCGATAATTCTAATTTCTGGACTAGAGGTGTAACTTATCAAACTTAGATAATTTTGTGTTATGTTCGGAAGTACACTCGGGTATCAATTGTTAGATTTATGATATACGTTTTCTAAAAATTATAGGTGTTCCACCTAGAGATCAGAAGCTTAAGTAAGAAGCCTTGAAGCGAGAAAGTCAGGTGAGTTTTTCTAACTAAATACGTGTTTTTGAACATGTTTCAGAAGTATGTAAAGGAGTAGAAATGTCATGTTATTTGCATGATTTTTACTTGTTTGAAAGTTTTATGAGATGTATGCATACCTTGTGATAGACGTAAATTGGCTAAGTCGAGGGGTAGGCCCGCCAGTGCTCATGCCGGGGGAGGTTCCGTTTATACCATGGGAAGAGTGACCCAGCAAGGCAGCGTGAGACTGACTCGTTGTCACTTCCGAGTGACTTCAGGGTGCCATTTACGGGAGCGGAATTTTCCGTGAAAGTTTTATGTAAAACTTCTTGATATTTATAAACTGTTTTAATTGCTTTGAGAACTGTAAATTGAGGGGACTCACTAGACCTCATGGTATAACCCTCGCATTTTCCAACTAAACCTTTTCAGGTAAGCCAGTAGGAAGCACTGTTAAGAGAAAAGAGCTGGCGTAGAGTTCGGAGACTACTAGAGACAGTGCCACACTCTTACATTAGAATTTAGTATTATTCTCAGTTGTGTATAGATTGTTTCCGCCAACCTAGATTTTGATACAGATGTTGATATTTTGAGACCGATTTTGGGATATTTTAACATTTATTGAATGCTACGCTTAATTTACTTTAGTTTGGGTTGTTACAGTTTGGTTGAGTCTTACTTTTTGTTGGATCATATTTTGGAGCCTACTTGAGATTTTATGTGGAAAAAGGGATTTTTCTCTTGCCCCTTTTTTATTTCTTGAATTCTATTGGATGGTATGGTGGTGTGTGTCTTTGTTCTCCCCCCTTCTTTGGTCTTTATTTAGAGTGTCAATAGGGTGGTTGATCATTGATCCTGCCTTATTGTGCACTCTAGCTCATAGCCATTTTGGCAAGGCAAGCTATTGGTCTTTGATCACTGATCAGGCTAATAGTTATGTTCTTGTGGAGCTTTCTGTGTTTTTTAGGATTTTTTCCTTGAGCAATATGTGGATGTTTGAGGTAAATGAATCTGGAAGATTTTGGTTATGGCAGTTAAACTTCTGGGGTATGATTTACAGTGACAATGTTGGTTGGGATTCTGCTTTGTACCACAACAAAAGGAGGAACCGGATGATATGGTATTTTCAAGTAAAGAACTTTTACATCAATTTTGGTTTCATAAGCAATGGCTCTCCTTTTTCTTTACCAGTTTCCCCCTTCTACCTGTTGATGCCTTTAAGGGATTATCAACATTTTGATTCTCTTCTGGTTTTTGGTCTGACAGTTTGGCTTTTGGCCATTGATTTCTTTTACTGCTATATTTTCTACCTTGTTTTTGGAAAGCCACCGTCTATGTGCATTTTGTTCGAAAGAAATGGTGCCATTCGATTTAACTGTGGAATGTTGAATTGGGAAAAGAAGATTCTGAGTTATAAGATTCGATGGAGATTTAGAGTTGATGGGAAGAATTGGTGCAAAATTATGGATTTTGTCATCCTATATGAGGACGTGGATGAATCTGGAATGTTGAATGTCTCCAGATTTAAAATGAATTGTATTGGAAGAGAAGGAGTGAATGCTATGGAGAATTTAAATATTAAACCTAATTTTGTTCTTCCCAAACATGTTTTGGGTCTTCATTTTGTTTATCTTGGAGTATGCCCCTCGTATTTTGTCTAATTTCCTTTTTCCTTGAATAAAGTTTTTCCGGGGTTCTGTCCCCTTTCCCCAAAAAAAAATAGTAAGATATATCTAATGTTTTCACTAAAAAATCATGTCCGTTGAAAATCCATCGAAACCTCGTTTCGTCAAAAGTCCCTTATCGAAAATCTCCTGAAACTTTTGTCGTTCGAAAAAGTCCATCGAATATCCGTCAAAAACGCCAACAATTAGTCAACTCAGCCGAAAATCCCACAAAGTTTTCCTGATTTTTTAACGGAAATTATCTGTCGAAATTAAAGTTCCGTAAAAAATCCGCCGAAAAGTTTGTTTCCAACCAATTTTTCATCGTCAAGAGAAGTGGTCGAAAGTCCGTTGAAAACCCACATTTTCGCCGAAAATTTCCAGTCTAAGATACCCCTTTTTTGTAGTTTGAGGTACCTACAATATCTCGTGATAAAATATTGAGGAATCGTTGGAAATATGTATCTAGGTGATAACAGTATTCACAACAAAATATCGAGGAATCTTTGGGAAATGCAAACATCTATAAATCTATGTAGTTACTTAAACCATGATGCAAATGCAAATATAAAGAAACATAGGCTGACCAACAAAGCATAATTAAGGCTAAATTAATTGGATTTCAAAGTAATGGAGTAGCCTTCCTTTATTCATAAAACAAGGTCGATGCATTATATATCTCCACACTAACAATTCATCTCATTAGTGATCAGATTTCACTGAATTATCGTAGAACAAACTGTTCATCAAATCTGGTAGAATAAGATTTATAAAGATTTCACTTCCTTCCTCTGACAGGTGGATACTATCCCAGAACAAGTATTTGGGGTCGTCATAGCACGTTGAGCTGAGTATGTTACATAGAAAACCCGCCTCTAACTTTCCGGTTCCACAACAGCCTTTATCTGTAACTTCCAAGCCTAAGGAAAACAAGAAAAATAGAGAAAGGAAAAGCTTTTAGAAATGTGAATGTGCAAAATGTAGGCCAAAATTGCAGAACAAATGGATGAAAAGCTTCACTGAATATGTACATGTAAACATAAACCAAAACTCCTTATATTTAAACCATAATGCTGTCGAGTACTGTTTAAAAGCTAATGTATCAAGTTTGAAGGGGGATGTAAACTTGGCTGTTGGTTGGTTAATGTAACATCTCGATTTTTGTATAAAATATTAAGATGGGTTTTATTGATAAATTTATGATTTATTTGATGGATTAATTTTAGAGTTTATCCCCGATTAAGTTTCGTTAATTGATTTTATGGAGTTATAAGTTAAGGGGTAAACTTTAAATTTAATTTAGAAGTTCAAGGGTATGTTTTACCATTTAATGGAAGTTTGGGGTTTGTTTGGGTAATTGTGATTAAATTAATCACCATCACTGCCCCATTTGATTTAAGGGGGGTGAGGTGTCTCTCAATGAAGCTAACTTATCATTCTAAGTGTGTGTGTATGGTGTACGGCAAGAGAGAGAGAGAGAATTGAGAGAAAAGTTAAAGAAGAAGAAGAAGCAGATTATTTTCAACTGAAAGAATTACAAACAATCTGTAGAACAAAGGTATTCATCCTACTTAAGCTCTTCATTTTTGTGAATAAAGCTTTATATGGGTTTAGAAATGGGTTTTGATGTTTTTATGATTATGAGAAATCTGGGCTGATGGTTGTGTTCTAATAGTAGTCTTAATCATATTTGCATAATTACAGAATCATTTATGGTTTAAAACTATAGATTTCTGGGTTAAGTATGAATTTAGTGGGTTGAGACAGTTATGAATATCGCAGCAGTTAGTTGCGATAGTTATGAGTCTTGCGATAGTTATGAATGTCGCAACCTTGGGTTGTGACAAGTAGATGGTATCGCAACAGTTGGTTGCGATGAGATGTGTATCGCAGTAGTTGATTGCGATAAGATGCTTGTCGCAGTGGTTGGTTGCGATAAGAAGAGGATGTCGCAACAGAAGGTTGCGACAAGTACTGTGTATTGTGACAAGGGTTATCGCAACTAGTGGGTTGCGGTAAGTGTCGAGAAGTTTGGATATTTTATGATTCTTAGTCTTTAAGGGTTCAATACGGTAGATTAATACCAGTATAATGTGTATTTGGGTATTTCAGATCTTTGTGCTGTTGGTGACAGAAACTCTTTCGGCTTTGAGAAAGTAAAGCAATAGTGACATTTCTGTTATCAGGTGAGTTCATTCTTACCTTACCTTTTTATAATGTTTTAAATTATGGTAAGGTGTATTTTATAAATGAACTGTTTGGATGGATTTTGGAAGAATAATTTTATAAAGCAAAATCTATTATCTTAAATTGATGGTTTTGTTTAAGTTCATTAATGATATTGGAAAATGAATTATAGCAATAACCTGTACGAGTACAAATATGTGATATTTATCCATAGGCACTAGTGTTTCGTAATCACATGGAATAGGCGTGTGGTATTAATCGTTATTCCAGTGTGTGTGGGAAATCGGGGAATAGGCGTGTGGCACTAATCGTTATTTCCGATTTCTAAGGAAGAAAAAGGGAGAGGCATGTGCAATTGTAATCTCTACTTCCTTTCCAAGAATTGGGCATGTGTAATTGCAATTTGTTGGATAAGAGCATTAATTTAGAATCCGTGGAGATTCGTAGTGCGGCTCTGTAATATGATAAGAGCATTAATCTAGAATCTGTGGAGATTCGTAGTGTGGGCTCTGGGACATGATATAATGACTGACTTGGTGTCACTTATATTCATGGAATCGGGTTTAACCCCGTCATCGAAAGATGGTTATGCATGTGGTAAGAAAAAGGGTAAACCAGGTTTGTTATGCCTTGTTTACATTGATTTTACAAATATTATTTTGAAACCGAATGTTCTCACTAGGCATTAGCCTAATCATTTCAAATGATGTTTTCTTACCAGGTACTAGCTCGAGGAAATAAAGGGATGTGGGACGAGAACTTTTGGATTAACGGAGAAGATAGTGAATATTGAGGTTTTTGATGGATTGCTTAGATAACCTAGTTAATCTGATTATAGTGACATGATTAGATTAATAGGTTATTTGAAGAATTCAGTATTTTGTAAATATGACCTCATAGATATTTCTCTGCTCAGATATAAAGTTGGAAGTTTATGTTTAAATCTTGTTTTAAACTAAGGTTTAAATTAGCCCTAAATTTTAGGGTGTTACAGTTAATTACCCCACCCCCATTCTAAAAGAAGGGTAAGACTATCAGGCTATGACCATTGAGACATAACACAAAGATGATGGGATTTTGAGGGAGTTTCAAAACTATAATCAAAAGCATATATAAAATGGAAAACTGAGAGACACCCTGGTAGCCATTCATCTGGAGAATATTCACTTGTGCATACAAGTAATTTGTAACATGCACGTGCATAAAAACCAAAAAACAACTCAATTTACTTGTATGCACAAGTGAATACCGTCCGGATGAAGGGCTACCAGCATGTTCCTCATTCTTCCTTTTTTTTTGAGGTTTTCCCCAAAACCTCCCCCCCCCCTTCTCTCTATCTATCTATCTTTCTACATATATAAGAAGTATATACTGATTCCAGTGAATACCATATTGGCTAGGGGTTTCAATGATGCTTATCAAAGGATTGTAGAAATCTACAAAGGCCACCCTGGACTGAGGAAGACTGCTTGCAAGAACTTGGAGTCGTTGTTTTAGCACGTTGTTGAATGACTGTGCTGCCTCATTTTCCTCGTCTTTGCAGTCTCTATGTACACCTCCAGCTATCGTTCTTACAGCCGGAAAACAACCAACAGGGGGTGCACTAAAGACCACTATCTTTCTTGCTCCCAGCTCGTATATTTCCTTCAACGAATTTTAGAACATGTGTAAAGTAATCTCATTAATTCAAGATGACTCTTCGCAGTTTATGTCTATATAAAATTAACGTGGTGTTGTCTAATGTCATGCTTTATGAAATCTTTATTTGAAGCAGTCACTTGCTAGTCTTTATTTTCTATCTTGCAAAGCAAAGTCTGAATGTGTAATTATGATACACACTATTTGAGTCTATAAGATGCCTAAAATAAATGAGCGTCATAATAGAGTGTTTTATAGTACACTAGTTTATAGGACCAAACAAAAAATGTCATAGCTAAAAGTGTTACAATAAGTTTTACGACGGTTTTGAGCGTCGTAACAAGGGTTTTAAGACATTTTCAAAATAAAGTGTTGTATTAGCTAATTTTATAAGACGCTTTTGAAAAGTGTCCTATACCTTTTTACACGGCATTTCGGTTTATATGACACTTTTTTCAAATAGTGTCCTATAAAATAGTTATTAGAACACTTTATTTGGAAAATGTTCTAAAAAACTTGTTACGACGCCCAAAGACGTCCAATAAACTTTTTGTAACACTTTTAGATAAGACCCTTTTTTGTATGATCCTATAAAACATGTTATTAGGACGTTTATCCTTTCGGCGTCCTAAAAGCTCAAATTTATTGTAGCGACAATCAGTGATCATAGAAAACCAAGAGAGATTCAATACCTGTACAAAATCCAAGGCTAAATTTACCAGCATGTTAACATAAGCAGAGACATCATATTCTAATCTTCTGATGGGAAGACTAATAAGCAGATCGTTAGTGTTTGCTACCACCAAAACTACACTGTTAATGATTATATTTTGGGCAGCTTTTTCCCCAATGTTCCTCTTGAGCTCGCCAATGTATTGTTTGAAGTTGTCCAACTGATCTGATAGTGGTATAGCAGACTAATACTCCAACAAAAGAAACAAACAACCAAAATAAATGCATGCTCTGTCACACACATAGCAGTGATTTCATCTAATAATCAAAAGGGCAGGAAGGAAAGAGTTGAATGAACTTCTCAAAGCCCCATATACTCTTCTTGTCCCACCAATCAAACAAGATACATCATTATTTTATTTAATAAACATTTATTTAATTCATTTTTTACTCTTTCTATTGATTTGTCTTCTTTTAATTCTTGGACAGGAAGGAGATATGCACTACAAAACAAATGACTTTACCCACAAAATTTACCCGGAAATTTGTGGTCACCTAAAAAATACCAATGGTTCGGTAGAATCCGATGTTTTTCGAGAAAATACCCATGGATGTAACAACCAGGTTTTTATAGCAAAATGTGAAAGTCTAGTGTCAAATGTTCAAGAAATGAAAGATAAGTTGTGGGGCTCTTGTGCAATTTTTGAAAAGTATTTAAAGGTACAAATCCCTAGGCAAATGGGAATTTTGGAATCAGTATCATTTTCTTACCATTGTGGTGGCGGCTAAGAGTAGAGAAAGAAAGGAAGAGGAAGCTGATTTGGGGAAGAAATCTCGCAAGGTAATCATCCAAATCGTTTAGCTCTGATTAATTCTTGTTCCTCATCTCTTTTGTCTTGGAATTGGGGGTGGGAACATGGAGATTTATGATGTTCACCTGAGTGTTTTATGGTTGGGGTTTGAACCCAGATGTTTGCCTGATCAAACCCATAGCGAAAAATTGGTTTTAATCACTTTTGGGAAAATGGGTTTTCTTCCGGTTCGAAGTTACCGGACGGGGGAAACTTTCCGGGCGTTACCCTAGTGGTTAGTTACCGGGTAAGTTGTAGTGACCGGGTCATGGTGTAGTTACTGAGTGAGTGTAGTTCCCGGATTTAAATGTGTGGTTACCAGGTAAGTCGGTTACCGGATGCGGAGTACCCGGTAAGTCTTTCATGTAGTAGTGATGGGATTTTGGAAATTCTTTCAAAGAAAAGTTCGTAGGCAAAAGTCTTTCATGTAGTAGTAATGGGATTTTGGAAAAGAAAATTTTATTCAAAAAAGTCCATCGAAAAGCAGGATATGGACACGTACCGATATTGTAGGTGTTAAAGGATCATACCCAGTGCCACCAGTGCCACCAGAAGCAAAACTTACACCTAATGAAAGATCATTGGCTTGTAGGGAAGGGTCTAAGTATGCAGGAAGATACTCCTTCACTCCTAGTTTCTCGGCTTAGAATTTGATATCAAACAATCATTGCAAATTGTCAGTAGAAATGATGGAAAAATTTAGCAATTTTTTTCTTATTTAGATCTTCTTCATAGTTGGTTCTTGGTGAGTTAGACACACTATAAGTTTTTGTGGTGCACGTTAAAGAAAACATGAAAAGAGGGAAGTTGTTTGGACCACTTGAAGAGTAGGGTCATGGGTATTAATAAGTAACCAAAGAAAAAACAAATTGTACCTAAAATATCAGCAATTGTTTTTCCGTTTGAGAATCTTCCGGTGGGTTTTCCGCCCTCAAAATCCTTTCCGTAAGGAGGAAAATTACACTTGCCCAAAGTCGTGATATAGTTATTATTCCCTTGATCAACGAAGGAGTCTCCAAATGCTATGAGTGCCGATACAGAGACATTTTGTGAGAGATTTATCATTTCCTTGCTGCTACATAAACATATAGAAGCATATAGACAAAAGAGAATGGCCTTCGCAACCGAAAGATGCATCATGGACAAAATTCTTTCTATCATCCGCGAATTTCCATTGGCGATTACCAATAGATCATCCACAAAATACCAATAGTTTCGGTGATCAGATCACCCACGGATTATCCACAAAATCCCTGAGTAATTTGTCACTGATTTGAATTTCCACCAACAATTTACTCATGTGAATTGTTTTTTTTGACAAATCAGAAAAAATTATTTAATGCATTAGGTGATTACATACAATTTCAAAAAAATTAACTCGCATCTTTACCATCTAGAATCAGAAAAATAAAATCAAACAATAACATTAATGCATTAGTTATTTGTACAATGTCATACTTTTGAAAATTTTAGAATTTTTTTCCTTTCATGTTACCAGTGGCCGGATGCAAGTGGTCGAACTTAAATTATACATTAATACATCAAAATATTTTTCTTTCCGGATGAATCCGAAACAAGATCATTCAAATCAGTATAAAGGCATCGAAGGAGTAGAGCTAGGTTGAGGAGGAACGTTAGACACCAAACCGTACTTTAAATTTTAAAAATCTTTCCATATGGCTCAAAAGTTACTTTTTTTTATCAAAGATCTTTTAGACACCAAACCTTACCTTAAAAGAAATAGTTAGGGTCGGTTGTTTGGTTGGTTTTCAATTAAGTCATGTATCAATAAAATTGTTTGTGAGTGTTAATTTGTCTATATAAATTGGAAAGGTTTGGAAAAAACTTGGATTTCTGCATTAAACAAATAAACCACTTTCTATATCATTAAGTCAGTACCAAAAAGTCATATATATATCAAACCGAATAAGTTGTGAGTTTTATTAAATTTATTAATCTTCTTAAGCTGCTAACAAACAGACCCTTACTAAACATATAAATACATTAACACATATATTTAATAGAAAAAACAAAAACAATCTAAAAATCTATACATATAATAAATAAGTAACTAGCATGCCACGTGTCGTCTTCTGGTGAGCCGACTTCATTATTTTCCCGCCTAAACATGTATCTGGATGCATTTTACATTATAAGTTCAATTAACACACCCACATTCACTCCTCTTTAAATTTCTCATTAATTCAATTTTTTTAATTTATACGTTACATTTACTACCCTTATATTTAGGTATGTATTTTTACTTTTAATCTCTTACTTTTTTATTTTTCATTTTAGAGTCTTATCATATAAACATAAATAATGTATATGAACTAAAATGTATTGAATTTTTTTTCTATTTTTTACAAATTATACCATTGTAATCGCTTCGTCAATACCTTCGAAATGAGCCCCAATATTGAATATTTTTTTATTTAGTTATATTATTAAATATTATAAATATATACGAATTAATGTGTCGTGATTAGTATGAGATTTGTTGAAATTAGTTTGGGATTTGATACAAACAATCACTAAATTGTCGTGATTTTCTTTTTGCAATTTCATATCAATTTTTACTTCAAAGTCGAATTCCTTCGACGAATTACAATTCTATCAAATTCTATTCTGTCAACAAAACACCCTTAGAATTATCATAAGAGATTTAATTACTTTGAAAAAAAAGATATCACTTATCAACTGACTTTTGGATTATCAGTTCGAACCTTTTTCAAAATTATGAGTTCAAATTGCTGAATTGCCATGACCATAAATTCACGGACAATCATTATCAAAGGTTGGTTTATTTCTGAGACAACCAGTCTTCACCTATTGGTCAGTTGTATGTTGTTTTATCTAAAGTAAAAAGTAGGCAAGGTTTAAAAATATTAATTATAGATGATGAAAGTATAATTAGCAATAGAACAAAGAATGTTGTATATAAAGAAGTATTTGGTAATTTATGATACGTGGTTCTTATTTTATTAATATTTTAACTATGTACTTTTCCATTATTTCATTTACGTTCTATTATAAATTTTGTTTTATAAATTCTTAATATTTATTCATATTTTTTATTAATTTTTTGCAAAACATCCTTTGTGAAAACTGCCAAAAATAAGGACATTTTGTAACCAGCTGCAAAAAAAAACTCTGAAGGAAAAAAAGCTTGGAAAAGTAACATCGTACTTTCGATGGTCATTCATATCTGTAAGATAAGTTTTCTGACATGATTTAATTTTTTTAAATTACCTCGTGTAATACACGGTTCAAACCTAGTGTATAATAAAAGAAAGTGGCAAAATTACCCGAAATACTCTCCCTTAACCGATAGTGGCAAAAGATCAAAACGTTACGAAAATGCATGCTTTAGGCCATTTCAAAATACAAATAATATTTTGGATTAAATAAGAATAAATTTAAAATCACGGGGACAAAACTTGTAATTTTTTTAAAAGTTATAAAACATGATCAACTTTGCCATTATTTTGTTATGAATATTTATTTATAAAAGAAAGAAATATGTAAATACCACACAACAATCCATAGATTATATATTTTTTGATATAAAATTTTATCCAATTTTCATTCATGAATTATAATAAAAACTTACAGTTTAATGTATTGCATGAATAACTCACAATAACAAAATAGCAGATAATGCCATAAATAAATGAAACTCCCATTTAAACCTATGCACCATGTTCTATTTCTCGTACCATGATTTTAACTACTATTGATCATGACTATTTAGCAATGTTCTAAAAAACTCGTCGCACAGCCGCCAAGGCGTGCCATGGTTTCAAAGCTTGTGTCTCACGCCACGTTATGTCTGTGGCACGCCATGGCCTAATGTGGAGTTTTCATATGCGATATTTGATTTTTTCTTTACGTTTTTAATATCTTATTTGCAAGTTTTTTAATACGTAACCAAATTTAACTTGCTTATTACTATTGGCCCATTGAGTAACACTACAAAACATATGTTTTTATATACAATACTATACAAGAATTAGAAATTTGACGCCATAAGTCACGTCTTGAAAACGCCATGGCTTCTCTGTGGCTCCTAAGGCTTGAGGTTTGGTGTCGCCGCCACGCCACGTTTCACGTCATTTAGAACTTTGTTATTTAGTGTAGCTTAGGCTATTGAAGCAAGCTGCACACATTTTTGGAAAATTTGAGCTTAAAAACCATATATATGTTTTGCACATATTTTTAGAAATTATGAGTTTTGAGAACCATGTGTTTAAGTAGTATTCATGTTATTTGAGTTTTGTCAACCTAAGGATGCATTTAGTATGTAGATAAGGATAGATTAGAAACAGAACTTTGGTGTTTGATACTACTAGGACAAGACTTAAGAAGATGTTTATATAGTGTTTGGTAGGTTGAACAAAACATAAGAATTATCAAAATGACATAATTGCCCCTAAATCATGTATTACAACATTGTACTTGAAAAAAACTGATTTTACGTATCTATACATATAATAAATAAGTAACTAGTATGCCACGTGTCGTCTTCTGGTGAGCCGACTTCAGTATTTTTCCGCCTAAACATGTATCTGGACGCATTTTACATTATAAGTTCAATTAACACACCCACATTCACTCTTCCTTAAATTTCTCCTTAATTCAATTTTTTTAATTTATACGTTACATTTACTACCCTTATATTTAGGTATGTATTTTACTTTTAATCTCTTACTTTTTTATTTTTCATTTTAGACTCTTATCATATAAACATAAATAATGTATATGAACTAAAATGTATTGAAAAAACATTTCTATTTTTTACAAATTATATCATTGTAATCGCTTCGTCAATACCTTCAAAATAAGCCCCAATATTGAATATTTTTTTATTTAGTTATATTATTAAATATTATAAATATATACGAATTAATGTGTCGTGATTAGTATGAGATTTGTTGAAATTAGTTTGGGATTTGATACAAACAATCACCAAATTGTCGTGATTTTCTTTTTGCAATTTCATATCAATTTTTACTTCAAAGTCGAATTTCTTCGACGAATTACAATTCTATCAAATTCTATTCTGTCAACAAAACACTCTTAGAATTATCATAAGAGATTTAATTACTTTGAAAAAAAAAAAGATATCACTTATCAACTGACTTTTGGATTATCAGTTCGAACCTTTATCAAAATTATGAGTTCAAATTTATGAATTGCCATGACCATAAATTCACGGACAATCATTATCGAAGGTTGGTTTATTTCTGAAACAACCAGTCTTCACCCATTGGTCAGTTGTACGTTGTTTTATCTAGAGTAAAAAGTAGGCAAGGTTTAAAAATATTAATTATAGATGATGAAAGTATAATTAGCAATAGAACAAAGAATGTTGTATATAAAGAAGTATTTGGTAATTTATGATACGTGGATCTTATTTTATTAATATTTTAACTATGTACTTTTCCATTATTTCATTGACGTTCTATTATAAATTTTGTTTTATAAATTCTTAATATTTATTCATATTTTTTATTAATTTTTTGCAAAACATCCTTTGTGAAAACTGCCAAAAACAAGGACATTTTGTAATCAACTGCAAAAAAAGAAAGAAGAAAAACTCTGAAGAAAAAAAGCTTGGAAAAGTAGCATCGTACTTTCGATGGTCATTCATATCTGTAAGATAAGTTTTCTGGCATAATTTAATTTTTTTAAATTACCCCGTGTAATACACGGTTCAAACCTAGTTACTTATAAACATACTCATAAAACCTAAACTTTTAGAATTAACACTAAGCAAATTAAAAGTATTTTCTTATTAAGAAACAATTATTTAATAAACATATATTATAAAAAGTAAATAAAATTAAGTCTTGTACATAAAAATACCAAAAATAAAAATAAAAAAGTAACTTTCAAATCTTTAAAAAAAGTATTAATTAAAAATAAATTAGTTATTATATTTTAGTTATTAAAAATTAATTAATACTAATATAAACTGAAAATTAATACTTAAATGTTAATTTTTAGTTATTTAGAATTGTTGTTAATCTTATCAATTATTTTTATATTATTATTTTTTATATTAGTCAATATATTTTAGTTACCAATTATTATTATTTTTTAATTATTATTTTATTATATATCTTTATTCATATTATATATAATAGTTAATTATAATCATAAGTTAATGTAGTTTTTCTAAAATTTGTTTTATCAAGTTTATAATTTATAGTATATGTAAATTTTAAATTCTTTTAATAAATATATTATATTGTTTAACTTTTCTTCACGTATAATTAACATATTATATTATTATAAACTTGTTTTAATTATATTATTTAATATTGTAATAGATTATCTTTTTAAAATGTTATTTTTGATCATTTTACATGTTTATCAGCTAGTTTTATAAAACATAACTTATTCATCGATTAGCTTACCAGTCATTAGCTTAACTTATCAACTAGTTTACTAAATATAGCCTATATATAAATATGGTATGATGATCATTCTTTGGAATAATGGTACATGACATTCGGTAGGGGGTAAACAAGTTGGGAGGTAATTTGGCAAATTTGAACCTTCCTATATAAGCAACCTAATAAGAGCATCCACATTCACCTTGCCAGAGATCTTGCAAGATGACATGATGTTGCAATGTAGATAGCAAGGTCTCTTACACTCAATGTTCTAAAAAATGCGTCTTGGCGTCGTCATGTGTAAGATCCCACATTGGTTGGGGAGGGGAACAAAGGTTGCCTTATAAGGGACTTGATACCTCCTCTATCAGACGCGTTTTAAAACCGTGAGTCCAGGTGTGCGGACAAAGCGGACAATATCTGGTACGGTTGGCCTGGGATGTTACAGATGGTATCAGAGATGGGAACCGGACTGGTGTGCCAGCGAGGACGCTGGGCTCCCAAGGGGGTGGATTGTAAGATCCCACATTGGTTGGGGAGGGGAACAAAGGTTGCCTTATAAGGGACTTGATACCTCCTCTATCAGACACGTTTTAAAACCGTGAGTCCAGGTGTGCGGACAAAGCGGACAATATCTGGTACGGTTGGCCTGGGATGTTACAGAAGTCGTTTCTTCGTTTCGCTTTCCTTTCCTTTTCGTTTTTCCGGTGGAACAACCACCGCCGCACGCCGCCGCTGTGGTGGCCGTGGGTGGGCGGCGGGTTGTGTGGGTGTATGTGTCATTCTTGCGTGGGATGATCGGGAGTGAGGAGAGCGGTGGTGTGAGGATGGAGTGGTGTGCGTGAGGGTGTGCGTGCGTGTGCGTGTATGCAAGAGTCGCCGGAAATACCGCCGCCGCCGCCGGTGACCACCACGGCCGGAGGTGGCAGTGGGTGGTGCCGGGTGTTGTCCAGTTTTCGTAAACCATTGTTAGCTAAACCCCAACCCGTAACCTTAATCGCGTAACCGTAATTACAATCGTCATTTTTTATGTGAAAATTAGTTTTCTGTCCAGTTTTCATATAACCGTAACTTTTTCGTCGTAACTCCGTTTGAGCCGAAACTGGCGTCCACGGTTCAAGTTCAGGGTCGAGCAAGTTTTCCGTGTTTTAGCGAAAAACTGGTTCGGCCTCTAACTAGGCGAAAAAGTGGTCGCAAGTTCGGTGTTTCGTCATTTCATGTGAAAACTTCTGGAATCTGCCTTGATCTTGCGAAAATCATAACTTTCTGCTCGTAACTCGGTTTGGGGTGAAACCGGTGTCAAAAGTTCCCTTTTTGAGTCTAGAAACTTTTCTGTGTTTTGTGCAAAACCCAGTTCGAGACGCAGCATGGGTCGATTTGTCGTTTTATACTGAAAGGTGCTGAATTTCGCTGTTCCGGAATCTGTTTTTGTAAAATCCGTAGTAAATTGTAGAAAAATCGTTAGGAGGCGTATAATATGTCCTTGGAACCCTAACTCAGAGTACTTTCTGGTCATGAAATAATATTGGGAATTTTCTGGGTTTAAAGGTGTCGAAACAGGTCCCGAACAGACCTGTTTAGTGAGAACGGAAAATAGTTTTAGTGACGGTTTAAGCGTGTGTCGTGTCATAGGGTCCAGGTCTTGTATTGACACGTTTTAACATGCATTTAGGTGCTGGGAAGTGACCGTAATTGTGAAGCTTGAATTGTGTTATTAAGCTGGGCGCGCATTCGAGGTGAGTTCTCTCACTGTGTAGTTAGGGGTTGTATGCATGTCATAATAGTTTGTATGTACTACTGTCTTTGTGGTGTGAACTAGTTGTTTGTGGTGTGTAATATTTAATTGGTTTGAATGCTTGGTATAAATGTGTTACATTACAATTCGGTGGGACCGAGGCCTCGATGGTACTGAGGTGTTGGTTACATTACAATTCGGTGGGACCGAGGCCTCGATGGTACTGAGGTGTTGGATACATTACAATTCGGTGGGACCGAGGCCTCGATGGTACTGAGGTGTTGGATACATTACAATTCGGTGGGACCGAGGCCTCGATGGTACTGAGGTGTTGGATACATAATTACTTGTAGGCGTTTACTCGTTTTATGTAACTGTGATGTTGTTGCTTATGTGCGGATAGGGGTGATGTGTATATAATTCCTATCTGCGCATGTGATGGAATTCACTAAGCTTCGTGCTTACCCTTTCCCAATAAACTGTGGTTTCAGGTCCGAGCGGCTTCAAGGCGTGACGAGTACACACTGGCGCGCGAGGAGAGCTGGTTGCTTTATGATTTTGATAATTAAACGTTTATTCCGCTGGTTTTATTTTATAAAGATATTAATTATGTGTTTGCAAACGAAACGTTGGGATCATTTAATGAGTTGTTATCAATGAATTGTTAATTTAAAAATTTAAATTTGCTTGTAATTTTCGGGACGTTACAACTTGGTATCAGAGCACAGCTTGAGTGAATCAAACGCACCTCGGTGTGTTTGGTCTCAAGTTGCGGCTGGGAAATTTTCAAATTCTTTATTAAATCTTTTTGGAAAATAAAAGAAAGGAAAACCCGTTTGAGAAACGGTGATCGATGGCGCAGTGTGTACAGTCAGCCGGAGCCAAGGGAAAAGGTACAGTACTTAGTGTTTTATTGCTTTCTAGATCATAGAGTATGCATGCTAGATTGCCTGTTGTGGACACTATGCTGTATGTTGAACTACTTGCTATTAGGAATTTATGCTAATTATGATAGGTTACTAAGTGGATGCCCTCTAGGTTGTATGCAGTAAGAGATTTATAGCCTTAGAATATTCGATTTAGTTCTATTGCGCAGCTCTTGTTTGAGTCCAACCGTTCTAGGATAGAGTCTTGTATTCGACTGTCTATTTGTTTCGCACTGCATATAATCGGGTATTCGCGAGGTCACCCGTTATAATTAGTAGGGATTCGGTAGTAGCAAGGGTAATGGGATAAGAGGAAATTCCTAGGGAGCTAGGAAGGGTGGATGTATATATATGCTGGTGCAGGCATATGGTTAATTATATATGTAATTGTTGTTGTATGATCGGGGTGACCGATGGTTTATTAAGTATACATTTGTGGCTGTCTGATCGGGGAGACCGATGGTTTTATATATACAGTAGTTGTATGAGTTGCCTGTTATGATATGTTCTTGAACTGGCATGTGTGGATAAATTATTTTATGTGTACAGTTTCGGCGAGAAGCTACTTGGACCCTCGGGATGAGACTCGGAGCGAGCGATGATAGGTGTGGAAGGTAGTAGTAGAGCTCCTACTACCGGAAGCACACGATCAATGCTCGAGTCGGGGAAGTCACGAGGAATCCAAGGAGTTGGGCGTGAGTGTTGTTAGTGTGCGTTGTTATGTGCTAATAACGCGTTGTATTATCTACCCTGAATAGCCGTCACGAGGAGAGACAAATATAGTAGATCCACTGGTACATGTGTGTACTTGACTTGCTTTGATGGGATGATCGTTGGGGTAGTGTCGAAGGTTCTAAACTAGCAGTCATTGGAATAGGAAGACGATTATAGTATTAGTCACTTGGAGTGACGATAAGGATGATATTTGTTGTAAGCAGATCATTTCGGGCCAAGATGGAAGATTGTGCTAGAGTCATAGGCTTTTAGAGCCGACTTTGATTTGAAAAATCATAGGGATTATTTGACGTAATTTTCCATCTTGCCCCAAGAGGCTTAAATGTCCGGAGGACGATAGTGGATTGGAAAGGTAGAGAGGAGCATGATTCGAGACGTTGAATGTCGACTGAGTCGTGCACAGAGTTTATTTTGAAAATAGGATTGCATTAACTAATCCTTGTGTTTCCAATCCTTATATGGATTGTGTTTTGAAACTTTGGGAAATGTTTAGCACACACACAAGATTTCGAATTATAGTTTGAAAATGCTTGAAATCGTTTTATCACGGGAGTTGAAAACTTTGTAAAAGATTGTTTCATTTGATTATTTTCCAACGGTTCTTTCGGGTACGATAATATCCGTGTTTGGTGGTGGTTAAGATGTTGGGTAAGTGACTACGGCTTGAGACTCTAACATTGGAACTCCTCCACATGTGTTAGAGTTGAGACGGAAAGTTACATTCCACGATGTCTGTTTAAAGGCTATTTTAGTGATTTGTCTAAAATGAGTTTGGAATTCTAGTGTCGCTTAACTTTTCGTTCGAGAGTTTGTGTTACTAAGTGTTTATTTTGCAAATAGTTCAGTGTGTGGATTGATTCATGCGTGACATAAGTGATGCATGGAGGAATTTGGTAACATTTCATAAGGAGTTGTTTAGTGCGCTTTTTAGTCAGCTAAAGGTTTTATTGACATTTTCATGAAAATGCGATTTATCGACTTAGGGGTATGCATACTGGGGTAACCTTTGTTCTCGGCATTTTGATGAACGAGTCGTGCAAGAAAATGCTTTAGTTCCTTTTTGTCGAAATGAAAGACCATTTGATCCAAGGAGTGTTTTAATGTTGTGAACATCATGCATACGATTACAATGTGTTATATTTTGGAAATATAAATGCGTAGATTTTTGACATTCGGTTAATTTAGAATTACCGTTCATTTTTTTGGGAAATTAAAAACTTTTGCTTTGGAGGAAACGAGTATTTTGAGCATTTTCGATAAATACATTTTTTAAACTATAATGTTTTGACATTATATGCCCCAAGTACGAAACTTGAGGAAGTGTTACAAGCTTGCATGCCTGCCCCCAGTTTGAGATTTTACGAGGTTTTTAGTCGATATTTCCAATTATTAGAAGCGGACTGGTTTCTGTCTTCAAGTTTGCAACTTACACGAGACAATTGTGTTTTAACAAAAATATATTTGTAAACCGTGTCATCGTTTTGTGCGACTAGCTGACGCGCGAAAAATTTGTGGCGAACCCTGTGCCACGTCATTTATGATTTAAAAGAGGAATTTTTGAATCAAATGTCGTGAAACTTATTTTGAATTATGTGCACACCTCTGTCGGACCCTGTTTAAGGTCAGCGGTTACCTTAAGTGCATGTCATGAGTCAATCCATACTGGAATCGAGGCGGTTCATTTTAAAGAAATTATTTATTACGCTTTACTTTTGTGTGAGTAAACCGAACTGCAATGGAACGATTTTCAACGTGATTTTTCCTATGTGGGACGAGCGTGTCCAGTTTTGCGTAACTATCGATCTGGTAATAGTAGTTTTATTGCTTACGATCTTTTTGAGATGAAAATCCTGATGTTGAAAATATTTTGTAAATGATTTTGTAAACCATTTGGGGAAATGTGCTTTTAAGTGTCATGTGTCATTTCGAGAATTTTCAGGGTATGAGTCCTTTTGGAAAACTCTTTTGTTTAACCCGTGTTGAGTCTGAGACTAAGGTTGACTTCAGAGTATTGCTTGCTTAAACTTTGTTTAAACGCATTTTCCGACCGATGGGTCTAGCAAGCGTGGAGCATTTTGCTCGGTTTTGACTTGGAGTTAGTCATGGGCCAATTGCCCGGTTTTAATGGCTCGATGTGGAGTCTAGTTGATGAGTTGTTTTTGTCGCACCGTTTGGCATTCTTTGCACGTTGAGTGTTTACATGTTTGGTTGAGTGTTTACATGTTTGGGTGAGTGAGTCAATCCGGAATAGGCATGTTGTTGGTAGGCTGTTTGCTTTGGATCCTTAGACACGATAGTCAGCCGTTGGTAATGGTCGGTTGGGTGTCTCGGGATGGGACCCTGGTATTCATGTGTTTTAACCTAGACTTTCCAGTAAGTACTAGGAGGATATAGTTGTGGGCACTTACCTGGGAGGTAGTTCCGGTGTGCTGGGTCTTGAGGCGTTACCTGGGAAGTAGACGTCAAGGTGTATCCCCGATACGGTGTGACTTGGCTTCGTAGAGCAAGTGTGGATGATACGTCGACGGTGGAAGGTAGGTATTCCACGCGCGTTAGTACTGTAGGCCGAATAGTATCGGTTAAGGGATTGATGCCCTTTATTATTATGAGAATAAATGCGCATCAACCATTTTGAGGTAGGTGGTATATTTAGGTGTCGACTTTTGGGCTTGAGGCCAAACACCTTTAGTATAATCAGAGAGTTGTAGCCGATTTTAAGATAATCATGGTGATGGTAGTAGTAACCCTGAAATGATCACTTGTGATAAATGGTTATGGTGGAATGACCTACGTGTGTGTTAGTTGATTTGGGTGTGGGGGATATCTATTTGTGTTAGTGTCTAGGATAATACCACGCTTATGTGATTCATTGTAATCGGTTGGACCGATGTTCGGCGGGTGGCCGATGTTTGTTATTGTAATCGGTTGGACCGATGTTCGGCGGGTGGCCGATGATTGTTACGGTAATCGGTTGGACCGATGTTCGGCGGGTGGCCGATGTTTGTTATTGTAATCGGTGGGACCGATGTTCGGCAAGGGGTCGATGTTTTGTTAAACATAAGTTATTGAAAATCTTTGGAGCCTATTAGAATTCGTAGAAGTTAATCGTCAATTAATGATAGGAGGGATCGTAATCGAGTATCCTGTAGGGTATACTGGTGAGCAGCTTTAGAGTGGTTAGAGCTTGAGATTTGACTCGGGATGTATGGACTATCTAAGGTTGGGGGACAACCGTAGTCGCTTGGCTAGGAATGATTTCAATTGTCGGGGTGTTCTGCCGATCATAATCCCAGTGGCTTAGAAAGAGTACGTCAGTAAGAATAGTATTCGAGAAGTTTTGTAGGGGTTTCAAGTGGACTTAGGAACCTGAGGTTGAGATGAGGGAGAACTATCCGGAGCTATTCGTAGGCAGAGACTTCGAGGGCGAAGTCTAATCCAAGTGGGGGAGAGTTGTAAAGCCCGTGTCCTGGTATGGTTTATTATTATTATTTTTGTTTTCCGCTCAGTTTTATAATTGCTGGTAATTGCGATTTTTTGGCGTTTAGCGAGAGTAGCACCGTTAGCCTTCGTTGTTAAATCTTAGTTAAGTTGGGTTATTGTAAGTTGTGGGTTTTTAGAGGGGCTATTAGTGGACTTGGACAAAAGTTTTGGCAAGGTTTGGCCCATGCAAGAAAAGGGCCGAGACCCTTTCTTCTTCCTTCTCGTTTTTCTTCTTTTCTTGTGTTTCAAGCCAACCAAACATTCCAAACCCTACGAGCCATTCATTCCACTTTTCTTCCTTTTGTGTTGTACGGCCGAGAAGAGAGTTACGAGAGAGAGAGAGAGGTAGCGAGAAGAGAGAGAGGAAGAGAACAAGAGAAACGAAGAGAGAGAGAGAGAGACGCCGGAGGATCGTCGCTGCTGCCGCCGGAGGTCGCCACCAGCACCACCTTTCGTCGGAGAAGTCGAGGGGAAGAGGGTAGACGTCGCAAGGTAACAAAGGTTGGGGAGGGGAACAAAGGTTGCCTTATAAGGGACTTGATACCTCCTCTATCAGACACGTTTTAAAACCGTGAGTCCAGGTGTGCGGACAAAGCGGACAATATCTGGTACGGTTGGCCTGGGATGTTACAGAAGTCGTTTCTTCGTTTCGCTTTCCTTTCCTTTTCGTTTTTCCGGTGGAACAACCACCGCCGCACGCCGCCGCTGTGGTGGCCGTGGGTGGGCGGCGGGTTGTGTGGGTGTATGTGTCATTCTTGCGTGGGATGATCGGGAGTGAGGAGAGCGGTGGTGTGAGGATGGAGTGGTGTGCGTGAGGGTGTGCGTGCGTGTGCGTGTATGCAAGAGTCGCCGGAAATACCGCCGCCGCCGCCGGTGACCACCACGGCCGGAGGTGGCAGTGGGTGGTGCCGGGTGTTGTCCAGTTTTCGTAAACCATTGTTAGCTAAACCCCAACCCGTAACCTTAATCGCGTAACCGTAATTACAATCGTCATTTTTTATGTGAAAATTAGTTTTCTGTCCAGTTTTCATATAACCGTAACTTTTTCGTCGTAACTCCGTTTGAGCCGAAACTGGCGTCCACGGTTCAAGTTCAGGGTCGAGCAAGTTTTCCGTGTTTTAGCGAAAAACTGGTTCGGCCTCTAACTAGGCGAAAAAGTGGTCGCAAGTTCGGTGTTTCGTCATTTCATGTGAAAACTTCTGGAATCTGCCTTGATCTTGCGAAAATCATAACTTTCTGCTCGTAACTCGGTTTGGGGTGAAACCGGTGTCAAAAGTTCCCTTTTTGAGTCTAGAAACTTTTCTGTGTTTTGTGCAAAACCCAGTTCGAGACGCAGCATGGGTCGATTTGTCGTTTTATACTGAAAGGTGCTGAATTTCGCTGTTCCGGAATCTGTTTTTGTAAAATCCGTAGTAAATTGTAGAAAAATCGTTAGGAGGCGTATAATATGTCCTTGGAACCCTAACTCAGAGTACTTTCTGGTCATGAAATAATATTGGGAATTTTCTGGGTTTAAAGGTGTCGAAACAGGTCCCGAACAGACCTGTTTAGTGAGAACGGAAAATAGTTTTAGTGACGGTTTAAGCGTGTGTCGTGTCATAGGGTCCAGGTCTTGTATTGACACGTTTTAACATGCATTTAGGTGCTGGGAAGTGACCGTAATTGTGAAGCTTGAATTGTGTTATTAAGCTGGGCGCGCATTCGAGGTGAGTTCTCTCACTGTGTAGTTAGGGGTTGTATGCATGTCATAATAGTTTGTATGTACTACTGTCTTTGTGGTGTGAACTAGTTGTTTGTGGTGTGTAATATTTGATTGGTTTGAATGCTTGGTATAAATGTGTTACATTACAATTCGGTGGGACCGAGGCCTCGATGGTACTGAGGTGTTGGTTACATTACAATTCGGTGGGACCGAGGCCTCGATGGTACTGAGGTGTTGGATACATTACAATTCGGTGGGACCGAGGCCTCGATGGTACTGAGGTGTTGGATACATAATTACTTGTAGGCGTTTACTCGTTTTATGTAACTGTGATGTTGTTGCTTATGTGCGGATAGGGGTGATGTGTATATAATTCCTATCTGCGCATGTGATGGAATTCACTAAGCTTCGTGCTTACCCTTTCCCAATAAACTGTGGTTTCAGGTCCGAGCGGCTTCAAGGCGTGACGAGTACACACTGGCGCGCGAGGAGAGCTGGTTGCTTTATGATTTTGATAATTAAACGTTTATTCCGCCGGTTTTATTTTATAAAGATATTAATTATGTGTTTGCAAACGAAACGTTGGGATCATTTAATGAGTTGTTATCAATGAATTGTTAATTTAAAATTTTAAATTTGCTTGTAATTTTCGGGACGTTACACCATGGCGCCGAGGCGCAACCTTGCCGCCATGTTATACCCCTTGACGTTAAGATAAGGCGTGGAACTCGTTATGGCGCGCCATGGCACACCTTGGCCCGCCATGGCACGTTATGCCGTCGTGGCACGCCATGGCGCGTTATGGTGTTACAAACTTGTGTACTTTCGAATTTTCGAATCTATGTATTTCGAAATTCAATTCGAATTGGCTCGTTAGTATCGATAAGAATTTAGAATTTCTTTTGTTAATCGTTATATATGAATTTAAATTGTTGATAACTTAATATTTATTGTTCAAGACACTGACACACACATATATACATATATATTATATACATATTTGACGCCTTAAGCCACGTCTCGAAAAACGTCATGGTCTCGCCGTAACTCGTAAGGCTTGATGCTTGATCTCGCCGTCACGTCACGTCTCACGTCATTTAGAACCTTGCTTACACTTGATAAATTAGCAAGACCCTTAGCAATACCACATAGATAAAGTAATTCCATTTTAATTTAATTTAATTTCTTTATTAGTTTGTTTAAACATTAATTATTAATATTTTTATTAAATTTAAAACATTTATTAATTTGTTTGAACATTATTTTTTATGATTTTAATTAAATATAATAAAAACAAAAAATAAAATTTTAGCTATGTTTTATATTTTATAATTAATCTTATATTTATATTATAATTATCTATATTATTTATATTATAATTAATCAATTATTTATATTATAAACAAATTATTTTTAGTATTTGTTAGGACATAAAATGTCCTAATTAGAAGATAGAATAGACAAATGGTGTATTATTGATGAAGAACACCTAGAGAGAGAATGGATCTCTCTCTAGTTTACACACACAAACACCTTGGCCTACATTGTGAATCACTCTTGCAAAACCCTAATTACACACACTTATCTATAAATACCCTTTGTTACATAGTTAAGCCCAAGCCCTTTATAACATAACTCAAGCCCATATTACAATTAATACCCCTTTACAAAACTATCTTATAATTAGGACATTTTGTGTCCTAACAATCTCCCCCTATAGTTTTGTAAAGGAATCACCCGTCTCGAAAGATCTTCAGTTTTTCTCCCCCTTGATTTCTTTAGAAAACCGTAGTGATGCAATTCTACAAATGTAGTCTAGGCTCCCCCTTGAAATAAGTTCTTACTCTTTATATTTCAACCTTGACAAATCGGATTCAATGCCTCGACCGTGTGCACGAAAAACATCTTCATAAATGTGAAAACTCTAGCTCGGATAACGAGCGAGTTGTTGCGTGACAATACCAAATGCAATCTCAGTCTATAACACCAAATCCGTTGATAAGCCACGAGTTGAATAGGAATTCGGCTTAAGAGCTTGATTCGGATTTGCTCGAAGGAGGAAACATAATGAAGCATACACTATAAGGTAGGGTTTAGAAGAACTCCACAAGTAACATTGTTCATCAACTGTAGAAAAATGCTCATCCCCAAAATATCAGAACACTGAATGATGAAAATCCGGAACTTCAATCTTCAAGAAATAGTTGAATGATTATAAGCACTCAAGAGTCTGAATCACAACCAAAGCACCAGAACAATGATTGCAAACACTCACAATTCGGATTGATCAGGTCAGAAGAATGATTAAGAGCACTCAAATGTCTAGCAACGTCAATCAAAACTCCAGAATAATGATTGCAAATGGTCAAACGTCTAAACCAATTCAACCAAAGACTTAATTCCAACACCCATCTTCTGAAAATCATGGCAAACTTGAGCTCCTTTAAACATTGACAGTTGCAAAATATGTATGTGACAGCCTAAATATGGGAATGATGTCACACACGCTTTATGCTAAACACCATGAACAATGCCCCCCCTTCTGAGACTAAGCACGGGGGTTCCGCTAATACACATTTTTAACCCTTTGTCGCAACACATTTTTATTGAATGGGTGATTACTTGGGCGAGGATACCATTTTGATCTCTAGAAACAGTCGCAAATACACATTTTAAACCCTTTGTCGCAACACAAACCATGTCGCAACCACACCCTTGTCGCAACCCAAATCCTGTCGCAATTAACTGATGTCGCAATAAACTGATGTCGCAAAAGGCGATATCGCAATAAGGAAAAAATTAGTCGTATCGCAACTGAAGGTTGCGATATGGTACTGTTCAAAATGCTATGGATTGCGATATGGAGCAAGTCGCAAGTGACCCTTGCGATATGGCTCAAGTCGCAAGTGACCCTTGCGATATGATACTGTTCACCTTGCGATATTGATGAATCTATGACCATTGCGATATGGTTGAATGTTTGAATGCATGTTGGTTGCGATATAGATGAACATGAAGAACATTTGCAGTTGCGATATGGATGAAGATTCAAATAATCTTAAGTCTAATCCTCAAAAATCATCTGTTTGGGCTAAAAATTGGTACGCAGATGCGCGAGGGTATTCTGGACAACTTTAATGCTTCGAGTTTTGTCCAAAAACCAACAGAAAAGTGTTTTTCAATCACAAAACAATGTGTGCAACAAAAATTCCGAAAATATTACTGTTTCATACCAGATTGGGCTGTTGATGATGAATCGTTGCAGAATGATCGTATCGATGATTGATTCCTTCGATTTTGGCTCTGATACCAATTGTGATCCTAGAAACAAGTAATCAATCCATGAATAACATCAAATTGGTCATCTCTATATTTAATAATAGCAATCCAAGTACAATGAGCAATCTAGTGCAAAGATGATGTGTGTGTACTTGGTGTAAAATTGGATGACCTAATTAGGGAGGCTAGAGAATGCAAACATTATATACCTAGGGTAAACTATGACCCTATTACATATATGGTCCATCTACTTAGTACAATAACATTTAAGCACTAACAATATTTTTGTGATATAATAAATTATTAAAATATATAAATATAATATAAAGTAGTTGACACTTTATAAAGGAGTTTGGTCTTTCATTGATATGAGGGATTATATTGCAAAACTGATGTAGTACTTTAAAAAGGAGTTTAGTCTTTCATTGATATGAAAGATTATATTGCAAAGCTGATTTAGTTATTTAGAAATGAGTTTGATCTTTTATTGATGCGAATGGTAACACTACAACATATATATTTCCATTATTTTTAAGTCTAGATAGTTTAAAACATATAATATTTTATATTATTCAAATTATATAAACACATGTAACAACAATTACAAGCGAATATTAACATCACATAAAAAATATATATGCATTTAAATATTGGTTATTGACGTATTCACATATTAAGTACAATTGTAAAAGAAATATATCCTGGTATTCATATGTGAATATTAAGTTGTACGAATTTAAAAATGCATATAAAAAATTTAAGTATGAATAATGACCTAAAGTCTAAAAAAATGGAATGATGTAACTAATATATATATATATGTATGGAAGTAGTAAAGCATAGTTCTAATCCAAGGGTCTCTGACGTGTAGCTCAGTTGACAAAGGGGTGTGGTGACTTTGTCCAATACATAACAGGTCATGGGTTCGATCTCAGACCCCTCCATTAGCCTTAGCCGCTGAGTGAGCCAAAAAATGTCCCCTCACATTGGTATCCTTAGAGGCAAGTTTCGTATGTGGCCGGTTAGGGTTTGCCAGTAATCAACTTTTTGCCCAATAACTCTAATCCAAGGATTTTGTGGGATTACTTTAAATTACAAAAAGTATAATATTAAATAGTGTCATATCTGTGATCACACGTGAGATTCCTACCATTTGACGAATTATATAGTAAAATGGCGACGAACACGTAACTCAAAAAGAAGCAAGAAGCAAGAAGCATTTGAGGTTTTACTCAAATATTCATGGGGTAAGTTTATCCTCTTCTTTTCTAAATCCTTATTTGAGTTATAAATACTTCATTTACGACTTCCTAGTGTTTCATTTCTTCAATCTTCGATTTGGATGATTTTGGAAAAGTTAGGTCAAAATTAGGGTGTTAGTACACAATGTATTCAAGATTTAGGGTCCATTTGTGTTATTCAACAATAGTCAAAGTCAATGTAGCTAATGTCATGGTCAAAGGTATAAATACCCTATTGTAAGGGAATTGTGAGAAGAGAGAAAACACACATTGAGAGCACAATTCATACCTGAGGTGTGTGTGTGTGAAAGAGAGATGACCCCAATGAGAGAGAATTAGCTTTTCAATCCAATATTGTATCAATTCTCTTCTCAATCTAGTTCTTAATTGTGTTTATCAATGTTAGTTGAAAACTCTCAATTGGTATCAGAGCCAAACAGATCTAAATTTGTGCATCATTCAATGATTTTTATCAATTTTTGAGAAATTGAAGAGTTTATTCGTTTTTTGAGATTTTGTTGAAAATTTTCAAAAAACAATTTTGGAAATTGGTTGTGATTTTGAATCGATTTCTTACTCACAAAGTTGTTTGAATCATCATTTGAAACATACTTTACAATTTTGGTTTGAGTTTAAAGTTTAAACATCAAATATTGATTTGGAAAATTTTAGAATTTGACAGTGAGTTTTGTTTCGAAGGATCAAGGGATTTTGATTTTCAATTTTGGCTTATGATATGATAAAGTTGCCTTCACATATTGATATTCTTGGTGGTTTAGATCATATCACAGCTTCCAGTCTATTCTCTCATCAATAAATAAGTTGATAAATTCAAGGTTGTGTTCTTCGAAAGTTACAAAAAGAAGTGACCGATTTTCATTTCTTTGTGTGTTTTGATCTTTTCGTGTCCACAGATCTAATCGTTTATGTTTTTTTAGAATTCTCAGATCTGAAAATCACCGAGTTTGAATTAAATTTAGTCGATGGTGTGTTCTTCGTTACGTTTGAAAATGGAGATCGAACATGGCGATTTATCTTAGATTGATCCATTTTGGTTTCACAGATCTTCTCGTTTTTCTGTTTTCGATCAAGTTGCAAGTTTCTCCATCGAAAAACACTCTTAGATCAGTGTTTCTGAGTTGCTACAAGTCGTCGCTAGATCGCCGGTAAATCTTATTTTTCGCTGGAGTTTCATTGTTTATTCATCTCACAAATCGATTTCTGTTGTTGATTCGATCATATAGGTGTAAATTCCAGTAAGAAATCAAAGATTGTTGTGGGTTTACATTGTTGTTTTAAATACAAGTGTGTCTAAAGTTTGTACGATAAAGAGTAACACAGGAAGCAAAATGGAAACTTGTGGAAAGCTTCTTCAATTGAAAATAGAAAAAATACAGTACGAAGGAAATAGAAAAAGAACTGCTACTTTACTGCTTTGCTAAAAAGGATAAAATGGAAGAACTTAAATAGACTAAACTAGAACAAGGGAAAATAAATAAACCGAAATAGATAGTGGGAGAGAGAAAATGTTGCCACCATTTTCTCCATGAAACAGACTTCTTCCAACCGATCTCTAAAAACCAGGAGCTCTTCCAACGTGCAAAAAGGACTGGGTCAGCAGGTGAACTTGGGTCAATTCCGGACCAGGTTGACCCGCCCGAGTCCGGTTTACATTTCACATACATCGCCGGAAAGTTCTTGGTTATCGCATCATCAAGTTTATCGCAAGTTCATTTTTGTTGCAAATCAATCTTTATCGCAACTCTGCAGTTGCGACAAACATTGGATGCGATACCTTTTGTCGCAACACGCATCTTGGCCGGAAAATTCATGGTCGCCGGAAAAATCGTTTATTATCGACGAGGAATCCAGGGTTGATGCATGAGTTGTTTTTCTTCATAAATATCGGTTGGTTGATGATTTTTCAACGCATAGGAACCATAACCAATCACTTTCGTCGTGGAACAGCAAAGAAATTCGAAACAGAAACAATCAGATCGTTGGGTTGAAGAAAGTGAACAGTAAACTAACGGTGGATCATTAGTTCTGTTAAATTCATTACAAATCTGATCCTTTTTCCGTCAAGTTTGTTAGATTTTCGTTAAGTTTGTTTGTTTTGCCGTTATATTTGTTAGGTTTTCTTTCATTTTTGGTCCCTTGAGTCTTAAGTTTCTGTTTTTGTCATTTTCAGTCCTTTTAGTTCTAAGTTTTAGATTTTGTCATTTTTAGTCTTTGTTTTTTGTCAAGTTTTAGTATTTTACACTTTTAGTCCCTGTCTTTCGTTTTAGTTTCGTAAGTTCTCAGTTTTAGTCCTTATTCTTCATTATTTTTCATTTTCTGTCGATTTGATCAATTTGTGCCTGCAATTAATCGTAACTGATATATTTTTCTTGTGTTTTGCAGGTTTGTCGATTTAAAGTCCAGTTTTCCGCATTAATTTTTTGAAATTAATTTTTGGGAGACAAATTTACAATTTGTTGTTCAAATTTGATTTTTGAGAATTTTTCTGACTTTAATCGCTTTTCTCTAATCGTTCAAGCGCACAAATTCTACTTCTCACGAAGTATCTGTTAACGATCTTTCATTTTAACATTTCAGGTAACAATGTCGAAATATCCAAGTTAGTTGGGTGATTCACAAAAGATAACACATTTAGATTACTATCATAGTGCGAAAAAGCTTTAGAATGAGAAAAAGCTACTGAATGAAGAGTGCACTATTAGTCCTATCATAGTGCACTATTAGTCTTATCTCTATAATAGTGCCCTCCTAACGCATTTCATGTATCTACAATAGTGCCCTCCTAACGCATTTCCTGATTCTCAGTTGTGATTTCTACTCCCCAGTTTAAGTTTAGGCCCGTCCGGTCACCTAAATCCCTTAAACTATGGCTCTGATACCAACTGTAATTACCCAGTCTAAATAAAGCATACATAGCATTAATATTAAACAATTACAAAATTGGGTCCATAAAATTTCATTACATCTGTCTGAATAACTTAGGTTGGTGGAATCAACCTACACAACTGAGAAATAACTACATCGCTCTATAGTGTATCTACACTATTCATTTTCCTCTTGCTAACCTCCTGCTCACTTGCTAGAGCCTTTCGATACCTGCTTACCTGAAAAGGTTTTATTTTGAAAATGCGAGGGTTAGACCATGAGGTCTAGTGAGTCCCTCCTAACAGTTATCAAAGCATTTAAAAACAGTTTATCTTTTCAGCATAAAACGTTCATACTCAACACGTCAAAATCATATACGGACTAAAGCTCGCCTCCTCGTAATCTGACACCCTGAAGCCACCCGAAGGTGACAACGAGTCAGCCTCATGCTGCCTTGCGGAGCCTCGCTCTTGGCATATAGGGACCTCCCTTCCCGCACGAGAGCTGGCGGAACTACTTTCCCGTCTTTGCCAGTTTACGTCTCCTCGATGTATGCATACATTCTACATAAAACTTTAAACAACTTTCATGCAATTGAAGCATAATAATAAAGCATGGCAATTCTCAACAATCATAACACATTTTGAAAACACTTTAAAAGCCACACATTTTAGTTTAGAAAACTCACCTGATGCTCTTACTTCTCGTTTCTAATCGGTTCCAAACTTCCAATCGACTTTCCTGAATAAAAGGACATAATACCAACTACTCAGCAAAAGTATCCGGATAATAACAACTCTCCGGACAACCCTGATTTTCCGGACGCCCAAAGAATCCGGACACTCACACTAATCCGGACGACAACCCTTTTTCCGGGTAACTTCTACTCTCCGGACGATACCCCTTTCCGGGTACCGAACTTACCGGATACAAGACTTACCGGATACAAGACTTACCGGACACAACACTTACCCGGACAACTTCCTATCCGGACAAACCACACGTCCGGAGACCTCCTAGCCATGAATGAATCCGGACGCCCGAGAAGGTGTCCGGACGTCGACCTGGTCCGTTTTTGGGCTGAAATCCATAGGCTAAACTCGATTCTCTCGAACTAAAGATTAACAATAGCAACAACAACTATAAACTTAGCAATTAACGGGTTCTTAGCAACAATAACACAATAAGAGGCTCGATTTCTCCCTCCCACCTTCAAACTCTACTTTTTAACCAAAACTCAAAAAGGATAAACATTCTATAACCCAACCACAGATTCGAGATTAAAGGAGGTTTACCTGGTTGATTGAATGATGAAGGACCTCTTCTTCCCTCTCCAAATCCGAAATCCTTTCCTCCTTTCTTGCTTTGTCTCCTTTTCTTCCTTCCTCCTTTGTTTTATATTCTTTCCTTCTCTTTCTTTCTTTTGATCTTCCAGCCGTCAACAACAACCAAAATCAGTAATAGCATGACTCACCTAGGGTTTTGTGGCCTTTAAATACCTCATCTCTTCTTTACCAAATAGCCCTTCAACTTTCTTCAATATTAACTTTTAACCCAAAACGTAACGTCCTTCCATTTTGGTCCGGGTCGTTACATTTTTTATTAGTCAATATATTTTAATTATCAATTACTACTATTTTTTCATATTATATGTAAACGGTTATTTATATTCATAAGTTTATGTAGATTTTTTCTAAATTTATATTAACAAATTCAAAATTTATAGTATATATAATAATAAATTTTAAATTCTTTTAATTAATGTATTATATTATTTAATTTCTTTTACTAACTTATTTGTATTAAATAACATATCATATTACTATGAATTAGTTTTAAATATATTATTAAATATTGTAATTGATTAGTGTTTCAAGATGTCTTTTTAGTCGTTTTACATGTTTTAAACTAGTTTTTGTCCAACATGACTTATTCATCAGCTAACTTATCAAATATCAACTAACTTATCGGCTACCGGCTAACTTAATCGTCATCGACTAGTTTATTAGTTAATTTGCCAAACATAGCCTAAATTATAAAGCAAACTATATAAACCTTCAACTTAATTTACTCTAGAGAAAATTTTGTTCTTTCAAGAATGATTTAAAGATTTTCATAAAAATCAATTTTTGTAGAAAAAAAACTCTTTAATCTAAATATTTGTTTATTCATTTTAATGATTATTATAAAAAATTATGTAAAATCCAATTAATTTTTATTTTCATTTTAATGATAATGATAACAGTACAGGAGGCAGGTGTGAACACTGGGTTTAGGGTGTGAACACTGGGGGCATATAGGAGACCAGGACATAAAATTGAAAGCTTGTCAGTAATAATCGTGTAATTGACTTCAAATGTGGTGTGCCATTTTGTCCTCCTCCACGTCATCAAATTCATGATTATTGTATCCTTTGGTGTCTATTATTTTAGAGCATCGTTGCTAAAATAAAAATAAAAAAATAGGTAAATTGGTTTATTTGGTTTACACATTTTATTTACATTAGTTTTAAAATTAAAGTAAGTATAAGAATGAGACTCTTGATCTGCATTCTTGCAAACTTTTGGTTCCTTCCTCAAACAAAATCATTAATTATATTAACTCAAAAGGGTATTTTGATCATTTTTCATTGTGTTGTATTTTTTCCTAATAAAAATAAAAAATAAATATTTTAGTACTATATATATATATATATATATATACACAAACATGTCGTCTCCCCTCCCTCTGCTTTCTCAGCGAATCCTTCGGCGGACCCAAGTGGGTGGTTATGGTGGCACGTGTCACCGTATTATTTCTCCGGCAAAGGATAAAAAAATTTAGGTACGTGAAAGGTGCAACCGTATCGTTTAGAAATGTGCTACCGTATTATTTTGAAAACTTCAAGAAAATGCAACTCTACCTCGTAATCAACCAAAAAAAAACTTGAAATCAACCCAACAAATTGAAGAAAACTCTTGAAATCAACCAAAAAAGGGGGAAAATCCCTCGAAATCGATAGAGAAACTTAAAAATCTCTCGAAATCAAGCAAAAAGTTTAAAAAATCCCTCGAAATATTGGAATTAGGCTAACAACACATCAAACGATATTGAATGCCGGTAAAAAGATGAACACACGTTGATAGAAACTGTGCTTTTTGTAATTATTTTTTGTCTATATTATATGGTGCCACCGAATGAAAATTTTTGTGGGTCTACCCCTGCATCCCTCTGCCTTTCCCGGTAAAACCCCTCTCCTCCTTCCCCCACTGCCTCCCTAGCATATGACCCTACCGCCTCCCCATGTCACTTCTCACTTCGGTAACTCCTTTTTTTCATTGGCGAACACACATCCCCTTGTAAGAACCACTTCTTCGTTGGCACATCTCCACAAGCAGTCAAGCATCTCAACTTCTTCGTCGCCTGTAAATCAAAACCCATAATGGGTGTTGCATCTTAGTTAACCCTACAACTCATATTTATGCAAAATCAAAGGGATTCATTTGCAACCAAAGCAATCTATTCTTGAACTCAGACATGGATTTTCTTCTATGCTTCTGGTACACCGGTTTCAAATGTGCTTCAATTAGGGTTTTATATTGATTTTGTTTAGAATTTGATTTCATCGATTAAGTTTGGGTCAGAGAGTTGATTTTGAGATCGATGTGAGCTTCGGTGTTTGGATTTGGATTTAGGTTTGATTTTGATGTTTGAATTTAGGTTTCATTTACTCGGAGGTTCGACTGGAGAAGATGGTCGGAGGTTTAGTCCTTGTAATTTACATGTTTATTTAAAAGTGAGACATGATAAAATGGTGAGAAATGACCAAAATACTCCCTTTGAATTAACTGGGTTAACTGATTTTGTTAGAGGGAAGGACCAAAAGCTTGTGAAAATGCAAACCAGGGGTCCCATCCTTGTATTTATTTTGATTTTGGGACCACTGTTGGTAGAAAATGTAAACCACAATGACCAAATCGTAATTTACTTTAAAATAAGTATTGGGTTCGATTTTAGGGCCTCTGATAGTCTTAATTGTTGAGTGAGTAAAAAAAATTGTCGACAGTATAGAACAAGACATGAGTTAGCGTTTGGTACGCAGATTGGATGGGACGAGACGAGACAAGACTGGACAAGATAAGACTAATTGTCTGTCCCACGTTTGGTACGACTAGAACAAGACTGGACACAACTGTTAAAATATAATGACCCGTCCAAAATTAACATGCAAAACATCAATTTCATAACATCCCAAAATAACGGTCTCTAAATTTCATTACAATTACTCAATAGGTTTGCGGAAACAACCTACACAACTGAGAAAAACTAAAACTAGAGTGTCACTGTGCTTCTTAACTCTTCTTGCTAAGCTCAGCCTATTTGCCCGAGCTCCTGGAAACCTGCTTACCTGAAAAGGTTTTAATTTGAAAATGTGAGGGTTAGACCATGAGGTCTAGTGAGTCCCTCCTAACAGTTATCAAAGCGTTTAAGAAAAACTGTTTATCTTTTCAGCTTTAAACATTCATACTCAACACGTCAAAATCATATACGGACTGAAGTCCGCCTCCTCGTAATCTGACACCCTGAAGCCACCCGAAGGTGACAACGAGTCAGCCTCATGCTGCCTTGCGGAGCCTCGCTCCTGGCATATAGGGACCTCCCTTCCCGCACGAGGGCTGGCGGAACTACTTTCCCGTCTTTGCCAGTTTACGTCTCCTCGATGTATGCATACATTCTATATAAAACTTTAAACAACTTTCATGCAATTAAAGTATAATAATAAAGCATGGCAATTCTCAACATTCATAACACATTTTGAAAACACTTTAAAAGCCACACATTTTAGTTTAGAAAACTCACCCCAGGCTCTTACTTCTCGTCCCTAAACAGTTCCCAAACTTCCAAATCGACTTCCCTGAATAAACGGGCATAAAACAACAACTCAGCAAAAGTATCCGGACAACTCAGTTTTCCGGACAACCCTACTTTTCCGGACGCTAAAGAGTCCGGACACCCATCAAACCGGACAACAACCTAGTCCGGACAACACCCTTATCCGGGTAACTACTACTCTCCGGACGATACCCCTTTCCGGGTACCGAACTTACCGGACACAACTCTTACCCGGAAAACCCAACCTATCCAGACAACTTCCTCGTCCGGGGACCTTCTCCCAAGCAAGGAGTCCGGGCGCCCAAGAAGGTTTCCGGACGTCCAGGGCGGTTTCCGGACGACGACCTGGGCCCTTTTTGGGATCGAACTCCACAGACTAGTTTGGTTTCTCGAAGAAAATATTAACAATAGCAACAAGATCAATAAACCTAACAATTTCTGAGTTCTTAGCAACTAAAACACACTACAAGACCCGATTTCTCTCATTTAAGCTTCAAACTCCACGTTTCAACAAAAACCCTCAAACGACTAAATCATCAGCAAGAATTAAGGATTAAAGATAAGGAGGATAGGTTACCTGCTACGATTCTTGCAGAGAACGAAATCCAATCCTATTCCTTCTTCTGATTCCAAGTCTTGATGATCCTTCTCTTTTAAACCCAAAACCTTCAAAAGTTCTCCTCTTTTCTCTCAAGAAGAACAGCCGACAAACACTAATCAAATCAGTGAAATGAGAATGTTCCTAGGGTTTTGAGCCCTTTTATACTCCATCCCAAAAATACCAACTAGCCCCTCAACTTTCACTTATTAACAGAACTTGACGAAAAGCGTAAAACTTTCCAAATTGGTCTGGGTCGTTACAACACTCCCCCCTCAAAAGAATTCCGTCCCCGGAATTCCATTTTCGAAAAGGTGAGGGTATCTAGACTTCATATCCGATTCTACCTCCCACGTAGCTTCTCGTTTTCACTAAACGGACTTCCTTGTTCCTCGTTTTCCGCACTTTACTGTCTACGATCTCGATTGGCTCTTCCTCGAATGTCAACTTCTCGTCGACGCTTATATCCTCCAAAGGAATGGCCACATCAGCCTCGGCCAAGCATTTCTTCAGATTTGACATGTGGAAAGTCGGATGGACTCGCTCTAGTTCTTCTGGTAACTTTAACTTGTAGGCCACGGGGCCTACTCTTTCAACTATCGCGAATGGTCCGACATACCTCGGTCTCAACTTCCCTTTCCTTCCAAAACGAATCACGCCTTTCCAAGGTGACACCTTGAGCATCACTCTGTCCCCCACTTAGAACTCAATCGGCTTCCTTCGTCTATCGGCATACTTTTTCTGTCGATCTTGGGCAACTTTCATTCTTTCTCAAATCACTTCTATCTTTTCTGACGTCAGCTGCACAATTTCTGGACCTGTCAACTGTCTTTCTCCCACTTCATTCCAGCATAACGGCGTACGGCATTTTCGCCCGTACAACGCCTCAAATGGTGCCGCTTGAATACTAGTGTGATAGTTGTTGTTGTAAGAGAACTCTATCAACGGTAAGTGCGTCTCCCACGATCCTTTGAAATCAAATACACAAGCTCTCAACATATCTTCCAACGTTTGGATGGTCCTTTCGCTCTGACCATCCATCTGCGGGTGATACGCCGTGCTCAGCTTCACTTGAGACCGCAATTCACGCTGAAGGCTCCTCCAAAACTTTGATGTGAAACGACTATCCCGATCAGACACTATGGACTTTGGCACTCCATGCCTAGACACAATCTCGGTGATGTACAACCGTGCCAACTTTTCCAACGAATCCGACTCCCTCATAGGCAAGAAATGAGCCGACTTGGTGAGAATATCCACTATCACCCAGATCGTATCATTACCCTTAGGGGTTTTCGGAAATTTCGTGACAAAATCCATCGTGATGTTGTCCCACTTCCACACTGGTATCACCGTGGACTGCAACTCACCATACGGTCGCTGATGTTCTGCCTTAACCTTCAAGCAAGTCACACACCGCTCCACGAAATGAGCGATATCCTTCTTCATCCCCGGCCACCAGTAGAACTGTCTCAAGTCTCGATACATCTTATTCGTTCCCGGATGCATGGAAAGCCGCAACTTATGTGCTTCTTCACAAATGCTTACCCTTAAGTCCCCCAGCTTGGGAACCCACACCCAGTCTTTCATACACCTCAACCCACCACCGTTGACTTCTAACAGTGATGTAATTCCAATGACTCTTTCGCTCTTCACATTCTCCTCTAATAACGCTTCCTCTTGAAATTTCTTAATTTCCCTAAGGAGGTTCGAGGTTGCCTCGACTCTGAAAGCCACGACTTTGGTCTGTTCTCCGCGCCCTTTTCGACTCAACGCGTCTGCCACCACATTGGCTTTACCCGGGTGGTAAAGGACCTCGCAATCGTAATCGTTCAACAGTTCCATCCACCTCCTCTGTCTCATGTTCAACTCTTTTTGATCAAACAGATGCTTCAGGCTCTTGTGGTCGGTGTAAATCTGACACTTCACTCCATAGAGGTAATGTCGCCAGATTTTCAACGCAAAGACAATGGCCGCTAATTCCATGTCATGGGTGGGATAATTCTTTTCGTGATCTTTCAACTGACGTGAAGCGTAGGCAATCACCTTCCCATTTTGCATCAACACGCATCCCAACCCGAGCTTGGAAGCGTCGCTGTACACTACAAACCCTTCCGATCCATTCGGTAACGATAGGATTGGAGCACTGCACAAACTTTCCTTCAATTTCTCAAACGCGGCCTTCTGATCTTCCTCCCATACGAATTTGACGTTCTTCCTTGTCAACAAGGTCAATGGCAAAGCTATTCGAGAAAAGTCTTGAATAAACTTACGGTAGTATCCGGCTAGACCAAGGAAACTTCTCACCTCTGAAGGATTTCTAGGCGCCTCCAGTCTTTGATGGCTTCGATCTTAGCAGGATCTACCTTGATTCCATCCGCAGATACTACGTGCCCCAAAAACTGGACTTCTCTGAGCCAGAACTCACATTTCGAAAACTTTGCATACAACTTTTCGCGCTTTAGCAACTCCAAAGTTGTCCGAAGGTGACGCTCGTGATCCTCCCGCGTACGAGAATAGATTAAGATATCGTCAATAAAGACGATCACGCACTTATCCAACAACGAGTTACACACCCGGTTCATCAGATCCATGAATACTGCGGGCGCGTTAGTCAACCCGAAGGGCATGACTAGGAACTCGTAATGCCCATATCTCGTACGGAACGCCGTCTTCGGTACGTCTTCTTCTCTCACTTTCAACTGATGATAACCCGACCTCAAGTCTATCTTTGAGAAGTAACTCGCGCCTTGCAGTTGGTCGAAGAGATCATCGATCCTCGGGAGCGGGTACTTGTTCTTCACGGTTACTTTATTAAGCTCGCGATAGTCTATGCACATTTGCATCGATCCATCCTTCTTCTTAACGAAAAGTACAGGTGCTCCCCAAGGTGATGAACTCGGACGTATGAAACCTTTGTCGAGTAACTCCTGCAATTGGGTCATCATCTCTTTCATCTCCGCTGGAGCTAACCGATAGGGCGCACGAGCAATCGGTGTCGCCCCCGGCACGAGGTCAATTCTGAACTCCACTTGACGATCCGGAGGTAGGTTCGTCAAGTCATCGGGAAACACCTCAGGGTACTCATTCACTACGGGCACATCTCCCACACTTTTCTTCTCTTTCTTGGCATCTAGTACATACGCTAGATATCCCGCACAACCCTTCCCCAAACATCGCCTAGCTTTCATCAACGAAATTAGACACGACTTCCTACTTCGTTGATCCCCGTATATTACCACCTCTCCCTTATCAGCTAGAGGTATACGGATCAGCTTCTTATTACACACAATGCTCGCATCATTCCCCGCTAGCCAGTCCATTCCCAGGACTACATCAAACTCCCCCATTCCCATAGGATAAAGTTCCAATGGAAAAGAGTGACCATCTATGTCTATATTGCAACCCTCATAGACATCCCTTACCCAGACTCAACAACCACCCGCTACATCTACTTCAAGCCCATAGTTTTACCTCTTGGGTTTCACTCGCAACCTTTGAGCAAAAACGGGCGACACAAATGAACGATTTGCCCCCGTATCAAACATCACTTTAGCAAATATCGAGTCTATAGGAAAGGTACCTGTCACTACATCTGGCGCGTTCTCCGCCTCCTCAGCTGTCATGTGGAATGCCCTCGTTCTAGCACGAGCCGGCTCCACCTTCCTCTCATTACTTTTACCTCCATCGCTGCCACCTTCACTCCCTGCCTGACCCTTCTTTAGTTGCGGACAATCCCATTTAACGTGCCCCGACAACCCGCAATGAAAACAAGACCTCTGACCACGAAAATCTCGGGCCAAATGCCCCGTCTTCCTACAGTTATAGCATCCCCCTTTATCAGCCAAACATTCACCCCGGTGCACTCGGTTACATTTACTACAAGGCTTTTCTGCTGACCGGAAACTTGCCCGCGGTTCAACTCTGTTCGTGCTCGGCCTCTTACTGTCTCGGGTCGGTCCTTCCCATTTGCGCTTATCCCTAGCTCTCTCATTCATCTGCCTGATCTTATCTTTCTCTGTCAATTCTGCCTTGTCAACTTCTGCTTGAAACGTAGTTGGTTCCTTTGCCTGCACCAACTCTCTAATACTGCTTTTCAACCCATAGATGTACCGCTCAATCTGTCTCTCTTCAGTTGGTACGTATAACTCAACAAATCTGGACTTCTCGATAAATTTCAGCGTATACTCCTGAACTGTCATTGACCCCTGCTCCAAACTCAAAAACTCTTCCTCTAACTTTTTAACTGCCGCCAGAGGGCAGTATTGAGCCTTGAACCTTTTTACAAATGTCTCCCACGACATGCTCCTTGTCGCCTCTGACCCCTTTCCCCCAGTTTCAACATCCCACCAGAAGATCGCTTCTGCCTTCAGCACTGACCTCGCAAACAGAACTTTATCTTCCTCCGCGCATTTACTTATATCAAAGACCAGCTCCATCTCACGAACCCACTGAATAGCCTTAACGGGATCACGCTCCCCATTGTAGGTCGGTGGTTTGCATGAGTTGAAAGCCTTAAATGTGCACCCCTTCGTTGTCTTTGGTTCATCGACGAACGGAGTGATCATCGAGTTGGTACCCATCCCAGTTCGCGGTTCGCTACCTTCCACTGTCTTCTTCCCAGTACTACTTTTGCTCGGTTCCCCAGATGCCGTCTTGTTCTGATTTTCTAAAACTGCCTTCAGAGTCTCCTGTATTTTCCCCATCTCGGATGTGAACTTCTCCTCGGTTATAAAAGCCTGCGTGGCCTCGGACTTACGCCCTTTCTTTGCTTTGGTCTTTGTTACAGGCGCGGAACTTTCCTGTTCAGAGATAACCTGCACTTCGGGTTCTGCCATACTCTTAGTCGTACGCTTGACGGTTGCCTTCTTCTTCTTACCCTTTTCCTTGGCGGTTGTTGCCCCCGCTTCAGTCGCCGCTTTTCTCGGCACCGCTCCCTTAGGTCTTCCACGACCCCTTCCTCGTCCACGAGTGGCTACCACTCTTGGTTGATTCACTGGTTCTTCCTCGACTCTCACTGCTTCCTCACGCAGTGTAGTACTCTTGGTTCGTGTGTCTACTGCCTCTGGTATTGACCTACTTCTCAATGATCTCGCAGACATTCTGATGTAGCAACAAAACAACGGAAAGTTTACTTACTAACAAAGGCCTAACAACGCATAGAAGGCTCCCTAGCGCCACGACACAGGATAACAAGGTAGTGTAAGCACATACATGTACCTATAAGTTCACAGTTACACTGGCCAGATGTAACTCCAAACTTACTGTTAGTCCCAGATGGCTATAACAAGTATTGTAGAAGGGGGGGGGGTTGAATACAATACTCAAAATTTTCACAATTTTAATTCTTTTTATTGAAAATCTTTCAACAAGAATTACACATAGAAAACTTAAGACTGTTGCGGAAAAGAACAGATAAACTATTCTAACAATCTTACACAAAGTATACAACAAAATAACTAAGAACACTTAGAACAAAGCTATAAAGTTTTTCAAGCAAACTGGAAATTCTTGCACTTAGAGAATTCTTCCAGTTTGCGTAGAATATCAAGAGCTCACAGTAATCTTCAAAGTCTCTCAAGATGTGTGTATTTCAGTATGGAGAGCTCTTCCTTTTATAGTGACAAGGAGTGTGCAAGCATTGAATGCTTGAGACACTTGTCATCTTCACACTTGCTGAGGATGTTGACTTCTGGAAAGTTGTGAAGTCCTTGTCACCTTTTACTAGGTGCAGACAGAGTAGCTTGAGCAGATAACAGGGACCTTAGCTGAAAATGGATAATAAGACAGAAGGTCACTTTATCCATGTAGAAAATATCTTCTCAATTTGTCTTCTTATGTCTCTCAGTTTTGTCTTCTTTTGCTTCTCAAAATCTCTTTCAACAAATGCACCACCGAAGAAAGGTTGTAAGATTTCTTCCAAGACAAAATGAATTTGCTTCTCATTTTGTCTTATTATGTCTCTCACTTTTGTCTCCTTTTGCTTCTCAGATTTTCTTTCAAGAAAAGCACCACCGATGGAAACTTGAGATATGTGACACATCTTTGGAGAAAGCATCTTTGAAGCTTCTTTGAGGTCCCACCGAAATGTCATTTGGGATATGTGACACATCTTTGAGATATGTGACATCATCTTTGAGATATATGACGTCATCTTTGGGAAAAGCTTCTTTGAGACTAGGCCGAAATAGAGAGAAGTTTCGGTGGAAATACCACCGAAATTGTGAGAACAATTTCGGTGAACAATGACTTGTATGTTTGAGAAAAGATCTTTCACTTCCACAATGAGAGAATCTTTAATCTTGACTTTGGTTGATCTTTGACTTCACCAAACATTTGATATCTTGTACAAGCCATTACAAAGAACCATGCATCCAAAATTTCTCTAAGTATAAAATGTTTTTCAAAGTATAAAAGGAGATCATGAGGTCATCTTCAAATCTTGATGACCCAACAATCTCCCCCTATTTGATGATGACATCCATACTTAGAAAAACATGAGTAAGACAGTGAATAATGCAAGTTGACCCTTCTTTACTCTTTTGGGTTCTTTTTCACACAGTCCATTTTTTTTTTTTTTTTTTTGTGTGTGTATGTATATATGATATTTACATATAAGAAAAAAAAAATAAAAATGTATAGCTGTACAAATAATCGAAAGGAAAAGGAAAGAAGTATAAACAGTATAAACAGAATGAATATTACTTGCATTTTTGGAGGGGCGAGTTGAAACTTGTGTCTGGCTTGAGGATTCTTCATTTTGATCAGCAGCCTTAGGATACTTCTGCCCAACTGTTGCATCTTGGCATCTTTTCATGTTTAGCATCAGCATCCTTTGTCTTTGTTTTGCTCCCCCTCAGTTAGATCAGACGGTCTTTGTGTTTCTCCCCCTCAGTTAGATCCGCCCGGACTGAAGTGCTCCCCCTTGACCGGTCCGTCGATTTCCTCATTTTTTCAAGTTGGTCGCTGTATATGAGTACTGAGGGTTTATGTTGCTCCCCCTCAGATGAATTCTCCCCCTCAGCGGCCGACGTAGGAAAAACACCAAGAGAAAATGAAAAGATCGGCCAGAACCAAGACCAGTTTTTTTTTTTTTTTTTTTTTTTTTTTTACCTTTCCACCGAAAATTGAGCAAAATCCACCGAAAATAGGCTATTTTCGGTGGGATTTTCGGTGGAAAATCGGTAGAATTTTTTTTTTTTTTTTTTTTTTTTTTTACCTTTCCACCGAAAATTGAGCAAAATCCACCGAAAATAGGCTATTTTCGGTGGGATTTTCGGTGGAAAATCGGTAGAATTTTTTTTTTTTTTTTTTTTACCTTTCCACCGAAAATTGAGCAAAATCCACCGAAAATAGGCTATTTTCGGTGGGATTTTCGGTGGAAAATCGGTAGAATTTTTTTTTTTTTTTTTTTTTTTTTTTTTTTTTTTTTACTTTTCCACCGAAAATGAAGGAGAGTCCACCGAAAATTGGCTATTTTCGGTAGGATTTTCGGTGGAAAATCAGTAGTAAAACTTCTAAGACATTATGGAGAAAATCTTCAAAGTGAAGAAAAGATTGGAATTTCATCTTCCAATTTGATGACCCAAAAAGATTGAGTTTGAGGATTTGGGGTGACATCTGTAGAAGAGTTTGTAGTGGGTGGATTGGTGGAGGGATTTGAGGTGGTGGATCGGTGGAGGGATTTGAGGTGGTGGATCGGTGGAGAGATTTGAGGTGGTGGATCGGTGGAGATTCGGTGTGGAATCGGTGTGGGTCGGTGTAGACTCGGTGGTGGATCGGTGTGAGGATTCCACCGAGGAGTTTGAAGGATTGTACCGAATTTAGAAGGGTTTCACCACCGAATTTGAAGAGTTCCACCGAATTTGAGGGGTACCACCGATCGAGGAGGCAAAACATATGATGGGAAGTAAAGTATGGTGGGATATGGTTTTGGTTTGGTGGTTAAGGAAAATTTCGGTGGTGAGGTTTAGAAAAGAAATGGAATTTTAAGAGATTGGAGATGGTGATGTCATGAGAATGACATCAACATGCTTATGATGTCATGAGAGTAAAGAATTCTAAGGTTTTGTCAACTTTCTCACTTGTTCACATAGATCCATCTGCTCAGCTCAAAATCTGCAATCACAAAGAATTTAATTTCCAGGTACCCATTTTGAAGGTGGGTCCTTTTGGGTTAGAAGAAAGAGAATGAAAAGAATTTATATCACTCAGAATAATTCTTTATTTCACAGTCTTTGGCAAAATGAGAAATATCACCACAGATATAGCATTTTCTATAAAGAGAGTTCCTTTTAGAAACTTGACATTTTTCCTAACTCTTGCTCAAAGATTTTGAAGAGATAACAAAGAATGGGGGTGCATCACATAGAATTCATATTTCAAAAATTGGGAGTACATAAATCCTTTCTTTTGAATTGGACATTTTGAAACTCACAGATTTAAGAAGAAAATCGGTATGAGAAGTCATAAAGTTATTTTTGGAAAAATTTTGGAGGATTTCCTTTTAAGACAGAAACAACACCCAGAGACTAGCCAAATAAAATTTCCAAAATTTATGTTTTCAGATGTGATGGCAGAAATTATGGACACATAGCAAAAGAGTTTGAAATAAGAGAATTCATAAAAGATAGATAAAACACATAGTATGTACCTGTGAAGAGTAGAAGAAGCACTTAGCTGATACAAGAGCAGTTGAGGAGTCATTCGCTTTCAGATGTGGGTTCATCTGCCAAATCATAAGATTTAGCAGGCAGACCCTTTCCTCTTCTGATAAGTCTTTCATTTCTTTCCTTTTCTCTCTTGTATTTTTCCTTGTATCTTTCAGCCCGGTCATAATTTGCAGAAGAGAGGTGTTGGCTGAACTTTTGGGAATCATATTTGGATCTTTCCGATTTTGAGGAAAATCGGCCTGAGGAAGCAGTTCTGGGTCTTTCAAACTGTTTACTCTTACACTCAGAAGCAAAATGACCCTTTTTACCACAGTTAAAACATTCCTCATTAGATTTATATAAAGGAGAGTGTTTGGAGAGAGAAGAGGATGAATTTCTATCGAACTTAGATTTTCCAGAAGAGAGATGAGATTTGGATTTAGAGTGCCCATCCAACATGGCCATTTCATCAGATAATTTATCAGCTGAAGTTTCCTCACATTCATCCTTAGCATCACTAAGATATGCTTCTGAATGATCATTGGGATCTTCTTGACTATTATGGTCAGAGTCAGATGGGTAGGTGATTTTTGGAAAACACTTAGTCTTTTTGGAAGAGTCACTCAGGAGAGCTAGAGAAGAGTTCTTTATAAACTTTTGCAGTTTCGTCTGCTCATAGTTGAAAAGAGTACCATAAAGAACAGTAAGAGGCATATGATCAAGATCCTTGGTTGTCTTTATACAAGTACAGATATTTTCCCAAAAATCGGGAAGACAGTCCATAAATTTGCACAGGACTTCCTCATTGTCATACACTCTACCTAACAGCTTTAAGTCATTAAGAAGACTGTTAAAGCGATTATAGTAGTTGGAGAGAGATTCTCCTTTCTCATAAGAAAAGAGTTCATATTTTCTAACAAAACCAATTTTCTGCTCTTTTTAACTTCATTTGTACCTTCGTACAAAACACACAGAGTGGACCACATCTCTTTGGCAGTAGAGAGATTTACCAGAGAGTGGTACACTTCATCAGGAAGAGAGAGAGCAATGATAGTTCTAACTTTAGAATCAAGAGACACAAGTCGTTTTTCCTCATCAGTATATTTCTTAGGATTTTTAAGAATGTAACGACCAGTAGCAGCAGATTTTTCTTCATCAGACGAATCATTAGAATCATCCTTTTCCATGGTTTCTTTACCCGGCCTCTGCGTTTCATAGCGAGCCCAAACTCTGGGGATAAAGGGTCCCTCTTGGAGAATGGTTGGATATCTAGTATCCACTCCTTCCATGAACAGCATCATGCGGCTTTTCCACAAAGAGAAGTTGTTAGCATTGAACTTAGGAGGTTTTGAAATGGAGCCATTTTCAGAAAAGTTATTTTGAAAAGAGTTTTCAATAGTTGAAGAAGAGGAGGCAGCCATCGCAGATCAAGTTTATGGGATTAAACTTTCTGCTCTGATACCACTTGTTAGTCCCAGATGGCTATAACAAGTATTGTAGAAGGGGGGGGGGGGGTTGAATACAATACTCAAAATTTTCACAATTTTAATTCTTTTTATTGAAAATCTTTCAACAAGAATTACACATAGAAAACTTAAGACTGTTGCGGAAAAGAACAGATAAACTATTCTAACAATCTTACACAAAGTATACAACAAAATAACTAAGAACACTTAGAACAAAGCTATAAAGTTTTTCAAGCAAACTGGAAATTCTTGCACTTAGAGAATTCTTCCAGTTTGCGTAGAATATCAAGAGCTCACAGTAATCTTCAAAGTCTCTCAAGATGTGTGTATTTCAGTATGGAGAGCTCTTCCTTTTATAGTGACAAGGAGTGTGCAAGCATTGAATGCTTGAGACACTTGTCATCTTCACACTTGCTGAGGATGTTGACTTCTGGAAAGTTGTGAAGTCCTTGTCACCTTTTACTAGGTGCAGACAGAGTAGCTTGAGCAGATAACAGGGACCTTAGCTGAAAATGGATAATAAGACAGAAGGTCACTTTATCCATGTAGAAAATATCTTCTCAATTTGTCTTCTTATGTCTCTCAGTTTTGTCTTCTTTTGCTTCTCAAAATCTCTTTCAACAAATGCACCACCGAAGAAAGGTTGTAAGATTTCTTCCAAGACAAAATGAATTTGCTTCTCATTTTGTCTTATTATGTCTCTCACTTTTGTCTCCTTTTGCTTCTCAGATTTTCTTTCAAGAAAAGCACCACCGATGGAAACTTGAGATATGTGACACATCTTTGGAGAAAGCATCTTTGAAGCTTCTTTGAGGTCCCACCGAAATGTCATTTGGGATATGTGACACATCTTTGAGATATGTGACATCATCTTTGAGATATATGACATCATCTTTGGGAAAAGCTTCTTTGAGACTAGGCCGAAATAGAGAGAAGTTTCGGTGGAAATACCACCGAAATTGTGAGAACAATTTCGGTGAACAATGACTTGTATGTTTGAGAAAAGATCTTTCACTTCCACAATGAGAGAATCTTTAATCTTGACTTTGGTTGATCTTTGACTTCACCAAACATTTGATATCTTGTACAAGCCATTACAAAGAACCATGCATCCAAAATTTCTCTAAGTATAAAATGTTTTTCAAAGTATAAAAGGAGATCATGAGGTCATCTTCAAATCTTGATGACCCAACACTTACCTTACATGACCGTCCTTAATACCCTATAAATCCTACCTTAAAATAGTGCTCTCCTAACGCATTCCTGTTTCTCAGTTGTGATTCTACTCCTCACAGTTTAAGCCTAGGCTCCTTTCGGTCACCTAAATCCCTTAAACTATGGCTATAATACCAACTATAATGACCCGTCCAAAATTTACATGCAAAACATCAATTTCATAACATCCCAAAATCACGGTCTCTAAATTTCATTACAAATACTCAATAGGTTTGCGGAAACAACCTACACAACTGAGAAAAAACTAAAACTAGAGTGTCACTATGTTTCTTGACTCTTCTTGCTAAGCTCAGCCTATTTGCCCGAGCTCCTGGAAACCTACTTACCTGAAAAGGTTTTAATTTGAAAATGCGAGGGTTAGACCATGAGGTCTAGTGAGTCCCTCCTAACAGTTATCAAAGCGTTTAAGAAAAACTGTTTATCTTTTCAGCTTTAAACATTCATACTCAACACGTCAAAATCATATACGGACTGAAGTCCGCCTCCTCGTAATCTGACACCCTGAAGCCACCCGAAGGTGACAACGAGTCAGCCTCATGCTGCCTTGCGGAGCCTCGCTCCTGGCATATAGGGACCTCCCTTCCCGCACGAGGGCTGGCGGAACTACTTTCCCGTCTTTGCCAGTTTACGTCTCCTCGATGTATGCATTCATTCTACATAAAACTTTAAACAACTTTCATGCAATTAAAGCATAATAATAAAGCATGGCAATTCTCAACATTCATAACACATTTTGAAAACACTTTAAAAGCCACACATTTTAGTTTAGAAAACTCACCTCAGGCTCTTACTTATCGTCCCTAAACAGTTCCCAAACTTCCAAATCGACTTCCCTGAATAAACGGGCATAAAACAACAACTCAGCAAAAGTATCCGGACAACTCAGTTTTCCGGACAACCCTACTTTTCCGGACGCTAAAGAGTCCGGACACCCATCAAACCGGACAACAACCTAGTCCGGACAACACCCTTATCCGGGTAACTACTACTCTCCGGACGATACCCCTTTCCGGGTACCGAACTTACCGGACACAACTCTTACCCGGAAAACCCAACCTATCCGGACAACTTCCTCGTCCGGGGACCTTCTCCCAAGCAAGGAGTCCGGACGCCCAAGAAGGTTTCCGGACGTCCAGGGCGGTTTCCGGACGACGACCTGGGCCCTTTTTGGGATCGAACTCCACAGACTAGTTCGGTTTTCTCGAAGAAAAGATTAACAATAGCAACAAGATCAATAAACCTAACAATTTCTGAGTTCTTAGCAACTGAAACACACTACAAGACCCGATTTCTCTCATTTAAGCTTCAAACTCCACTTTTCAACAAAAACCCTCAAATGACTAAATCATCAGCAAGAATTAAGGATTAAAGATAAGGAGGAGAGGTTACCTGCTACGATTCTTGCAGAGAACGAAATCCAATCCTATTCCTTCTTCTGATTCCAAGTCTTGATGATCCTTCTCTTTTAAACCCAAAACCTTCAAAAGTTCTCCTCTTTTCTCTTAAGAAGAACAACCGACAAACACTAATCAAATCAGTGAAATGAGAATGTTCCTAGGGTTTTGAGCCCTTTTATACTCCATCCCAAAAATACCAACTAGCCCCTCAACTTTCACTTATTAATAGAACTTGACGAAAAGCGTAAAACTTTCCAAATTGGTCTGGGTCGTTACATAAAATGACCAGATTGCCCTAAATGCCATAAAAACAAAAATCGTGGGGAAAAACCAAGACTAAAGTTACAGTAACATCTCATTCACAGTAAAAAAACATGGAAACAAAGTTTGAGGATTGTTAAAGAAAGCATGGTAGTAGAAGCCATTGTTGAATATTTTTTGTTGGTTTTTGAATGTTTATTAGGAGGAAGATGGAAGTGTCAGCAAAAGGATGAACTTCTGCCGCAAATCACAAATCACATGGAAAACCAAATAAAAAACAATGGAAATCAAAAGTCACAGCAATCACAATGGAAATCTAAGTCTGGAAGTCTAGAAATCCAAGTCTAGAAGTCTGGAAATCAAGGTATGGAAATCAAAGTCCCAATGGAAGAAATCTTGGTTTTGAAATCAACAAATTGATCCAATAGAATTCGAAATATCGGTTTGGAGGAAATCGAAATATCGGTCTGGAAGAAATCGAAGACTATGGTTAAAAAGTTGTGGGTTTTGATATTGTACCCAGAAGAAATCGAGATTGAAGGTCTTGAGGCGATGAAGAATCGATAGCCTATAAAAAGAGGAATCAATGAAGAAAGTCGGATGTAGGCGATAGATTGTAGTTTAGGTTTAAGAATTAGATGTTTTTTTGTAACCGTGGGTTTTCGGGCCAGCTTACGTGCACCGACTAATCCCCGGGCGACCACGAATGGCCTGGAGTCATCGTAGGTGAACCTCCATGGCCACAAGGGCTTTGGCAGTGTCTGGATTTTAACCTTGGGTAGATGAGCTTCCACTATATCCCCCAAGGGTTTTACCAGTACACCACAACCCAAGTGGTTTAAGAATTAGATGTTTAAAAGAGGGTAATATTGTAATCTTACATTTAGTCCATGTTGTTCCACCTATTTTGGTGGAACTAAAAAACTTAAGTTTTGTCCTATGAAATCTGATTTTTGTCCCATGTTGGCCCATGTGATTCTTATCCCATGGCATACCAAACATGAGACTATTTTTTTTTTGTCCCGTCCCATCCCATCCAGATTGCGTACCAAACGCAACCTGACAGAACAGTTTTTCGCATTTGGTAAGACATAACTGGATAGAACAGAAAATATAACATGACTAATTGGTTTTTAGATAGTTGTCAAATTGGATGCAAATAAGGTTGAGAGTAAACTTCGGAACCGATTTAATTCACATCATTGATATTGATTTGATAATATGCTCAAACAATTGAGATTGATTTGTATGGTTCGTAAGATTTGGACAGATTGTACTCGAAGTGGTCTATATATAGAATATTAAATATAAGAGTAAGCTACGGATTTGGTCTTTAAGGTTTAAAGATATGATATAATTTAAAATCCCAAAAACAATTGGTTAAGTGACCCTTTTGCCCTTGGAGTTAACGAATAACTTTTAACATTGATTTGTGTGAAGGACCAAATGTATAAGAAAACAGGATTTTATTATAATAAATGAAGATAAATGGCCAATATCAGAGCAATTTGACATTACCTTATGAAACAAATGTGTAGTTTACTCAAATATTTAAGAGCATCTCCGACAATTTTTTTATAATTTTTCTAAAATAGAGAATCAAATATTAAAATCTCTAAAAAGAGTTACATTCATTTTCAACAACTTTGTTATTTTAGAGATTTTAATACAAATTATATTAATATAATTTTCTAATTTATATTCTCAATATAGTTTAAAAGAAAAACTTTATATAAAATGATAAAAAATTTATGTTATTAGTGGGTTGAATAAAATAATTATTTCTTTCTTCTATTTAAATAATTATAGAGATTTCTTTATATTTAGAGATTTTTCCATAATTCTTTATTTTAGCAAACAAGATAGGAATATTGTTGGAGAAGAAAACCAAACAAAAACTTTTTTTTTAATATTTTAGCAAAGCTGTTGGAGATGCTGTAGAAAGGGTATCGGACAAAAAAACAATTAAAAAAGACCGAGAGATTAATTGGAGATGACATTGTATTGCTGAAGTAAGCGACATGATCTAGAGTTGTGGGGTTCGCATGACCTCATAGTAAAATTATTTAGTTTTTATTAATTTCTTATAATTATTTTCAAGTTGAATTTAATTATAAAAATATCTTACCTTTCCAAAAGAATTATAAAATAATAGATAAAAAATATATCATTAAAAATATTAAATTAAAATAATAAAACCATCGTATTTTCTATGTAATTTATTTTCCTTTTTGGTTATATTTCCCCAATTTTTTATTAAAAGGTTTATAGATTAAAGAAATAAACATAACAAAATAGTTTAATTTGAATAAGCACTCATTTTTTAGTTAGTTGATAAATGATCGAATATTTTTTTTATTAAGGGTTATTTACCAAATGTTTACTCAGGTAACCGCTTATCAAGTCAAATTAACTTATCGGATGTATATGATAAGAACCAAAAATCTTACCCGGTAAGAACGAAGTCAATGACCGATAGTCTTACCTGTTAAGTGAGGACGACGGTTTTTACCATTGTTAGTGTTAACCGGGTAAATTGTTGCATACGTTACCGTATTGATGGACTAAAATCTTACCCGGTAAATAAGAGATAATGTAAAATTTTACCGATAAATGCTTATTGGTAGCGGAAAACCGTATAGGTTCACACAGTGGGGGTGCAAGTATACACCGACACTACGGTCGCTACAAGTAATAAAGTAAATATACCGAGATTGTATCGACAGGGATTGGACTTCAAAGTTTCAAGTCCTAAGTCGAGAATACACTGATTTCAATGAGAGAAGAAGAAAATATTTTTTGAGTGAGTTTTGGGTTTGTAACAACAAAAACTAAGCAAGTAAATAAAAATGGGTTTTAGTGTAAGTTTTCCTTGAGATGTTCGTAGTGAAGAAATGGTTGGTCACTTTATAGTACGGAATGTCTATAAAAATCTCGATCTTTCGAAAGTGGATTTTTATAGACCGTGCTCACAAGTGCCAACAAAGTGCCCATTGCCACTAACTCGTGATCTTGCCGATTTAACTAAGTATGTCTCGGAAATCAAAGTTCTATCAGTAGGAAGATTTATTCCCAAATTTCTTTAGGATACTCGATCGACGTTTGAACCTTAGTAAATCATACAAAATTCATCGACGTGGTTCGCAAAGACTTTCTTAAATCTCTGTGCATCACTGAAGCCTTATTTCGGATCCACCCATCTCGATGTCTAAGATCTAATATTAACACTTCAAAGTGACCAGCTTATCCGTATTGAGTGAAGTCTCAACTCAAGTGACTAATCTCAAGAGCTAGTAACAACGGTCAGTCGGTCACACCCAAGTGTAGCCTACTAGTCTCAAGTTAGGCTCACACCCACACCCATGAATGTGCTTAGCTAAAAATAAAATTAAAAGACTTAATAAAAGAAGGGAATATATATAAACTACTTGCATTAAATAAAGATAAAGATAAACTACAAACTTAGACGGAAAGTATATGCATAAAAGCTAAAGACTATAAATTAAACTACAACTAAAAATGACAAATAATAGAAATGCAAAGAAAAGTATGAAGTTCTACATTTTGGAGCTCTCTTTGAATGCTTTCCCAAGTCTTCTATTTATGGTATGAGAAAATTATAAACCCTTGAGCAAATATCTCCAAAATCCCTTGAAATAGGCATGGCCAAGCAATTGATGGATCCAAAGGTAAAGATGTCATTGCCCATTGATCGGTACCTTCCTTAAATCCCAGCCAAGTATTGTACATTCAGCTGTATTAACCAAGGTTAACTTTTTACCACATGGGTTTGCGAGTGTAATAACCCAATTGCTTGCAATAAAGAAAGGCTTGGTGGCCAAATTAAGAAGAATGAAAGTTTACTTAAAGGGGCCTTATTGAAGGGGTGTATTTGATTGTTGGGCCCAAATCCCTAGGACAGCCCTCACTTAGTGTCAAAAAAATCAGTATTATTTCCCATTGTTTGACTGTTGGCGGCTGTGCTGAGAAAGGAAGAAGAAGGAGACGATTTTGGTGTATCTTGTTGTGTGGAGTTTGAGTTTTGTGCAAGAAGAAATTCTGTTCAGGTAATCCTCCACACCCTCTTGGTATTTTTCAGTTTATGCTTTCTCTCCTCTGTGGTATTATGTCTGGGTCGAAATGGGGGAAGTCAGCTGGGGATTTCCACCTAGTTTCACCATTTTCGAATGCTTTAAGCTCCTATTTATACTGTCCAGATTTCCGAACAAAATGTGTTAGTGCTGAATTTTAAATTCGTCTGGGAAGGGCCTCCTAGCGGTTCATGAGACTTCAGAAAATAAATGGCAGACCTGGGTTGTTGGGAAAACCATTCGATTTCCCCGTTTTGCTAAGAATTGGGGTTAAGTGAGGTTTAATCTGGTTTAAGTAGAGATATCTCCCATAAACCAATTTGTTGATGAAAAGTAGGGTTCTAGGCGATTTTGGATAAGCGATCTGAGGTAGGAGACGATGAACAGTGTCGGAAGGACACTTTTCGCAAGAGTCTACTGCGAAAAGTGTTACTTTTCGCAGAGGCCTGTTGCGAAAAGTGTGGTTTTCGCAGGCGTAGGTTGCGAGAAGTTCAGAGGTGCCCTAGGCTTGAGACTAAGTCCAGAACTCGCAACCATGGGTTGCGCAAACCATGGAATTCGCAAGTGCCGCTTGCGAAAAGTGTGGTTTTCGCAGGCTTAGCTTGCGAGTTCTTCAGCTTGCGCAAACTGGGAATCTAGCGAGTTTCACAGCAGTATGTGAGAGGAGTCTATGTCAGGGTCAGTTCATCGTGGGACTAGAGAGCCTGATAATTTCTGATTCGTAAATAGGTTCACGTGGGACGGACACGAGTGTAGAGACGGACTTCGTATCAGGTGAGTTCCCTAACCCTCTTTCACGACGTAAATGTTAAATGATTCTTTTACTGAATATGGTTTTATCAAGCATGAAATGTTTATGATCTGATATGCATGGAAAGAAAGGAATGTTTGACATGTTGAAATGATGCGCATGATTTATGAAGAGTTGAATGTTTTTATAAAACGTATGTGCATGTTATGTGATGTCGGTCTGTACTGTGGGATCAATGAGCCTCGGGATCTGATGATCCCTTGGTTATGTATGACGAGACGGTAGGTTGGAATTCGTTTCCTCCTAGGTGAGTATCGGGGAGTCTGCTTGGGCCCCGATACGAGAGGGCGAAAGGGGAGTCTGCTTGGGCCCCGATCGCGAATGGTTAAGTGATCCATTACACAGTGCAGTACCATATGTGATGATTGAGATTTATGATGCCTTTTAATAAAATGATATCGAATTGTTTTTACATGTTGTTTTCGGAGGGAATTCACTAGACCTTTTGGTCTAACCCTCGCTTTCAAAACTAAACCATTTTCAGGTAAGCGTACATCAAGTTCTTCTAATAAGAACTAGGGAAGAAGGCAAAGAGAACTTGGAGCTTAGAGATCTCCAGATTCTGTTATGAGATAATGATTAGTTAGTACTCGGCTGTGAGTTTAGAGACTTCCGCTGTGATGCTTTGTTTAGTACGTTTAATGATGATGTAAAGACAAGCTTACTTAAGTAATTTGAATGCTTATGTTATGTTATAAAATGTTTTGAAAAGTGGGATGTTACAGCGAGTTCCCACGGTGGCCAGAATGTGCCCACTCCACGATAGTGACGGTTTTAACCCAAAAAATGACGCGTTTAACCATAAAAACATTATCAACAACTCCAAATGAAAATAAAATAATAAAAGAAAGAAACACAAGCAAATAAAAAGGAAAAACAACTCAAATGAAAGAAAAACACACACAAACGGAATGTAAATAACGTTTAAAATAAGAGTTATCACTTATCTAGATAAGTGTTTAATAAACATCCCTTAAATATTTGTAAATGATTGTGAGCTTAAATGATAAAAGAAATAAAAAGATTCATTGTTAATCCTTAAGCGATAAAGAACAGAAGAAGTAAGTTAGTTCAAATTAGATTTAAAATTGGAACCCTCTAAAATTAGATTTAAAAAAGATTAAGGCCATACTCCCGATAAAGACTATCAAGGAGATCGCTCATTTTCTCAATGAGATTGGTTTCCAGTGTCTCACGTACTTGAGCATGGTAATTCTCTGGAGTGAAGTTTCGTAGCCGTCTGAAAAGTGCCCAGGTCGAAACAATCCAAATAAAAGAGAATTGAACACAAGATCTTTTGTTTACATGTAAGGAACACTTACCATCTCCACTACAATTCTTTCCTATACTTCTGTGTAATTGTATACTTTTAAAGCTTAATTGTTATTACAAATAACGACCGAAAAATAATCGGAGGCCCCACGAAATCGGAGGCATTGTGCGACCGCACCTTCGGCACACCTCTGGGTTGCCCCTTGTTAGACAACCTAAGGGGGGGGTAAGGTTGTAATTTAAATCTTTTACTTTCAAAAATTCTTTTATAAATAAATACAGTACAGAAACAGTATAAATAAATCAGAGTATAGAAATAATAGATAAACAACAATTATATAAACAGATATAATTTAAATGCACAGCGGAAATGTAAATAGATAAGGGAAAGAGAATACTTGACAACGATATTTTTAAAGTGGTTCACCAAACACAAAGTTGGCTAGTCCACCTCGAGAAAATAACACTTCTCGGAGATCCAATACGAAAACGTGTTCTTTACGGTAGAAACACAAACCTTAGTACAACAAACGCGAATCACTCTACTTTGAGAGATTTATGTGGATCACTCACTCTATTCAAACACTTACAAGAGGGTATAATTTTAATATGAATAATCACTCTTGAATAAGGTTTATCACTTGGATATTTTTAGAGAGTTTGATCACTTGAGTTGTGTTGCTGATTCAACTAATCGAGAGATTTTAATCTGCTATCAACTCAAGATTTCTTACTCAAAAACGAGTTTTATAATTTTAACAGTTTAAATATCAAGAGAAGAAGCTGCAGAGTCTTTATCAAATGCAGAGGAGTTAATGTGAATTCGTGGTCTTGAATGCTGGAGGTTGCAAGATATTTATACTGGATGAGCAACAGGGCAGAAGCATTCGCGGTATACCGGCTATCCCCCGCGGTATACCGTGCAGAACAAAAAGTACTTGTCAGTTGTCAGAGAGAAGGTCAACCCTGCAAAGAACAAACGGTAATGGTACCCGCGGTATACCGCGTTGCACACGGCGGTATACCGCCTGACAGTCGTACAAAAGGGCAGTGGCGCTGGATGGCTTCTTTCGGCTGAAACACTCTTTTGCATTTAATGATGAATAGTAGCAATATGATGTGATTTAATAAAATAACATATATATATATATATCATGCGATTTATATATATATTTAATATAGAAAAAAAATATATGTATTATATATATATTTGATTCAAATATATTTATATAGATACGAAATATCCAAGTGATAAAATATTTTAGGGTGTTTATCATTTTAAAATAAAATGACGAAACTCTTCAGACTTGGATTCTTCAGATAAAATTTATCGAGATCATTTAAATATCTGCACACTCAGATAAAATATTAGATAACAAATAATGCGGTGTGTTTTGTAATCATCAAAATAAATATGGAGATGTGATTTTATGTGTACCAAAAATATATCACAATATTTAAAGCTGGGTACACTTGCACCAACAATCTCCCCCTTTTTGATGATGACAAACACAACGCTAAACACGAGAGCATACTCGGTTTCTCTCCCCCTTTTGTCGAAGCAAAAAGGGTTTAAGAAAGTCGCTTATGCTCCCCCTCGAAAGATGCTCCCCCTCAAAATATGAAATATTTGAGAGTTAGTATTTTTAAGGGTTATACTCAAGCATGCCTAAACCAAGTCTTAATTTAAAGAACGCTTTTTTGTTAAGGGCTTTTGTAAAAATATCGGCTAAATTATCTTCCGAATCAACCTTTTCAAGCACGATTTTGCCTTTTTGAACATTATCTCGTAAAAAGTGATGTCTCAATTCAATATGTTTTGTACGAGAGTGTAAAACAGGATTTTTACTTAGATTTATGGCACTTGAGTTATCACACATAATTGGAATTTTGGTTAGGTGTACCTCAAAATCGGTAAGTGTGTGTTTCATCCAAAGGACTTGAGCACATGCTCTTGCGGCGGCTACATATTCCGCTTCGGTTGTAGACAAAGCTACGGATTGTTGTTTCTTAGAGAACCAAGACACAAGTGAGAGACCTATAAAGGCACATACCCCACTAGTACTTTTTCGGTCAACAATAGATCCACCAAGATCGGAATCGGCGAAACACGTTACTTCTAACTCGGGTTTCTTTGCGTACCATAAGCCAAGATTAGTAGTACCTCGTAAATATCGAAAAATACGCTTGACAGCTTCATAGTGAGATTGTTTAGGTGAAGATTGAAAACGAGCACATAAACATACACTAAACATAATATCAGGTCTACTAGCAGTTAAATATAATAAACTACCAATCATACCACGATAAATCTTTTCATTAAAATCGTTTCCCTCCTCGTCACGAGATAATTGTAAGTTTGTGGTCATTGGAGTTTCAACGGGTTTGACATTTTCAAAGTTAAACTTTTTCAACATATCTTTACAATATTTAGATTGACTAATAAAAATACCAGTTTCACATTGTTTGATTTGCAATCCTAAGAAGTATTTTAACTCTCCCATCATGCTCATTTCAAACTCGCTTGTCATTTTCGCAGAAAATTCATTACACAGTTTTTCATTAGTGGAACCAAAAATAATATCATCAACATATACTTGCACAACTACAATATCATTTTGAACATATTTCACAAATAAAGTATTATCTATTTTACCCATAATATAACCACTAGAAATTAAAAAGGTTTTTAATCTATCATACCACGCACGCGGAGCCTGCTTTAAACCATAAAGCGCCTTTTTCAATTTATAAACATGTGTCGGGTTTTCAAAACTTTCAAAACCGGGAGGTTGAGAAACGTATACCTCCTCATTTATAATACCATTTAAGAAAGCACTTTTAACATCCATTTGAAATAATTTAAAATCTTTAGCATTTGCAAAAGCGAGAAGCATTCGAATAGACTCCAACCTTGCAACTGGTGCAAAGGTTTCGTCATAATCTATACCTTCTTGTTGACTGTACCCCTTGGCAACTAAACGTGCCTTGTTTCGTGTGACTCCACCGTTCTCGTCTACCTTATTACGGAAGACCCATCTTGTGCCAATAATGGTTTGACTACTAGGGCTAGGCACTAAGTCCCACACATCATTCCTAGTAAATTGGTTTAACTCTTCTTGCATGGCCAATATCCAATCCTCATCACCTAAAGCTTCATCTATGGTTTTAGGTTCTATGGTTGAGATAAAGGCATGGAAAGCACAATGGGTATGGATTTGTGATCTAGTTGTCCTTTGGTTTAGGTCACCTATAATTTGATCTACGGGATGGCCTCGAGCGGTTCTAAGGTTAGGATCATCTATACCTTGTGGAATAAAGCACGGAGGGGCATCACTAGATTCAATATTATTTGTGGAAGGTTGGGTACTTAAATCCAAGTTGCTAAGTTGTTGTGCTAAGACGTCTCCTTCACGGATATTGTCATTTGCTAAGGGTGCACTAGGTTTGGGAGGACTCTCGTCAAAGCTAACATTTAAGGATTCTTCTACTACCATGGTCTCCTTATTTAGGATTCTATAGGCTTTGCTATTCCAAGAGTAACCTAGGAACACTCCTTCATAGGCTTTAGGGTCAAATTTGGTTAAGTAGGATTTGGTGTTTAAAATGAAACATTTACAACCAAAAACTTTCAGGTGAGCTAGGGAAGGTTTTCTACCACGGTAAAGTTCATAGGGTGTCTTATTTAGGATACTTCTAATTAGGACACGGTTAAGCACATAGGTCGCGGTAGCAACGGCATCACACCAAAACTTTTGGGGAACTTGATGTTCGTTTAGCATAGTTCTACTCATTTCTTGCAACGTTCGATTTTTCCTTTCAACAACCCCGTTAGATTGAGGTGTTCGAGGAGCAGAAAAGTTATGAGTTATACCATGTTTATCACAAAAGGCACCAAATTGTACTTCATTATCGAATTCTCGTCCATGGTCCGTACGTATGGAAACAATCGTACAACCTTGTTGGTTTTGAATTCTTTTTCCTAAAATTTTAAACTTTTCGAAAGCCTCATTTTTATGTCTCAAAAATAAAGTCCAAGTATAACGGGAATAATCATCCACAATAACCAAAGTATAAAAATTTCCTCCAAAACTTTGAATAGCCATCGGGCCAAAAAGATCCATATGTAAAAGTTCTAAAACTCTTTGAGTAGAAATAACATTTTTTGATTTATGAGAAACGTGATGTTGTTTGCCGACACGACAAGCATCACAAAAATGATTATCAAACTTTAATTTTGGCAGGTCACTCACAAGCTCCTTATTTTTTAAGTTTTGCATTAATCTTAGATTAGCGTGACCTAAACGCCTATGCCATAAAGTAGAAACATCATTAATAGAAGATAAGCATACATTTTCAGATACAACAGTTTTACAAATATATAAATTTCCTTTTACAAAACCATTTAAAAGAACTTTGCCATTTTTTATGATTTTACAAGAATCTTCTTCGAAGACAACAGTTGTATTATTTTTACACAATTGGCGAACACTTAACAAATTAAAATGTAAATTATCAACATGGTTAACATTAAGAAATTGAACATTATTGCAAGAAACTGTACCTCTACCAATTATATTTCCTTTGGAGTTTCCTCCAAAAATTACCTGTCCACCATCACATGACTTATATGATGAAAAGAGATTATTGTTTCCGGTCATGTGACGTGTGCAACCACTATCGAGTATCCAGTCCATATCAAGGTCAATCTACAATAATGAAGATGTAACTTTTATGGTCCCCATTTCTCGTGGGTCCTTGACAATTAGTTTCAATGTCAACCAACATGCATATATATAATACATTACACAATATTAATATATATATATATAATACATCAAACAATATTAATATATATATATAACACATATTAAGTCAAACAAAATATAATATATTAAACAGTACACCAATATATATATAATAAAGAATCAACCAGAAAGTATATATATATATGTGTAGTACGTATGTATATATATATATATATAAACAAAAGTACATACAATAAAATATTTTTTATATATAACATATATACAAGAATTCATATTTAAACTATATATATATATAATATATAACACATTTAAAACCATAAACGCATACCACCGGGATTATCATTACTAAACATTCCTTTTGGAATCCATTTATTTACCATTTTAATTTTGCGATTATATTTATCATACACATAAAAACAAGCATTTACATTCGCATTATTATTGGGTTTAGAATATTTATCATGATACATGCGAGCATACGGTTTTCTCGGTATATAATTTGCATTATTCATTTTACGCACATACGGAGGTTTTTGCACATATTGATTTCTTGTATTTACTTTAGGTGATTCATAAAATCTTTTGATGGGTTTACATGAACATTTATCAACACAAGTATTGGAACCAATGCCTTTTCTACATTTTATACGGTTAGGCATATTTAGCATGTTAAAGACTTTCTCATTACTACTTTGAAAAGCTTTTGCTAATAAATCATCCTTTTCATACGCATCACATTTTGCTTTTAAACATGCAATCTCATTCTCAAGAATATCACATTTTGTACAAATAATATTTTCATGTGATTTTTTATTTAAGCATGCAATTTCTTTATTTAAAGCATCACAAGATTTACAAAAATCTTTTTCTCCTAATTTAGTTTCTAATTTAGCAATTATATCCATATCATTTTCAGATTTTTGTTTAACATTATTTATTTTCTTTTTACATGCATTTACAGTTTCTTTTAACATAGCATTCTCATCTTGGTAACGATTTGCAAGAGCGGCCATTTTATGAAAAGATTCATATAATTCTTCAAGATTATTTTCATTATCACTTTCATAATCACTATCGTAATCCGAGTAAGAAGATTTTACCTCGTCGTCGCTTTCGACCATAAGACAAATGGCTTGATAGTCATCTTCTTCTTCACTCTCGCTCCACGCGCCTCCAATGAAGGCTTTCTCCTTCTTCTTTTGGAACTTGTTCTTTTTCGGACATTCATTGGCGTAGTGGTCTTTGTCACCACATGAGTAGCAAAAGCCTCTCTTTGGCTTAGCTTTATCGTCTTCACTCGAGTCGCCATTTTTCTTAACTTTTTCGTCTCGTTTATGGAACTTACGACTTCGATTTTCACCACCACGACGGTAGTTACCGTTTCTTTGAAATCTGCCATTGTTAGAAAATTTATTATTATTATTAAGAAATTTGGAAAAGTTTCTTACCAACATGGCGACTTCATCGAGAGTTTCAGATGGATCTTTCGAGGAGCTAGCTTTCTCCTTTTTCTTCTCGACTTTTGGTGTTGAGGCATTGAGAGCGATTGACTTCTTCTTGACTTGCTCCCGATCTTTGTTTCTTTTAAGTGCAATTTCATGCACTTTAAGATTACCGATCAAGTCATCTATCTTCATTATGGAAAGGTCACGGGAGTCTTCTAAAGATGTTATCTTTTGCATCCACTCCGAAGGAAGGGCTCGTAGGATTTTCCTTATATAGTCCTCGTTAGGATAAGTGCGATCCAAACCTTTCAAAGTAGTCACAATAAGGTTAAATCTTTTAAACATTGAGTCAATTGACTCATCTTGTTTCATTTCGAACAGTTCATAATCGTGAACTAAAATATTTACTTTACTAGATTTAACTTCCGTGTTTCCACGATGAGTATTATTTAAACTTTCCCATATTTGATTTGCAGTTTTATATGTATATACTCTTTCAATTTCATCAGTTGTTAAAGCAGCATATAATATATTCTTAGCTTCAAAGTTTAAACAAAAATGAGTTTCATCAGAAGTAGTCCATTCATCTATAGGTTTATCAATATAAACATCATCTTTCACAATGGTGGGTTTAAAATTCCCTTTTTCTATAATATTCCAAATCTTTTGATTTTTGCCACGCACGTGACATTCAAATAGCTCGGCCCAAATGCCAAACTTTTCAGTATCTATCAAGGGAGGTTTTGAAAACACAATATTAGTTTGTTGAGCCATTTTAAAGGAATAAAAGAAATTTATGCAGAAATTTTTGAAAGACCTGCTCTGATACCAAATGTTAGACAACCTAAGGGGGGGGGTAAGGTTGTAATTTAAATCTTTTACTTTCAAAAATTCTTTTATAAATAAATACAGTACAGAAACAGTATAAATAAATCAGAGTATAGAAATAATAGATAAACAACAATTATATAAACAGATATAATTTAAATGCACAGCGGAAATGTAAATAGATAAGGGAAAGAGAATACTTGACAACGATATTTTTAAAGTGGTTCACCAAACACAAAGTTGGCTAGTCCACCTCGAGAAAATAACACTTCTCGGAGATCCAATACGAAAACGTGTTCTTTACGGTAGAAACACAAACCTTAGTACAACAAACGCGAATCACTCTACTTTGAGAGATTTATGTGGATCACTCACTCTATTCAAACACTTACAAGAGGGTATAATTTTAATATGAATAATCACTCTTGAATAAGGTTTATCACTTGGATATTTTTAGAGAGTTTGATCACTTGAGTTGTGTTGCTGATTCAACTAATCGAGAGATTTTAATCTGCTATCAACTCAAGATTTCTTACTCAAAAACGAGTTTTATAATTTTAACAGTTTAAATATCAAGAGAAGAAGCTGCAGAGTCTTTATCAAATGCAGAGGAGTTAATGTGAATTCGTGGTCTTGAATGCTGGAGGTTGCAAGATATTTATACTGGATGAGCAACAGGGCAGAAGCATTCGCGGTATACCGGCTATCCCCCGCGGTATACCGTGCAGAACAAAAAGTACTTGTCAGTTGTCAGAGAGAAGGTCAACCCTGCAAAGAACAAACGGTAATGGTACCCGCGGTATACCGCGTTGCACACGGCGGTATACCGCCTGACAGTCGTACAAAAGGGCAGTGGCGCTGGATGGCTTCTTTCGGCTGAAACACTCTTTTGCATTTAATGATGAATAGTAGCAATATGATGTGATTTAATAAAATAACATATATATATATCATGCGATTTATATATATATTTAATATAGAAAAAAAATATATGTATTATATATATATTTGATTCAAATATATTTATATAGATACGAAATATCCAAGTGATAAAATATTTTAGGGTGTTTATCATTTTAAAATAAAATGACGAAACTCTTCAGACTTGGATTCTTCAGATAAAACTTATCGAGATCATTTAAATATCTGCACACTCAGATAAAATATTAGATAACAAATAATGCGGTGTGTTTTGTAATCATCAAAATAAATATGGAGATGTGATTTTATGTGTACCAAAAATATATCACAATATTTAAAGCTGGGTACACTTGCACCAACACCCCTGAATGTGGTTATAACTAACTTTCTAACCACATCTATGAGATCATCTTATTCTAACGGTTTAGATGGGTTTCTCGGTTTTTAAGGTTCTCTGTATATGGTGGTTTAACTTCTTTAAATTTACTTTTTCAATAACTGAAACGTAGTTATTTAATGGACAAAAATGTATTGAAAGGCAGTGGAGTTTGTTTTAATCGGTACCTATATGTACCAAATATTTTTTGTTTTTCTGAATGTAACTAATAGTTTCTAAATTTTCCGTTTTATACTTATTTGATCACTAACTTGTTGCTCTTGTAATATTAATGACGTTGATGCCGATTTATCAGCCCTTTCGTCATAAAACATTCTTAAACTGATATCTACGTCACCAAATGTTACATATCAGTAGGTTAATTACGTGGTACTGATGCAAGATACAAAATTTTAAAACCTTGTTAGAGCGATTGAAGAAAAAAACCGTTACACTAGTCACTAAACATGAAGCAAACCAAACGTTGTTGCATTTTGCCTTTATTTTATCACTATTATTTATCTCTAGAATTATGGTCGTGGTAACGATACGGTCAAGCCATTTTTCCACAACTTGCAATTTCTTATTACCATTTTCAACATCATTTTGTTGGAACTTTCATTAATAATTAACTTTTTTATCACCTTTTTGTAATATTGTTGTTAAATAAAGAAAATATCTACATACATTATATGTTTATATATATTATCCCGTATGGGTCCGTTTCCGTTATAACCCAAATAGATTGTACAAACTCAGCAAACCAATCTTAGCCGTTCATCAACTCTAATCAATATCTGATTTTATTATGTTTCTTAATCTAAAGTCATGATCATAACTATTGAACGTTATCATCTTTCATATATATCATAATCATTATTAATGAATCATAATAATTACTATAAATATATATGTTGTTTCCTAATATAGTGATTTGCAAAGTTTGTACAAATTGTTTGGTTTATAAATGAAACGCATCCTACCCCGTATAATAGTAATTACTTGATTTAATTGGTTTGGTTTAGATAACATGTCCATCACCACAAGCACTTGAAACATATATTTTTTTGTGTATATATATAGAAACAAAAAAAAGGATAAAGACAAATAGATGTGCAAAATATTAAAATAGCCCCTTATTTAATTGAGTTAACAAGATTTTTTTTTATTTTGTAAGTGACAAAGACTTGGCTCATGCAATAATATAAATCATAAGAGCATTTCCAACAGTTTCTATAAAATAGAGAAAATTGAACTTTTGTTCTCTAAATTGCTCTAACAGTTTCTCTATATGGTTCTCTAAAACTAGGTATATAGAGAGAGAAATTAATTTTTTATTCATTTCCCACCAATAGGGTTGAGTTAATATTACTTTATAAAAAATCTTTTTAAAAAGTGTATTGGGATGATAAATTTTTAGATTATTTTAATAATATGATGGATGTTAAAATCTCTAAAATAGAGAATCTGTTGAAGTTAAATGTAATTTTGTTAGAGATTTTAACTTTTGAGACTCTGTTTTAGAAAAAATTTAGAGAATCTGTTGGAGATGCTCTAAGTCATTTTTTTTGGAAACAACAATTCAGTAAAAGGCTAGCCATAAGTCATATAGGATCCGGTGCAAAGGAAAACCTCAAATAAACGGAAAACTAAGGAACACTCTGTTAGCCCTTCATCTGGACGGTATGCACATGTGCATAATAATTTGTAACATGCACACGTGCATATGCACAAATGCATAATGCACAAGTGCATAAAAACCAAAAAAAACACATTAATTTACCTGTATGCACAAATGCATACCGTCCAGATAAAAAGCTACCAATGTGTTCCTTAGTTTTCCATTTTTTTAAGGTTTTTCCTTGAACCTTCCTCAAGTCTCTCTCACACACACACACATATATATATATATATATTTGGATTTTAAAATCAGATAACATTTGTGAACCATATGAGCCAAATTTATAATTTACTCTATTATAAATATTTTGACATGATCCACAACATTTAATTGGTAAGAAAAAACTAATTTTTGGGAGAAAAAGTAATAAAGTTAAAAATTCAAAAAGAAAAGAATATTAAATTCACAAAGAAAAAGTTCCACTTCATAAAGTCTATGTTGATATGGACTACAAGAATTTTGTAAGAAGACTTCTTTTTCTCGTCGTTATATAATGTAGAATTTTGATTAATAGCATTTTTTTTTCAAAAGCATGTTATTAAAATATTAAAAATTTGATTTTATGACAAAACTAATAATTATTTTAAAATTGACAATTAAAAGTGTTATGAATATGAAGAAGGCTTATTAAAATTATATAAAAATATATATATACATCAATAACAATTTTAACAGATATAAGTTTTACATTGGCGTAAAAATTAAGGTAAGAACCAAAATTCTTGTATAAAAATTCAAAAGAAATTAGTGATTTATAAGAAGTTTATTTTTTGCTTATAACTAGAACATCTCGTCACAACTCACAACCCTTATCCTACTTAGATATTCTTTGGAAAAAATAAGCTAGCTTATAAGCTAGTTATTTTTTGAGTACATGTTTGGATTAACATAAGTTAGCTTATAGGATTGTGAGGAGTTTTTTGTGATTTTTTTCAATTATATCTTCATTAATAATAATTATGATTTATTAACTATTAATCATAAATAAACATTAATTATTACTAATATTAATAAATTGTAATTAATATTAATTAATATTAATAAAAAAACCTATTAATTAAATTTTATCTATACATTGATGTTTTCAGTTATTTAGAATTATTGATAATCATATAAGTTACTTTTATATTATTATGTTTTTAATACTAGTCAATATATTTTCGTTATCAAATTACTTTTATGTTTTAATTATTATTAAATTATTTATATTTATTCGTATTATATGTAATGATTATTTAAAATCATAAGCTAATGTAGATTTTTCCTAGAATTTCTTTTAACAAATTCAAAAAAAAATAAAAAAAAAATAATAATAATAATAATAATAAATTTTAAATTCTTTTAATTAACATATTATATTATTTAATTTTTCTTTACGTATTTTAATTAACATATTATATTACTATAAATTTGTTTTAATAATATTACTAAATATTGGATTAATTGTTTTTTCAAGATATTCTTTTTGGTTATTTTACATACTTATTAGCTAGTTTTGACAAACGTGACTTATTCATCAGCTAGCTTATCGGTCATCAACTAGCTTATCAGCTAGTTTGCCAAACATAGCCTTAAATGAGCTTATAAGACCATCTACTACAATACAATTTCTACCACAATTTCTTTAGTGTCGCGTTAGCTTTAGAAATATATACATATAATAAATAAGTAACTAGCATGCCATGTGTTGTCTTCTGGTGAGTCGATTACAGTATTTTCCCGCCTAAACATGTATCTGGACGCAGTTTACATTATAAGTTCAATTAGCACACTCACATTCACTCCTCCTTAAATCTCTCCTTAATTCATTTTTTTTAATTTATACGTTACATTTACTACACTTATAATTAGGTATGTAGTTTACTTTTAATCTCTTACTTTTTCATTTTTCATTTTAGACTCTTATCATATAAACATAAATAATGTATATGAACTAAAATGCATTAAAAAAATATTTCTATTTTTACAAATTATACCATTGTAATCGCTTCGTCAATACCTTCGAAAAATGAGCACAATATTGAATATTTTTGGATTTAATTATATTATTAAATACCATAAATATATACGAATTAATGTGTCGTGATTAGTATGAGATTTGTTGAAATTAGTATGGGATTTGATACAAATAATCACTAAATTGTCGTGATTTTCTTTTTGCAATTTCATATCAATTTTTATTTCAAAGTCGAATTCCTTCGACGAATTACATTTCTATCAAATTTCATTCTGTCAACGAAACACTCTTAGAATTATCATAAGAGATTTAATTACTTGGAGAAAAAAAGATATCACTTATCAACTGACTTTTGGATTATGACTTCGAACCTTTTTCAAAAATATAATATGCAAATATTTTAGTATAGTATATTTAATTATTTATACTTTCTTAATCATTATTATATTATTTCCTCTAATTTTTTTGACCAATTAACCATATTGACCTTTAATTTTATACATCTGATATGCGATTTAAAAGCGTATAAATATGAACATGAAACAAAATTATTTTTTTGAATTCTCGGCTTTAGATTTGAGATACTTCGCGCCGCATTGCGCGACATCGCGCGCAGGTACTTATCTAGTTATCTATAAATTACTCTCCACTATAAGAATTTGTAACCAATTTATTAAGTGACACCTCATGATAAAAGAATAAATTATATTGTAATCAAATAACAACAAACCACAACTAAATATCCGTTCCGTTACTTAACTTAATGCAAAATGATTTATAATTAATAATTGTTATAAAGTAAAATAATTTAATAAAATAAAATATTTTATTTTGATTTATAAAATATTTTTACTCAATAAATTAATCTTTATAATTATGCATTAAAAAGAACTATTTTTTTAATATTTCATATACTTTTGATCTATTTACCTATACTTAATTTATTAATAAAAAACGAAAAACTATATTAAATACACACCTTTTAATAAATGTTAAAACTTTAATTTAAATCCACAGTAGTTTGTCAAATCTCATTAACTAAATTAACCTATTAGATACTTGTATGTGATTTGGTGTAACAATCAAAAATCTCAAAACCAGTAGAATATAAAATAATGCCAAAATGGCCCAAAATTCAACAAGTCAACCTGCAGTGTTTGGGCCCCTTCTCTGTTAACACTGTGTATGGTTTGGTTGTGTGGTTATATATTGTCTATTTTTCAAAAAATAAATAAAAAATTCAACAAGTCAAATACTTAAATACATCTCATAAGTTTACGATGGGTAAACACCCCCATAATTGGGAATAACAACATAGTTAAGTCTCGAAAGTCTAAACAAGAGACTACGAATCTTCAATCTATCCTCTAGGCTCCGAGCTCACAATTTGCCTTCTCTTTTGTTCGAGCTTTCACTAACATGTTTACCTGAAAATGGTTTTCAGATTTATAAAAACAAGGATTAAATAAACCAGAGGTCTAGTGAGTTCTCTCAAATATCAACATTACACCACCGATATCAACCAAAATGAGTTATAAAAACATTTAGACATAATTCACACCTTTAAACTATCATGCACACACACACTTAGCACATGTAGATGACACGTTTAAAGTCACGCACACCTGTGCAATGTGTTCGGGCTCACACCTGCCCTTATGCATTTCAATTAGGTCACACCTCCCATAACAAGTCATCTCATGCCCCACCCCAATGAATGCACTTTGAATCTCAAATACAAAACTGAACATGATTTATAAAAGTGTAAGATAATCATTTCAATGAACATCATGCCTAATCAAAGCTTGTATATCAATAAAAGTAAGTTAAGAAAACTCACCTGTCGTCCAAGCTTAATTCCGACTCTTGAAGTTAAGAGTTCCCAAACGAACAACTAAATTCCACGATATACGAATGGGGTTAAACCACCTAAATACTCCCCAAAACCATCTATAACCATCCCAAAGTTAAGCCCCAATATGTGCCTCATCCTAGCCCCAAACGAGAAAAAAAACAAAAAATGACCAAACAAAAGTGTTTGGCGACTTCCAAGCGACCAAATCCGCTTGCGGGTCGCTTTCAACATTATTTTGGGTCTACACAAATTTTCAGCAAGATTCCCCAAAGTCTCTCATGTCCAAACCTTTCCAAGTAGATTTTAAGCTCTTAAATCGAGGGAATCATTGTACTAAAACCCCTTTAACCAATGACCAAACATCAAAACATCATTTAGTCCATCCAAATACATCCTTAAATGAGGGTTTTATCCACAAAAACTTGAAAATAGAAAACCCTTGATGATACCATTAACAATGGAGATTTTTCTCAAATAACCAATTGGAAAACCAACAATAACCAATCCAAATATCAACCCATCAAGATTTATAAGCAAAAATTCAAAGAAAGAGAGAAATCTTTAACAAAATCCCAAGAACTTGCATAAATCTCTATTTAAGAATAATCCAAACCCTTGAAACTATTGGTGAAAAATCCAATGATTCCATATTGAGAGACATAAATCAATCTCCAAAATAATATGGGTTTTATAAAATAAGTTCCATTAAGGAAACCCCAAACATTTATAAAATTAACCAATTGAAGCTCCAAACCCCAAAATGGGTATACTCTAAACCATGAAGGAATTTAAAGCTTAAAGAAAAATAAGTATGATTATACCTCAAGATGGTGAATCACCCAACTAATATTCACTTTCTTCCACTTCTTCATCAATCTCCTTCCATTTGGGAGTCTGTTTCTCCAAGAAAAGTTTTCACACACATAAAGGTGTGGAATACTAATTGTCGCTAATGGAGCAAATGAGGAGATAATCCACTTTTTACTTTTAGGCACTATATTACATCTTAATTTGATCCTCCAAAAATGTAGCATAAATCAAAACACCCCCTACACTTCCATTATATTGCCAAAATCATGATGTGGGTTATTACATTTGAGTTGGTTTTCATGTTTAAGAAGTATGCTATGAATGATTTGAGGCATATCACTACTAAACGAAAGGCTTTTATCTACGAACTTTTTCCTGGAAAATCTGTCTCTAAAAGGTGATTCGCCATAAAACTGTCATAAAAGTTGGTGGGTAACGCAAATCAGTGACAGATTACCCAGAGATTCTCTAGGTAATCCATGTGTATTTTCTCGAAAAATATCGGATTCTACCGAACCATTAATATTTTCTGGGTGATCACTGACGGAAATTTCCCTGTGTGAATTTTGTGGGTAAAAATTCACTTGTTTTGTACTGTAATGATAGTAAAAAACTAAAATTAACATCATATATTAGTTAATGATCAGACTATTGGTATTTTTTTATAACCAAAATATCATTTAATAAATTATACCATACGTTTTCTATAAACATAGTTCACAAAACATCAAAAGCTACGATTTAATATAAAACAATTTCTTATTAAGAAATTATATTTGGGTAAAATTTCTTATAATCTATGATTTCTTATACTATTCACTATTAGGCCATCCGTACCCCATTCGGGATGGGGCTCGGGATGGCATGCGGGATGGCGGGGATGGGCTACGGGTGTTGCGGTATCAGCGGGGCGGGATGGAATCCGGGTTCCCCATCCCGGTTCATCCCGAAGGGTTTTAAAAAAAATTTAATTTAATTTTAAAAAATCATGCCGTTGAACGGCTCTTTGTAAAAAAAAAAAATTCTCAATTTAATCCCACTATATATTTAACCCTCAACCTCTTATTTCTCACACCTCTCAACCTCTTATTTCTCACACCTCTCAAACTCTCTCAAATTCTCCCAACCTCTTATTTTTCACACCTCTCTCATCATGAATCCAAACAGAACACCTACATCCCGTCGTAACCGACCGAATACACCACAATCGCAAGAAGATCAAGAGCTTGGTTTCCAAGCGTTTACACAACAAGGTTATCATCCGCAATTTTCGCAACAATTTCCGCCACAATTTCCGCAACAATTTCCGCCACAATTTTCGCAACAATTTCCCCAACAATTTCACCAACAATTTTCGCAACAATTTCCTTACCAATTTACACGTCCCGGTTTGATTGAACAAGGTTTTACTCCGGCCAACTACAATCTTCCTTCACCCGCAATCAATCTCGACAACGACATTGTTCCGGAAACCCAACCTTCTACCCCGAACACACCACAATCTATCCCGACACAACAATCTAACCCGGAACCATCAAATCCGAGACCAACGAAAGCCGCCAAACAAACGTGGAGTAAAGCCGAGGAACTCACGTTAGTGTCGGCGTGGGTTGACGTTTCGGAGGACCCCGTGGTCGGTAACGCACAAAGCGGTGGTAATTATTTTTATTGTTATTATTATTATTATTATTATTATTATTCTTATACTTAATTTTACATAAATGTAGGAAGTTTTTGGGGCCGAATCGGGCATGTGTTCTTTACTCGCATGGGTCGTCAACCAGGTTATATATCAACCCATCAACTCAATAGCAAGTTCAACGACCTCAATAAAAGAGTTAATTCGTTTGGCGGCATCTACAACAACTTGCTCAATAATAGATCAAGCGGGATGAGTGAGGCCGATATATCCCGAACGACACACGAACGGTATCTAGCACGCCATAAAGTTGCTTTCACTCACGAACAAGCTTGGGACGTCCTAAAAAATGTCCAAAATGGGGAGCCGTTCCAACGATGACGACAACTTCATCGCGGGGTTCAAAACGTACCCAACCTTCCGATGATGACGATGACGAGCAAATTCAACGACCCATCGGGAGAAACAAGGCAAAAAAAACATCAACGAGTAATACGTCCGGGACGAATACGGACGAAAGTGTTACTCAGTTGTTGACGACGTTCAACGACAAGATTGATGATACAATGGAATACAAAATGAAAAAACTCGATCTCGAAATCTCACGCTCAAAACTCGAACGACATAGGTTGGAACAAGAACTCGAAATCGAACGCTCAAAACGATTTGAGAAAGACTTCGAGTTTTTCATGACCCCGCATGATCACCTTACGGGAAACGCTTTGAGGGTTACTTTAGCGAGAAAAGAGTAAATTCAAAAATTTCATAATTGGTAGTGTTTTGTATTTTGTAATTTTTATTTTTAATGAATGGTATGAATTTTTATTTTTATTATTTATCTTATTTTTATTTATTAAAAAATATATAAATATTTTTATTTTGTTAAATAATTAAATGTATAAATAAAAGAATTAAAATAAATGAGGTGGCAAAAGGGTTTGAGGGAATGGGGTAAGGGTGTTTAGGGATTGAGTGAGGGATTGAGAAAAGCTGATGTGACGCTGATGTGGAGATGGAATCTTTGAAAGATAGAGGGATGGGGTACTGATGGCCTTACATCAACCAAAAATACTGATGTGACTTTAATAATTACCAAAAGTTAATTTCCAATAAAAAATCATACACTCAACTATCATAATTTATTATTAACAAATTCCTAAGAAATTATTAAAATTTTACCATAATGGATAGTCTAAGCTTACAAATATTATTCTGTCAATATATAGGATGAGTTGTTATATAAGGCCATCCGTACCCGGTGCGGGATGGGCTCGGGATGGCCAGCGGGGTCATGCGGGGTGGGCTACGGGGCGAGCGGTATCAGCGGGAAGGGATGGAATGCGGGATCCCCACCCCGTTTCATCCCGAAGCATTTAAAAAAAAAGGTTTGGTCCAATAAGAAGTCAACACGTGGATTAGATAAATGAAATAATAATTAAAATAAATGAGGTGGCAAAAGGGTTTGAGGGAATGGGGTACGGGTGTTTAGGGATCGAGTGAGGGATGGAAGAAAAGCTGATGTGGCGCTGATGTGGAGTGGAATATTTGAAAGATTCCCTCCATGGGGTACTGATGGCCTAAGTACATTATAACCCCAAATCTTTAACATGCATTTAACAAGTTTATTAAAAAGCACTATAACTCAATCTCTAAATTTGTACAAGGTTTAATTATGCATCTTTATCAAACACTGTAAATTTGAAGTCAGACAAGAAAGTGTTAAATATGCACCAAAAAACAAAACCCTTTACCAAGAAGTTTCCTTTGACCATAGAAAAAGACCATAAAAGCTCATTCAACTACTAGTATTTAAACCAAACTAGTTTCTAGTTCTTGAATAATTCCCAAAACCCAATCTAGTTTTCTTTATCTTATCAAATATTGGTTGGTAAGAAGCAGGAAGTCGACGTTTAAGGCGTAAAAGTTTCATCGTCTATCTACTGTTGACGTAAGTTATGAAGGTTTCAAAGTCGGATATGCGATCAGGGTTGAAAAAAGGTGCATGGAACGTAGAAGAAGATCAAAAGTTAATAGCTTATATCCAGAAATACGGTATTTGGAACTGGTCTAAGATGCCTCCGTATGCCGGTAAGTTAATAACTATTTGTCCAATATAATGATATTGTTGTTTTTTGCACTATCTTGAAAACCCTTCAAAAATAGAAGAAGGTTGTATTATATTCAAGGTTCTAAATGGCGTGAGGCGTGACGTGGCGACGAGACCAAGCCTTAAGAGCCATGACGAAGCCATGACGTTTATCAAGGCGTGACTTATGACGGCAAATCTCTATGTCACATATAATATTATATATAAAAACATATGTTTTGTAGTATTAATCGATGAGTCAATGACAATAAACATGTTAAATTATGTTATATATTAAAAACTAGCAATTAAGACATTAAAAACGTAAGGAAATTAAATCAAATATCGCGTTATAAAAGACCACACATTAGGCCATGGCGTGCCACAAGCATAACGTGGCGTGAGACACAAGCCTTGAGTCACGGCGCGCCATGGCGGCTGTCGCGACGAGCCTTTTAGAACAGTGTTATTTATATTTAATATGATTGTATTTTTTTTACTGGTTTTAGGTCTTTCGAGATCCGGGAAAAGTTGCAGGTTAAGGTGGATGAATTACTTGAAGCCAAACATAAAACGAGGAAACTTCACCGCTGAAGAAGAAAAACTGATAATTCATTATCATTCGATTCTTGGAAACAAGTAACACATCCAACTAAACGCGTACTTTCTTTGCATTTTCTAAATTCTCAACTTTTACTTTTGGGTTTGTTATTGATTTATAAGATGTTATTTTGTCAAATTAAAATCTTTTGATTGGTTGTTATGGTCATGAATAATACCATAATTACATTAATTTAAATGGCATAAAATTGGTTTTTTAATTATGCGTATTTTAAATATCTGAGAGATAATGGTTCATGTAAGAACAAAAAAACTTAATTGTGGAAATCAGCTTTTATATATATATATATAGGGTCAGGTTCAGGGAAAAATCTCAAATAAACGGAAAACTAAGAAACATTCTGGTAGTTCTTCATCTGGACGGTATACACTTGTGTATACAGGTAATTTGTAACGTGCACAAGTGCATAAAAACCAAAAAAACAACTTAATTTACCTTTATGCACAAATGCATACCGTCCAGATGAAAGACTACGAGGGTGTTCCTTAGTTTTCTATTTATTTGAGGTTTTCCTTTGAATCTCTCTCTCTCTCTATATATATATATATATATATATATTGGTGCATATATATACAATATCAAAATGTGTATTTTGTCAATTAATATATACATCAATACATACCTATTATGTATGCAATTATAAATTTATGCATTGATGTGTAATACTTTTCTAAAATTATTTTGTGTATATGCATCAATGAATATATATGTTCTTAATATTTTTGTGGTTCATACATTAACTAAACCTTAACCTAATAATTATTTAAAATCACATTTCTATTAGAAAATTTCAAATTTAGTAAAAGGGCAATATATATGAAATGAAGAATATTTTAAAACCTCAAATATATATTTTTAAAATATAGTTTCTGAAAATAGTATCAGAATAAAATGATGTTCCGTTTTCATGCATTTCGGCGAATGTCCAATTGTTGCATAAATGGAATTAAAACCAGGGAAAATGGGAAATTGGCTAAAGTAGTCAAACCAAATTTGAAAACTGATATCCTAGCTATACACTCTTCCGGTTTATTAAAATAGCCAACGGGTCCGCACTCTGACCCGACTCGAAGAGTGCGGACCGCAATCAAACACGTGTCAATCCCTTATTACCCCTAAAAATGCGATTTTCCTTAAAAAAATTACCTAGGTCTGCACTATAAAAAAATTTAAAGAAAATCTGTCAGATTCGTACTTTTGAGCAGGTCCGCAATTGCGAATTGCGGACCTAGGAGTGCGGAGTGCAAACTCATTGACTGTTTGTGCAAAACGCGGAGAGAAATGGCTAGGAGGCCCATTTTCGATTTCCCTTTGACTATTTGAGTCAATTTCCCTTAAAACCAACCATATTCACAATTTAACCACAACATTTTCATCTAGGCTTTGCCTAGACTACATCATTGGCAATTTGGAAACAAACAAAGCGGCCGTCTGAGACTAAGCCTGGCCACAGAATGTTGCCGCCTGATATTCTCTATTAGACGTCATAACTTGATATTCAAATGTTTAACTAGTTTTTTACAAAATTATGTTTATTACAGATGGTCTGCGATAGCAACAAAGTTACCTGGAAGAACAGACAATGAAATAAAAAACCATTGGCACACCCATATCAAGAAACAGGCCCGTCAAAAGAAACAAAAGACTCAAGATCCACTGCCAGAAACAACACCTGTAGATTTGGAGACATCAAATCATTATGCTGAAAGTTCAGTGGAGTCTTTTGATCACTTATTCTCGAGTATCTCAGATGACAATAGCACATCATCATGCATCTTTGATACAAGTTTCAGATCTGAATCTATGGTCGACTTTGGAACTGGTTATAATATGAGTTCAGTGGAGTCTTTTGATCACTTCTTCTCGAGTATCTCAGATGACCATAGCACATCATCATGCATCTTTGATACAAGTTTCAGATCTGAATCTATGGTCGACTTTGGAACTGGTTATAATATGAGTTCTCCTGGAACAATTGAAGATGTTGAAGGTTTTTGGCAACAACTTTGCTATAATGACGGGGACTTCGACTTCGGCCTCCAAAATCTTCTTGAGCATACATGTTCTGATGATTCGATTGGTTACTATAGTTAGCAAGATGTTTAAGTTGTGCAATGATTAGCTAGGGGGCTGTTTGTTTACCTCCTAATAGTTCCATTAAGAGGCAACCTCTGAATCGATAAGAGGTGAATCTTGTTTGGCAAAAAAAATCTGCCTCTTAATGGTCCTAAAACTCTCTGAATGATTTTGTATCGTGGGTCTCCCTTAACCATTCAGCGCCCTAATATCATTCTGAACAGTTACCAAACAACCATATTTCATTTTGCTCTATATCATAAGAGTCTCTTAATCATTCTGACCACTTAATCATCATATATACCAAACCATTCAGCAACTGCCAAACAACCCCTAGGTTTGTTCAAACTATCGAATTTTTGTTAGAGTGATTCAAATGGTTTGATATCAATCAAATATCTTCAAGTGGTTAATGTATTGTTAATAACCTATAAGGCTATAACTTAGCGCTTATGAGGCCTTCACATATCATACTCTTTATCAGTATGTGATGAGTTGTCACAAACTTTTTAACTGAAATGACTTAGGGCTTATAATGCGCCCAAAATTCTTAGTCTTTAGGGCATCCGCAATGGTCGACCTATTGCCAAAGACTTGAGGAATAAAAAAAAATAAAAAAATAAGGTGGGACCCACAATAACTTGATCTCAATTTAGAAACCCTCTCACAAGACTTCTTCAAATGACTTGGTCTGCACCAAGTCATTAGTATCAAGCTATTACTTTAATTAATAAACAAATGGTGGGGTCCACCACTCAAAGACTTGATCAAGTCTTTTTTGGTCACCATTGGAGATGCTCTTATAAGTATGGAATGGGTTGTCACACAATATATACATACATTAGTAGGGTCTGGTTCAAATAAGAAAGCTAAATATCATGAGAAAGTAGGAAGGTAAGGAAGGCTAAAGAAAAGGTTCATATGTCAAACATTGAAAAAATTCGAAAAATCTATTTGAAGATGTATATCAGCATATGTGAATCGACTTTACAGATTATTCATATGAGATCATATTATTCAAATAAGGGTCCAACCCACTATATTGCATACAGTGGCACGGGCCAATGCTTCGTTTCTCTATCGTAGTGTATAAAATATATAGGGTCATGAAAGGTGCCATTGTAACATTTGGTTTTGTGCAACCGTATATATTTTGAAACTACAATGTTAACACAAGTTTCTCTATTTAGAGTTGGTTTGCTGATTTTTCTCCCACACCCGGTGCGGGTTCGAATTCCATTTGTATCATTTTCTTAGTTTTTACCCTTTAATTTCAGATTTATAATATTTCTGAAACATTTACAATAAATGACTCGAACACATGACCTCGTATACGAAAAACAAGTAACTAACCAATAAAGATTTTGAAAAAAATATTCATATCTTCTCTTCTTATAGTCAAATAATGCAATCCCTTCAAAAGATTCATAGGTTCACCTTTGGTTTAAATATACTTTTTTAGTGTTTCATATATAAACTTTCCCTTCTTATCTTTTTGTGATGACTCGGGTAAGTTACATCATACTTTTATGTCTTAAATTAAGTTAAAGGGAAGTTTTCTAATTATGTGTATAAGGCCATCCGTACCCCATCCCTCCTATCTGTGAAAGATTCCCCTCCACATCATCGCCACATCAGCTTTTCTTCCATCCCTCACTCCATCCCTCACGATCCCTAAACATCCGTACCCCATTCCCTCAAACCCCTTTGCCACCTCATTTATTTTAATTCTTTTATTTATACATTTAATTATTTAACAAAATAAATATATATATATATATATATTTAATAAATAAAAATAAGATAAATAATAAAAATTAAAATTCATATCATTCATTAAAAAATTAAAAATTACAAAATAAATTTAAAAATCTACTCGTCGTCATTGTTGGGAACTTGGATACGCCAAATATGTTCGACCAAATCCGACCGAAGGTTATTATGAGTTTCCCGGTTTATGACTTCTCGAACATTTGCCGCGCGTTGTGTCTCACTGATTTGGCTTTCGATATCATTCGTGAAAAAGTCGTTTTCCACGTCACCACAAATAGCATGGTTTTCGTCTTCGAGTATCATATTGTGTAATATGACACAAGCGTACATAATGTTTCTCAATATTGCCGGTTCCCATCCGCGTGCCGGGTTATGAAGTATATGCCAACGTTGTTTAAGCACGCCAAAAGCTCGTTCAACATCTTTACGTGCGGATTCTTGCGCGGACTTGAACTTTTGTCGTTTAGAGTCTTGTGGGCACGTAAATGATTTTACGAAAGTAGCCCATTCCGGATATATCCCATCCGTTAGATAATATCCATGCTTGTAGGTGGCTCCATTCACCTCAAAAGGGCAGTCGGGTGCTTTTCCATCATATACATCGTTGAAGATGGGCGACTGATTGAGAACATTGATGTCATTGTTGGAACCGGCAACACCAAAGTATGCGTGCCAGATCCATAGATCTTGAGAGGCCACTGCTTCTAGCATGATTGTCGGGTGCTCATGATCACCTCTCATGAATTGACCTCGCCATGCATTCGGACAATTTGCCCACGCCCAATGAGTACAGTCTATGCTGCCGAGCATGCCGGGAAATCCGTGTTTAGCTTCATGCGCGGCGTACAACATCTGAATATCAATAAAAGTAGGCCTGCGTAAATATTTTTGACCATACAGTTCAATAATACCTGTGCAGAATTTGTACAGACAATCTCGTGACGTTTTCTCTCCCATACGGATGTACTCGTCAAGTGCGTCAGCAGCTACTCCATACGCCAATTGCCGAATAGCGGAAGTACACTTTTGTATCGGAGAAAAACCTTGTTTGCCTAACCCGTCAAACTGAAGTCTAAAATACGGATACCCTACTTCTAAATCTTCAACTATTCGTTCGAATAGTTGTCTGCTCATCCTGAACCGCCGCCTAAACATATCCGGTGTATAAATCGGGTTGACGCCAAAGTAGTCCCGCATAAGCCGCTCGTTTGCAGTTACTCGACCTCTTTCAATGTTTGCGGCCCTCTCTCTTGTTGACGATGAGGCGGTGCTACCATACAGCGATTGTGCAGCATGTCGAAAAATTTCCCTTTGTAGATTCAACAACTCGTCGGTGTCTACGGATGATGATGATGCGGTTGGTGAACCGGGTTGTGGCGAATCCATATTGTTTAATATATAGAGGTTGAGAAAATTTGAGAGAGTTTGAGAGGTGTGAGAAATAAGAGGTTGAGAGAATAAGAGGTTGAGAGGTGTGAGAAATAAGAGGTTGAGAGGTGTGAGAAATAAGAGGTTGAGGGTTAAATATATAGTGGGATTAAATTGAGAATTTTTTTTTTTTTTTAAGAAAGAGCCGTTCAGCGGTTATTTTTTTAAAAATTTAATTAAAATTTTTTTTTTTTTTATAAAACCCTCGGGATGGCTCGGGAACCCAACCCCGCTCACCATCCCGCCCCGCAACTCCATCCCGGGCCGTAGCCCAACCCCGCCCTCACCCCGCTGCCACATCCCCCATCCCGAGCCCCTTCCCCGCTGGGGTACGGAAGGCCTAAGTTAGGGGTAAGTTGAGTATTTTGGCTATTTTAAGTTAATGGGTCATTTAGTTATTTAGGGAAAGTGGGGGATTTAGTAGTGCAATTTTTAGGATATATATATATATATACATATAGAGAGAAAAATGTTCAAACGAGAACGCTAACTATTTACGAGAACACGAGAACGGCTGCTCATGTACAAAATCACATGTGATTTTACACTACCTGGATTTTGTACAAAATCACATGTGGTTCACGTCCAGATTTTCAGGTAGTGTAAAATCACATGTGATTTTATACGTGAATCACATGTGATTTTGTACATGGGCGGCCGTTCTCGTAAATAGTTAGCGTTCTCGTTTGAACCTACCTATATACTCTCTCTCTCTCTCTCTCTCTATATATATATATATATATATATATATATAGAGAGAGAGAGAGATGATTTGTTCTCATCCTTACCAACTTTCATTTAAACTCGGATTAGCGTGTGTGTGTGTGAAGGTGCGATTGAGAGAGAGACGTCGAGGAAGAAATCTCAAGCTTTGGTTTTAGAAGATTTTGGTTCAAGTTTGATCAATTAGCAAGGTATGTTTTTTATATTTTCTAAGTTTTTCTTTAAGTTTTATGATGATATTATTGGTTGGGTTTTGGGTTTTATAGTGTTTTATGAAGGACTTGAGGAACTTAGTTTTGGGCTAATTTATAGAGTTGATACAACTTCTTTCTTGAGTTTTTCAGTGTTTTGGGAAGGTTAGAATAATTTGTATTTGATCAGAGTTGAGTTTTAGGGTCGTGCAATAAGTTGAGTTTATCACATAACTTGTGCAATAATTGGGTATATCACATGAAGCGTGTGCGATAAGTTGGTTTATCTCATAAAGCATGTGCGATAAATTAGAATCATCGCACAAGAGTTGTGTGATAAGTGAGTTCATCGCTCAAGAGCCATATGATAAATGTGTTCATTGCACAAGGCATGTGTGATAAGTGGGTTCATCGCAGAAAGAGGTGTGCGATAGTTGAGTTTTTTCAGCATATGTTGTTGTCATTTGGGGCATTTCAGGTATTGTTTAGAGTCCATAGACTGTAGTAGAAGTTATATCTTCTAGTTATAATTGTATGTGTTTAAATCAAATCATGTTGTTCAGTTGTGAAGTTCAATGCGTGGGGTGATCATGTGTGAGTGGAAGTTGATCATATTAGCATTCAGGTGAGTTTTCTTTAGTCATTTTCAAACTGGAATATATATATTTCTAAATGATGAAAATTAATACTGGCAATATTATGAATTGTGTTGGATTGTGGATAGTTGTTTATGTTATATATTGCACTATCGTGTTGTGTTAGAACGCCAGCTACACTTATCGCGTTGTGCTAGAACGCCAACATCACTATCGTGTTGTGCTAGAAAACCGACAATGTTGTGCTATAAGGGTGCGTTTGGTACGCAGACTGGATGGGACAGGACGGGACAAAAAAAATAGTCCCATGTTTGGTATGCCATGGGACAAAAACAAGTTTTCATGGGACAAAACTTAAGATTTTTTGTTCCACCAAAATAGGTGGAACAACATGGGACTAAAACATAAGATTACTAAAATACCCCTTTTTTCAACGTAACCTAGATTAAAATTATCTCCTCCAGTTCAGTCCCGTCCCGTCCCGTCCAGTTCCGTCCCGTCCTGTCCCGTCCCCTCCCGTCCCGTCCTATCCGGTGTGCGTACCAAACGCTACCTAAGGGACGATGCTTCAAGACACAGAGTGTAAAGTGAGATTTTGTGCTTTAAGGCACGGGGTGAGATTTTATGCTATAAGGCACTGTGCGTCAAGGTACGGAGTGTAAAGTAAAATTTTGTGCTTATGGACACAGTGTGAAGAGTAACAAACAAAGATACATTGATACATGTTTGTTATTTTTTATTTTTATAATATCATGTACAATCTGATAGGGATTATCACACTAGATCACTTGATTTAACCCTCATTGTTTTCATAATATGTAATTCTAGGGAAGGCGCGATTTGGAGATAAAGGAAAAGGGAAAATGTGACTTGTGTATGGATCTGCTTTGTTGTACTCTGAATATGCTACCTGTTACTGTCTCTCAAGCTGAACTATGTGTATTTGAAGTTGTTTGTAGCAATGCTAGTGTTGGGATCTCATATTAATAGACTTGTATATATTATGATGTAAAACAAAAAGTTTGTACGAAGTTTGATAAATTTATTGTATAATTTGGGTTTTAAAGGACCAAATTGCCGAAAATAATTTATAACTTCACCAAAATTTATAGTACATAATGTAATAACCGGGTTTGTTTTGTAATTAGAGTATAATTGTAACGACCCAATTCCCATAACATACATCATAATACATAACATTCATACATAACATTGATTTACAACAAAAGTTACATAACAAACCAAGTACGGTCTCAATAGTCTTGACATTACAAAATATATAAAAGCTTCCTAATCAACATCCAACAAAAGCTTCCTATACTTCATCCTCTCCTGCCGATCCTTAACCTGGAAAACATATTTTTGAAAACAAAATGAGGGTTAGACCAAACGGGTCTAGTGAGTTAATCCCGGTCCTTTCCAAAATCATTATCAAACCTTTTATGTAAATCCTTTGTATCAAAATAGTTTAGATAAACCTTTCGTAAAATATAAACATACCACACGTATTTAAATACCAATCCAGACTCGTGCATCGTGTACATCTCATTCACCTTATTCCTCCACAAATGGCCATATTAGTTGGTAGCAAGCCAACTAATAAATCAACAACCGGTCCGCTCACCGGAACCCGGCTACCTGTCGGTCCGCACACCGGAACCCGACTACTCACCGGTCCGCACACCGGAACCCGGCAACAAGTGCACTCGTGTAGTGCAAAGCTTATATAAATACAATATATATCTCATTACATCATATTGTCATTTACATACACATAATCATATTCCTACCACATAATCATCTCATATATATATACACATATATATGTATTCCAGTTCAAAAACGTTTTAAAGCAAAACTCACCTTGAATGCTTAAAATACGCTTCCAAGCCTTTCTCCGAGCTATCCGATCCTTTATCCAAATACCTCAGAATCTGAAACCATTTACATACAAATATCTCCTTACCAACTTATGTATAAGACTTACTAGCAGGTTATGGACTCTAGATACATCTACATAACTTTTATCCTCAAAATTACCCAAACAGCCAAGTTATCCGGACAACCCAAACAACCCGGACAACAAGACTTTTCCGGACAACCTCAGTAATCCGGACAGCAAGACTAATCCGGACAACACGAGGAATCCGGATGCCATCCGGACTCTAAATCATCCGGAAACCATCAATCAAATCGTCCGGACACTATCAACAACTTATCCGGACACCCCCAAAGAAGCTACCCGGACACATTCAACTTATCCGGACACCTCTGTCGGTTTACCCCATTTTTGCCCAGAAATCGACAGAATCAACCCCAGAAGTGTTTGTGATGTTTCTACTCCGATAGGAACCATTAACTAGTAATTACAAACATAAAATACAAAGGAACTTACCTTATTTTCACTTCCAAATACTCCAACTTGAATCTCTAGCCTTCTTATCTTCTTTTACTTCTTTTCTCCCCAAAACACTCTCACACACACACACTTTCAAAAATCTGGATGAATCTGCTGAAAATGAAATATCTAAATATCCTAAGGGATAATATCCATTCCATATTTACCATTTAAACCTTTAACTATCCACTAATGATCAAATACCCTTAAACTTATAAATTCACCCAATCTTACCCTAAACGTCAATTATAAAGTTAACTAACTTAACGAAATTAGATTTTTAACTAACAGATTTACCCGGGGTATTACATCATCTCCTCCTTAAAAGAATTCCGTCCTGGAATTCGGTTAGGCACTAAGGTATGAATACCTATTACTACTACTTCGAACTTATTCAAAGCCATAGAAACTAAATGAATAGCCACCCCACACCCACCTATATCTCTAACACAGATAAGCAACAAAAGCACAGAAATATCAATAACCATGTTGCACCGAAGCCAGATAACACCTTATCACGTATAGAGTTTATAGAAATATACCTGTAACCTCATCAGGACTTTCTTCCACCTCTTGTTCCGTCATCTGAAAAACTCGACCCTTTGCTTTCGGTACCTCAGGCCCTTGTTCCTCTCCCGTTCTAACACTCGTTGGTCTTACCGTCATACTACCCTGCTGTGCTTTCCATTGCGGACAATCTGCCTGAATATGATTCGGGGAATTGCAAACGAAACATAATCGAGTTACCCGACAGTCTCTAACTATGTGACCAGTCTTTCCACATTTGTAACAACTTCGGGAATCCACATAACAGTTTCCTTGATGCACACGGTTGCATTTTGGACATGGTCTTTCAACTGGTCTGAAAGGTGAATAACTATCAAACCTCGGGGATTCATATTCTTCCGAATCGTACATCGTTTCTTCCAGTTTTCTTTTCCCAGCACTCTTATCACCAACGTCTCTCCGGTTATCCTGTTCTACATTTTCCGCGGCATCCACTGCGGCTGAGAAGGTATCGGGTCCTCTTGCAGTCACTAGCTTTCTAATTTCTGCATTTAATCCAAAAATAAACCTTTCCGTCTTTAGAGCCTCTGTGGCAACATAGTACTCTGCAAAGCGAGACTTCTCCAGAAAGAGAGCGGTGTAATCCCTAACCGATAAACTTCGCTGGTGTAGATTCATGAACTCCTATTCCAATTGTCTAACTGCTGCTTGAGAACAAAACTGTCCTTTGAATGCTGTTGTGAATTCGTCCCAAGTAAAAGTAGAGTATACACCCGACCTTGTGGAATCAATGTGAGCTTCCCACCAGTACAGAGCTTCTGCCTTCAACATCGTCGTTCCGTATAATACTCTGTCCTCATCCGCACACTTACTGGTCTTGAAGATGGCTTCTATTTCTTTTAACCATCTCATTGCCTTCACTGGGTCTCTATCTCCTGAGTAAGTTGGAGGTCTACAGTTTAAGAACATCTTGTAATCACACCTTCTTGACACTGGTATGACCGTTGGGGTAATTGGCATTTCTTCTTCAAGAGTAGGGTCTGGTCTTTCTGTTTCAGTATTATGAGCTTGGTTGAGCATAGCTTGAATATTGTCTTGAAATCTCCCCATTTATGTCATTAAATCAGCTCTGGTAATGAAATCCGTACTATTTTGTTGTGTTCTACCTCCGGTTCTACCTCCAGCTCCACTTCTAAGTCTACCTCCAGTTCTGCCCCCCGTTCTGCCTCCCCTGTCCCCTGTTCCTACTGGCGGATTAGTTCTGTTTGGATTTCTTCCTCCTCCTCGATTCGAATTTCTTGTACCACTTGCCATTCTGTAGATTTAAACACGATTAATATACACATAAGCACATACCCCATATAATAAGGTATCCCAGTCCAAACATGCACCTGTAAGATCACAATTACACTGGCCAGGTGTAATCTGAAATTACCTTACATGATGTTCCTTCTACCTTTTATACTTAGCATCCCAAGGTTCTAATATATCAAGGACATCCTACTTCACATGCAGTTTAAGTCTAGGTACGGGTACAAATACCTAAATCCCTTAAACTAGGGCTCTGATACCATTTGTAACGACCCAATTCCCATAACATACATCATAATACATAACATTCATACATAACATTGATTTACAACAAAAGTTACATAACAAACCAAGTACGGTCTCAATAGTCTTGACATTACAAAATATATAAAAGCTTCCTAATCAACATCCAACAAAAGCTTCCTATACTTCATCCTCTCCTGCCGATCCTTAACCTGGAAAACATATTTTTGAAAACAAAATGAGGGTTAGACCAAACGGGTCTAGTGAGTTAATCCCGGTCCTTTCCAAAATCATTATCAAACCTTTTATGTAAATCCTTTGTATCAAAATAGTTTAGATAAACCTTTCGTAAAATATAAACATACCACACGTATTTAAATACCAATCCAGACTCGTGCATCGTGTACATCTCATTCACCTTATTCCTCCACAAATGGCCATATTAGTTGGTAGCAAGCCAACTAATAAATCAACAACCGGTCCGCTCACCGGAACCCGGCTACCTGTCGGTCCGCACACCGGAACCCGACTACTCACCGGTCCGCACACCGGAACCCGGCAACAAGTGCACTCGTGTAGTGCAAAGCTTATATAAATACAATATATATCTCATTACATCATATTGTCATTTACATACACATAATCATATTCCTACCACATAATCATCTCATATATATATACACATATATATGTATTCCAGTTCAAAAACGTTTTAAAGCAAAACTCACCTTGAATGCTTAAAATACGCTTCCAAGCCTTTCTCCGAGCTATCCGATCCTTTATCCAAATACCTCAGAATCTGAAACCATTTACATACAAATATCTCCTTACCAACTTATGTATAAGACTTACTAGCAGGTTATGGACTCTAGATACATCTACATAACTTTTATCCTCAAAATTACCCAAACAGCCAAGTTATCCGGATAACCCAAACAACCCGGACAACACCACCTTTTCCGGACAACAAGACTTTTCCGGACAACCTCAGTAATCCGGACAGCAAGACTAATCCGGACAACACGAGGAATCTGGATGCCATCCGGACTCTAAATCATCCGGAAACCATCAATCAAATCGTCCGGACACTATCAACAACTTACCCGGACACCCCCAAAGAAGCTACCCGGACACATTCAACTTATCCGGACACCTCTGTCGGTTTACCCCATTTTTGCCCAGAAATCGACATAATCAACCCCAGAAGTGTTTGTGATGTTTCTACTCCGATAGGAACCATTAACTAGTAATTACAAACATAAAATACAAAGGAACTTACCTTATTTTCACTTCCAAATACTCCAACTTGAAGCTCTAGCCTTCTTATCTTCTTTTACTTCTTTTCTCCCCAAAACACTCTCACACACACACACTTTCAAAAATCTGGATGAATCTGCTGAAAATGAAATATCTAAATATCCTAAGGGATAATATCCATTCCATATTTACCATTTAAACCTTTAACTATCCACTAATGATCAAATACCCTTAAACTTATAAATTCACCCAATCTTACCCTAAACATCAATTATAAAGTTAACTAACTTAACGAAATTAGATTTTTAACTAACGGATTTACCCGGGGTATTACAATAATGGTGTGTGTGGTTTGAAGATTTGAAACTTTGGTGACAATTGTAAGAATAAGAGAAATAGGATTAAAACCCCTAAAACCCCTCATTTCCATTCTTCAATAATGTGCGGTTGTGTGTGAAGCTTGGTGTGGAACAACCTTACCATTAAGGGAGAAGAGCTTGGAAATTGGATCTAGGGTTCGTGAATCTTCATCTTCTTCGAGGTAATCACGTCTCCTTTAAATTTCTATGCCTATAGTGGGTTTGTTGACGTTTTTTTCTTTGGAACTCTTCAAAGTGGTGTGAGAAATTGGGAAAGAGTATTAAATGTAGGAATCAATGAATTAAGGGTGTGTTTTGGTTTGTAACCGATTCCTATTAATTATTAGAATGGCCATATCCATTTCGTAGTAGCTTAAATTCGTGGTTCAGTTAGATTTCATGTCTGGTGGGAAAAATCGTTGTTCGATAAAACCCAGTTGTTCGGAAGTCACCCAATCCGGAAACCTTTGGGAATCCAGATGAGTCAGGGTGGTGCGAATCCGGAAGTCGGGAGTAGTCCGTAAGTTGGTACCGGAATCCGGCATGGAGTCCGGAAGTTGGTACTTGAATCCGGAAGGGGAGAGTCCGAAAAACACCGGAATCCGAAAGGGGGAGTCCGGAAAGCAAATCCAGAATCTGGATTGCCTGTGCATGGGACTCTGAGTTGTGAGTAGTAATTTAGAGAGAGTACCTAGAGGGTCGGGACGCTGCGTGAGTAGTTGAGTGACTTATCCACTCTTGTGTGTTGGGTGCAAATATAGGTCCGGATAGAGGATAGCAGTTTCAAATGGGAACATTTAGTGTGGACGCCAGATGAGTCTTTCTAACTGAAGCTTGGACGATATTTGATTTATTTTCTTGTTCACCTATATATATTGAACTACATGTCTTTACGTGGCTTAACTATGCATGTTAAAGAGATATTATTATGATTGATATGGGGAGTGTGTCTCATACGGAATAAATGAAAAGGTTTTGTATGACTATTAAGGGCGAGTGTGTGCCCTAACACGATGTCACAAGTGTGTACGCAACCAAAGCGTGGAACATCAACATTCGTGTGTTTGTTTAAACTGTTAAGGGATAATGGTTCGTTATTTCATTTAAACTCTCTTTAATAGTTATGTGTGGTGCGTTGTTGTTATCTTGAGGGATCTCACTAGACCTCATGGTCTAACCCTCGCTTTTCAAAATGTAAAATCTTTTTCAGATAAACAGGTAGTTGAGGGCAAGGGCAAGGACAAGATGTGAGTTGGAGCTTGCGTCTACGAAGATCTAGAAGACCTTCCTTTTTTATAGATATAAATAAAATTTCTCAGCTGTAATACGGTTATTTCCGCGAACCCAAATCTATTTTGAGATTTTGATTGTGTATGACAGTGTGGGGCCGTTTCGACATTTATTTTAATTAATTATTGGATTTATGGCTTTTCAGTTAGTGGTTGTTACACATAATAAAAGATATATACAAGAAAAGAAAGTCTAAATTTATAATACAAATTCTGATATCAATTTAACGAATTTTTCTAGAGCACTTCACCTTCCCCATTATTATTATTTGGAAGTTGGCAGGACTTGTGATTAGTAATATTTTATTCAAAATCATAAAAAGTTGAATTATTTATTGGTATCACAAAATTAAATTTTAATTTTTAAATAAAGTAAATAATAAATATAAAAATATTTATTTAAATTATTATGCAAAAAGTTGATTACCGGCAACCCTAATCGGCCCCACACGGGACCTGCCTCCAAGGACACTAATGTAAGGGGGCATTTTTTGGCTCACTCAGCGGCTGAGGCTAGTGGATGATAAATCCCAAATCTCTAGCAATAAGATATGAATGTAGTGAGAGAAAATCTAGAGAGCAAATATGTCATCCATGTATTGATCTCAAAGGATTACAAAAGGTTTCTAAAAGATTACAAAAGCTTACTAACAAATGAACTAGACAAGCCTATTTATACCCATGACATACAAGGTATAAAGGCATTCACAATACTGTATAGACTCATACAGTACATTGACTTTACAGTAAATCTTGAATACAATAATGCTCTAACAATCTCCCCCTTTGGATTCAAGATTTAAAAAATTTGACAGCAGTCTTCAGCTCTTTGTAAAGTCAATCTTCTTCAACAGACACTTTATCAAACTATCTTCAAGCCTTGTACATGAAAACAGATCTTTACAGCTTTATCAGTCTTTAACAAACAGTAACTTCTCGTATCCTTCTTGATGCAAGAACCTTAGTTCTCATATTAACTTTAAGAATCCGAAATCATCAATTCGGATGTAGGCAGATCCGAAACCATCAATTCGGATGCTAGAGGATGCGAAATCAGCTCAATTCGGATCAAGTAGGATTCGAATTCAAGAAGTTGGAACAAGAAGGGTTCGAAATCATGACAATTCGGATCATGAAGGGTTCGAAATCAATGAATTCGAATCATGAAGGGTTCGAATTCTGGACAATTCGAATCATGAAGGGTGCGAATTCAACAGAATGAGGATTAGAAATATGTGAAACCATCCACATTTTTGAACTTTTAGGTGTAAGCGCATTCCGAGAACCACTCAGAACTAAGATAACCAAATTCAGCAACATTTGGACTTCACATGATCCTTCTCCCCTGATCTTCAGTCTTTGTTCACGAATCTTTGACTTAAAAGCTCTTTGACTTGAAAGTTCTTTGACTTGAAATATATTTGACTTGAAAGCTTTTTGACATGAAATTGAATTAAACATTTCTCCCCCTTTTTCGATGAAAGTGAGCATCATTATCATCGAAAACCTTCTTCAATTTCAGTCGCGTCTCTTGGTATTTCTAACAATCTCCTCCTTAGTGGATAATCTTGCTCCCCCTCAAAATAAGAATTCTGGAGCAATTTGTTTTCTCCCCCTGAAAGTATGCATATGTTTCAATAACGCACAATATACAAATTTTAAAAAATTTACACAAGGAAAATAAAATTCATTGAACTTCATTTTATAACTACTAACATTTGATCATTTGAATGCTTTACAAAAGAAATTCAACTTAATGAAATTTAACAATATTTCAATCAAATGAAATCAAATGCATGTGTTTGGATTCAAAAACAAGACATCATTGCATATCAAGTTACAAACGTTCAGTTTCAACCCCTTTATTAAATCTATTTGGTGTGCTAGCATGCGAAATATGATTAGCATCAAGCGTATGCAATTCTAAAACATATAAGAACACTTTGCTCTACTCACACTATTTGTCCAAAATCAGAATTTTCACAAATTTACGGGTTTATCGCGACTTTGTATTTTCCCAAGTTTCAAGAGATATGTGCTCTTTGGCATCTTTTAATATTGTGCACATTTGAATCTTTTGATTTTGTGCTCATTGGCATCTTTTGATTTTGTGCGCATTGGCATCTTTTGATTCTGTGCTCATTGGCATCTTTTGATCAAAAAGTTTAGTAAGAATAAGATACACCGTTAAACATGACTTTCTATCTGGTTCTATAGCAGGATTTGGGTTAGCAGATCCCAGACCAGTTGGCCTTAGGTGCTAGGTGACGAGCACCCCTTAGAACTTAATTTCCCAAACCAGAAAGGCCACATCGATATATCTTAAACCCATTTGTACCAGTAGAACATGGCTTTCTATCTGGTTCTATTGCAGGATTTGGGTCAGCCGATCCCAGACCAGTTGATCTTAGGGACTAGGTGTCGAGCACCCCTTAGGACTTACTCTCCCAAACCAGAAAGGCCACAGGCACAAACTTTCAAACTAAATGATAGTGCAACTTTTTTATCTCAATCACTTGGTTCTAAAACATAGTGCTTTGCCCATATTTTCATTTCCATCCATCATTCTGACATATAGGCTTTTTGAGCATTATATTCTATATATATCCAGATTCACATAACTTTGAGCATTCAGCATAATTTCATTCATGTTTTGCTGACCTTTCGATTTATTTTAGAGGTGAAAATTGAAACAAATCTAACTCAGATAATACAAAAATACTTGTAAAATCATCTTTTAGCACACATTTAATTCATTGAATGAAAATTGAAAATTTCATCTTATTGAATTAAATTTGTAAAGTTTCAAGTTTTCAAATCAGTAGAAACAAATATAATCCAATGTTACCTTTTGCCACTTGTTCCTTGTAACAGAAAAATGTGACAGTTAAGGATATCACCTGAAAAGTATGAGTTCTAAACTGATTTGTTTAGAAGTCTTAGTCTTTGAAGTACGGGTCCTGAACTGAATTGTTCAGAAGCCATGGCCGTTGAAGCACGGGTTTTGAACTGATATGTTCAAAAGCCAATAATATTTGTCTCCCCCTTAATGGTACAAATATTTTTCAAAAAATACGCCGCTTCTCTTCTGTTTTCAGTCATGTGTGTGGTATGTATCTACAATTCAGTACAACACATGAAGAACCTGCAAAACAGTTTAAGCAGATTTTGGTACCCAATGGCACTTGGGTCCTAGTGGGTTAGGTGTAGATTTCTTACAAGGAATACTGTAAGAACCATACCAATAAGAAGTATAATCTTTATGCACAAAGTCATTTGATCCACAGTAAGAACAACAGATTTTCTTATGTGCCAACCTAATCAAATGATTTACATAATGAATAGGATTAGGTTTAGCATAAGATTTACCTTTTGGCGTATTGTTCTTCTTTGCATTTGATGTGGATACAGATGATTTTGGCACTTCTTTCTTTGGAACTGTTGTGCCTTTTACTCTCCATTCCATCTTCACCCTCTTGAAGACTGGAACTTCTTCAGGTTTGGAAGTATTAACTTTAGGCACTTTTGTTTTGTTATCTGATTTATCATACAGAGGATTATAGAAGAGATTTGTTGAACGAATCCGACCTTTTGAGAAATCTGTTGATCTATTAAATTGTTTAGAAGAAATGTTTTTAAAACTTGAACTTGAAGCAGTTTTAAAAGAGCATTCAGAATCATTTGAATCAACAAATGGAGTCTGAAAGATAGAATTATGACCGGTCTGCTTTGAGACATCAAATTTAAAAATGACGTCTTCAAGTTCTTTGACTTTGTTTATTAAAACATTTTTCTCTTTAGAAATTAGATCAAATTTCTTTTGGAGATCAGATTTGATCAACTGATCCTTCATAATATCAGCTAATAAACCAGATAATCTTTTGGTAAGATTAAGAATCACATCTTCAAAATATTCACGTTCCGATTCAAAATCTTTTTCCAAAAACTTTCTTTTATCAGTAATCTCTTTGAAAATTTCCATATTTTTCTTTTTAAGAGTTTTACTTTCCTTTTCAAAGAGATTTTTCTTTTCCGTGAAATCTTTTCTTTCCTTTTCCAAAAGATTTTCTAATTCAGAGATTTTCACGGAAAGTTCAGAACTTTTAATCTCAAAAGATTTTCGTTCAGTTTCAAATTTAGCTCTTTCTTTTTCGAGCTTGTCTTTTTCTAAAAATAAAACTTTCTCAAGATTAGAAATTTGTTTTGAAAGTTTTATATATTTAAGCTCAATTACTTCCTTTTCTTTAAGAACTTTCATTGAAGAAAGTGACTCTCTTTCACGTTCTGTAAGCTTCTTCTTCAATTCAACGTTTTCACCTTCCAACGTTGTTCTTTTCTCTTGAACTTCTTTTAATTGATCGTGCAGACATGAGTTGTCTTTCTTTGCTTCAAGATCTGCAATATAAGCTTCAAGATCAGTTATTCTTTTAGTAAATTTAGCATTTGAAGAAGAAATGTCTAAAATTTGTCTTTTCAGATTAACATTTTCTTCTTCCAATGCTTTATTTAAAATAGGAGTTGAAGAATTTGAAGCATTGTCTTTAGAAGGAGTTTTTGATTTTAAGGATGATTCTGTTAAAATGACTTGTTGCAACACTACATTATTTGGTTTAACAGAAACATGTGGTTTAGAAGGTGTTTCTGTTATAATAACTTGTTGCAACATTTTATTATTTGGTTTAACAAAAACTTTTGCAATTGGAGGAATCTCCTTTTTCAAAGTTTGCTTCAAATCTTCACCACTGCTTTTAACAATAACTTGTTGTAAAACCATTTTGAAAATTGCTAGAAATTGATCGTTCAGAAGATCAAGCAGACAGTGTATGAAAATACACAAAAAAATATATAAAATTTTTTCTTGAAAAGCTCTTACAGTGTATGAAATACACTATAGGAAAAATTTCGAGATAAATTTTTTTCTCAAAAAACTTTTTTTTTTAAATCAATGAATTCGAATGTATAAGGGTTCGAATTCAATGAATTCGGACCTTTAAGGATTCGAATTCAAAGAATTCGAACACTTAAGGATTCGAATTCAATGAATTCGGACTCTTAAGGATTCGAATTCAATGAATTCGGACTCTTAAGGATTCGAATTCAATGAATTCGGACCCTTAAGGATTCGAATTCAATGAGATCAATATCAATTGTTGTACAACTTTATCTGATTCGAACTCTTTTGGAATTTTTTACATATTTGTTTATGTAAATTGTTCAGATGAACAGTGCCATATCTAATAGGGTTCGAATTCTATACAATTCGAATCTAATAGGGTTCGAATTCTATGAATTCGAATTCTTCTTGAGTCGAATTCTACACTTATGATGCCAAGAACAATCCGAATTCTCTATGAATGTTCCGAATTCTCTTTGAATGATCCGAATTCACCAAGAATGATCCGAATTCTGCACTTCGAACTTCAAAATCACTTAATCTGCCATAACTTCTTCAATTATTGATCAATTGTGATGAATCTTATATCAAATTGTTCGTAATTGAAATCCGCACACTTTTTCTGTTGATTGCAATTCACAATTCGATCAATTTGAACAGATTAAGATCAAAACAGTGATCTTGAAGTTTTCGAAAAAAAATTCAAGAATCGATCAGATCTGTCAATTCTGTGCAGATTTTGATGTTAATCCAAGAATTAAAAGTGTTCAGGAAGCAAATCTGAATGCAATGATGCAAAGAATTGATTCAAAAACTCAAAATCTGGAAAAACTTCATGTCTGAATGATAAGACTTCAGATGAACAGTAAAAGCCACTTGGTCCGAATTCTTGAAGAACAGTGTAAAAATTCTTCAATTTGGTCTTCGATCTGCTTGAATCTTCTGTTTAGCTGTGATACCAATTGATAAATCCCAAATCTCTAGCAATAAGATATGAATGTAGTGAGAGAAAATCTAGAGAGCAAATATGTCATCCATGTATTGATCTCAAAGGAATACAAAAGGTTTCTTAAAGATTACAAAAGCTTACTAACAAATGAACTAGACAAGCCTATTTATACCCATGACATACAAGGTATAAAGGCATTCACAATACTGTATAGACTCATACAGTACATTGACTTTACAGTAAATCTTGAATACAATAATGCTCTAACAGTGGAGGGGCATGAGATTGAACCTAAGACATGTTATGTATTGGACAAAGTCACCCCATTTTTTTACCAACTGAGCTACATGTCAGAGTAGATTTGTTTAAATTATTAGGCAGATACTATGAATAAAAAAGTAATAACATGTATAAAAACTATAAGAGTTTTGTTGGTGAATAAAAATTTGTATTTTAATATTTTTTTTAATCTCTTGTTGACTTGTTGTCCCATTGATAAGGTGAATACACATTACAGTTTATATTTATTAATAATACAATTTTATTTAAATGTTTATATTTATTTCTTGATTATGTATTCATGTAATTAATAGACATGAATAAGACGTTGAATTTTAACCACACAAATTAAATAATTTTTATACTTAAATACCTTTAATCCGACTTTTTTCCATGAAAGTAAAACATATATACTGAATTATGTGGATAAGCTTATAGAGCGATGTTTAAAAAACTATATACTGATTTATCTTATTTATTTCTATAGTCGTTATATATGACTACATCGATTAAATACATGAATAACTTTTTTTGAAATATATGATATTCATATACGGCAAATGCAACAATTAAACTCACACACCCTCCTCATATTTAGTGCGGTTTGAACCTTTGACCTCCTACGAGGACAAAGGCTTCCATACCGCTAGGCCAAATGCCCTTTACAAAACATGAATAACTTTATTATACATGTTTTATCTTCGTATTTTAAGCTGACGAGTCTTAACAATTTTTGTCGCTCTGAAACAATAATTTTTATGACAGTAATTGAAAAACCTAATTGGAGTTGAAGTGTAAATCATTATATAAGTATTTTTACAAAACATTTCTAGAAAAAAAGTGTTATCTTAAAACGTCCTAGACATCCCTGTCTTCTTGTATTAAAAGAAGGAAAATTAATTAAAATGGACGAAGTACAAAATTAGGTTACAAAAGTACCCATCTCTTTCCCATTTTACAAAACTACCCAATTTTCCCGCGATTTAACCCGTGATCGTGGAGTACTTAAAAAAGTTGGATTGGTCCCTTGAATTTGTCTGTGAACCACATGGGGGGGGGGACGATCGGGGATATATTGGTCCACGATGTTTCTAATTTTGTCCGCGATCTAGGGTATATTCATCTGAGTCCGCAATCGAGGGTCATATCGCGAGAAAAGTGGGTATTTTCGTAAAATGGGAGAGAGAGAGAAGGGATATTTTTGTAACCGAATTTTGAACTTCATCCATTTTAATTAATTTCCTTTAAAAATATATATTTAATATGAAATTTATTTACCACAAGTACTCCCTATCTAGGAAGCCAATATAGTAATATACCTATCGGACATGTACTAGAAGGTCATTTATCTTAGTCAAAAGCTTGTGAAAGTAATCTATTATTCGGTATATGAAGTCAAAGTCAATTCACAAAACTAGTAATTGATTGTGAATTTCATTACACAATTTTTTTTTAAATTATATAATATTAATATACGGCAAATGAAACAAATAAACTCACACACTCTCCCCACCTTTGGTGAGGTTTGAACTCACGACCTCCTACGAGGCTAAGGGTTTTGATACCGCTAGGCTTTAGACTTGCCACAGCAAGAAAGTAACCCAGAAGAAGAAATAATTAAATAAAAAACCATTGGCACCCATGTATCACCAAACAAACCCGTCTCAAGAAATAAACATCTCAAGATCAACTTCCAAAAATAAAAACCATAGAAATGAAAACATTGGATCCTGACGTCGAACATTTAGTTGTATTCGTCGAACACTTATCAAAAAGGACCTTCTAATTCCAATTAGGAATTCGTTGGGCCTCTTAGGAACAGACCTTCCTTCATTTTACAGTAGAGAAAAAGTATATTTTTGATCAGACGAAAAAGAGAGGTAAACGGTGACTTTTACTCTGTATGGTCCAACCTATTTTTATCCATGTATCTAACATGAGTACTTGACCATAACACTACATTATTCATCTTTGGTACAAGTTCTAGATCCAAAGTTTTGAACCTAAGGTCAAATTTGAAACTAATTATAAATATAAGTTCTCACTAACCAATTGCAAATGTTTAAACTTTCCTACTCTCAACCAATAACCCTCCTCCTTTGAGAGTTGAGCTTGAGCTTCAAAATCTTGTTGAAGATACATTTGCTAAAGTCCATTGGTTCCTGCATTTGAAAATTGAGGCTTTCTGAGTATTTTTGGTTTTCTATGTTTCAACAACTTCTATAAAATTGAGAAATTTAGCGAGAGAGCGTAATTTTCTCAAAATTTCGAGAACTCTTTAAGAACTTTATTTTGATAGATCCAAGATAACTACATCAAACCAACCCATAAAATAAATGTGATAAGAGTGAGAGAAAGTATTTTTATTATATTACTAGATATTTTATTATTATAATTAATGTTGAAATCTCCAAAATAGAAAAGTTGTTGGAGTTGAAAACCTTGTGGGTTAGCTCAACTTAAAATAAGGTTACAGACATTTGTAGATTTTTCTAAAATATTACCGGTTCGAGACGTCCAAAGTCATTGGAGATTTTCATGTTTATTCTCCAGAGGCCCTAGAATTAGTCGAGATATGCGTAAGCTGACCTCGACATTCACGGTTAGCAAAAGAATTTTATTTTTATTTTTATTTTTATTTTTTTAAAATTTCCAGACTTTTTTTCTAATTTAAAGAAATTATGTAGCTATTGGGCCGAAGAGATTAAACAGAAGCCCATTAGTTTTGGGCCAAAGTAGGCCATTTGCCTGTTTATATGCTTTGGTGGGCTCCCAATTTTTTTTGACCCACAATCTATCACTTCCTTCCTTTCTATTTTGTTTCTCAAATAGTAATTTTTTTTTGAGTGAATTACACCGGTGGTCCCTGTGGTTTACCTAAATTTTGGATTTGATCCCTAAAGTACACTATCTACGGTGGTGGTCCCTAACCTTTTGATTTACTTTCACTCATGGTCCTTCTATGTTAAATATAGGAGGACAATGAGTGAAAGTAAATTAAACATAGAAGGACCACGAGTGGAAGTAAATTAAACATATGAGGACTATGGGTGAAAGTAAATTAAAAAGTTAGGGATCACCACCGTAGATAGACTACTTTAGGGACCAAATCCAAAATTTGGGTAAACCACAGGGACCATAGGTGTAATTCACTCTTTTTTTTTAAATCACGATGACAATCTTATAATTTTAAAATTGTAGGGACGAAAATTATTATTTCGGAAAATCATATGGACCAAATTTGTAGTTTGCTATTATTTTCTTTTAACAACCTAAACTATTATTTCATCATAATATTATTGCTTTGAAAACCGTCTTCAACTGATTTTCTAAAATTGAGAAAACGATTTGAGAAACTTTTTTGTTTCAATAGATTTTCTAAAACATCCTTCAAAATGAAAAAAAGTAGGAGAGGTAAGTTAATTAATTCAAATATAGGGAACTCTTTGAAATGATTAATTATGATTGAGAAAAAAAAATATGATATTTTATTATTCTTACAAATGAAATGTCGTAATCTCTAGAATGAAGAATTTGTTTCTTGAAGATCGCCCGGTAGAAAAGACTTTCTGAATGGGGTAAAAGAACTTAGGGTCACCAATCTATTCCTTAAAGATGGGGATGAGTCGATGTCGGTCAGTGGTGTGAAAACACTTCATGTCCTCGTGTTAGGCATCTGTTCCTGAGAGGGCAGATATGATAGAGTTGCACCCTCAGACCGCCACCCATAATATGGAGGATCTATATCTGCCACATGAGCCAGATGATTGCCTTCGAGAAATGTTGGAGGATATAAGAGGACCTAGTTGCCTTAGTAGGCCAGAAATGTCATAAGAGTTTTATAAATAAGTTGCTTAAGACAAAATGTCTTTTCTCAACATTCAGATAGGACCCCATTTAAACCCTGTTAAAACAGGGTTTTAGGGCCTTTAAATGACCTCTCAATGTGTTACTACATAACATCGTTATACTCGACCGGAACACAAATCCATTCTAGATAAAGGGTGAGGGCCAACTCTCACTTAGTTCACCTCCCCTATAGGTAAGGAGGAAGTTAGTTTTATCTTTGAACCTTCATTTTAAAGAATCTGTGATGCTCTCATAAATTGGTGCTTGAATATTAAATCAAAATTACCAAATCATTCCCAATGTATTATAAATATGGGTATATGTCTATATGATATGTAATATTAAAAAAATTAAATTTGTAGAATTTCTTAAATCCCTTGGTTTTTATAAAATAATGTTATTGTTAGTATTTTGATATTATCATTTTTTTGCTAAGATTGAGCTAGAATATTATTTAGTAAGGGGCCGTTTACGTAATCACTTACCCGGGTAAATGCTTACCGATAAAATTCAACACTATCACTTATTTCCAGGGTAAGATTTTAGCCCACCAAAATGGCATCATATGTAACAATTTAGCAGATAAGTACTAACCGTGGTAAGAGTCGTCTCACTCACTTACCGGGTAAGACTCTTGGTCCTTGCTTTCGACTTCCGGTCCTTGCTTCCGCTCTTACCGGATAAGATTCTTGGTGCTTGTCATATTCATCCGGTAAGCTAATGTAACTTGGTAAGCACTTACCCGGGTAAGCGTTTTGTAAATGGCCCCTAAGGATACTATGGAAAAACCAACCAATCAACTCAATGATGTATGTTTAATGCTGATAGGGTAGAATATATTGGAAATGTTATATTTAACCTGTCAAGAAGTTATTAGACTTTACAAGAAGACTGAGAGGAAGGAATGGGGGATTTTGAGTTGGGTTTTAATGTGCAATTAAATTAAAGAGTAAATTACATTTTTAGTCCTTGTGGTTTTCTGAAAATTTCTCATTTCGTGCTTATAGTTTTGAAATTGCTATTTTTATCCCTATGGTTTATAATTTATCACATTTTTCATCCTTATGATTTAAAAATTATTGTTATTTTCATCCCTATGGTTAATATTTCATTTCCATTTTAGTCCTTCATACTTAAAAGTAGTGTTTTGACCTCAGGGACGAAAATAGAAATGAATTACAAACCATAGGGATGAAAACCAAAATTTCAAAACCACAGGGACGAAATCCGCAATTTTTAGTAAACCATGGAGACGAAAAACGTAATTTACTCTAAATTAAATGTTTCTATTTGAATTGAAAATTTGTTCATGTAATCTTAAATGTTGTATTGAGAGTGTGATGTATGCAAGTAAATTGTATTTTGAAAATGTATGAAGTGGTTTATTATGAAGTTGTGATTTGTGCGGATATTATTGACACTCTTAAAGCACATCTAACACCTTAAAGCACATAAAAAACAAGGTTGAGATAAATGAGAAATTAACCACAAATCAGTGGATTGATGATACTGATTGTGTATTGTAACCAAAGTTCTACGTGGCGTGGTGGCGAAGTCAAACCTCACGCCTTAAGAGTTATGGCGTTTTCTAGATATGACTTATGGCGTCAAATTTCTAATTCATTAGGAGCCATGACATTTTCAAGATGTGACTTATGACATTAAATTTCTAATTCATATATATTATTATATACAAAAGCATATGTTTTGTAGTGTTACTCAATGAGTCAAAAGTAATAAGCAAGTTAAATTAGGTCATATATTAAAAACTAGCAAATGAGACATGAAAAACCTAAAAAAAATCAAATGTCTCATTACGAAAATTGTTCATTAGGCGATGGCGTGCCACGGGCTTAACGTTCCACGGTCTTGTGCCATGGCGGTTGTGCGACGAGTTTTTTTAGAAAAATGATTGTAACACCCCAGAATTTCTGAAAAATAGCAAACAATTTAAAACTTTCAAAATCCTTTAAATACATAATCTTAATAACTAGTTTTTTAAAGTTTACAAAGAAAGGAAAACAAGAAGATGTATCAGAGTGCTAATGGGACTATCTAATTCCTTAAAGTAGAATTAGAGCAATTCGAGGGTTACTAAAACATCAAGTCTGCTATCTTTCCCCAAAACTGAAGACGTCACTAAAGTCATCCTACCGGAACTTCTACCAAGCTCCAACGCCGCTCAGATCCATCTAACACCTGATATACATGTCGACATAAAAAAGTGTTAGACTTAACGCCTATTAAATTAAAGTAGTTTTTACCATATAAATCATAAAACGGTTAAAAACGAACATTTTACTTTAAGTACGATCATCCTTTAAAACATATGTTATAAGGACTATATTTATAAAGCATGTATTTTCAAATCCAAAATACTCGTTTTAGATAAATGCCCATTATTCTAACTCTCCCATTTCACGTACAAGATGCGATTTCAAAATACCAATTATATGGATAAATCTACATATTCCAAACACCGAAAGCATAAGTGACGAAGTACCCGAAAATAACACATTTTGGTAACAGAGGAGACCTAATTTCATTGAATGTGACAGGAACACAAAGTTAAATCCCTTATCAACGTGGAGGTAACTTTGATTTACATAAATTATAAGTATATTGTTGTATATAATATATCTTAAATTTATTGGTAGAACAGGAAATTGTTTTGGTGTCTCCATCAAATTTTGAATTCGAAAGGTGGTATTGTCAAATGACTAATATACCCTTAGGGTACGTTTGTTTTATGGTACATCGTGGGACAGGACGGGACATACAATTTTTGTCCTATGTTTGGAAGGGTAAACAAATGGAACAACATAGTACAAGGTGGGACAAATCTCAAAAATAATTGTCTCGGGGTAAACCCCTGGAACAACATGGGACAGAAAAAAATTGACAATATTACCCTCCTCAAATACACGCTCTAACTCTGAACTAATCTCCTATTTCCTCTCTTCTCTCCCTGTATTTCGTATAACCTGGACTGCTTCCTCCAAAATCCACAGATTCTTCTCCATCAATCTCGTCGTCGACGACCTACAAATCTTTTTATCTCTTCAAATCGTACCTGCTTTGGTTCATCGTGGCCTCCTCGTTGATTGGTTCACCTTCGTCGTGGTTAGAGACGAAGATTAGTTCTCCACTTCTCCCCCGTCGACCTGTTCTCCGCCTTCGATTTCTCCACAATTGGTCGTCCCTGGTGCTGGTTCGTCCTCCAAAATCGTTCAATATTACTAAGTGCAGGTTTGATTTCTTCTACAACACTTGATAAATCAATATTGTTCTTCAAAAGGATTTTATTGAAGTATTTTAGGGTTCTTCTTACATAATTAAATTATTTGTAGAAAAATCAAAGGGTTACATAGTGAAACTAGAAAATTACGATTTTGGGTGATGTATATTTAATTCAATTGTTTCCCAATAAACTAAAAAATAATAAATAAAATTTTAGGAACAATCTTCATATTTTGAAATTTTTGTTTGATCCTATTTAGTTCTACAAAACATTAAATTACAGAGTTTATTCAGTAAAATATACCCCGATCGTGCTCCTCCCCGAGAAGCACTCTCTCTTGCCGGCCCGGCCGGACAGATTAGATCTTTCCTTTCGAGCTTGCGTCACCCCCCAACCCCCCTCAAGGGGGCTTGCTGATCTTTAATCGCCTTTCGAGCTTGCGTCACCCCCCCCAACCCCCCTCAAGGGGGGAGTGCTTTTCTTTAATCGCCAAGGAGGATCGCTCGCTGGTGCTCGCTTGCTGGAGTGCTTATCGCCCGGAAGAAGTTCAATCCACGGTTTAACTCTGTCAGGGTTAATCTGGTCATTTTGACAGTTTTGTCCTGTCCTGTCCAGTGTTACCAAACACTATATCAGACAATGTGTTCAGTCCTGTCATGTCCAGTCCTGTCATGTCATGTCCTGTGCTGTCCGCGTACCAAACGCACCCTTAGGTGGCAAGTCAAGAATCGTGTCAACCATGTTAGCCGACTATATCCGAATTTTACTTTCCCCGTTTTATTTGATTTTGTCAAAAAGACGTATTTGCCATTTTCCAAAAAAAAAGTAAACTAATAAAATATAGGAAAATTAATTAAAATACCCAAATTTTAAAATTGGTTTGTCAAAATACCCAAAATCTCTAACTCTATTGTCAAAATACCCAAAATACCCGCGATCACGGACTGGGCCTGTGATTTGGGCTGCAGTAGTCTCACGGTGGGCCGAAATTTACACTTTTGGTCCCTCCACTATATGGGGGCCGCGATTTGGAGGCAGAATTTTCAGTTTTGGTCATTTTGCATGTTTTACTGTTTTTTTTCACAATTATTGTACTTGAAAGACCAAATTGTGGTTAAAATTCACTGGCTTGTTTCTTCAATGTTAATTATTGTACTTGGAAGACCAATTTGTGTTGCAATTCATGTTGGTTGTTTCATATAAAGCATTTATGAAAAAATTCTTAAAAAACAACCATTGAAGCTTCATGTACCGCTATTTAATGTTAATTACTCAAAATCTTTTAAAAACAACTAATGAAGCTTTATGTACCGCTTTTAATGTTAATTACTTGATTAATACTTATATCTAACAACCTTCAAATCCTTAAATCGTGTACTCTTATTAATTAATTCTTATCTCTAACCACTTTCAAATCCTTAAATCATGAACTCCTTAAAAAACGTCATTCTTTAAACAATTTTATAAAAAAACATGATCGTTTTCTCAAAACAACACATTAAAATAAATTAGAACATCAAAATTGAGATATATTGCATTGCATTGCACGAGTTAACTTCTAGTTTATATATAAAACGCAAAAATTCAAATAAGAATTTGCTCTTACAAGTTGCAACTCGTTTTCCATCGAATTATTTTATTTAAATATTAAACCAATTACTTTATTCGTTGACCTTTGAATCTATCGTTGATAACTTTTCAACTAAATTGACCTAGTTTCTTTCTTGACAAATGATTTCTCTTTACGAGAAAGCTAACTATTTAAAAAAACAAGAAAACAACAAATTATGTGTAAAATCACATGTGATTTTATATTAACTGCAAAAAATGGACACGTGCGACTTTGGTCGCAACTTAAAGTGACGGGAAAAGTCGTATAATCATATATGATTTTGTACGTGAATCATATATAATTTTGTACATAACGGTTGTTTTCGTGTTTTTTTAAATAGTTAGTGTTCTCGCATGAACTCACTTCTATATGTTAGTGGGGTACACATATATTAAAGAATAATACCCTAGAACGCACGTAAAAATGAATTATTTAAAAAATCAATTTAAAGTGTATATATATGAAGAATTTATAATATTAATTAACATATACATTTTAAATAAATTTTGTCAAACTTTAAATTTTTTAAAATAAAACTATATACATTTTGAACAAAATTTTGATTTTAAAAATTACAATATTAATTATATTATTAAAGTACTTATTCATATAATAAAATATTATCTCGCTCAACAATTTTAAATTCAACGTTTTCTATTGATGGGAATGTATTAAAAAAATATTTCCCTCGTATTATAATCGTTTTAGCAATTATCTAAAATTGAAGAACTTTATATTATTTCTCATACTTTCTCTATTTTGAAGAAAAAGTTTAGTATAAACATGTCCAGAAAATCTCTAAAATCTCCAATTGGGCAATCTTTTAAAAATGCTTGTTTATCAGGTTATTAATTTACCTTATCCGATAAATATAACAATAACCGATAATTTTATCTGATAGTCATGACAATTACCAAAATTCTTACCCAATAACAAAATGATGATAGACGAAAATGTTACCCAACAAGATAAATGAAAGTAATAAGTTTACCCAAATTTGAATTTCCCTCCTTTAACTTTTAATTACCAAAAGCAATATTCGAAATACATGTTAAAAAATCATTGTATACGATATCATGTCTTTATACAAATATATATATATATATATACAAAATAACCTCCCTCTCTTTCTCTATATATAGGGGTGGTATCGGGTATAAACCAAATAGATTGTACAAACTGTACAAACCCATCTTCACCAATCACGTAACTTCTTTTTTAATATCCATAAATGTATTTTAGGGCTTTTAGCATATTTTTAAATTTATTTTTTTAAATATATTATTTTACCCTTTGTAACTGTTAGATGACAAACTAAATTCATCGTCCGACACCGACGACCGGAAAATATAGATTCATGAAGCCAAATTATATATTCATGAAGCCAGATTACAGATTAATGAAGCCAGATTGAATTTGTAGGGTTTGTACAATCCATTTGGTTTGTATTTGGTACCCATCCTATATATACACACGAATCATCATTTAGCTCGATCAATCCCAGACTCGTATTTCTCAAATGTATTTACTTATAAAAAAGTGTATATATACTTCGAAATCGGAAATTCCTAAATCCAGATTATATACACCTCTGAAAAAAAGGAATTAACTAAAAAAAAAGACCTATTTATTGGGATAGTTTCTTGGTTTTTTTGAACTTTTTCCAACTATCTATCAAATTGGCGGCAGAGATCCACCGCCGGCGGCACATCCCACACCGCCGACCGCCGTTTCAACTCCTCAAAATCCGCAACGCACTCATCAAACGACAATGCCGATACTCGTTCCCTCACCGCCGCCAGTTTCTTTCCGGCGACCGAATCGAATAACTTTTCCCACCCATCTTCCCATCCGCCATGACCGTCGCAAAGCTCCACCGTATTTTTCCCGGTATCCATCCAACTCCACCGCCGATCTAGACCGTTAACAACGGCGGCCGCCGACCTACCGGAAACCCTAGCCGTACACGGCCGACACTTCACCCCACTCAACGGACCTTTACTCGACAACGCCGCCACCGGAACCCCAAACTTTTCCGGCGGGAAATCGTATCTCCGGTCCGACACAACGCAAAACGGGAGACGTTTGGTGAGAAACGAGATGTTCCGTACACTGAGTTGGGCTTGAAACGCGGATTCCGAGTTGAGTTCATGGAACCCGGCCGAGTCAAGCTCCGGGATCATGGAGAGGCGGGAGAGGGCGGCGACGGAGGTGTTGAAATCGCCGACACCAAAACGGTCGTTAAGTCCGCCGTAGGAGGATCCGGATGGGACGACGTAGTGACCCGGGATGAAAAATTCGGGTCGGAGTCGGGTTGACCAGTATCCATCGACACGTGTTCGGACTATCCAGTCGTAGGTGAAGTTGTTTCTTTGTTGGTAGGATTTAATCATTGTTAAACAACCTTCCACCAGATTGAAATACTGCAACAAACCCTGAATACGAAAGGTGGCATTATGAATTGACTATTCTACCCTTGCATATAATAGAACCGTGTTTTAGAATTTTATTTCGTCCACAAACGTGTTGCTATCTTCAATAAAAATAAATAAATATATTTACCTTTATACTTTTCTTTAAATTTTGTCAATTTAATTTTTTTAATTATATTATTGTTCAAAGAAAGACGGGATTTTGCCTTTTTGTGACTTTATGATATAAATTTTGTATAGATATATACGTCATTTGCAAGGGCGGATCCCCATTGTAAAAGTTGGGGTCCCATGTTTCTTTTTATTTTTTAGGTTAAAAGTATTTTTTTTAACTTTTTATCATAGTTTTCTACAGTAATTTTTCAATTGCGTCCTACGAACTAAAAAAGTACATTGAAATCAACTAAAACACCAAAAAACTATCAGAATTAACAAGAAAACCCCAAAAAAATCTCTCGAAATATACAAAAAAAACTTAAAAATACATATAAATTAATCAAAAAACTTTAAAAATCTATCGAAACGGTAAGAATAGGCTCAAAACACACTGGACGACTTTACGAGCATAATTTACTTTAAAGGTGACCCCACTATGTAAAAATCCTGAATCCGCCACTGATCATTTGTAATTTATTTTTTAAATTGACGATTAATATTTGAATTATTCAGAAAAATATTAATTATTGCGCTATTGTGAGTGCATACGACTTTTATCTCATGGAATAAAACCACATAAAAATGCTTTTTTTCAAAATATTTGATTCCCATTCAAAAAAGGTTCTTTTGGGATAAATTCCCACAAATTTGGTGAAAGATATCAAAAGATGAGATAGTACGGAACATAATATCTTAAAATTAAATGAGAACCGTCAATGCATGTATATAAGTTAAAGAAAAAAATCTAAAATAAAATAAAATAAGCAACTATCTAATAATCATTTATTTGTACTGCATTATATATGTAAGGTCTGGTTCAAATGAAAACCTTAAATAAACGGAAAGTTAAGTAACACTTTTGTTGCCCTTTATCTGGGCGGTATTCACTTGTGCATGCAAGTTATTTGTAACATGCATTTTTGCATATATGCACAAATGCATAATGCACTTGTGAACAAAAAAGTCAACTATTTACCTGTATGCACAAGTGCATACCATCCATTGAACCAGGGTGTTCTTCAATTTAGATCCTCAGGGTATTCACTTGTGCATGCAAGTTATTTGTAACATGCATTTTTGCATATATGCACAAATGCATAATGCACTTGTGAATAAAACAAAAAAGTCAACTATTTACCTGTATGCACAATTTAGCCACCAGGGTATTCTTCAATTTTTCGTTTTTTGAGGTTTTTCCATTGAACCTCTCTCTATATATGTATATACAAATAATGAAAGATGTTTCCTGATTTTTAGGCCCGTCTGCATACCAAACAAATTATTTATATGATTATTATGTTATTTATCAGTTTTTCATTTTTTTATTAATTTTTGTTGGGAACTGAAGATTTGCTAAGTATGGATAGTACTGCCAGAACAACTTTAATACTGCCAGGGCATAATTAATACTGCTAAAGCAAAGTTAGTACTGCTTGTCAAGATTAATACTGCTGAAGCAAAGTTAGTACTGCTTGTCAAGATTAATACTGCTGAAGCAAAGTTAGTACTGTTGAGTCAAGTTAATACTGCTGGAATGAATTAATGCTGCTGGAGAATATTAGTATTGCTCATGCTGAATGAAGTTAATACTGCTCGTGCATAAAGATGTTAATGCTGCTTGTGATCATAAGTTTGGAATGCGAGAATGTTGGAGATAAAGATGGAATGATTGAAGATAATCGTGAAAGAATATTCTGAAGATCAATTTTGTTTTGATAGTTATCTTGTAATTATTTTGTATAAATAGATGTTGATAGATAGCTATTCGATATATGCGATATACGAGAGTTTTTGAGAATACGTTTTGTTTTAGAGAGAATTAACCTCAAGGTTTAGAACCCTATTTCTAGAGAAGTAGAAGTCGTCTTGATTGATCCTGTTCATCAAGATTGAGGTTTGGTTGTAAGCTTGTGAGTTGAATTAGTGAATACAAACAGCTGTGTGTTTTCTGATATATTGTTCTTTGATTGTGTGAATTAAAGTTCTTTTCAACAGATTCTTTAATTCTGAGTTCTAAGTATTATTAGTCTTGTTAAGATTCGATCCTGACAAGTGGTATCAGAGCTTGTGTTTCTTAGAATTCTACAATTATTATGGACAATTCTATTGAATCAAACAGTACTCTTGTTTCTAAGGTTCCCATGCTCAGACCCAATGAGTTTGACATGTGGAAAATTAGAATCAAGCAGTATATTCTGCTTACTGATTATTCTATCTGGGATATCATAGAGAATGGTCCATGTGCTGAAGGAAGAATTGGACCAGATGGCAAAAGACCTCCTCCAAAGACTGATGCAGAGAGAAAAGTCAGACAAATAGAGATGAAGGCCTTAAGCACTCTGCTTTTGGCTATCCCCAATGAATATCAGCATCAATTTCATCACTGCACTGATGCTCAGACTCTGTGGAATGCATTGAAAAAGAGATTCACTGGCACCAAAAGCACCAAGAGGAATCAGAAGGCAATTCTCAAGCAGCAGTATGAAAACTTTACTTAGACTAAGAATGAGTCTATGACTCAAACTTTTGATAGATTTAATAAGCTGATTGGAGAATTGGCCACAGTATGAGTCAAGATGGAGGCTGATGATGTTAACAGAAAGTTCTTAAGATCATTAGGTGAAGAGTGGACAATGTATACTGTGTTCTTCAGACAGAATGACCAATTGGAAGATAAAGAGCTTGATGATCTTTACAATGATCTTAGAGTCTTTGAAGCAGAGGTTGAAGCCAAAAAGAAGCCCTCTGGATATGTACATAATGCTGCACTCCTTTCAGCATCACCTGATTCTACTGCTAACCCTGAATCAGTTAGTGCTGCTGGAGGAGTCAATCAGGAAAAGACCAATGATTCAGTACTAGAAGCCTTCTTTTCTAGTCATGTTAATTCCTCATTGATTAATGATGACTTAGAACAGATTAATGCTGATGATCTTGAAGAGATGGATATCAAGTGGCAGATGGCTATGATGTCTATGAGGGTGAAGAGATTCATAAAGAGGACAGGGAGAAACAACTTTTCCCAAAGAAGAGAAGATGGTGCTGGATTTGACAAGTCCAAATTTGAATGCTACAAGTGTCACAAGATGGGACACTTTGCCAGGGAATGCAGAGGTGGAACATCTCACAACAGCCATCAACAAACTCAGGCTGGAAGCTCCAATCAAAACATAAACTCTATTCAAGCTCTTGTCTCTCAACAAGGAATGGGATTTGATTGGAGTGATCAAGCAGAAGAGGCCATCCAAAATCAAGCACTTATGGCTGAAGTTTCAGATCTTCCCACTGAGGTAAAATCTAATCTCTGTACTCAAGCTTGTATAGACACTGTTAAAAGGTATAGAGATCACAATCAGGGAATGTGTGATGACCTTAAGAGATTAGAAAAGGACAGAAAAGACTATGTAGTAATTGTTGAGAAGTTTGAAGAACAGATTAGGGCTTTTCAAGCCACTGAACTTCAACACTCCTATGATACAAACTACTGGAAATGGGAAAAGGATGGTCTAGAGTTCCAGCTTAGAGAATCCAGGGAAGAGTGTGAGAAACTAAAAGGAGAGCTTGAGAAAGTTAAACTTGACGTAGAAAAGTTTAATTGTGCCTCTAAAGTCATGGACAACATAATCAACTCTCAAACCCATAGTAAGTTGAAACCAGGCATAGGGTACAATGCCACACCCCCACCCTACAACAACAACTACATCCCTCCTAAGTCAGACCTATTAGAAACCAAGGATAGGAAGGACTTACCTGAAGGAGCCACTGAAGTAGATCCATTAGATAAAGTAGTTGTTGAGGATAAGACTAAAAAAGAAGGATCTGATGAGGAATGTGTAAGTCCATGTGTTAAGAACAATGAGATGAAAAGGACTGGAAAGGGAAAGTGAGTTCATTATACACAGACCACTGTTGTGAACTCTAATACTTGTGAACAATGTTCTTGCAAGAAATATCAAGAGAATAAGCCCCAAAAACATGATAAAAAGAGGGGAAATCAAAGAAATTGGAATAACCAGTGGGCACAAAAGCAAGGAGTTGATCTGCAAAGGATTAACAGACCAAAACCTTGTTTTATTTGTGGCAAATTGAATCATCTTGCCAAACACTGTTATTTCAATCCTATTAACCAAAAGAAAAGTTTTCAAAGAAGTTTTCAAAAATCTTCTGGTTATAGGAAGCCTGCAAGGAATAATGTGGCTAAGAAACAAGCTGAATCCAAAAGCCACATGAGAAAACAGACTGAAAAGGAATGTGTCAATATATGGGTCCCCAAAAGCACTAATGTTAGTACTGCTACCTCAGATAGTACTGCTGACAAGGATAGTGCTGCTAGAAGCAATACTACTGCCAATACTGCTGCTAGCAGTGTTAGTGCTGCTAACACTGTTAGTACTTCTTTTAAAGAGAATACTGCTGCTAGCAGTGTTAGTGCTGCTAACACTGTTAGTACTTCTTTTCAAGAGAATGCTGCTGCTAGCAGTGTTAGTGCTGCTAACACTGTTAGTACTTCTTCCAAGGTTAATACTGCTTCTAGTTTTTGTGCTGCTAGACCAATCATATTGACAAAGTACTCCAGTTCTGCAGTACCTAAGTTTGAAAATCTCATCAAAACCCAGTGCAAGTACTTTGATGAGCAAGGGAGACCCAAGACCACTTTGGCTTGGGTTCCCAATAAAAACTAACTGAGTTATCTGATGTGCAGGGCAACCAACAGCTCAAGGGGAAGAACATCTGGCATGTTGATAGTGGTTGCTCCATGCACATGACAGGTAACATGGCCTGCCTCAAGAATTTCAAAAGAATTGATGGAGGACATGTTGCTTTTGGAAATAATCCTGCAGGAAGTAAGATAAGTGGTAAAGGTGATGTGTCAAAAGGTAAGATGACATTTGAGGATGTTTACTATGTTGAGCAATTGAGATACAACCTGTTAAGTGTAAGTATAGTTACTACTGCCAGTGCAGAGTTACTACTGCTAGTACATATTTTCTACTGCCAATGTGTAGTTAATACTGCTTTGTAGATAATACTGCTTAGTGGTTAATACTGCTTTGTAGTTAATACTGCTTAGTAGTTTATACTGCTTTGTAGTTCATACTGCTTAGTAGTTAATACTGTATGTGTAGTTAATACTGCTTTGTTGTTAATACTGCTTTGTTGTTAATACTGCTTAGTAGTTAATACTGCTTGTGTAGTTAATACTGCCTTGCAGTTAATACTGCTCAGTCGTTAATACTGCTTTTAAAGAAAATCAGGGCTAGTACTGCTATAAATACTCTTTCAGCCCGCCAAAGTTCATAACGTCTCTTTGCATTCAATTTATCTCTCTCTCGTTCTAACCTTTTCTCCCTAGAATCTCTGTGTTTTCTATCCAAATCCTCAGGAAGAATGACGACAATGGAGTTTGTCAATGAGCACAATGAGATTGCGATGCTTCAGAAGCCAAAGCAGGCCGCAGGATTTCATGATATTGTGGATTTTCTCAAGTCCACACACATCTCTCATGCCCTAACAGTGTGCCCAACCATATATATCGAGCATCAAAAGCAATTTTGGGAGAATGCCACTGTTATATTCGAAGATGGGCAGAAAATCATTCGAACAAGGGTTTGTGACAAACCCTTGAAGGTCACATAGGAGGTTATTCGCATCACTCTTCACTTAGATGATGCCTCAGGTATAACCTATCTCTCTAATGATGAACTTTTCTCGACCTTACCAAGAATGGGGTATGAAGGTCCCATTGGAATTTTTAAATTCTACAAGTCATAGTTTTTCACCCAATGGCGATTTCTTGTTCATACTCTTATGCACTGTATTTCAAAGAAAACAACTGGATGGAGTGAGTTTAGCAGTACCATTGCTTATGCCTTGGTCTGCTTAGCCACTGCCAGAAAGTTTAATTTTTCAGCAATGATTTTTAATGATCTTGTGGCAAACCTAGAATCCAAAAAGAGCTTTTACATGTATCCCAGGTTTGTCCAAGAAGTAATTAACCATGAATTGACGGATTTACCTCAGTCTGCTGAGGTATATGTGCCAAAACCCCCTAAAGGGAAGGTTTTCTCAAATATGAGAAGAATTCCTAGGGACTCGGAAGGAGTTGACACACCATTGTTCTCTACAATGATGGTTGTGTCCCACACCACTGAAGGTATGGCATCAGGGTCAAGGCCCCCATTAGACACAACCACTGATGGCCAATCCCAACCTTCCATCACCAAAGAAATCCCACAGTCCATTCTTTTAAGACCCACTCCCAAAATCACCAAGAAGTTTGAAAGAAGAAAGGTACACAAGGTTCCTTCCCTTGGTGTATCTCCTAATAGCCCAAAGCCTACAAGCCCTCTATTGGAGCATTCTCCAATAGAGAATATCAAAAGGGTAACCACAGGGGTGTCTCCCAACCCCAAGAAGGTGCTCTCTAAGGAGAAGGATGAGCATGTGGGCTGCAAGGCTGCCACTACTTCTGCTAGCAAAGAGAAGGACAGTGGTAACATCACTAAGACCTTCCCCACGGCAACTCAGAATGTGAAAACATTCAGAGGACCCAGGCGCCAAGAAACCATGGGAGTAGGTTGTGCTTTTGCTAGGCAAGAGACACCTACTAAAACTTCCAATGATCCTGTAAGGAAGGTAAACACTTCTAAACCAGGTGAGGATAGATATACTTATGAGGAATTGATGGAAACCATTGCCAACATCAACATTGATGTCATGAATCAGCAGAAGGAGATTGATGAGCTTAAGAAGGTGGTTCTTTATCAACACACCAAGATAGAGAAGAATAAGAAGATGATCACCAAGCTGCTGCAAAGAAGGAAGAAAGCTCAGTATGTTCTGAAAAGGAGAAGATCAACCACTAATGCTTCCAAAAAGGGGGAGTTAGAAACTGAACTAAACATGGAGGATGCAAAGGTTGAGGGGGAGAATGAGCATAAGGTTGAGGGGGAGGCTGAGCAGGTTGTAGAAGTTGCAAAGGAAGCAGAAAGTGAGAAAGCAGCAGTAACTGAAACTGCAGAAAATGAGAAGGAAGTAGTATCTGAGTTTCTAGCAGCTGAAACCACAGAAAAAGCAGTAGAAACAGTTAATGCTGCAGTATCTGAGATTGAAGCAGCAGTAGCTGAAATTATGAAGAGTCTTGTTGATGCAGCAGTATCTGAAAGTGAGAAGGAAGCAGTATCTGTATCTACAGTAACTAAATCTGAGATTGAAGCAGAGGTATTTGAGATTGTGAAGAATAGTGTTGAAGCAGCAGTATCAAAGATTGTAAAAGAAGCAGTAACAGATAGAGCAGCAGAAATGGTTAATGCTGCTAGTCAAAAAGCAGCAGAAACCATTCAAGCAGCAGAAATGGTTAATGTTGCTGAAAAACATAAGGCAGCAGAAACCATCCCTGAAGCAGCAGAAACAAAGGAAACAACAGAAACCATCCCTGAAGCAGCAGAAACAAAGGAAACAGCTGAAACCATTCCTGAAGCTATTAAATCACTCAAAAGAACCAAGATGGTGTCAAACAAAAGACCAAGAACAAAGTCTATAGCTTCAAAGAAGAAAGTTGTAAAGAAGCCTAGGGTGGAACCCATTGTAGAAGAAGCTAAGGAGGAAGTTGTGAAAGAGAAAGCTGATCAAAAAGTTGCTGAAGAAGAAGTGGCAACTCCATCAGGTCAACCAAGCAATGTACAATCACATACAAATGATCAATGTGATATGTATATTACTGTGGTTGATACTAGTCCAATCAAAGTTAAACCATTAGCTTCTATGGCTCCTGAGATCATCTTCTGGGACACATTGATAGAGCAGAGAAAGGAGTACATTAGAATCAAAAGAGCAGATGGGAAGTTTGAAGTCTGTTCTACATGGGGAAGACTTATCAGAATATGCTCTAGATCTGACGTAGAGGAGATGTACAAGGTTGGAATGAAGCTGTATGGAAATATGCTGACTGAGAATGGAATGTCCATCACCAAAATGGTACTTGAATACTTGTGTTTAATGTTCAATACAGAAGCAGTTAAGTATTTGACAGAAAGGCAATTTCAAGCTGTTACCAACTGGATGCTTATTGAAAACTGTGGTGTGTATGTCATAACACTTGACTATGCATATCATGAGTATTATTTGGTGGATAAAATATACAAGCACAACATGACAAGGTTGAATGGAATGCTAAAAGCTAAGTTGGTGGGTAACAAAGATTCTAAGATGGCAAGATACCTGGTAAGAAGGATCATCAATCAAAGTTTGGGATTGAATCCTGACGTGTGTGTTCAAGATTAAGTTTTGGAAGCATCATCATCTGAAGAACTTGACTTCTCTTTCTAAAAGTCAAGTTAGGGGGAGATTGTTGGGAACTGAAGATTTGCTAAGTATGGATAGTACTACCAGAACAACTTTAATACTGCCAGGGCATAATTAATACTACTAAAGCAAAGTTAGTACTGCTTGTCAAGATTAATACTGCTGAAGCAAAGTTAGTACTGCTTGTCAAGATTAATACTGCTGAAGCAAAGTTAGTACTGCTGAGTCAAGTTAATACTGCTGGAATGAATTAATGCTGCTGGAGAATATTAGTACTGCTCATGCTGAATGAAGTTAATACTGCTCGTGCATAAAGATGTTAATGCTGCTTGTGATCATAAGTTTGGAATGCGAGAATGTTGGAGATAAAGATGGAATGATTGAAGATAATCGTGAAAGAATATTCTGAAGATCAATTTTGTTTTGATAGTTATCTTGTAATTATTTTGTATAAATAGATGTTGATAGATAGCTATTCGATATATGCGATATACGAGAGTTTTTGAGAATACGTTTTGTTTTAGAGAGAATTAACCTCAAGGTTTAGAACCCTATTTCTAGAAAATAGAAGTCGTCTTGATTGATCCTGTTCATCAAGATTGAGGTTTGGTTGTAAGCTTGTGAGTTGAATTAGTGAATACAAACAGCTGTGTGTTTTCTGATATATTGTTCTTTGATTGTGTGAATTAAAGTTCTATTCCGCAGATTATTTAATTTTGAGTTCTAAGTATTATTAGTCTTGTTAAGATTCGATCCTGACAATTTCCGCTCAACCTTACCATAAAAATGTTATAAACCGTAACACTTTAGAATTTAGATCCTCAATTTTTCATTTAATTTTCCCAAAATTAACAACTGATGAAAACATTGTACTTTTAGACTGCATTAGTTTTTGTTTTTTTTCTTATACACCGTTAAAGGATAGATTTAAGAGTGATTCATTGAAATGGACCAAGTTGGAGTCCTCACTTACAAAAATACTCAATCTCTTCCCAATTTAATCAAAATACCCAAAAAATCCGTGATGATACTCCGCAATCGAAGACTCCTTAAAAAAGTTGTGATTCATGGTCCAAATCATATCAATTTCATGAAAAACCCTACCATCGAGGACCCAAAGCACTCGATCGCGGACGTATATTCACTCGATCGCGGACACACATTGGGGTGATTTTGGTCAAATCAAGGGGGAATCCAACTTTTTTTAGGAGTCTTCGATCACGGGGTACCAACACGGATTTTTTTGAGTATTTTGGTTAAATTAGGGAGAGTTTGGGCATTTTAGTGAATCCAAGTCAAACTTGGGGCATTTCGAGTAATTTCTCTAGATTTAATATATATTATTGGTTTTTCAAAATATAATTAATAAACTGAATAAATGTTTTAATGTATAAAATAAAAATAAAATGCATTTCCACAAATTAAGTGTCAATTCTCCTATAGAGTTATGAAACTCACCAACAGATGGCAAGTTGGCAACTACTAACCAATATTTGAATGTGACACTTTTCTACTTAAATTCATGCAAAACATAATTGAAAGAATAGTTTATCATTTAAAAAATAAATCTAAATTACCATTTTCCATAATAAATTACCAATTTTGCCAACCAATAATATATTTATTTTCTTATTAATACCTCAAATTCACAATAAATATAACTATTTACAAAATACTAATAAATAATTTTTTATTTATATCCCAGCCAATAAATTAGATACGTAACCAAATTTATTACTTTCTATACGATTTTTCATTTGAGTAAAAAATGGTATACATACATACATAGGTGCAAATCAAATACAAACCATGTATTTGTTGCACCACTTACAAACCAATTTACATATATGCATTATCTCATATGAATGTATGTCAATTATATGTATATTCTTGCACGTATGCATATGCACACTGGCAGTGGCGGATCCAGAATTATTTTCTCATGGGGGTACCTTTAAGGTAGTTTAAATACCCGTAAAGTTGTCCGATGTATTTTTAGCCAAAATCCAACGTTTCGAGGGCTTTTTAAAGTTTTTTTAGTTGATTTTAAGAGATTTTTAAGTTTTTTGTCGATTTCAAAGGATTTTTTTGGTTTTTAGTCGATTTTGAAAGTTAATTTTTGTTTTTTGGTTGATTTCTAGATACTTTTTTTGGTTTATGGGGTCCCGGCCAATAAGTTACTGGGGGACATTAAGGTATACAACTGGAAATTTCGTTTTTTTACCCTAAAAAATTCAATTTTTTTTCCTTTTCACATGGGGGCCCTTCCCCCCACATGCATCCACCCCTGCACACTGGTTCTGCACATATGCACACTGTGGTTTGTAAGGTTTACATTTTACGAAGCATTTACATATATATATATATATATATTATAGATACATGGGTTGAGTTCCGGTGAAAATTTGTGGGTAATGTGATAAAGCGTGAGAAGTTGTTATTAACCGTTGCATCAGAAACCGATGCACATTAAGATAAGATGCATCGGATCAATTCATTTCTAAGACACAGTTTATGGACCGGAGATCATGAGATTAAAAATAATCAACGATTCAAATTCACTTCTTACGATTTTCACTTTCACCAACTCAAGTTCTCACAAAATCCTTCGCCATAGGCACATGCATGTTATATATAATTAGATGATGTGATGAAACTATAATTAATTAAAATAAGTAAAAACTAGAAGGTACTAACGTACGCCACCCTCCATGATTGCTAAGTTGTTCCATGGTTGGCACTTGGCACCTATGTTTTAACAAACACCTTATCCCTTTTCCACCAACACCACAACTTTGTTCTCAATAATTTTTCTCTATTTTATTTAAATTCCTATTTTCCGAATTTCATGCAAAAACGACCCATTTTTAATGAATTGGAAGAACTTTTTATTCTATAAAAGACATATAACACGTTATCTTTTACATTAACATACACGACATTAGATCATGTGAAAAATGTCATTTTTGTGAGAAGTACTTTTAGACCGTTGATTACTTTTAATCAAATATTCTCCTGTGAATTGCGGCTTAAAAAAGAATTGATTCGATGCATGTCGGTGCATCTTATCTCGGAGGATCTCATCCTAATATTCATCCATTTCTCATATAACGGTTGATAACCGCTTCTCACCAAATTTGACATTTTTAACCAGAACTCAACTCTAATTTAAATAAAACTATTTGTTTTTTAATAATCTCATATTCTACAAAAAAATTAGATACAACGACAAGAAATTATCCAATAGCAACCAAAAAAACCATTAATCTGGTGGTCCCCAATAACTCGACCTTTGTTTAGGTCAAGGGTACCAATCCACTAAAGAAGAATAGTACGTGTAAGTTTCATTTATCGTTTATAAACATTAGAGTAAGGGGCTCTTTGGCAGTTGCTAAATGGTTTAGTGCGGAATGGTTAAGAGGCTTTTATGATATAGTGCAAAATGAAATATGGTTGTTTGGTATTTGTTTAGCATGAAATCAGAGTGCTGAATGTTTAAGGATGACCCAAGATGCTAAATCATTTAGAGGGTTTTGAAACCATTAAGAGGCAGACGTTTTTTTTGCCAAACAAGATTCACCTCTGAATGATTCAGTGGTTGTCTCTTAATGAAAATATTAAGAGGTAAACAAACAGCCCCTAAGTCATGTTTTCAATCCTCATTGTTTGTTATAAAAATTACAACTTCCGTCCCTTTGGTCAATATATATGGTTTTCAAATTTTCATGTCTTCAAGCATGAGGCGAGAATACAACATTGAGTTGTAAGCCACAAGAACGAAAACAACAACGAACTGTGATGATAAAAACAAATACGATAATTCCCAAAACACAAACACAAAAATAACAATTTTAAACAAACCAAAAACGTGGTTTACTCTAAATATATACTTAAAAAAAACATCGGTAATTTAAAAATATTTTATTTTCTAGAAAACTCGAAAGGTACAACTCTTTATACATAATGTACAAAACATAAAACGTAGAAATACCTCAAAGTAAAGCAAACCCAAAAATAACAAATAAATTTAAAAGATGTAAGAAAAAGGTGACACACTGCTTTCGGTGGTTATACCAAATGCAAAAAAACCGTTTATATCAATGCACATGCATGATGCATAGCATGGCCCAAGGACCAAAACCGGTCCAAACTAATAAACCGGGTCCAAACGAAAACAGCCACTAACCAATAATTTTAAACCGGTTTTTAATATCACCCCTCACTAAAAAAAATAGTCTTCTAGCAAAAACATAAATTTAGAATTGTTATTGCTTAATAATTCTAGAGATATTAAAACTTTTTAAGGCATTGTTTGGCAAAAAAAAAATTAGCATGTAAGTTAACTTTTTGAAACGTTATTTGGAATATCGTTTCAGTAGTTTTTTGTGAATATTTCAATATAGATCTTATTATTATTTATAAAATATTATTTTTAATAAATATTAATTTTTTTAATTTAATTATAATTAATTAATATTAACTGAAAATTATTAAATTAAAATTTAATTATACATTGGTATTAAATTTTAATTATTTAAAATTATTGTTGATCATATAAATTATATTTATTTATTTTTTAATATTAATGAATATATTTAATTATCAATTAGTATTATTACTTAATTATTTTTTATATCGTATGTAACAATTATTTAAAATCATAAGTTAATATATATTTTTTTTCTAAAACTTGTTTTAACAAATTTAAAACTTATAGTATATATGTAATAATAAATTTTAAATTTCTTTTAATTAACATATTATATTATTTAATTTGTCTTTATTACATTTGTTATATTAATTAACATATTATATTGTTATAAATTTGTTTTAATTACACAATTAAATTTGTAATTGATAATTATTTGAAGATGAAGTTTTTGGTCATTTTACATGTTTATAAGTTACTTTTATCAAACGTGACTTTTTCATCTGAGTTAGCTTATCAGTCAACAGCTAGCTCATCAGCTAGTTTGCCAAACATAGCCTAAGTATTCTGTAATAAACCCGTTAAAACTATGTGATTTTATATAAATGTACAACACCTTTAAACTAAAGAGTGATCTTATTAATTAATGAGAAGTGTGAGAAGTACTTTTAAACCGTTGGTCAATTTTAATAAAATACCCTCCTATAAATTGCGGCTTAAAATGGAATTTATCTGGTGCATCTCCGTACATTTTATCTCGATGCATTTCATTCTAATATTCATCCATTTCTCATCCAACGGTTGATAAACTATCTCTAACGTTTCTCACCATATTTGACACGGAACCCAACGCTTGTTGATAATCAATTTTTTCCAGAGTTATTTGAAGTTTTATATAGTATTTCTTAAATTATGAAAAATCAAAGTTTATATCTAATTCACTATTTTGTTTGGATTCTAACCCAAAACCGATAAATTGGTAAATGATGATTCCAATTAAAACTGAATTAGAAAGCAAGAATCGAAAACATAGCAAAATTACCTGAATGCCCTTCGGCGAGTTACTCGCCGTCAGAACTCGGACCGCCGCCTCACTTTCCGGTATCATCTCCGGCTTAAATATCCTAATTGCAGCGATTCTCGGAGCACTTTTCAGAAGACAAAATTTGTACGATTTGGAATCAAAAGGACTGTTAACAAACAGATCCGCATTAGGATACTCTTCTAGAATCATCTCAACAATCGACGGTCCAGTCAGTTCAAATCTCCGAGCGCCACCTACCAAACACACCGCCATCCGATCTCCGATCACCGGCGGTTGTACTTGTGGAGCATCTGTCGTCGCAAATGTCTGTTCTGAGTAATTACTCGAAGAACGATTCTCGTTGTTGTTGTAGAATAATGACTTTAGGTTGTTTAAATAGTAAAACGGATTGAAATCACTGAAACCGCCACTTCCGCCGCCGTGTGCGGTGGTGGTGGTAAAGATAAACAGGAGAAGAGAGATCGGAACGATTAGTAACAGCAGAAAACGCCATTTGATGTCGGAGAAACGTTTCGTGATCTGTAAGAACAGTTTGTGTGGATTTTTCATGATCAGAGGATGAATTATTGAAGAATGAAATGAAGATTGAAAGTTATGGAGGTTTTTGAAGAAGAAAATGGAATCAGAGATTGGATGATGGTGAAGAAGAAGAAGAAGAAGAAGAAGAAGAAGAGAACACGACGTTATCGTGTGTGGGGGTGTAGGTTGGGAAGGAGAAGGACAATGCAAAATTTGATTTTATAATTATTATTATTATTATTTTTGATTATGTAAATTGGTTATTATTATTATTAAATTATAATTAATTAATTTCAGGTGAATTTAATTGAAACTTTCGTATTAATTGAAAAGTAAACAAAAAGTGTTTTAATTTGATTTTGTTTCCTTTTAGTTTATATCGAATTTATTTTTGCATTAATGAGATAAGTTGTTTCCTAATATTTATTTATATATCGAATTTCCTAGTATGTCGAAAAGATTTTTTAAAATGGAAAATTAAAAAGTCACGTTCTTCTCCAAGAGTTTTTCTATTTCGGAGATAACACATATAATTATAAGCTAGCTTTTTAAAACATCATTTGAAGTAGCTTTTAAGTAATTTTTTTGTGAATATTCTAATATTGCTCTCATTATTATTAATTAACCATCATTATAAACAAAATATTTATTTTTTAAATTTAATTATTATTAATTAATAAATATTAACGGAAAATTATCAACTTTTAATTATACATCGATATTAATTTTTAATTATTTAGAGTTATTGTTGATCATATAAATTATTTTATATATTTTTTAATATTAACTAACATATTTTAATTATTAATTATTATTATCTTTTTTAATTATTATTTGATTATTTTTCATATTATATGTAACAGTTATTTAAAATCATAAGTTAATATATGTTTTTTCTAAACTTGTTTTAACAAATTCAAAATTATAATATATATGTAATAATAAATTTTAATTTTTTTTAATTAACATGTTATATTATTTAACTTGTTTTAATTATTTAATTAAATATTATAATTGATAAATTTTTGAAGATATCTTTTTTGGTCATTTTGCATGTTATAAACTAGTTTTTTTTGCCAAACATGACTTTTTCATCAGCTACCAACTAACTTATGAGTCAACAGCTAGCTTAACAGCTAGTTTAACTTGTTTTAATTATTAAATTAAATATTGTAATTGATAATTTTTTAAATATGTCATTTTTTGTCATTTTGAATGTTATAAACTAGTTTTTTTTGCCAAACATGACTTCTTGTGATGAATATTAACATCCTGCAAAGAATATTAACTTTTTGTAAGAAATATTATTCATCTTCTCATATATTTCTTCAGCTTTTGAGGTCGATGACTCATTTGGGGTTTGGGGTGGCATCCGTGTTGAACTCCTTGAGAAGTTTGGAAAGCAAACAATGACTCTGCGGATATTTGATTTTGGTAATTAGTGATCGATGATTGAATTCATCCCTTGCTAAGGATTTAAGTTTTAGATGAACAATGTTGAGGTGTGTCTTGGTACGAGTTAGTGTGCCTGTGTGTACTTTCCGTGGGTTCTAATAAGCATTGCAATATAAGGGATAAATCTAAGGAGTCAAGGTTTTTGGTGACTAACAGTTGATTATTGGTATCTTTTGACTTGCTAGGGATTTTATTTTGAATGATAAATGTTGGGATGAGTTTAGAGAATTGTGAAAGAATTGAATTTGGGATAACTTGCTTCTGAAGAATATTATGTTACGTTTTTTAATAGAACACTGGGCCAACATCAAGAATTATTGATTCATGAACTTTAGGAACTCGTGTAGTGGGCATGCATAATATCAATTTGGAGTTGTTAGAAAATATAAGAGTGAATTCCCGACTTAAAAACACTTAGGAAGTGATTAATTGATGTCGTAGACCATTCTTGAAGTAGCACGAGTCATTTAAGGTTTGGGAGACAACCGAGACCGTATTATTGGAGATTGCTCAAGCAAAGTTCAATGTCTACACCAATGTTTTGATATCGCAAGAACTTTTGGGTCGAATTTGTTTAAGTCAAAGGAGGATCAAACTATTGAGAGTCGAGCAATCCGTTGTGAACGACATTCGATATATGGATTGACACTAGATTTCGAGGACGAAATCATTCTAAGGTTGGGAGGATTGTAACACCCGTATTTTTTTGGTTTGGAACACTTTAGAGCGATATATAACTAGCAAAAAGAATAATCATATCTCACTCGATTTAGCCTCGATTTAAGTGGTTCGAGTTCCTATGCAAATTTAATGCATATAACTACAATCTTCGTGTTTTGATAACTTGTAATCTTGAGCCGCATAAGACCCTAAACCAATGTCAAAGTTGGAAGAAATATTGGTTCTGGTGGAAAAAGGATAAATAAATTAAAGGAGTGGTTATAACACAAAAAGAGACCGTGGCAGATTGGTAGAGACGTCCCCTCTACATCCTGCTGCTTCCAAGTTATTTTTTTTGTATATGAGTTGATAGTTCAGCCCAAATGAGTTACCTGGCCCAAGTGAATGCCTAATCCAATTCTCATGAATGAGTTGTCAAGTTAATTCCACCCTCAGCCCATTTTCTTAGTTAAAATACGTAAATAGGTTTTTTTTTAGATAGGGGATTGAGGGAAAGCACAACTAGATAGAAATTTAAGGTTCTCTTATTATTTAGATAGAAATTTAGGGTTATTAAAATATCATGATTTTGATGTTATTAAAGTTATTTGTTGGAGGAAATATCTCATATGGTAAATAATGGATTTGATAGTATTTTGCAAATGATTTAAATTGAGGTATTTACGTTAGTTGATAAGTTCACTTGGGGTTTAAAGAATTCAAATTTGAAAGTTTATATTTATAGCTTTAGATGGGTTTTGATGAATCAATCTATGGGTAATATAGATTAAATGGTTTTAAATGATTTTATGTTGATACGATTGATTTTAGGTGTTGTCCAGATCTTGTAAAAATCGCAATAAATCGCTCGTAGATCGGTTTGAGGCGTGTAATATGTCCTTGGAACCGTTGAACTGTCCTTAACAAACTGTATGTTTTGAAGAAGAGCTGATTAATAATGTAAATAGGTCAAAAATTGGGTTTAATAGGACAGCACCGTTTCATGAAGGGATTAAGTAAACCGTCTTCAAGTATTCGTATAAAATTGGTTTTAAATCCGTTAAGAGTGATTCTTAATGAGTTGGAAAATTCAAAAGGTTGTCTAAATATTTTATTTAGAGTTCTTTTATTAATTTAGTGATTACACATGGTTTATCTAGGTAGCGAGAAGTTTGCGCAAGTTGGATAAAAACTAGGTTTAACGTAACCTAGCAAGGTGAGTTCAAGTTATTTTGCGAAAACTTTGTACATGCCAAAAACGTCCATTTTGAAGTATTAAAGTGTTTACTTTGTGTTTATCAAATGTGTTGCTTATTTGATGAAATTTACGGTGTGGATACATTTGATTTATAAATATTGTAAAATGTCATTCATTTGGGGTCTTTGAACATTTTGATAAAGAAATTATATTAATATGTCTTTTGATGGTTTATTGTAAAAATGGAGGTCATCTGACGTAAAAGCACTTTTAGTGTATTTGATTTTATAAGACGTGTGGAACATGTATATTTTTGAGTTATATAATATTTTGGAGTTTTAAAGAGTGTAGTTTCAATTGGAAAACTATTTATCACAACTCATAAATCATATTTTGGAGCATTGTAATTGCATAAACGTTTGTTAAATACATTTTATTGCTTATGATGACTTCTATATTATAGTCAATGGTGTTGTTGAGCTATTGACTCGACTTTGATTTTAATAAGTCTTGGGGAACATTTGTCCGGTTTAATTTTGATTTATGTCGGGTTTTCGAAGTTATATGCAGTTATGACATATTTATCTAAAATGTTACATGCTTTGAGAGTGTTGTCATTCATTTTGGGTCATGTAAATTTAGACGGTAATGCAATGGATCCATAGACATAGGAGTCAGTCTTTATTGTTTTAAATGGGATGGTTGTTCCCATGTTGTAGCTAGAAATAGGCATTGGGTCATCGGGGGCAACTTGGTACGGTCTTATGGGAGCCGGATACTAGCCATTGACCATATGGTGTAATTTCTAGTGAATGAGTGTACCTTGGATCATCGGGGGTCCCGTTTATGAATCGCGAATTATTGATCCCATTGGGGCCATTGATCCTTAGGATGAGCTCTATAACGTGGAATGATGGCCTACTTTTGTATTCCGCCACTACCCATGGAAATCGGGTCTCCCCCGTCACCGAAAGGTGTTGTTTTGGGTATTGAGTTTTATCCATATTTTCGGTGACGTTTTGAGTATGGAGCATTTTCCATAAGTTATGATTTTGTGTATTGAGTCTTACTTATATTTTGATATCTTGGATAATAAAGTTTTACTTGAATTTTAGTAAGTGTATTAATTATATTATTCACGTTTTGGGTGAGTATTGAGTCTCGAATTCATATTCGAATTATCGTTTTATATTGGAGTTTTCATCACGAAAATGGTGCATTTGAGGAAAAATGTTGCATTCATATTTATACTTGTCATTTTATAAATTGGGATTTAAATAACATTGTTTCAGTTTACCGTATTATATAAATGATGAAAACTCTTGAATTCACTAGGCGTTAAGCCTAACCCTTTTTATTTGTCGGCATGTGCATCAGGTTCTCATTGGGAATGTTTTAGTGACGCTGTGAAGAAACGAGTGCTAGTGATAGGCACAAGAAGTAGTTCATAAACTGGATGTCTTCCGCATTTGGAGATAGCGACCGTTGTTGGAGTTTAGTAACACCCGTCCTTAATCTAGACTATATATAAGGTCTGAATTATTTATTGTTGATGTTAAATCTTAGATTGCCATTATTAGGTAATCAGTTGTTGACATTTAAAAAGGATTATTCCTTATTTGATGTAATATCAAAAATTTAAAATTAGTCGCTATTTTCAGATTTGAGGTTGTTACAGAAAAAGATTCTTAATTTATGTTATTATAAAATTGTTATTTAGTTAATTTTCAAAGCGTAATGATATTGGCTCTTGCTCTGATAATTGAAGGTAATTCATAGATATCACATATGGTTCTTTATTACTGCATGATGCTAGTTGTATAATGTTGTCTTTATTGTTTCAATTCTTCGTCTTTTTAGGTTTATGATAACGCCATTTTTGGCGTTATTTTAGAACCATTTTCCGTGTTTAAATTGCTTGAATTCCAAATAAACGAAGCGTATTTCACGGTTTATTTATGAGTTTTTCAGGAATCCATGTTTCGAGAATAAACGAAGAGTTTGGTGCGAAAGAAGCGAATTATAGACGAAAATGAAGTATCCGACAAGTTAATGGCGAATGAAGGAGGTACGAGTCAATTCGTGGGTCAAAACTCGGAGAAATGCGTTAAAGAAACTCAAAAATGTGCCACCGAGACTTATCAAGTTGAGCCGGCGAGAAAATGGGAAATCTTAATTGTTGCAAAACAGTGTCTACCGGTACTTGTGTCGGTACTTAAGTCTCGGCGCAACTATCGACAGCCTGAATTTCACAAAACAGTGCCTACCGAGACTTCTGTCGTTACTTAACTCTCGGTGTAAGTACCGACGACATGCTGATACGTTTTTAAAGCCTTTTCACCTAGGGTTTTGAGCCATACTTCACCATATCGACTAGAGGGAGGCAAGGGACGATTTTGGAGCAACTTGGGGCGATTTTCCATAGTTTTTAACACCGATTAACGCTACGAAATCATCGGGGAACGCCAAATTAATAAAGATCGATTCCTTGTTCGTGGGTATTGCGATTCAACAAAAAGTGAGTTTGTTCATACATCGATTTATTGTTCAAGAGACCATGTCTACCATACTTTCTCTCCTTTTTGCTTTGTGTTTTAACACCCCCAACATGAACTAATCTTAGATTGTTGGGGGTTGGATGAACTTTGGTTTGTAAGCATGTGAACACGAAATCTTGTGATTCTTATCAGTTTTTCTAATCAATGAAGCATATGAATTTGGTTTTAACGCTTTTGTGAGTTTGATCACCTTGCAAATTGATTTAATTGTTAGGAATCCGATTTGAGAGAACGATTCCATAACTTGGTTTGAATTTGTATGCCTAAGGTGAGAAATTGGATAGAGATATACCAAGTAAACCTTAGTACTTTTTTTACAATCTTGTTCTTAATGAATTTTTGAATTCCTAGGTTGAGATCGAGAGATAAAACCTACGTTTTCTAGAAATAACTTTGTTGTTGCTCGAGAGAAAATAACAATTAGTCACGTGATTGTGTATTCACTTGATTGGATTAATCTGATAATTATCATAAGTGGGGTGTTCTTTGTGAAACCATTGGGATTCCAATCCTCAACTACTTTTCTCTCGAAAAATCCAACTTCGATCTTCGCTTTTACTCTAAAGTTATTTATTTAATTTAGCTATTAATTGATTATATTACCAACAATTCATCAAATCAGATCGTTCAGTTAATAGTGATTATAGTCATTGTGATACTCAGTTCCTAGTTTCCTTTGTTCGATACTCGTACTTCCAAGTACATATTACTTGATTCGACTCGTACACTTACAGTTAGATTAGGAGGGTGTAAACCCGCCTATCAATTTATATTATATGAATTCTGAATTTGTAACATACAAGAAGTAGGGTCGTTATACGTGTTTTGTGACGGTAGCCATGAAATTTAACACAAAAATCATACATTGATGATTAAGGAAAAACATCCATCATTGTTATTCATATTGTTTATTCAATATATAAAACAAATAACAATTGATTTTTCACCATACAAATGTTTATTTAACCCAAGCAATCGTTTTTATCACATGTCATAATTAAAAATATAAAAAATGGCACATAGTTCAAGTATAAATTGTCGTACATAAAATGTGTTCATTTAACCACCAAATTAAAAAAGTGTTTGATTGTACCATTTTGAAGTTAAAGATTGGGAATTGGATTATCATTTAGTTAAGAAAGTTTCGATCATTTACTCTAAAATTATGTGCGCAAATTTTGGAGACGGATTAACGTTGTCGCTCTACGAAATGGAATTCTCTTGTTCCAATTAAGGTCAATGTTCTGTTGTGGCGTCTGGGCTTGAATAAAGTTCCTACTAAAGACAATCTTGAAAAAAGAGGTGTCTTCCCTTTTTTTGTCCTAATTGTGAGTTAGAAAGTGAATCAGTGGGTCATCTGTTCTTTGGATGCCAAATGGCCCGAGAAATTTGGAAGAAAATTGGCCAGTGGTGGAATTTAGATATTCCGATCTTTAAGCCTTTTCACAAATGAATGGGTGGTTGGACTCCTTGAAGATTCAGAAAGTGGGATGGAAGAGCTTACAGACAGACGGTTATCTATGTGGCAATGTGGTTTTTCTGGACTCAGTACAAGACTTGATGAAAAACTATCCGAACACCCTTAATAGGTTTTTGCATCCTTTAAACCCAATTTCGTTATAGCAATAATATTAACATTTTGAGGGATGAGTATATGTTTACATATTATACTGCTTTATTTTTCAAATAGTCTTATTATTTATGCATTAAAGCTACTTGTTTCTGAATTAATTTAAATTACAATTATTTTATGCTATTTTAGGCATTGTTTGGCAAAAAAAAAACTAGCTTATAAGCTAACTTATTTTTTTGGTACATGTTTGGATGACCATAAGCCAGCTTTTCAAAATGCTACTCCCACTAGCGTTTCATGAACTTATGGAGCTTTTGTTTTTTTTCTTCCAAAAATACATTGCCTTTTTATGTAAATAACAAAACTATCCATTCCTTTTATTTAAAAACACTTTAATTGAACCTAAGTAATTGAAATATGTTACTAGGTTATTATTGTTCTTATTGCTAGTTATTTAAATATGATGTTAAAAACCCTTATTATTTTTGTTGCTACGGATTTTAATATGATTTCATGTGTTGGTGGTTTATTTTAATTATATGATGTTAAAAATATGTTAGTGGTTTATTTTAATTATGTAATTTTAAAAATACATTGGTGTTTTATTTCAATTATATAATGTTAGAATTGAGTAATGTTAAATATTATTTGTTTAATTATAAAATGTTAAATTTGAATAATTTTTAAGCATATCTTTTTTGGTCATTTTATATTTGTCAGCTAGCTTATCAGCTAGTTTTTGCCAAACGTATCTAGTTCATCAGCTAGCTTATCAGCTAGTTTGTCAAACAAATCCTTAGTGTTTAAAGCCAACACATTAATGAATGCCTGTGAGGTATCAAAGAAGGATGTTTTCGTCCTTTTAACCATTTTCATCCGCTTCCTACTTTTATCTTCATTGTTTTCGAAAAGAAGAAATTACTTTTATATAAACATTTCAAAATAAAAATAAAAATCAAACCCATAAATGTATATCTATATTATATTAATAATCATTTCAAAGAAAGAAGTTTAAGTTTTAACCATCAAATATATTTTTTTCTATTAAAATGTACGGAATCACGTGAATTAGACACCGCAAGACACCTTTTACTTGCGGTGTCAGACTTTTTCTGACAAAAAATAAAAAAATAAAAAAATATAATTTCATAAAACCGCAAACGCCACAAGTCACCGTAAGCCACCAAAAAATTTGATTTTTTTAATTTTTTTGTCAGAAAAGCCTGACACCACAAGTAAAAGGTGCATTGCGGTGTCAGGCCTGTAGGATTTCAAACATTTTGGTAAAAACAATTAATGGCTAAAACTTAAATTTATTTATGTGAGATGGTATTTAAGTAAAACTCGAAATATGTTTGTTTAAGTGGATTTTTGTTCACCCATTCAACTTATTTTCGTAAGTAAGATTTTATTTGAGGTATGAAAGATGTATCCGCTAAACTTTGAGTATTGCTCTAAGGTGTTAGAAATATAAAAAAAAAATTAACCAAAAAACTGAAATAGTATATCTCTAAATCAACAAAAAGACCAAAAAAAATCTCTCGAATCAATAAAAAACACCATAAAATTCCCTTGAAATCGACCAAAAACTCGAAAATCCCTCGAACGGCTAAAACCACATTAGACAACTTTTTGGACCCTTAATTCAACTTAAAGGTGCACCTGCTGGTTAAAATTCACGGGTCTGTCACTGACTATATTATAAAGATTTAGTTTTTACTTTTAAAAACTATTAATTTTAAGTTTTTGTCAATAAAAAATACAAAATCTTACCCTCGGAGTGTATAACGCAGTTGGTAAACGAACGAAACGACCTTGCTCAAATACATAACCACTTCAAGTTCGAATCATGCTGGAGGCGGACGTGAAATCCTCCGCTAGCTGCAACCACTAAGTCAACTCTAAAATGTCTTTTCACATGTGGTTCCTACTAGGGGTGAGCATCGGAACTGTGTACCCACCTTTGGAACCGGAACCGCTCTGGAACTACCGGTTTCAGAACCGGAACCGATGTGATTGGTTCCGGTTCCTAAAGTACGGAACCGATTAAGACTGATTCCGGTTCTGGTTCTCATTTTTTTGGAACCGTTACCCGCTGGGTACCCGGTCCCGCTATTTTTTAGTAAAAATTATTTATATATTTATTATATTTATATATTTAAATATTTAATGAAGTGACATTAGTTTTGTACCTTTGTTAGGTGTTTTATTCGTTTTCATCCAAGTGTTTTATTTGAGGTGTTGACGTAAAGACGTGAATTATTGTGGAAGCCGTTTTGTTGATGTCAAGACTCAATACTCGAGAGTTTCTAATTTATTTATGTAATAATTAGTTTTTATCGGATTAGTTTTCACCATTTGTTTTATTTATTACTTTATGTTGATACTTTATAGTTTACAATAAACTTAAAATTACAAGTTTTATTGTATGAATTGTTAAAAAAATTGACATTGGGTACCCGGAACCGGAACTGGAACCGCCGGTTCCAGGTCCGGTTCCAAAATATAGAGAACCGATGTAAGCGGTTCCGGTTCCTTCATTCTAGGAACCGCCGGTTCCGGTTCCATGAAATTTAGCCGGGTACCCGGTTATGCTCACCCCTAGTTCCTACGGACGAGTTATGCATGAGACTGGTTGGAGTTACCCATAATCAAGTTTTTACTCAAATACATACAAAATCTTTTAAGTTTTATGATATTCATATTTGTTTTCCTCTTGTAAACAGTAATAATGGAAGTTTAAAGAGTAAATTACGTTTTTAGTGCATGTGGTTTGTTGGAAATTTCTAATTTTGTTTTTATGGTTTTGAAATTACAATTTTCATCCCTATGGTTTATAACTCATTACCTTTTTCATCCTTATGACTTCAATTTAATTGCTTTATTTATTCTCATGGTTTACAATTCATTTCTATTTTAGTCATTCATACTTAAGTAGTGTTTTGGGCTCAAGGACGAAAATAGAAAATGAAATGCAAATTATAGGGACTAAAACCGAAATTTTGAAACCACAAGGATTAAATCCATAATTTTTAACAAACCACAAGGAGAAAAACGTAATTTACTCGAGTTTAAAAGTAACTCGTATAACCTTTTCCAAACGGACGGATACAATTTTTGGAAACATGATAGATTTACCTTTTTTTAGGGAAATTAATTAAAATACCCCAAGTTTGACCAACTGTTATCGAAATACCCTAAATTTTTTCCATTTTGCAAAAATACCCTAAATACCCGCGATGGATCCCGCGATCGCGGGCTAGGGCTGACGTGGCACGTACTTTGGGTACAAATGCCCCGCGAAGCCCCTCAACTTTGGCCGCGATGCACTTTTGGTCCCTGCCCGCGATCGCAGCCCGCGATGGACTTTAAAATTTACACTTTTGGTCCCTGAAAATTTACACTTTCAGCCCTTGTACTTAGACGAATCTTGCATGCTTTTACTGTTTTTTTCCACAATTATTGTACTTTAAAGACCGATTTGTGGTTGAAATTCATTTGCATATTCGTATTATATATTTACACACATAAAGAAAATAGGAGTTTGATATGATAAGCGAAAGAAAGAAGAAAGGTTGATTGTTACCTTCAATTTTTTTTAGTATTTTCTTGACCTTGTTCTTGCATCCATGACAGTGAATGTTAACTCTGAGTACACATGTCTGTTTATATAGCAAGAAAGATTAGTAGCAAGAATGGAAGCAGGTTTCTAGCTTTTTAGATATATATATATATATATATTATATGTATATATGAATAAGAAGAAGACTTAAAAAAGGAGAAGATATATATATGTATATATTATATATATATATATATATATATATATATATATTATATGTATATATGAAGAAGAAGAAGACTTAAAAAATGAGACCTTTATCTGTAAGATCTGGAAATGATCATTTCTTGACATTTTTGTTGGAACAAACACATATGATACTGTTGATCTAAACACTGATTTGTAAATGATATATATACACACATACATATGCTTCTAAATGAACATTGATAACACAGCTAGTTTGTAAATGATATATATATTCGTATTATATATTTACACACATACATATGCTTCTAAATGAACATTGATAACACAGCTAGTTTGTAAATGATAAATATATTCATATTAGATATATACACACATACATATGCTTTTAAATAAACATTGATAACACAGCTAGTTTGTATTCCATCCAACATGCTCTTCATCTTCAATCTTTCTGACCCTTCTTCAACGGCTTCTGCTTTTGCAACCACGTATGGCCATTGTGTACCACAACCCGCACACACTTTAGCAAATGAGTTGAGGGTTGTCATATATTCTACAAGAGGAGTAGGCCCACGAATGAGGTAACCTCTGACTTGACCTTGCATGATGTATCCAACCTAACCGTGGTTCAGCGGCTTAAAAACTACTTTTCAGAGAAATTAACAACAACAAAAAATACAAAATAACAACACAGTAAAAAAAATACAAAACAAGAAAAAAATACAAAACAACTAAAACAACCACCACCTACTTAAAAATTGATTTAGTTTCATCAATCCAAGCTTGCTCGTTTACCTTCGCTTGAATAATTGCGAAGTCTTGCAGAATATGGTGAATTTGTAATAACCGAGACCAGATTGTAAGAGTTCCAAAGTCTTGTGGTGGAATTTAAATAAAAGTAGAAGTTGAGGGGCCTTTGTGTAAATAAGGAAAGTGTGGTTATGACCCAATCATTAGGGCACAATAACTAGGTGTGCCCTCATTCTTAATGTTGGCGGCTGTTAGAGAGAAAAGGAAATAGAAGAGTTTTGGGGCTTTGGAACTTTGAGAAGAGAAGAATCATCATCCTTTGAAAATCGGCAAGAAGTGTGTGTTAGGAATTCGTTGCTGCAAGGAATCCATCAAGTAACTTCTTATTCTTTAACCCATTTAAGATCTGTTGGTTGAGTTTTGAATGATTGAAGAGTTTTATTGATAAAGTCATTTTAGAACCTTAGAGGAGATTTAAGCACCTTGAATTGAGTTTAATCAGTAAAGTTTGTGGAGAAATGATTAAAGATGTTTAGGTAAGTGATTTGTCGCAATATCTTACTGTTTTCGAAGTGTTTAGCAAGACTCCGAACCATTTAACTCATCCAACGTTCGTCCGGAAACCTTCAGGTTTGAAGGTGTCCGGGTGAGTGTCCGGGTAAGTTTATAATCGTCTTTTAGAAGGTGTCCGGACGTAGGGTTGTCCGGAAAACTGTGACGTCCGGATAAGTTTAGTCGTCCGGAGAAACTGTGCCGTCCGGATAAGTTTAGTCGTCCGGAGAATTTGTGTCGTCCGGATAAGAGTTGTTGTCCGAGTACTAAGCGGTATCCGGAAAAGTAGGGTTACCCGGTAACCTGTCCGGAAAAGTAGGATGGCAAGTGAGAAGTGTCCGGATAGTTCTAGTCAGCTTTTAATTATATCCTTTCGTTCAGGTAGACATTTTTTGGGAGTAAAGAGCAGAGTAGGGAAAAGCAAGCAAATGTATCAGGTGAGTTTTCTAAACTAAAACGTGTGGATTTTAACATGTTTTCTAAAGCAAGTACATGATGAGAAATGCCATGTTTTATTCTTATGCTTTAAATTGCATGAAAGTTGTTTACAATTTTAAATGAGATTTGTGTGTGGTTTATGGGGCGGGCCTATCCCGTGTATGATTTATGGGGCGGACCTATTCCGTGAATGCTTTTATGTGAAAGTTTTATGTGAGATGTATGCATACATTGTGTAGACGTAAATTGGCTAAGTCGGGGGGAGGTTCCGCCAGTACTCACGTCGGGGGGAGGTTCCGTTTATGCCATGGGAATGAGTCCTAGTAAGGCAGCGTGATACTGACTCGTTGTCACCCTCGGGTGACTTCAGGGTGCCATTTACGGGAGCGGATTTATCCGTGAAAGATTTTTACTTTTCAGCTATGTGAAAGTTTATTATTGAAAGTCTTGTATACATTGGAAAGTTATGAGAAAGTTTTATGCAAAGATATTTGAAAGTTATAAATTGTTTTTAAATGTTTTTGAGGACTGTCAGGAGGGACTCACTAGACCTCATGGTCTAACCCTCGCATTTTTCAAACTAAACCTTTTCAGGCAAGCAGATTGCATGAGGCTCAGGTAGTCGAGCAAGAGCAGGATAGAGCACAGATGCAGATAGAGATATCGCCACTCATATTCTAGTAGTAGTTATTCTCAGTTGTGTATAGGTTGTTTCCGCAAACCTAAGTTATTTAGTCAGATGTAAAGAAACTTTATGGATCCAGTTTTGTAATTGTTTAATATTAATGATAGTTATGCTTAATTTGGACTGGGTTGTTAAAGAATTGCTTCTTGTTCTCGACGAACACGAGCCTCCCAAGCTTTTATATCCCCTTTCATCCTTTTGATCTCCCTGTCTTCCTCTTCGATCTTTCTCAAATGGACTGCCTTCCTGTCCATAATTTTTTTCCACTCTTCTGTTAGTTCATCTATCTCCTTTTCCTTTTTTGCTATGGCGACCTCGATTTGAGGTGGCATTTTTTCAGGAGTAGACTTAGGGTTTGATGACGATGCCATTTGTGGATGAAATGAGAGAAGAGAAATCAAGAGAGAAAGCAATTCAAAGAAAGAAAGCAAGAGAGAAATCAAGAAAGAAAGCAATAACAAGTGTGTATTGTGAATTGCATATTACTGATATTTATGGATTAAATCTCAAACATGCAAATGAATTTCAACCACAAATCGGTCTTCAAAGTACAATAATTGTGGAAAAAAACAGTAAAAGCATGCAAGATTCGTCTAAGTACAGGGGCTGAAAGTGTAAATTTTCAGGGACCAAAAGTGTAAAGTTTCAGGGACCAAAACTGTAAATTTTGGCCCATCGCGGGCTGCGATCGCGGGCAGGGACCAAAAGTGCACCGCGGCCAAAGTTGAGGGGCTTCGCGGGGCATTTGTACCCAAAGTACGTGCCACGTCAGCCCTAGCCCGCGATCGCGGGATCCATCGCGGGTATTTAGGGTATTTTTGCAAAATGGTTAAAATTTAGGGTATTTCGGGAACATTTGGTCAAACTTGGGGTATTTTAATTAATTTCCCCTTTTTTTAACCTAATTTTTTAAATATAATTAATACTTTAATTAAACAAATTATAGAAAAAAAAATACATTATTTTATTTTCCTTAATTTGATACCTATATAAATATTACGTTTTTTCAAAACTTTAACCGTATTTATAAAATTTCAATCATGAATATATTTATGTGAGTCTATATTCACACTAATATATTCACTATATTTTAAATATTACCTCATGCTCTTGCATTTTTATTTGATAGTCCATTTCTAAAGCTCCGTCTTTGAATTTTATAAAAGAGTAAATTACAGAAATGGTCCCTCGTCTATGTCTCGATTTTAGTATTGGTCCCTCCAAAGCTGAAACTACAATTATAGTCCCTAAAACACAGTTTCGAAGCCCAAGTTGGTCCCTCTTCCAAACACCGTTAGATAGGCTCCGTTAAGTTGGTCATGTGCCTCTCACGTGAGGGGTATTTTAGTCTTTTTACCTATGTTTTTTTTTAAATAAAAAATGCAATTCACTCTTTCTTCTTCACTTTGGTGGGTTTTAATGGAGTTCATTAACTAATTTCACACACAACACATAAAAAAAGAATCTCATCAAATTGCATAGATTAATACATGATACCAAGCAATTCTCCAAATCAACTTGCCTGTTAAACGGGATGGAATCACAAAAATCAACTTGGAAGAAAATTTGATTTGGTCTGTTACTCACTGTTTCATACAAAAATATAATGAAATGGAATCAACATTTGTAGAAAAGAAGAGCTGGTGAATTCACAAAAATCTAATGGAAATGGGAAGAGAGTTGTTGTTGTGATGGACGAAGCATAAGGACGAAAGGGGTTGGCCGGCGACTTTGTCTTCTCCGGCGACTTCGTCTCTCGGTCTCTTCTCCAGATCTCTTCTCTCTCTCTCTCTCTCTCTCTCTCTCTCTTCTCTCGATCTTTATCTCTTGTGCAGATCATTTCTCAGAATTGTTCTCTCTCTTCTCTCGATCTCTTTCTCTAATCTTTGTTCTTTCGGTCGCTGGTGGTGTTTTCTCCAAGAAGAGGGGTGGGTTAGGAAGAGGCAGCCATTGAAGGTGGAAAACATATGGGTTTTATCTTAGGTTTTTAAAATTTAGGTTTTTTAATTTTGGTTAGATTTTTAAATATGTTTGATGTAGCTTTTGTATTTTTCAAATCATTTTCTGGGTTTGATTCTAGGTTTTGCATCAATTGTTCTCCTGATTTGGGTTTGATGTTCATAAAATTTTTCAAAATATATTTGAATATTGATTCATATAACAAATTAGGGTTATTGATTGTGGAAGATGAAGTTTGAATTGAAAAGGCCAAGGTGGGAACTTTTTAGGCTTTTGATTTACAATTTGTTGTTGATGATGTTTTTGAGACACTAATTTAAACATTTGATTCTAATGAAGTATGTTTTGATTTGAGTATGAATCTTTTTGAATATGATGTTCTTGATTTGAGTATGTATGTTCTTGGGATGAATGTGAGGTTGAAGAAGATAGGTAAAAAGACTAAAATGCCCTTCACGTGAGGGGCACATGACCAACTTAACGGAGCCTCCACTAACGGTGTTAGGGAGAGGGACCAGTTTGGGCTCCGAAACTGTGTTTTAAGGACTGTAAGTGTAGCAACTTTGGAGGGACTAGCACTGAAATCGAGGCATAAACGAGGGACCATTTCTGTAATTTACTCTTTTATAAATTAAAGGTAAATTGTGAATTTGGTCCTTGTGTTTTGATATTTCTCACTAGGGTCTTTGTGGTATGTCTTTTATGGTTTTGGTCCTTATGTTTTGACATTTTTGATTAGGATCCCTATAGTATATTTATTATAGCTTTAGTCCCTATGCCATAGTTCCTTTTACTAACATCGTCAAAATAAATCCGTTAAACTCAATTAAATCAAATGTCGTTTTAGTCTTTTTGTCTACTTTCTATTATAAAAAGTAAAAACAACACACACCTATATATATATATATATATATATATATATATATATATATTATAAGGTTATCATAATTAATTAAATATGATATCGTTTTATGGTTTGAGTTATTTAAATAAAAATCAATTATATTAAAGGACGATTGTCTATTTTGGTATGAAAATTTAATATAATTAATGTTTTTAATTTAAACATATCAAATCATAAAACGATATCTCTTTTTATTTATTTTGATATTCTTAATGGTATATATGTGTGTGATTTTTTTTTTACTTTTTTAATAAGAAAGACAAAAATAGCTTTTGATTTAACTGAGTTAACAAATTTATTTTAAACGATGTTAGTCACAGGAGTTGAATACCAGAGGAACCAAAACTTTAATAAATATACCATAGGGGGCTAGTTTGGAAAAAAAAAATATCAAAATATAGGGACCAAATCCATAGTTTACTCTTAAATTAACATAACAAACTAATAAGATATAATATTACATAAAAATGATAATCAACTAAGGATTCTTTCGTTTTCTCAAAACCATAAAATAAAATTATAAGAAACAAAGAATAAATAAAAGTTTGCATTAAAATTAAAGATTCGAGTTCTCAACTTCATAATCAAAACATATCATTATGAAGAACGAAAAAAACACAAGTTTTAGTTATTTCAAAAAATCTCTAGATGCTAATTTTAATATTTGATATTTGCTTCAATAATATATCAAGTTAAATGTTTATATTATTTTATATGCCATTAGAAGTACTTCTTTATTCTTTTATGATAAAAGGGAAATAAACAATATGATATGTCTTCTCATTTGACATAAATTATATAATTTGACATGAAAATGAAAATAGAAACTTGTAGAACAACATAAATGTCCTCTTGGAAAGTGACTTCCTAACCATCAAATTTGTGTTTTTAGTTTTTTTCTAAAAGATAAATAGAATAAAATGTAAATAAATGTATGCAATGGTGGATCTAGTTAAATTTTAGTCGAGTGTTGACACTATTAAGGTAGATCAAAGTTTCGCAAAGTATCGTTCAATGTGTTTTTAGCTGAATTTCACATTTTCAAGAGCTTTTCAAATATTTTTTGTTGCCCTCAAGAGATTTTTTTTTTAGTTTTTTTTTGGTGATTTTGAGAGATTTTTAAGTTTTTTGGCCGATTTCAAATGACCTTTTAAGAATTTTTTGGGTTGATTTTGAGATACTTTTTTGGGGATTTTATTGTTTATTTTCTTATATTTTCTAATATCCCAGAACACCTCTCGTGATTTAGCTAGTGCACGTTTTATACCTAAAAGTTCTACTTACAAAAATAGTTGAGCAGGTGCACAGGAACCCGCTTAAACATACATCATAAGTGTGCCCCCTAAATGTAAGTTTAAGTGTTTATAGCTATAAAAGATATTTAAGGGTCAACCGTTTTAAAATATGTTTTTTAAGGGTGTCTTAGACTAATCATTTGGCAAATTATGACTGCAAAATATCAGCTCTGATTAAACTCAGTGGCTACAATTGTTGTGTACACCTGGATTCAAACCCTGTGCAGATGGGATATTCCACAACATCCTCCAGCGCTTTAACCACTACGCCACAACCTTTGAAGTTTTAAAAATTGTTTATTAAAATAGTTTCTAAAACCATATGAGTTTCAAAATTCCTTTTAAAATCATTCAGTTCTTCAAAAAACCAGTATGAAAACTAGCTAGCTTAAGAAAACTGTTATAAAAGTCATTTACCTTTATCAACATCTTACAAGTGTTTGATCACAATTAGAAATGAGACTAACCCGACCAACCCGTACGGTTTAAGTTGGGTTGGGTTGAATTTTGGTTTGGGTTGGATGGATTGAGATTTTTCAAACCGTCAAACATTGAATTGAATTATTCAAATGTGTTCAACCCGATCAACTCAACCCATGAACGAAACCCGTTGGGCCCATTAACCGATCTGTATCGAGTTTTAAACTGATTATTAATCAATTCTTATTAGATCTAATCTAGTTCTTATTCAGGTCTGGTTTAATTTTATTATTAATAAAATACATAAATGAAAAGGTAGAAAAACACAAGTTAAAGGAGAATAAAAGAGGGGGACCTAGGAAGAAGAGACAATGCTCATTATGGAATTCAATTCCTTATCTAATACAAGGTTATCCATCCCTTTCAACTTGTACACTATAAGGCCATCAGTACCACATGAGAGGATCTTTCAAAGATTCCAGCTCCACATCAACGTCATATCAACTTTTCTCTCATCCCTCACTCAATTCCAAACAATTCCTAAACACCCTTACCCCATTCCCTCAAACCCTTTTGTCACCTCATTTATTTTAATTCTTTTATTTATACATTTAATTATTTAACAAAATAAAAATATTTATATATTTTTTAATAAATAAAAATAAGATAAATAATAAAAATAAAAATTCATACCATTCATTAAAAAAAAAAATTACAAAATACAAAACACTACCAATTATGAAATTTTTGAATTTGCTCTTTTCTCGCTAAAGTAACCCTCAAAGCGTTTCCCGTAAGGTGATCATGCGGGGTTATGAAAAACTCGAAGTCTTTCTCAAATCGTTTTGAGCGTTCGATTTCAAGTTCTTGTTCCAACCTATGTCGTTCGAGTTTTGAGCGTTCGATTTCGAGTTTTTTCATTTTGTATTCCATTGTATCATCAATCTTGTCGTTGAACGTCGTCAACAACTGAGTAACACTTTCGTCCATATTCGTCCCGGACGTATTACTCGTTGATGTTTTTTTTGCCTTGTTTCTCCCGATGGGTCGTTGAATTTGCTCGTCATCGTCATCATCGGAAGGTTGGGTACGTTTTGAACCCCGCGATGAAGTTGTCGTCATCGTTGGAACGGCTCCCCATTTTGGACATTTTTTTAGGACGTCCCAAGCTTGTTCGTGAGTGAAAGCAACTTTATGGCGTGCTAGATACCGTTCGTGTGCCGTTCGGGATATATCGGCCTCACTCATCCCGCTTGATCTATTATTGAGCAAGTTGTTGTAGATGCCGCCAAACGAATTAACTCTTTTATTGAGGTCGTTGAACTTGCTATTGAGTTGATGGGTTGATCTATAACCTGGTTGACGACCCAAGCGAGTAAAGAACACATGCCCGATTCGGCCCCAAAAACTTCCTACATTTATGTAAAATTAAGTATAAGAATAATAATAATAATAATAATAAAAATAATAATAATAATAATAATAACAATAAAAATAACTACCACCGCTTTGTGCGTTACTGATAACGGGGTCCTCCGAAACGTCAACCCACGCCGACACTAACGCGAGTTCCTCGGCTTTACTCCACGTTTGTTTGGCGGCTTTTGTTGGTCTCGGATTTGATGGTTCCGGGTTAGATTGTTGTGTCGGGATAGATTGTGGTGTGTTCGGGGTAGAAGGTTGGGTTTCCGGAACAATGTCGTCGTCGAGATTGATTGCGGGTGAAGGAAGATTGTAGTTGGCCGGAGTAAAACCTTGTTCAATCAAACCGGGACGTGTAAATTGGTAAGGAAATTGTTGGTGAAATTGTTGGGGAAATTGTTGCGGATATTGTGGCGGATTTTGTTGCGACCATTGTGGCGGAATTTGTTGCGACCATTGCGGATGATAACCTTGTTGTGTAAACGCTTGGAAACCAAGCTCTTGATCTTCTTGCGATTGTGGTGTATTCGGTCGGTTACGACGGGATGTAGGTGTTGTGTTTGGATTCATGATGAGAGAGGTGTGAAAAATAAGAGGTTGAGAGAATTTGAGAGAGTTTGAGAGGTGTGAAAAATAAGAGGTTGAGAGAATTTTAGAGAGTTTGAGAGGTGTGAGAAATAAGAGGTTGAGGGTTAAATATATAGTGGGATTAAATTGATAATTTTTTTTACAAAGAGCCGTTCAACGGCATTATTTTTAAAAATTAAATAATTTTTTTTTAATAAACCTTCGGGATGAATCGGGATCCCGAACCCGGAATCCATCCCGCACCCCGCATCCCGCTGAGCCCGTAGCCCATTCCCGCTGAGCCCGAACCCATCCCGAGCCCCATCCTGCGCCGGCTACGGATGGCCTAAGGCCATCCTCAGCGCTCCGTAGAAGCCCTCAAGCCCTCAAGCGCCACATCAGCTAAACCCTCAAGCCCTAAAGACCCCCAGTGCTACCCTTAAGCCCTCTTGCCACCTCATTTTTTAATTCTTTTATTTATACATTTAATTATTTAACAAAATAAAAATATTTATATATTTTTAATAAATAAAAATAAGATAAATAATAAAAATAAAAATTAATATCATTCATTAAAAATAAAAATTACAAAATACAAAACACTACCAATTATGAAATTTTTTAATTTGCTCTTTTCTCGCTAAAGTAACCCTCAAAACGTCTCCCGTAAGGTGAGCATGCGGGGTTATGAAAAACTCGAAGTCTTTATCAAATCGTTTTTCTCGTTCGTGTTCCAACTTTTCTCTTTCGAGATCGAGTTTTTTCATTTCGTTTGAGAGAGTTTGAGAGATTTTGGTGTGAAAAAATAAGAGGTTTGAATTAATATATATAGTGTGATTAAATTGGAAAAAAAATTTTTTTTTTTATAAATAGCCGTTGGAGTTTATTTAATTTCAAGATTTAAAAAAAACAATAAAATACACTCGGGTTCAGCGGGTTTTCAAGCCCGGATGGCCTAAGCCCGCCCCAAGCCCGCAGGACCCCCACCGCTGCCCGAGGGAGCCCTTGAAGCCCGAAGCCATGCCCGCAGCCGAGCCTGAAGGCGCTGCGGATGGCCTAAGGTTACATATAATTCTTTTTGTCTTTGTTTCAACTTTTTTTAATAATTATGAGATATGATTTCAATTTCGTATTTATATATATATAGAGAGAGAGAGAGGGGAAAGTTAAAATGAAAACTCAAATTCAATTGTAAACATGGGGACGATTCTTGGGTCTTGGCTCTTCCATCTATATTGATCCAATGACTTATATTAAATAGAGTTTTTAATTGAAATTATTAATTAAGGTAATTAGGGGTAAAAAAGGATGATAATTAAAACTCACGCCTACCATGTTTGACTTTTTATTTTCTTTTTTAATTAATTTTTTTACCCCCCTTAAAGTTTAAAATAAATTAACTGAAAAATTACTAACATTTTAATCAAACAAATTACATAAAAAACGAGAATTTCGTGCTCTTCGATATGACATCCATCTCGATATAGTTTTTTTTGTTTTAACCGTTTTTACGTGAAATGTCATATACGTGTTATATTCGGTATGAATATTTATGTATGTTCAAATGCGTACAACATCTCGACACCGTAAGTTCGTAACTCGACATCACCTTCTACAACACATTCTTCAGCGTCCTAAGGTATCGTGTTCTTCATTACCATAACCCAACACCTATCGAGATGAATCGGGAACCTATCGAGTTTCGATTGTGAACCGATGAACAAAAGAGAGTGTGTCACGTCTCCACACCTTCACGAGTCACTCATGTATTATTCTTCATTAATAATGTATCATTCAGTATGAATAATACATCATTCAGGGTGAATAATGCACGATTCATGAATTCATGTATTATTCATCCTGAATATTGTATTATTCATCATGAATAGTGAATGAACGCTCACTTTTGTTATTCATACTGAATGTGGACACCTGAAGATGTGCATACATATTCATAAGGAATAAAACCAAGTTTGGGTTGTGAATCGGAAAACAAAGAGAGTGCGTCATGTGTTCAACCGGGTCATTCATATATTATTCAACATGAATAATGTGTTATTCAGGGTGAATAATGTGTTATTCAGGTTGAATAATGTGTTATTCAGGGTGAATAATGTGTTAATCATGGTGAATAATGTGTTATTCAGGATGAATAATACACGATTCATGTTTAATAATACATGAATCAGGAATTCGTGTATTATTCATCCTGAATGTTGTATTATTCATTTTGAATACTGTGTTATTCGTCATGGATAGTGAATGAACGTTCTCCTTTGTTATTCATACTGAATATGGACAGCAGAAAACGTGCATACATATTCAGACCGAATATAACACATACATAGCATTTCACATAGAAACGGTTAAAATGAAGAAAAAACTATATCGAGATGGATGTCATATCGAAGAGCACGAAATTCTCGTTTTCTTGATGTAATTTGTTTGATTAAAATATTAGTAATTTTTAAGATAATTTATTTTAAACTTTAAGGGGGTAAAAGTTTTTTAATTAAAAAAGAAAATAAAAAGTCAAAGATGGTAGGCGTTGATTCAAATTTCCAGATAGGCATGGGAATCACGCCCGACCCGTCGGGTAACCCGGTCCACCCGCCCCGGTCGGGGACGGGGATTCCCCGCAAAACCGGGTATCGGGGACGGGGACGGGGATCCCCGTTTTTCTAAAACCGGGGACGGGCATCTCACTCCCCGCCCCGCCAGGTACCCGTATTTTATAATATGTATAATATATATAATCTGAAAATATATATTTAAATATAAAATAATATTTTTTAAATATATAATAATATATATGTATAATATATATATATATTATGTATTTTATAATATTTTTTGTATTAAAAAAAATTCCGATCGGGGAAAAAATCCCCGTTGGGGATCCCCGTTCCCCGGTGGGGATGGGGATGGGGATATGATGATATTCCCCGGCGGGGACGGGGACGGGGATGGGGATGAATATAATGATCGGGGACGGGGATGGGGATTGAGGTCCCCGCCCCATACCCGCCCCATTCCCATGCCTATTTCCAGATTTACCCCTAATCACTTCTCAATTGGATTAATTAAGTTATAACCATTGATTACTTTCCAAATCTTGATCAATGGTTGTGACTTGTCCTCATGTTTACAATTGAATTTGAGTTTTCATTTGAACTCACCCCTATATATATATATATATATATATATATATATATATATATATATATATATATATATATATATATATATATATAATTTGTATATATTATTATAGAGGCTCCGTAAAATGCAAGTCTTGCATTTGTTGCACACCTTTCAAATCATAGTGTGCGTATGTGAACAATGTGCATATACATATCCATATATATAGAGAGGTGGGTTCAAACGAGAATGGATGGTGTTTAAAAGAATAAAGGAATAACTCTCAACCATTCATTTTTAAAAACAATTCCAAAAATAATAATTTCCAAAAATCAGACTAAAAGGGTATTAAGGTCATTTTATGATATGAATTAATTTAGGATAGTGTTGACTTCCAAAAAATAAGGAGTCACAATATCTCATCGAAATCAAAATCGTATATATCAAATAAAGTTCATGTATTTGAGTGTTCATCTCGTTTTGTTCGGTTGTTCAAGCAAATCGTGAATATGCAGCTCAAAATCACAAATGATTTACTGTAAAGAAAATTGGATAAATTGTTTAAGTGTAATATCACTCATGATTAACAATATAAAAACACAAAATCTGTTATATAAAAAAACACTTGTGATAATCAATAGAGAAACAACAATCATATAATATCACTTGTGATTAACAATAGAGAAACCTAAATTCTGTTATAGAGAAACCTAAAATCACATAATATCACTTGTGATTAACAATAGATAAACCTAAAATCACTTGTTATTAACAATAGAGAAACCTAAAATCACATAATATCACATAATCCAAACCTAAATCACTTGTGATTAACAATAGAGAAACATAAAATCACTTGTGATTAACAATAGAGAAACCTAAAATCACATAATATCATAAAATCAAGAGAGAGAGAGAGAGAGAGAGATCGGCAGCGGTGGTGGCGCCGCAGGTGAACAGAAGAACGGGATGAAGAGAGCGCCGGCGTCTGGTGGTGGCGGCGTTCGATGGTCGAGAAGAAGTAGCGGTTGGCGGTTTGCGCTTGGTTTAGATTGAGAGATGGAGAGAAATCGAGATGGCGACTGCAGTTGACGGAGACGACGGCGAAGGGCGGTCGTGCGACGGGAAATCGAGAAGAGGGAGCGCAGCGAGCAGGTGCAGCGGCGGAGGTGAGAAGAAGGTCGCCGATGGTGGTTGTGCTCGTCACCGACAGACGAGCAGGTGCAGCGACGGCGACGATGAGCAGGTGCATCGGCGGCAAAGAACCCAAAACAACTTTTTTTTCAATTAATTAATTTGTTTTCAACAAAGAACCAATCTTTGGAGATGATTGATGAACCCTAGATAAAGAAAATAAGGGGAGGGAGGGGATCCAACGTCCAGGAGAGAGAGAGAGAGAGAGAGAGAGAGAGAGAGAGAGAGAGAGAGAGAGAGAGAGAGAGAGAGAGAGAGAGAGAGAGAGAGAGATGTGAATTGAAAAAAAGTATGGATTATGATTTGATTGAGATTGAATGAGAAATAAGGGAATTTAAAATATTCCAAAAATAATCAGTAAAATAGTTTGACATATTTGCCCTTTTAGTCTAATTTTTGGAAATTAGTAATTTTGGAATTGTTTTTAAAAATGAATGGTTGAGAGCTATTCATTTATTTTTTTAAATAGTTGTTATTCTTGTATGATCCTCCCTCTATATATATATATATATATATACGTGCAAGAATATACATATAATGAACATGTATTCATATGGGATAATGCATATATACATCTCAGAGTATGCACGCATTATTCATATATACACATTGGTTTGTAAAGGGTGCAACAAATACATAGTTTGTATTTGATTTGTATCCTATTATTATATACATTTAAATAAAAATAAAGTTCACTTTTGGTCCCTAACATTTAGAATTTTCATGAATATTGTTCTTGAACTTCAAAATTTTGGTTTCGATCCATAATATTTGACAATTTCCAACAATTTTGATTTGTTAACTTTTTTGTTAAGTCCAGTTAAATGAAAATATTTTAGTCATTTTCACTCTTTTCTTAATTCTATGTTAAAATTAAAAATGAATTTTAATTTTAATTTTAATTTTAAATTGTAAAAAGAAAATGATAACCACGGCCTTTTGTTTTTCTATTGTAAAAAGGGAATGTTAAGAACCAACTTGAGTTTTATTTACTTACTGATTTCTTCACGAATGATAGACGTTGAACATAAAAATTGGTGCGCGTAAGCTGGCCCGAAAATCCACGGTTACAAAAAAAAACGTTAAGTAGATGTTTAAAAATTATTAAAATTTTAAAAGGCATGAGATCATGTGAGAAGTGTCATTTTTTGTGAGAAACAATGTTCTAAAAGGCTCGTCGCGACGACCGACATGGTGCGTCGTGGCTTAAGGCTTGTGTCTCACGTCACGTTATGTATGTGGCACGCCATGGCCTAATGTGCCATCTTTTATAACACGATATTTGATTTTTCTTTACGTTTTTAATGTCTTATTTGCTAGTTTTTAATATATAACATATTTTAACTTGTTTATTGTCATTGACTAATCTATTAATAGCGCAAAACAAATGTTTTATATATAATATTGTATATGATATAGAGATTTGTAGCCATAAATCACGCTTTGATAAAAGTTATAGTCTCGCCGTGTCTCCTAAGGCTTGAGGCTTGGCTTTGTCGTCACGCCACGCCACGCCTCACGCCATTTAAAACCTTGGTGAGAAGTATAAGAAGTGGTTTTAAACCGTTGATCACTTTTAATCAAATACCCTCCCATGAATTGTGGATTAAAAGGAAACTGATCTGGTGCATCTTATCTCGGCGTATTTCATCGTAATGTTCGTTCATTTCTCATCCTTTCATTTTCTCAACATCGTTTTCTAGTGCTTACCAAGTCGCATTAGCTTACCGGATGAATATGGCAAGGACCAAAAATCTTACCCGATAAGAGCGGAAGCAAGTACCGAGAGTCGAAAACAAGTACCGAGAGTCTTACCCGATAAGTGAGTGTGACGACTCTTACCACGGTTAGCGCTTACCGGCTAATTTGTTGCATACGATGCCATTTGGGTGGACTAAAATCTTACCCGGGAAGTAAATGATAGTGTTGAATTTTACCGGTAAGCACTTACCCGGGTAAGTGATTAGGTAAACGGCCCCTTAATGTCAGGATCTATTGTAATTTTTTTTAGGTCTTTAAATATAAACCATAAATATTAAAACTTCAAAGGTTGATAACAATTTCTATAATTCTTTTGAGATTAACCAACTGGTCTTATATTTTCTGTTAATATTCCATATTTAAGGTTACTTGGTAAGTTGGTATAATGATATTTATTCTTGTGAGTTCAGGGTCAACTTGTATAGATTTTGGGACTAACTTTTTAGGGTTAATTTGTTTAGATTTAGGATTAACATTTTAGAGTTAACTTGTTTAAACTCAAAGCTAGCTCTGTAGGTTTAATTTGCTTATTTTGATGTCAATTTGGGACTAAGGTCCCGTTTACAAAACGCTTACCAGGGTAAGTGCTTAAAGTCACATTTAACACTAACACTTACTTACCGGGTAAGATTTTAGTCCCCCACATCGGTTTTGTATGCAACAATTCAACCGGTAAGCGCCAACCGTGGTAAGAATCGTCGCCCTCACTTACCGGGTAAGACTCTAGGTCCTTGCATTTGTTTTTACCAGGTAAGATTTTTGGTCCTTGTCATATTAATATTGATACGGTAGGTAATGTGACTTGGTAAGCGCTTCCTCGGGTAAGCGTTTGGTAAACGGCCCCTGACTCTTTAAATTTAGCCACACCGGACCAATATTTGTGTCAAAAATCGCTGCAATATCGGCAAATTGCGCCGCTATTAGCAATATAGCCAATATTAACAGCATAGATATTACTGAATAAACTGTCTTTTAGATCCAAGGCTCAGCCAAGATTAAAAAAAAACGAGCGAGACACCAAGAGCGAAATACGACCAAATCTCACAGCAAAGTCACTTGCATCGAAGAGAACACAGTAAAAATTTCACACCCCTTTACCTTCAGATGTTCACTTCCAAAAATCCTTGAAACAACCTCGGAGTTTTTTGTTTTTCGCTATTGAAGACTAGAAGTGCTAGAACTGTAATAAACAAAAGCTCGGTGGCAAAGGTTTACTTTAAAAGCTGTCGATTCTTACACACGAAGTTGGTTTCTAGTTCTCGGGATCGTCATCTCTACCATCTTCTTCAGCCAACTGCTTTTCCTTTTCTTGTTGCTCTGCATGATATAAGACATATTTTCGGAAAATGCAAACATCACATTCAACAAGAGAATAAAGCTATGTTTGGCAAAGTAGATTATAAGCTAGCCGATTGCTGATAAGTTAGTTGTTAGCTGAAAAGCTGGTTATTAACCAATAAGCTAAAATGTCCCTATCAGTAGTGCGGCCCATGCAAAAAGCAGTTTTTGGCAGATTGTCAGGATGCATGCCCGATTAGCAGTTAGCTGCTAAACTAGTCATGTTTGGTAAAAACTAGATGACAATGTAAAATGACATGTCAAAAGTTTAACTGAAAAATATTGGGAGCATAATTGGAAAGAAAGAAAAAAAGCTCCTGGAGCTTATTGAAACAAAAAAGCTAGCTTATAGCAAGCCAAACGTGGCTTTTTCAATAAGCTCAAAAATTAAACAAACTTATGGTTGTTAAACATGACCTTAAACAAAACATAGTCTGGGGGTGTTTGGTTTGGTGGAATGATTTTGAGGGATTTGGAAGATTTGGTGTGTTTGGTTTGTAGGATTCTTAAAATGGAACTGAATTCTATTTTTAATAAAAACAAATTATAAAAAATTAAATTACCTTTTTATTAATTGTTTATTATAAAACAAATGTTTTTCAACATATGCATTATTATACACAAATCCTACAAAATCCCACAAAATACCAACAACCCGGGATTTCTAAATCCCATGTTTGTGAATTTCATGAAATCCCGGGATTCCAAATCCAAGCAATCCTTCAAACCAAACATGGGACCCTATTTTCCCCATTTATCTAGTCATGTGGCAATTGGTAGCAAGTTCTACAGCAGTAAAAAGACCAATATATTATTTGGGTTGGTTCCAGTGAGAATTTGATGTTAACGTGAGGAGCGTGATAAGTGGTTATCAACCGTTGGATGGGAAATGGATTCACATTAGGATGAGATGCACCGGATCAATTCCCTTCTGAACCTTCTTTCCGTTGTGAGCCAAAGGACAAAGGAGAGCACGACACGTGTCCCCGATTGTCCACATTCGTCATGAATAATGAACGTGTTGTGATGAATGTTCACACCATTCGTGATCCATGATGAACGATACAACATTCATGATGAATAACCCTTGAATGTAAGGGTATGGGTGTCAATAAAACCGAAACCAAATAACCCAACCGAACCGAATGAGATGTGGGTTAAACGGTTTCGGGATATTCGGTTTTCGGGTTAAACAGTGTTATTCGGTCGGTTTATATCGGTTTATTCGAAAACCGATATAACCGACCGAATAACACGCGAATAAACCGATATAAACCGACCAAATAACACGTGGCGCACTTTCTTTTGTCACCCGATTCACAATGGAACTTAGGTTTTTGATTGAACTGGCCCCTAGGCATACCATCATCAATAATCGAATACACAAGCAGAAGTGACTACTAGAATCGTGTCTATGGATTGTGGATTGTAAAGTTTGACAATTAGGGGCTGTTTTATACCTCTTAATAGTTCCATTAAGAGGCAACCTCTGAATCGCTAAGAGGTAAATCTTGTTTGGCAAAAAAAAGTCTGCATCTTAATGGTTCTAAAACCCTCTGAATGATTTTGTATCTTGGGTCTCCCTTAACCATTCAGCGTCCCGATTTCATTCTGAACAATTACCAAACACCCATATTTCATTTTGCACTATATCATAAGAGCCTCTTAATCATTCTGCACCAAACAATTCAGCAAGCAACTGCCAAACAGCCCACCTGGAATTTTTCCTCTTAGTTTTATATAATCATTCGGGAAATTTTGTTATTTCTTTCAGGTGGACGGTGATGTGTCTATGGTTGCACGGAGGTGGGGATGGGGGCAGAAATATGCTATTTAACAAAGTCAAAAAGTCAAACCATTATGTAGGTAACGAGAAACGATAGAAAACGTAAATAGCCCGCACGGATTCACATACCCATAAGTTGGAAAATGGCCTTCTGCGTGCGTTTTTCAAGCTTATCAAGTTTCTTCTGTACGTCCCTTCTAAGATCCCAGTTTGGTTTTTTGGGGGCAATGTTCAAAAAAGGATCCTGAAGAATATTTGAGACATTTATATAAATAAAAATCACAATATTCTATAGAAGAAAAGAAAATAAATAAGTAAAATGAAAAAAGTAGAAGCCCAACTCACCTCCTTTTTCTCTTCAACTGGAGTTTCACCAGCAACAGGGTCTTCAAACTTCGGTAACTGTGGTGGAGCAAGTTTACCCTCCTGAAGCTGCTTATCATGAGGAAGATAATTTCGGAATTTCACATTAACATCACTGCAAAGATTTAGTATTTTGTTAGCATTAAGCACACATTAATAGATCAGGGCATAGGGTTGGGTTCCGGTGAGAAGTTGAGGTTAATGTGAGAAGCGTGAGAAGTGGTTATCAACCTTTGGAGAAATGGACGCACATTAGGACGAGATGCACCGGATCAATTCCCTTCTAAGCCGCAATTCATGGGAGGGCATTTGATTAAAAGTGATCAACGGTTCATATCCACTTCTCACGTTAACCTCAACTTCTCACACGATCCTTCGCCTAGAAGACAAAGACTAGTGTTCTGTGTTTCTCTTTTCTATATCTTTTGCCTCTCCAAAACACGATCTAAAAGGTATTAAATGAATTACACTATCAAATTTTACGGTGAGCCTATATCAACCAAAATAAACATCTAGTTGACAGATTTATAGCAGAAAAAGATAAAGATTGTGAATTCTCACTTCTCTTCATCGTCAACTCCATTTTCATCCTCAGGCTTATCATTGGCTTCACCTCCATCATCCTCAGGATTCTCAAGAAGTTGTTGAGCAGCTTTCAAAGCTCTTAACCTCTCACGTCGAGCGGCTGCTGCTTGCTCTATAGTTTCTTCTTCATCACTAGCCATCTCTCAAGAATCAAGATCACCAACAACCTACATTTTTTGGTAGGTTATAGACAGCTTCATTACTTACACATTATGGATTATCAAGCTTTCTTCCTGGCCAGATTTGTCTACCTAATTTGGGAGTTTGAACTACAAGTTTTGTATAGTTAATTGGTCATTTATTTCTTGAACTAACAATTTATGTAAAATTATATTAGAGCAGGGCATGACATATGATTACAAGAAGTAATAATACTCTTTCATTTCCACACTTTGACTTCTGATATCAAGCATTGACTTCAAGAAAGCGAGAGTTGCATCAATTGTGCTGCAAACTTTGTATTAGTTGTTATAAGCTTGAAATGTATCGTCAAATTTCTCTCAAAAATGCTATACTTCATCTTAACACAAATGGCAACACCCAACTAAGAACATAGTTTTAACGAAAGTTATTTACTTATAGCTGAAATTTCTGAAACAGTCCTCAACAATGACAAGGATAGAGGGTTCTTCTAGTCTTCTAGATGACAATCAACGCTATCAAGTTGAAGATGAATGCATTTGAATAGCAAAGATGCAACACTTTTTTTGGAATTGGAGTAGTAGTAAAACCCTTTGCTAAGATGTTTTAAGCCAAACCTACTTTTTTTCAAAACAAATCTAACGTGCCATTTTATATATCTATATGTGCATATATATATTTACACACACATCATCATCTATAATATTTGCAATATAATCATAATAAATTCACCTAAAAGGTAAAAAAACCATGGATTTCACCATCAGAAGCTGAAACTAATCCAGTTGATATAACAATTCAAATTTCATCTTTCTCTTATCTATCTCACTATCTGTGCCGATGAAACAATAACATATTTCTGCTAATTACTAGGGTTTGAACTTCGAACTTTAGGGTTTATCAGTAAATGAGATCTAACTATGCTTTCACACACACCAGCTGAACTTCTACCAAGAATACAACGATTAACTATCAAAAACACTAATTAATTTCGACGATTTCAACCTTAAACAATGCAATATGTTCGATTTAACAAATTACAGCAACATTACATGTGAAGAACACAATAATAACCAACAAATAGACATGAAAAACACATAGTAGTGCAGAAAACTTACGTGAATGTTTTTCAGATCGGAGATTGAAGACGAGTGAAAGCGGGAATCAAACTCTGCAATCTAAATTTTGATGAAATAGACACAAACGCCCAAACTGACAAACTCCCACCCATTTCATTACACAATATTGGTTTTCTGTAAATTACAATTTAGTCCCTAAACTATCAATTAATTTGCAGGTTCGCTTTTATTAAGAAATACTATTACAATTTTGGTCGAAAGTTAAAAAAAATATATGTTAAATTACGTAATTCACGGTGTGATGCGGTTTCTTACATCATTAAGAGCATCTCCAACCATACGCCATTTCTCTCTTTTTGCCGTTTGTTTCATTCCAATCACACGTCAAACGGGAAAAAAATTTGCCGGGGGAGAATGGAAGACGCCATATTTGGCGTGTAAATTGCGCACGGCATTTTGAAGATGGCCCACCACTACTCTTTTTTATATTAATATTTAATAACTTAAATTCAATTAATTCTTTATTTTTTTCAGTTTAAAATGTAAATTAATATTTATATATTACTTTGGCGTTTAAAATATATTATTTTAATGTGGAATCCACAAATTTAATGTGTTTTTTTTAGTATGGTTGGAGTTGAGGGTTTTTTTTTGTATTGGGTCCACCATAATTGGTGTTTTTTTGGTATCAAGGTTGGAGATGCTCTAACACATACATATTTTTTACTATTAAATAATTTAGATGTTTATATATTAAAAACTAAAAATATAAGAAAAATCAAATATGATGTAATAAAAATCATGCTTTGAGCCAAAGCGCAGGCTTAACCTCACGTCACACATGAGGTTTGAGCTACAATGGCAACTAGAGATGGCCAAATGGACCTGGCTCGAGACCGACTTGAGACTGGCTCGACTCAGGATCGTTTGGGACCGGTTTGGGGCTGTCGGTCCTTAACTGGTTACAATTTTCATCCAAAAACAAGGTCTGACCCGGCATAGGACCGATTATGGGACCGGCCCGGTTTTTTTATATAGAATTTATTTTTAGATATATTTTTAAATAAAAATGTATTTGTTAGTGTCTTTGATTAACCCATCTATAAATAAAATGAACGTAAATATATTTTAGTGCATTTGATAAATCCAATTATAATAAAAATGTATTTGTTAGCGTATATGATTGCCCAAATTTCTCAAAAAAATAGTTTTTAAAAGTTAAAAATCAATTTAAGAAAATAAAAAAAAATTAAGTGGGTCAGGCCAGGCCCGGTTCTCATAACAGAGCCTTGTTAAGCTTAACAGGGCCTTTGTATTTTTGAGTCGAGACTAGGACCGGTTACGAGATCACTATTTGTGACCAGGACCGATTTAAACCCAATCATGCCCGGAACCGATTTATGGCCATCTGTAAATTGGCAACCAATAATGAGCCTTTTAAAACACTTGTAATTTGTCAAAAAAACAAGTATTTGGTGAAATTTTGGAGCCAAAAATGGGTGCTTTTTCCAAACATATATTGTATGAATTACAAGTCATTCTACAACCTCTTGTGGACAAGAGAAACACAAAGTGAAAGAACTCACAAACATCAAAGGGGGGACAACTTATTGTCAACATTACCAAAAGAATGGATTCAAACTGGGATTCATTCCCACATAACATCACCAAAAATTAACCACAAGGGTTGTGGCATACTAGTTAATGCCCTAGGGGATGTGATGGAATATCTCATCTGCCCAGGGTTCTAATCCAGGCGTACACAACAATTGTGGTCACTGAGTTTTTATCAGGGCTGATGTCTTACAGTTATAATTTGCCAAGAGATTAGTCTAGGCATAGCCTAGGACACTCTTCCCAAAAAAAACATCACCAAAAATTAAAACAAAAAAATACAAAATATCCCGAAACAATCACGGTACAATCCGAAAGTTGTATAGCTAAGTACAAAATGAACCACCCAAGTGAAAAACTGACCAAAAGCCGGGATGCTACAATATTGTTGCTACTGTGGCATGATAAGAATAACCAAACCAAACGAACTCAGTATATCCCACTCGATGGTAGTATGGTAAGAGTCAGATACTATAAAGAAACCTCAGGATATGTAATTAAGGAGATTCTACGTTTGACAAAAGGACGATAATGGATTGAGAAAATGCATCAAAGTACGAAGAAAGTCTTTAATTTCTCGGGAGATGAGGCTTTATCGAATCCACAACTACCTGTCGTTCATCAAGAACATAATATCAAGACTCGTAACCAAACCAAACGAACTCAACGAATCCCTGTCTTATTCCGTAAATACCCATTGGATTGTAAGAGCATCTCCAACAGCTTCCCCAAAATGGGAAAATAGACAAAATGGGGATTTTGGGCTAATATTTTGCTCCAACAGTTTCCCCAAAACTATCCCTAAAATGGAAAAAGTTGGAGAGAGAAGGTTTTTTTCTCCAAATATGGAGATCACTCCAAAAACGATTACCAAGTGAGAAGACCAATAGGAAACTTTGAAAATAAATATGTAGAGTGAGAAATAATATTTTAATAGATGAGTGGAAATATTTTAATTAATGTTGGATTCTCCAAAATGGGAAAGCTATTGGAGATGAATGTATTTTTTTTAGGGATTTTGGATCTTTTGGTTCTCCATTTTGGAGAAATTATGGGGAAGCTGTTGGAGATACTCTAATAATATCAAACTATAAACAAAACGAACCCAGTGAATCCGGGCCCCACAAGGAGTAGGGTCTAGGGAGGATACGATGTATACAGATCTAAAATATACTCCGAGAAGCAAAGAGGTTGTTTCCTTAAAGATCAACAGGCTTGTAATAACATCAAACTCATGATATAGCAAAAGCTATATCTCGTTGCATCATCTCGAACAAAAAACAAAGCTCGCTTAACTTAATGAGTCGAGTTCCATAACACCAATGTCAGACTCAACTCGTTCAAAAGCTCGATTAAACTTTATGAGTCGAGTCGAGCCATTCAAACATACACTTTTTCGAGCCAAATATATTTATACGTTTAAAAGTTATATAATCAAAAAATAAAAATCATTGAGCTTGAGTCAATAAACGAGATAATCAATCTCGAATTTGAGACCATAAACGAGCATCAAGCTTCGAGCTCAAACATTGAAAAAATATTCGAGCTCGAGGCCGACTTTGAAAAAGTTAGCCAAGCCATTCGAGCATACATTTTTTCGAACTCAGTTAAATTTCTAAGGGAATCTTCCCAAAAGAGTAAGCATTGCACATTTGCACTTTTTTCTACGACATCATTTTTTGGGGGATAAAAGAGTAATTTTCCATGGGATAGAGCGAGCACCTTTTTTTGTAGCAGCAAGTACTCAATATGTTTTAGTAGCCATTTTCAACGTTTGGATTCGTCTCTTAGCCGTTACTCTCCCCCAAGTTTCAAAAATATCACTACATCCGCAAGTAGCACCTCCTCAATTTGCGGAGGGGTCAAAATGTAAAAAAAAAAGTTTCTAAAGATGGTCCTTTAGTGCAGGGACTAAACCCGTAAATTAGATAAAGGTCCCTGGACTTGAAGACCATGTTCAGAAACCTTTTGTTTTTAATATTTTGACCCCTCCGCAAATTGAGAAGGTGCGACTTGCGGAGGTAGTGATATTTTTGAAATACTAGGAGAGAAATGGCTAAGAGATGAATCCAAAGCCTGAAAATGGCTATTTTAATTAATTTCCCTATGTTTTAATGAACCAGACACAACAAATACAAAAATTGTAACTTCTAAACCTGAAGATAAAATATCTTACCCTCCCATCATAAGATAATGATGCAAAAATCCAAGGCTCTCTGGAACTCCACGATAGGCCTGCATTTTCAAGGATAGCTATGAAGTTAAAGCTCCAAAACATCAAGCAAAAAGCGAGAAACAGAAACGAGACCAAATTACCATAAACACTGTCTTCATAGTCACTGTATGAATGGAGCAAGGACTCTGTCCATCTAGTAGTAGTAGATTTAGACAAGCTGTAAAAAATAAAAAAATAAAACAATTAGGGGTTTCACACAACATTGAACGGAAAACATAAAAGATAAGAAAATTAAGAAAAAAGAGACCTATCGGATGTTAATTCATCGTTGCTAGGACTGGCGAACCACAAATTAACAGCCGAATCTGTTCCTGCACTCTGAATATGTATACCGTCAGCAAGAAATGACCCGATTAAAAAAAAGTTAATCTAGGTTTTTGTGCTTTGTGGGTTGTGGGGGAAAAGATATATGTTGTGTGTATGTATATGTATATATATATATATGAAAACATACACACACAACTATCTATATGAATATCTATGTGTGTACACGCACACACATCCACATGCACATGTGTTATGTACATGTACATATACACACATATATAGATAGATAGAGAACAGTAACCAAGTAAGAGAATAAGAAAACGGTCAAATCACATGAGATTTTACACTAAAATCATGTGTAAAATCACATGTGATTCACACGACTTTGGCCACAACCTCACAAGTCGCCTGCACACCCTTGCGTTGACTGTTAGTGTAAATCACATGTCATTTTGCACGTGATTTAGCCGTTTTCGTATTCTCTTCTTTAGTTATTGTTCTCGTTTGAACCTATAAATATATATAGGGTTGGGTTCGGGTGAGAGGTTGAGGTTAATGTGAGATGCGTGAGAAGTGGTTATCAACGTTGGATGACAAATGGACGCACATTAGGATGAGATGCACCGGATCAATTCCCTTCTAAGCCGCAATTCATGGGAGGGCATTTGATTAAAAGTGAATAAGTGATCAATGGTTCAGATCCACTTCTCACGCTTCTCAAATTAACCTCAACTTCTAACACAACCCTTCACCTATATATATATATATAGAGAGAGAGAGAGAGAGTACAAGAATGATCCCTTCAAACTCGGGATTACTTCTAACAGCCCAAGTCCTGCCAAGAATTAAAAAAATGATACAATCAAATGAAGCAGAAGGTAGTGAGATGACCATCAACGGGAAATGCCTGTGTTAGAGAAAGTAATGATTGTTTTAAAGTTGACACTTATTTTAGGACACTTATTTCAGTAAACGATAATTATCTATTTTGATAAAGTTGACACTTATTTTAGGAAAACCCCAAATAGAAATGTGGACACTTCTTTTGGGACAAACTTAAATCGAAATGTGAACACTTATTTTTTTGAGCAATAATTATGCAATAACATGTAATAATTATTACCAGTGTGAATGTCCTGGTAGCTCTGCAACAGGGGCCTTCATCATTCTAAGATCCCACATGTGTATACCAGATTCATCTGCAGCTGTTACCTGTATTGTTCCGTACAAAATATCATTACCAAAACAAAAATATATATTTTTAAAGGGTAATTCATCTGAAAAAGCACCCTTCCACACTTTATTTTTTCCATAACAAACTAGAACACCATTCATAAAGATAGAAGTATCACTGAAGTTGAATCAACAGACTTACAAGCATATGCTTCTTCTTGCTATCATAGTCTATATTACGAGCATGGGAATATTCGATTGAATTCGTTTTCCTGTAAAGCAATAAACAATTATGTTAATGTTATGAATACTTCCAAAAAGTTCCCTACAAGCAAAATGATATCTATATATGTAAACGGCACAGACACAAAAATGGTGTGTAATCTGTTTGGCAGTTGCTGAATGGTTTGGTGCAGGATGATTAAGTGGTCAGAATGATTAAGAGGCTCTTATGATATAGTGTAAAAGGAAATATGGTTGTTTGGTAATTGTTCATAATGAAATTAGGGCGCTGAATGGTTAAGGGAGACCCAAGATACAAAATCATTCAAAGGGTTTTAGAACCATTAAGAGGCATGTCTTTTCTTTTGCCAAACAAGATTCACCTCTTAGCGATTCAGAGGTTGCCTCTTAACGGAACTATTAAGAAGTAAACAAACAGCCCCTAAGCCCATCTAATTTCTTAGAGAGAATGGATGGATAATAAATAGACATCAAGTAAATTGATAGAAAACTGACACGATTTACATGTGGCCAGAAGCATCTCTTTGGCTTTACCCCCCCCCCCCCCCTCCCTCCCTCCCTCCCTCCCTTCTCTTCCCCAGAAAAAGAAAGAAAGAATAAGAGACCGTTTACCCAGTAAGTGCTTACCGGTATTAATCAACACTTTTACTTAACTTACCGGGTAAGATTTTAGTCCATTAAAACTATAGGATCGTGAAAAGTGCATCGTATCAATGTGTTGTGTGCCACTGTATATATTTAGAAACTACTATGAGGACACAAGTCTCCCTTGGTAGAGTTGGTTTGCAAGGATTTTCTTCCACCCCAGACCCGAGTTCGAATCTTGTTAGTGTCATTTTCTTAGTTTTGGGAGCATGAGAAGTTGTTATCAACCGTTGGATGAGAAATGGAAGCACATTAGGATGAGATGCACCGGATCAATTCCCTTCTAAGGTGCAATTCATGGGAGGGTATTTGATTAAAAGTGATCAACGGTTCAGATCCACTTCTCACGCTTCCCAGTTAACCTCAACTTCTCACACCATCCTTCGCCATGATTGATAATACTCCAAGATAGCTCATAATCAAAAGGGGAAAAAGATCTTGATCAATTGGAACTTACTTCATTGTCCGTAAATCCCAGAACTGGATAGATGATTCAGACGTTGATGCAACGACATTCAGATCATGGGGATCCCATGCTCCACCAGACAGATGATGAAGCATCCCAGCTGACTCCTGAGATTGTACCTATATATATATATTGCAGTACAACCTTTATAAGAATTAGCCGTAGAATTCAAGGCAGCATACCTATCAGTCAGATATATATATATATATCTGTAGGGTGATGTATACACTAATATAAAATACACATAAAATGATGGGCAAAACAATAGTGTTATTGAATCTAATAATTTTTAATAAATTAACTATCCTTACTCTTATACCTGTGCGCTCTTCTTTGAAGAATCTAAGCTCCATAGAAAGATATTCTGCTCATCAATACTGATCAACTTATCATGTCTTCCAGATGGCCACCAAAGCACACTGCCATATTCTTCTTGGTCAAATACAAGTTCCAGGGAAAATAGATTACATCGCATAAAAGGAAATACATTTTCAGATCATTCACAAAGTTTTCCATATGAATTGTAGATAAATTCTTAAAATGAGGTCTCATGCATCTCCAATTGATTTAAAAATTAAAATGGTGTGCAGCTACATATGCATGTTTTTAAACAAGATGCTAAAGAAATTGGAAGGTTGCAGAGAGGTCCTGAAGTTACTTATGTAATATAACCATCTATGCCAACTTTCTAACATCCATATGTAAGAGTTATCTTACGTATGTAGATTTAATATCATCGGTGTTCTCAAAAGCCAATAAAAAAAAGAGCATCGTCAAAGTGATCACAATTCACAAAATTAACTGGAAGTCCTACGACCATCTAACAAAAGTATGATCATAAATAGAGCATCACTACATATAATGATGCCAAAAAAAAATCAATGAGCCTCTGGAAACATATAACTCACCACTTAATCTTTGAATTGTGTGCATCAAGGGAAGCAATACATTCCAATTGAGGAGAATTTGACTGGCCATACAATTCAGGGATTTGCCACACAGCGGCTTCATATGATTCACCTTCAACACCAGAGATCAACACCAAACCTTATACACCACTAAACTTCTCAAATATACTAATAATAAAAGAAACTTCGGAAAATGTGACTTTTTAAGCGACACTATGAAGCAATTTTATACTCCTAGTCCTTAAGGGTGCGTTTGGTATGCAGACAAGACAGAACAGATGTTCAGCGTTTGGTAAGACAAAACAAATAACATGAACAGTTTACCCCTAACAAGTTGTTTATATATTTTGATTAATTACGTAATTTATTAAATTATAATGAAATAAATATTTTTTATAACAAAATATATTATTAGAAAGTTTTCTTCAAGACGATTAAAGTGACACCAAAATAAAAAGTTTATGTAATTTCCAATTTTTATTTTTTAACCTTTTCTATATTTTTTTACTATTAATATTTAATAATTTATAAAAATTATCAAAACATAGAAACCATATAAAAATAATATTTTGAGGAAAGTAAAGTGAAAATAAAGAGCATAAAATTCAATAACTAAAACTTAAAGAATGAATAAAATATAAAAAAGAAGGTGTATTTGATGTTTTAAAAGAGAATTAGATTTTATTAAAACATTAAGTCTGTTCCATCTTGTACCATGGGGTGGGGGTGGAACAGGCCTATTCCACTTTGTTCCCGTCTGTTCCACATAAAAGTTATGCCAAACGTGGAATAGTGATCCATGTTCTGTCCTGTCAAGCGCACAAAACGCATCCTACGGAAATATACTTGGCACTTAGCAGCAAGAAATATTGTACTGCTAAGCAAAAATTAAGTGTTAATTGCATGACAAGTGATGGGGATAACGATATAGTATCTACAATAGAAATGGAATATATATTCCAAATTCAGGTACGTTTTTTCTTTTCTCATATTGGTCTACAAACTAAGCAGTTAACACGACGATTGCGAAAATTTCGATCAAGACCTTGATTTGAAATAGCGGAAATAGCGATGAAATAGCGATAAAAATAAAATAAAATATGAATATATATAAAACATATAACTTAAAAACTTAATAGAATAATGATCAAAAAAAATTTCAAACCACACAAATAACATAGATCGCTACTGGATGGAAACTAGATGGAAGCAGAAAGTCGATGGAAGCAAGGCAGTAAGCAGAAAGTCGATGGAAGCAAAGCAGTAAGCAGAAAGTCGCATTTGATTTGGGAAGATTAGGTCAAAGAGTGAAAGATTAATGGTCAAAAGGTTTGGATAAAAACCTAAAACAAATAAAGACTTAAAGAGGCCCAGAACTTGATTAAAAGTAGCCCAAAACTTATTAAAAACCAAAAACAAAGTCCAAAAGAATTAAAGAAGCCCAAAAAAAAACCCTTAAAAAAATTTCGGAAATTTCGGTCAAATTTCAAAGTCAAATTTCGGAAATTTCGTCGCTATTTTCGACATCGCTATTTTGGGTCGAAATTTAGGACCGAAATTTCGATAAGGGTCGCAAGTGTCGCTATTTTCGCTATTTCGTCGCTATTTCGTCGAAATTGACTGCTTAGTCTACAAACAGACACTACCTTCAATGTTGAAACTGAGGCCGTTTTACATTCTCATATTTTTTATATAACTGCGCGACAAGTTTATCAAAAGTAACACAAAGGGTCATTCGCCCTGCGGTATCTTTGTTACCTTTAGAGCCCAGCCTCCTAGGAGGTCAAAGGTTCAAACCTCACCAAAGATGAAGAGTGTGTGAGTATTTGCCACATATATGTGTATATAAAGAGAGGGAGGTTCAAGGGAAAACCTCAAAAAAATGAAAAATTGAGGACATCTTGGCAACCGTTCATCTGGACGGTATGCACATGTGCATACAAGTAAATTAAGTTGTGTCTTGGTTTGTATGTGTGTGTGCATTATGCACATGTGCATATGCACGTGTACATGTTACAAATTACTTGTATGCACAGGTGCATACGGTTCAGATGAACTATTACTAGAGTGTTCCTCAATTTTTCATTTTTTTGCAGTTTTCCTGAACCTTGACCCTCTATATATATATATATATATATATATATATATATATATATATATATATAGGGTCCGTTTCCATTACAAACCAAATAGATTGTACAAACCCTGCAAACCAATCTTAGCCGTTCATCAACTCTAATCAATATCTTATTTTATTATGTTTCCTAGTCTAAAGTCATGATCATAATTAACGAACGTTAATCACTATTTATGAATCATAATAATTACCATAAATATATATGTTGTTTCCTAATATAGTGGTTTGCAGGGTTTGAACAATCTATTTGGTTTGTAAATGAAAAGCACCCTATATATATATATATACACACACACTATACTATACTTCAAAAAAAATTGTCGAAAGTAAAATGAGGATCCCAAACTCCATGTTTTAAATATTCATATTTACACATCCATACCCCCCTCTTCCGGCCTCCAAAAATAGAAGCAAATAACTAAATAGTCTTGATTTGACATTTCCGGTGAAATGGGCCAGTTTTTCATATTACCAATGGAAGTACAATCGCGGTCACGTTTTGAATAACAACGTAAACTTCAAATTTGAAATTCCTGATGTATATTTTGTACCTTTATAAATTTTTATCCAAAATTACAGTCATATGTGTAAGCAATTTTCAATCACTTTGATCACAAAATCCCATATTCCTATTAAAGCCTCCTCTTGGGAGAACCTTACCAAGGTAGAAACACTGATAAATTCTTCAAAAACTGCATCTAGAACTCACTCCTATTAGAGCCTATTTCAACTAACTCTTTCATTTCTCGTTACTATTTAAATCGAAAACCTATTGGCATCGTAATCACAATTAAGCATACACAAGTAAAGAAAATGCCACAATTAATCGCGTTAATCGACCACTTACCAGAAGAGAAGACGGTAGAGAAGATGCGTTGATCAAAAGGACAAGAAGCAAGGTCCCATATCTCATTCGGATGCGAAAACAAACCCTCGCAAACAAGTTCCGTACCATCTGATGAAAGTCTAATCAGATGCACCTGAAACAAATAGACACAAAATATAATCCAAACACATCAAAACCCTAAAACAACACAGAAATGCAAATCACAGATCGAATAAACAAATCAAAACCTCGTTTTCTTCTTTGAGACCGAGAGTACCGGTGAGGAAACTGGTGTGATCCGTATCGGCTTTCACATCCGTAATACATCTTGCCTACAACAATAATAATAATAACAAAAATCATAGATACAGTAAAATGCAGAAGTATTGAATGTGAATTTCGAGGGAAATTTTTGGGATAATTCAGATCGATTGAAGGAGAATTTGATGGGGTTTGGGTGTGTGAAATCAGGGTTTGTTTGTTGGAGTGATTGATTGATTAACCTGATATTTGAGACCATAGCCAGCGCCAGTTGATCCTCCTTGCATTTGAGGATGAATTTGTTGATTCCCCCAAAAATAGATTTGAGTGATGTTCAGACAGCTGATGAAGATTTTAGCGTAGGGGTGTTTGGGATTGTTTTTTTTATTTGCTTTTTCTCACCGCAAATAAACTATTTTCAGTATTTTGATTGAAAAAAGAAAAGTGTGTATATTTTTCTCCAACATAAATAAGTTGTTTTTGATAAGTTAATCTATTTTAACTTATTTGAAACTGCTTATAACTTATTTGTCCAAATTATATTTTTACCTCCAACTCATTTTTATCACAACATAAGTTGATAAGCACTTTTTAAAAATAAGCATAAGTTGTTTTAAATAAGCAATCCCAAACACCTCCTATTTCTAAACGTAGTTATGAAAATTAATCTCTCGGGTGTTAAAAAAATAAAATAGAAAACGGGGGTCGAGAACATTTAAATCGGTCAGTAGCGGATCCAGGATTTTTCCCTGGTGGGGGCACCTTTAAGGTAGCTTAAATCCCCGTAAATTTGTTCGATGTATTTTTAGCCTAAATTCAACGTTTTGAGTGCTTATTAAAGTTTATTTTGGTTGCTTTTAAGGAATTTTTAAGTTTTTTTGCCGATTTTGAAGGATTTTTTTGGTTTTTTAGTTGATTTCGAGACACTTTTTTTTGGTTTTTCAAAATACACAAACAACTTTTATGGCCCAATTAATAAAAGAAAGTTCGTTCAAGACGTTATTTAATAGTTTTATTAAATCGGCAAATTTCTGAAATTGATAAACAGTCCCTTAGATAAAAGTTGTTTGACATAGAGTTGCATGGCTCCTTATATAAAACTGTGGTTTCTTTTTATTTTTCTCAATGACATAACTCAACATAAATTAGTCATTTACATTTTATATGTTAAAGTTTATTTCATAGAAGTAAGCTCACTTAAGGCCTCTTTGTTAACAGCTTAATGAGCTTAATGGGACACATAGCTTATTCAATCAGTTATTAATGACTGTTTAGTAGTGGCTTAATGATATAGAAAATGACTTATTTATTAAGCTTTTAGGAGGGAGCTTTATGCAGAAAGCCAAGTTTTGTCCAAACCAGTCTCTCCCAATTAAAAAACATGGTCCTTTCATCTATGAAAACACCCTCTCAAACAAAAACATTTCCAATCCATACAGACAGATTAATCCACACATACAACTTTATTCATACAGGACTTAGGGCCTGTTTACTTGTGACTTATTGGGCTTAATAAAGAATCTGGCTTATTCGCGCAGACAAAATAGAGTGTTTACTTGTGACTTAATGATACAGTAGGTGGCTTATTCGCACAGTTAAATTTTGGGTGTTGTCCCCATTCAGATGAAAATTGGACAAATATACCCTTAAAAAAAAGAAACGTGAACACACCCTAAAAACAACCCTAGCGCCTCTCCTCTCTATCTTTCCCCTCTCTGATCTTTCCCCTCTCGATATCTCCGGCGACAACAGCATCTCCGGCATCCGGCGACGTCGCCCATCCGGCGACTTCTCCTCTCTTCTCTCTATCGACGGCGACAACAGCATCTCCAGCGGCGACAACAGCATTTCCAGCGGCGACAACGACTTCTCCTCCGGCGACATCGACATCGACTTCTCCTCCGGCGACATCGACTTCTCCTCCGGCGAAGGTATACCCTTTCTTCTTTTGTTGCTGTTGTTCAATTTTTTGTTGCACAAGTGATTATTGCTGCTGATTGCACAAGTGATTGATATATTTTTTGTGAGTATTGTTTAATTTTTTGGTGAGTATTGTTCAATTTTTTGTTGAGTATTGCTGCTGTTGTTCAATTTTTTTGGTGAGTATTGTTCAATTTTTTGTTGATTTATGGGTTTCATTATCCCAAACCCACCTATCTTACCAACAAATTCTGTTCATTATTGTTCTATTTTTTATGTGTTTTTTTTCTTCTCAAAATGGTGTGATTATATGTGTTTTTAGGTATGGAACAAACCGGTGAGGACAACGTATTTAACAACGAAGAAGAAGTCTTCTCAAAATGGTGTGATTTTGTTTTATTTGAATTTTTGTTTATTTTATTTGTATATTTATAATATTCAAGACCAATTTTTTATGGAGTGAAATGAGGACAGCGTATTTAACAACGAAGAAGAAGTCGAAGGAAGTGGAGAAGAAGAACTGGATATATCTCAATGGGGTGCTAATAGCACTCAATATATGGCTACTTTGCGTGATGAAATTGCAAATACTTTGGTTAACAATGTTTAATTTTGAAGTGTTTGTGTTTGATCTTAGCTACTTTGTGTTTGAACTTGGATTTTTAAGAACTTTATGAATTTATGTTTTGATTTTTGGATTATATCAATGAATTTATGAATTTATCTTTTGATGATTAAATAATTTTGTGTTTCAGATATATAATTTGGCTTAAAAAATAAACAGAATATATAAAACAGCTTATAATTCATACTTAAGGGTAAATCGGTCATTTCTGCTATTCAGACTGTTGATTCAGATAAAAAAGTAAACAACAACAACAATTTATCCAGACAGAAACATTTAACCAGACAGACACATTTATCCATACAGGACTTAATGAAATTTTTGGTAAACAGCCCCTTAGTGGAAAACCAACCAAACAGCCTCTTTACACTTTTTACATGGATTCTCTATTTTTCCAAGCTTTTATTTGTTTATTTGGCTTTAAATAAAAGTAATCATGGGACTATAAATGTAATGTTGTGATGGAAATTTCCTATGAATCTACTACTTCATCATCTTTAATTTTAATAACTACAATGGAATTCTCTTTGAGTATAAAGGATAATCAAGTTGAACTTTTGCAATATCGATAATTGTACTACTTTTCATCTTACTCAGTTGTTGTCGTGACAAAGTTATTTGTTGCAGGTTCATTGTGGATTCATGATGTGCCGATGACGTTTGAAGTCTTGTATTTTCTATTTTTATGCATTCAAAAATGGATGTTGGGTTGGGGGATGTGGTGAAATATCCCATTCACCCCGGGTTCGAGTCCAGGCGTCAGCATTCTGTGGCCAGGCTTAGTCTCAGACGGCCGCTTTGTTCCTTTGTTTTCAAATTGCCAAGGATGTAGTCTAGGCAAAGCCTAGATGAACCTTATCAAAAAAAAAATGGATGTTGGGTCCAACAGGGGTTGTTTGGGGTTTACAATGGTTGCTATCATGCTAGCATTTTTTTTGAAATGTAACAATATAGCATTAGCTCTCTTTTAAAAGTGTACTTAAACATAGTTTTGGTCCTCAAAGTAACCAGTGAACCGGTCATACGAGGCTTTTGACGTGTTCCGATCCCAAATCAGCCTTGCCTTAGGGCATCTCCAATGGGTCACACTACATTTTACACCAAATTTAAAAAATAGTATAAAAAGTAGTATAAATTTTAGTGTTAATAGTAATTTTTCTCCAATGGGTAACACTATTTTTTACATCAAAGTTAAAAATAGTGTAAATGAATAGTGTTGCACCAAATCTAGTGTAATACTATTTAGTGTGAAAAATATAGACCCTATTGGAGATGTGAATAGTGTTATTTACACCAAATTTAGTGTTTAGTGTAAGATTTAGTGACCCCATTGGATATGGTCTAACAAGGGGTTGAGTTTCGATGAGAAGTGCCAAATTTGGTGAGAAGTGGTTATCAACCGTTGGATGAGAAATGAACAATATTAGAATGAGATGCACCGGATCGATTCCCTTTTAAGCTGCAATTCATGGAGGGGTGTTTAAAAGTATTTCTCATACTTCTCACCAAAAATGATACTTCTCACATGATCTCATGTCACTAGCAAAACACATAATTCTTGTTGATCTATTTGTAACCAAATGACAACACAATCGGAGGCCATTTACAAAGAAAATACTCCACAAAACATAAAAAACATCAGTCCCAAACGGGATCGGTTTTTCATACATTCCTACTTTACCATCAGATGATCCCATGCCTCGACACCAACTGTGCATTTCTAACGAAAACCGAATTAGAAACCTTCAACATTATAGTATTAGTGGGGGAAAAAGGGGACCGAACCTCCGATTTGCATTTTGAAGTTGTATTCGTTGTTAACATAAACCCCCCCGGAGCATCTTACTTCTGTACAACGACAATCGATTTAGTATGCTGTGGATGTATTGTACCAAGTGCTTCGTCACTTGAACCTTTTAACACCGATTCCGCAAACTAAAATTTTAACTTGATTTCCTGCAATGTTAACGTACATCAAGATGGTAAAACCGAAATAAACCAAACATACCCGGTATATCTCATTCGGAGCAGGTACGGGGAATCGAATCCCCTCCCTGGTTTTTGTTGGGCCTATCCCCGTCCACCCCCGGTTTTCAAAATATTGTCAAAACTAAAATATAATATATCATATAAGACATTTTAAAAAAATATAACTTTAATTAATATACTCCCTCCGTCCCAAATTAAATGTCCACATTTCTATTTTAGTTTGTCCCAAAACCAAAATAAGTGTTCACTTTCAAAAGTAAATTTTCACTTTCCCATTATTATATATTAAACAAAACATTTATTAATTTAATTAGTTATTATTAATATTAGTTATTATTAATATGTTTGTTTAAATATTTATTATTAATATGTTTATTAAATTTAATTCATTTATTAGTTTATTTGAACATTATTTTTTTTAATATTTTTATAAAAATTTCTTACCCACGCTTTATTTTAAGAAAACAAAAGTAAAATTTTAGTTATCTATATTTTATAATTAATTTATTAGTTATATTATAATTATCTATATTATAATTATTTATATTATAATTTATTAGTTTAGAAAGGAGTTTGGTCTTGCACGTGTGTGGAACACTTGTGAAAGGAGTATGATCTTGTAGGTGTGTAGATGGTCTAAGGTGAAGAAAGTTTCTCTCACTATTAACAAGGGTAAAAGTGTAATTTGCTTATTTGAAAAGTGTAATGATTACACATTCCTAAAATTGTGTGTCATTTTCATAGTGGACATTTATTTTGGGACGGATGGAGTATATACATACAGGGACGGGGCGGGTTGGGGAATACATTACCTGGAACCAGATCCAGTACCCGTTTTTTATGGGTAATTCCCGCCCCCGAACGGGGCGGGTCAAATAACCATGCCTACTGGTCTGTACTCATCTCTAAACCCCGGCTTGCAAAAGAAATTTTAAAGAAACAAATATTGTGTTTTAGGGAAAGATTACCAGCAAAAGAGTGCATGCAAGCGGGCAACAAGGGCAGGATGGTAAAACTGGGATCTAGTAACTAATCCGAAAGCAACTCTTCCAGTTCAGGTAATTCAGATATCGAAGAATCATCATCATCCACACTTGTATCGTTGACTAGATGTTGAAATTGTGGGCCGATAAGATCATCGTCTTCGTCCTGATCGGACGATTCAGGTTCATTTTCATTTTCCTGATCGAAAGCTGCTTCATCCAAGTCGAGATTACTCTTGCCGAATTTCCGAGGGAGGGTTTCGAGTTTTGATTTGGCTTCTGTGTTTTCGCATATACAAGTGGCGGGGTTTTCGTGAAATTCACCTCTCCCGGGCCTTACTTCCTTTGGTTCCCCCATGAAACCTCTTTGATGAGTTTGTACTCGTGAAGAGAATTCCCCCCACGTCATGTTATCTCGGTTAAGGAATAAACGGTATAGTTTTTTGGCATTTGGACGGATTGTTGGTTTGTGTCCAAAGTATCTTCTGTAATACAAACAATGCAATGTACACCATAGTTTAGCTTTTCTTTGGAGTATATATAATATTTAATTATTTAGGGTTGGGTTCCGGTGAGAAGTGCCAAATTTGGTGAGAAGCATGAGAAGTGGTTATCAACCGTTGGATGAGAAATGGACGAACATTAGGATGAGATGCACCGAGATAATGCACCAGATCAATTCCCTTTTAAGCCACAATTCATGGGAGGGTATTTGATTAAAAGTGATCAACTGTTTAAAAGTAGTTCTCACACTTCTCACCAAAAATGACACTTCTCACATGATCTCATGCCTAATTATTTATATATGGCAAAACTCACACTCTTCACAGTTGGTGCAACAAGGTTGGGATCTACAATAACTGTTTGGCTAAGGCAAAGCCCCATAGTTTAGCTTTCATTCCCTACTAAGGGGTCGTTTACCCAAACGCTTACCCGGTAAGCGTTTACCCGTAAGATTCAACACTATAAGTTAGAGGTCGTTTACCAAACGCTTACTCGAGTAAGTGCTTACTAAGTCACATTACCTTAGCGATGAATATGATAAGGACCAAGAATCTTACCCGGTAAGAACTAAGGCAAGGACCGAGAGTTTTACCCGGTAAGTGATGGCAATATTCTTACCACGGTTAGGGCTTACCGGGAAAATTGTTGCATACGATACCGTTTTTGTGGACTAAAATCAGAGATGCACAAGGCCCAGGCTTTTCGGGCCATGTCCTGGGCCTTCCAAGACCGTTTTCAGTAAGCAAAAAAAGATCTCGGGATTTTCGGGCCTGGGCCTTTGGGTGTGCAAATAGGCCCGGTTGGGCTTTTTTGGTCTTGGATTTTTTGGCCAAGGCTTTTTGGCCTTTTGACAAAAGCGATCAAGCTCTTAGGCCTGGCCTGGGCTTCAAGCTTGCTAGGTCCGGGCTTTTTGTGCATCTCTAGTCTTAACCCAAGAAGTCGATGTTAAATTGTACTCTAGAACAGATGTGACAAATTGATAAGAAAGAAGAACATACCTCCTCCCAGCCAAAATTTTCGCCATATTGCCGTTATTATTCGTAACAAATACGTCACTCTCGTCGCAAACTATGAAATCAAGTGCAGCCATACGAGAAGAGAATGTAGAAAACGGTTCCAACTCTTCTTTGGTGGCTATGGAGTCTTTTGAATGAACGTTTGGAAAGAGTGCTCTCAAAGGCGCCAATGTCTCATCCCCGCCATAGACTTCACCAGAAGCCACGTAAAGATGAACATCTTTGTTATATCCAAGTGCTCTCAGCATCAGACCCACTTCTTCGGGTGTAAGTGGGCATCTCCCTTGTCTCCTTTCTTTTTCCGGATTGTTACTCTGCAATTAGTATCAGAAACCGTTAGGGCTTGCCAAAAGGTAATAATTACGTCCTTGTAATGAACTATAACTAGTTTTTTCAGACTATGCTCCTGAAAGATATTGAAACTGTTCTTTGAAATAGAAATGGCCAAAAACCGGTCCCGGGCCGGGCCCAAATCGGTCCTGGTCCCGGTCCTCACCCAAATACGAAGGACCGGTTAAGCTTTATAAGGCCCGGTTATGAGAACCAGTCCCAATTAATTTTTTTTGTTTTTTTAAGATTGATTTTTTACTTATAAAAAACATTTTTTGAAGAATTTGGTCAATCAAATACACTAACAAATACTTTTTTATTTAAAAATATACTTAAAAATACATTTAATCGGGCCAGTCACATAACCGGTCTCGGGCCGGGACTTGTTTTTGGATGAAAAGAGTAACCGGTAAAGGACCGGCAGGCCCAAACCGGTCCCGGTCCTCCGCCGGTCCCGGTTGGCCATCTCTACTTTGAAGTGCTAAAGGTGCTTTTTAAACTTTTCTAAAGTTTAAAAAACTACCATAATATGTGCAAGTGAACAGAAACATAACAAAATTAAGGATTTTGAGAATATAAGAAATTAGAATCTGTTGCACTCCTGGCAAAATGAGATCAAAACAATTTCTAGGGCTACTTTTGGACATGGATGAAATCAACGAGACATAAGAACGAAGTGCTTACATGTAAAGTTTTCCACCTCTTCCGTATTTTACCCAGTTCTTTTCTTTCCTTCTCTCCGCCGCCATAATAGCATCCTGAAAATGCAAGCATATCAGGTTCAAACCTGTATCGTAAAATGATAAAAAGTCGTAGTTAGCACAAAGAATGCAAGTTTTCTAACTGCTCAAAGTAAAAATGGAAGAAACTAAGCACACAAAAGCGCCAACATTAACAAAAGAGCAGAGTACCAAGCCTTCGACTGTACAAGTCTAGCATTTTATGCAGGTTTCAAATACCATAAGATATCAATTATCAGTGACTTAAAGAAAGGAGCATGACAACATTTATTTACTAACCAGGCTAAGCATTAATTAGAAAAAAAAAACATATGCAATAAAATGAGCAAGATAAGAAGACTTACGGTTACTTCTCTACATATATCGTCTAGATGTGGGATAGAAACGAAATAATAGTGACAGCATAGTGCATAGTGTCAGCTTAAGGGTGCGTTTGGTACACAGGACAAGACATAGAACAGAACAGGGATCACTGTTCCATGTTTGGCAAGACTTTTATGTGGAATAGACAGGAATAGAGTGGAACAAAGTGGAACAGACATGTTCCACCCCCCACCCAATGCAACAAGGTAGAACAGACTTATGTTTTACCAATAGAACCTCAAAATAAAATTTAATTAATTTCTAAAACATCAAATACGTCTTTTTTATTTTTTATTCATTCTTTAAATTTTATTTATTGTATTTTATGCTCTTTAAACTTTCACTTTACTGTCCTCAAAATACTATTTTTATTTGGTTTCTATGTTTTGATTAATTTATGTAAATTATTAATAGTAAAAATATATAGAAAAGGTTAGAAAATAAAAATTGGAAACTACATAAACTTTTTATTTTGGTGTAACTTTAATTGTCTTGAAGAAAACTTCCAATAACATATTTCGTTATAAATATTATTTATTTATTATAATTTAATAAATTACATAAAATCAAATTATATAAACAACTTAATAAAGGTAAATTGGTCATGTTATCTGTTCTGTCCTGACCTGATTGTCCTGTATGCATACCAAACGCACCCCAAGTAAAGAGCCAACATAAGAAACCTAAAGTACCTCAGGTGTAGAGCAACATAGTGCTTGCCCATCTTCCTCATTCGGTTGATCAAATTTTGACCCATTTTATTTATAGGATCGGTGAATTTCAAAGCATGGTAGTTTACCCTACATCTAAGCTTTTGCAAATCAGTCTCCAACTTGTTAGAAAGTCTGTAGTCAAACTTGCTCAGCTGAACAGCCTGTCCAAGAAAGAAAATAATAGATTACTTAAATGTAAAGCTGTATAAACCTAGGTGAATATCATGCGAAAAATTGAGGTACATTTCTATGATAACCCTCCTGACTTGCATCTATATAAGAACAAGTGTATGCTAAATAACCTCAAAAACCTAGACATTCAGATAAAGTTCACCCCCGGAGAGTACAGCGGGAGAAACCAAGAAGATCCAATAAGTACATAGTCTCTCCATTCTAGAAAGAAGACAGTAGGCCTTGTTTGTTTTTTAGAAAAGAACTCTTATTAGCCTCTTATGTTTGATTCGTTAAGAGGTAGGGCCATTCAGACTGTTTGTTTTTTCCAAATTTTCAGAGCCACTTATGTCTTATCATCCTCTTATCTGGTAAGAGGTAAACCAGCCTCATATTTTCCTCTTATTGTTCTCAATGAATTAACCTTGATAGATCTTTTCTCTCAATCAATTCACTTGGATTATAATAAAACTCAATTTACTATAATTAGGTGACTTTCAAATTTTAATTTATATAATATAAATATATTATTATCAATTAAACATATTTGTTTAAATGAATGCTAATTTTATAATTGATGTAAATTTCGTAATGATGATGCATAAATATGTGAAATTGTATAAATCTATATATATTAATTCAACACTATAATACTCTAATGGGTCAAATACATATTTTAAACAAATTCGGATATTTATCGGTTTACAAAAACAAACAACGTTATTGATTCAGATTTCAGCACCACCTCTTATCAATCAGAAGTGAAATATGACTTCAAACTTCAGCACCTCTTAAAAAGCAAACGCCACCCTTAGTGTTAGTCAGTGGTGGATGGCTTCATAAGCCAAGCCGTGCACGCGCCCCATTTGGTGGATGGGGGGCACAGTTTTCCTGGTATGGAACAGTCCAATTGTCAGCTAATCTACTGTATCCATAATTATGAGCTCTAGGGTTGCAGTAACTGTTAGACATTTTCTTTCTTTCAGCAGTCTTTGGATCAGTTTGTTTTGCTACAGTTTGGACAATGTGTCTTACATTCTGTATCTGGTCTTCATTTAGTCAAAGATGAACCATTAGGGTATGCTCATTATTGATTACTAGATCTGTTCATTTCCTTCTATTTCCAGATACTGGTTTAGGGCAAGATGGAAGCATAACCGGAATTACTTTTTCAGGTTAACATAGAAAGATAAGCAGGATAGACAAGCAAAAGAGAATTTTGTGAACTATTTTTCGATATAATTGAAGGGTGTGGATGTTCATATGAATTTGTCGTAGAAGTTGAGTGATCCAGGGTATCCATTTGAGCCATACTTCCATCTCCTTGTCTTATCCATCTCTCTGATCCATATTGCTCTTCTCAGCTGTGCACATATCTTTCTCTCTAAGTCTAATAGTCTTCATCTGGAAATCTATATCGACAATGACCCAGTACGACAAGGTAGAATATATCACATCCTTCAATCTTTGACAAGAGATGGGAAAACTAATAACAGGAAGAAGTGTTGGCCCTCATAAGTAAAAGTTTATGTGGTATTTCTTGAATTCTGAATGAATCGATACAACAAACAGAACCCCTTAAATAGGGGAAGAAACCAAGAATACCCTACCACTAAAATAGGAAAAGATCTATCTAATAATTACAGATAATTATGAGCGTTATAAAATACATAGTTGCCAAAACTGAATCCCTGTAAATCGGCTAAGACTCCCCCGCAGTCTGAGCGGGCGGTGGACAGACGCTCAGACTGGATCTGAAAGACTGAAACAGTTGTCTGGAGAGGCCTTTTGTAAAGATATCAGCATACTGGAACGAAGAAGGGACATGCAGGACGCGAATATGACCAACTTTAACCTTTTCCCGCACGAAGTGGATGTCAATCTCAATATGTTTGGTTCGCTGATGCTGAACTGGATTATCTGATAGATAAACTGCAGACACATTATCACAGAAGACAACGGAGGCCTGTCGCAACGGAATATGCAGCTCTAGTAATAAATTTCGAAGCCAAGTGGCCTCGGCCACAGCATTAGCGACACCCCGATACTCCGCTTCAGCACTAGAACGAGAGACAGTGGGCTGCCGTTTTGATGACCATGATATTAAATTGTCTCCAAGAAACACGCAGTATCCGCTGGTCGATCGACGAGAATCGGGGCAGCCCCCCCAATCCGCGTCCGAGTAGGCAGTCAAAGAATGGAAATTGGACTTTACAATCCGAATTCCATAAGCAAGTGTCCCTTGTAAGTAGCGAAGAATACGCTTCAGGAAATCATAATGCGGATTACGTGGTGCATGCATGAATAAACACACCTGCTGGACCGCATAGGAAATATCAGGTCGGGTGAAAGTTAGATACTGTAAAGCACCAGCCAAACTCCGATATAAAGTAGGATCCGAAAACAAGTCTCCATCTGTGGCACTCAATTTTACAGAAAGATCTACTGGGGTAGTGCAAGGTTTACAAGAAGACATCGAGGCCCGAGAGATGATGTCTTTTGCATATTTCGACTGATCTAAGAATAACCCATGAGAATTGTGGGTGACCTGAATCCCCAAAAAATGATGTAATTGACCCAAATCGGTCATAGCAAACCCTCGTGAGAGTGTGCTAATGATTTCCTGCAAGAACGTGGTTGAAGAAGCCGTGAGAACGATGTCATCAACGTATAACAATAGATATGCTGTGTGAGAGCCCCTGCTATAGATGAAAAGAGAATTATCACAGGCACCGGTGCGGAAACCCTGCGATAAGATATATGTTGCAAATCGAGTGTACCAGGCACGAGGGGCCTGTTTAAGGCCATACAACGACTTTTTCAACCTGCAGACATGTGTGGGGTATTGTTTATCAACGAAACCTGGTGGTTGATGCATAAAGACGGTTTCATTCAAATGCCCGTGAAGAAACGCGTTTTTAACATCAAGCTGATGAATTGGGCACGAACGGGAAACAGCGACTGATAGCACAGTGCGTATGGTAGCCGGTTTAACAACCGGACTGAAAGTCTCATCACAATCAATACCCACGGTTTGAGACTTCCCGTTTACAACTAACCGAGCTTTATATCTCTCGAGCGTGCCATTAGATCTAAATTTGTGGCGAAATATCCACATGCAACGAATGACCGGTTTATCAACCGGACGTGGCACCAACTCCCATGTATCATTAACCTGTAACGCACGAAATTCTGTTTGCATGGCATGCAACCAATGAGGGTCGGTAAAGGCTTTTGAGTAGGAGGTGGGTACAGGAGAGATAGTAGTGGAAAGAAGTGTGTGTTTGGCTTTCGAGCGGGTGGTCATGGGATGAGTGTTACTGTCGGTCGGGGCTGGTGGGGCTGATGAGGTAGCCTGGGATGGGACGGTAGGGATAGAGGCTGGTGGATTTGGTGTGGGTAATGGGGCCGGTGGTCGGGAACGACGGGTATAAGTGAATTGAAAGGGAGAGGTCGAATGTGGGGCAGGCTGGGTCGTTTTGGGGATGGGTTGAGGAATGGGCCTGGTGAAAGTGAAGTCGTGTGGTAGTTCATCAAGGAAAGTGTAGTTGGTATTAGGTGTGGGTATGGTGTATGGAAAGGTGTTCTCGTCAAATATAACGTGACAAGAAATAGTGACTTTGCCTGTGGTAGGATCAAAGCATCGATATCCTCTAAAATCGGGAGGATAACCTAGAAAGATGCAACGGACGGAGCGGGTATGTAACTTATGGGGTTGAGTGGCGGATGAATTGGGGTAGCATGCGCAGCCAAACACACGTAGGTGATCATAGGTTGGGTGGCAGAGGTATAGGGCAAAGGTAGGGGTAAAAAAGTTAAGGCGTTTTGTAGGCAGAATATTGTGAAGATAGGCAGCTGTGTGCAAGGCTTCGACCCAAAAGGCAGGCAGAAGATGGCATGAATAAGTAAAGCACGAATGATATCATTGAGGCGGCGAATCATGCGTTCAGCCCGGCCGTTCTGGGAAGATGTTTGCGGGCAAGAAAATCGAAACAAGAGGCCGTGCTGTTGGGCAAAGTCCTTAAAAGCATGGTTGTCAAATTCACCGCCCAAATCACATTGGAAAGTTTTAATATGGCGGTTGAATTGGGTGAGAATCATTCTATGAAATTTGGTAAAGGTTGGGAAGGTTTCTGATTTATATTTGAGTGGGTATACCCATATAAAGTGTGAAAAGTTGTCAATCAAGACCATGTAATATTTATATCCGGTTTTACTGGCAATGGGTGAAGTCCACAAATCACAATGAATGATATCAAACGGCGTAAAAGTAAAAGAATTAGATTCATAAAAAGGTAAACGTTTGCTGTTGGACAATTGACAAGAATTGCAAACAGTAGAAGCAGAAGTCTTATTACATGAAAAATGAAAGCGACGACTAAGAAGATCTAAAACTTGAGCGCCAGGGTGGCCAAGTCGATCATGCCAAGGTAAGGAGATAGATGTGAGTGAGCAGGCTTGAGGCGGAAGTGTTGGTGGCGTGACTGGATAAAGATTGCCCGTGCTATTGTGGCGGGACAGGAGACGTCCCGTTTTGAGGTCCTTCAAGGAAAAACCAAAAGGATCGAATTCAATAGAAACATTATTGTCACGGGTAAACTTACGAACAGACAAAAGGTTTTTGATGATTTGTGGACTGTAAAGAATATTTGGTAAAATATAGTTGCGGTTGGATATGGGAAGAAAAACAGTACCGGACCCCGCAATAGGTAAAACATTGCCATTACCAACAAGAATTTTTGTGTGAACAGGAAATGAATTAGGATGTTGGATCATACCTTGGTTGTCAGTGACATGTTGCTCAGCGCCGGTGTCGAAGTAGTAGTTAGGATCCGTGTAGTTCAACTGCATGGTATTAAAGGCAGCACTTAAATCAGAAGGATTCAAGGCGTCAAATCCAGTGGAAGCTGGGTGTTGAGTGCTGCCAAAGTAACCCGGAGGAGAGAAGCCTGTATAATTAGCCGATGGGGTTGTGGACGGGTATTGAGGTGGTTGATTGGGTCTCCATGTGGTTTGTGTAGGGTAGGGGCAAGGTGGAGTGTTCCACCAAGCCCGTTGGGGGAAAGAGTTATTCTGAAACGCCCAATTAGATTGGGAGTGTCGGTTCCCACGTCCACGACTTCGGCCCCGGTATTGCTGCCCGCGACCCCTGCCTCTGCCACGGTAGTGAAACGGTGGCTGTTGAGAGGTATTGTTGCTGTTCGGATCAGTGGGAGCGGGCTGCTGTTGGATCGGATTAGGAGCAGGAGCGGCGGGAGTGACAAGAACAGATGAGGATTGTTGTTTCCGGGCTTCAAGACGTATCACCTCGTCGGTAAGCATGGTACGGGCCAGATCCCAATCGGCATTCTGGGAGTTGATCAACGATGCTGTAGTATCAAATTCGGGGGATAAACCTCGAACAAGCTGTAGTACAAGACGATTCTCAGTAACAGGTTGATCGACATCAACTAGCTGGTTTGCCAATTCTTTAAGTTGTTGACAATAATCGTCAACCGAATTACAGGCCGCAAGCGTGAGATTGACAAAACGGGTTTCCAGGGCTGCGGCTTTGGCTTGCTTGTTGCTCAAGAAAATCTTTTCGAGTTTGAGCCAGGTGATGCGTGCAGATGCTTCGATGTCAAGAACGCGAACGAGAAGGTCGTCAGAAATTGTACTGTAGATCCATTGAGAAACAAGGGCATCTAACTCCTTCCAAGATTCATAGGAAGGATCTGTGTCGGCTGGGGCAGGGGTGTCATCGAGATGATCCAAGACTTTGTAGGCGATGGCGTGAAATCGAAAGAGTTTCACCCAAGAGGAGTATGTAACTTTAGACCCGTCCAGCGTGCGGATCTTGGTCTGAATGTTGGAAACTGAATAGGCAGGGTGGAGAGATTTGGCAGAAGAGCTGCTTTCAGGTTTGTCATCTGATGTAGTCATGGTGGCAGATTAGAGCCGAAGGACAGGGATGAAAAGGGAATGGAAAGAAAAACGAAATCAGAACCGTAGCTCTGATACCATCAAAGTTTATGTGGTATTTCTTGAATTCTGAATGAATCGATACAACAAACAGGAACCCCTTAAATAGGGGAAGAAACCAAGAATACCCTACCACTAAAATAGGAAAAGATCTATCTAATAATTACAGATAATTATGAGCGTTATAAAATACATAGTTGCCAAAACTGAATCCCTGTAAATCGGCTAAGAATAAGAATAAGGCATGCCATCAGGCAAAAGTATTTGTCTTCACAAAAGCTCTACTGCAGAAGACCTCAATTCTCCACCAATTTTTCACTCTAGATTAAATCTAACATAAGAAATCCTTATATCCAATTACAAACATTCACAGAACATGATGGCTCAGTTTAAGATAATCAAATTATGGCTTTAGCAAGAAAGTGGTATTCATTCTGGATTTGCCTCGGAGAAAGAAATTAATCAATATTACCATCTGCTTTACCATGGTTCAATATTTCTATCCTTCTTCACTACTTCACAAAATCACCCAATATCCTAAGAACACAGAAACCCTAAAAGAGTTTTAAAGTCGGATCGACCATGAAACCCCAACAATTCGACACATACTCGAGGGAACAATGTTCTTAAATGCTCTTGGTTACAATTTTCACTAGTCATCCAATGTTAACTCCGGAACCCAATCATGGGTGATCTCTTGTATATACCAACCCTACTTTTACAGTGATCAGTTTCACCTTATACAGTCTCTGGCCTCGTAATGATCATTCAGTAAATACTACTGGTTAGACATTTTCCCCCTTCACATTTGCATTCTGAAATAGAGAACTGCTGCCATCATAGCAATTCTCAATAGCATCTTTCAGGGTTCTCGCATATTGCTTCAGAAAGTAAAATTTAGTTTGAGGTTTGGGGTTTGGATTATCCATAAACAGCAATTAATTAGTTTTAAGTGTACAATGTTTATATACCCACTGGTGATTGGTGAATGCAGTTTTAGGGAAACATTGTCATGTTACAATTTACAAAAGATTCATGACTATGAGTGCTGATGTTTATTGTCAGGAAATATGAAGCGATTAACCATCAGACGTAGATCTAAGGTAGTTAAGGCATTATGTGGATGCATTTGGGGGTCACTGTGTAGCAAATTTAAGAAGTTAACTGGTAAGCTTTAAATAACTCCAAAAGAAGAGTTTCACGGTCACTGGAAATCCTGCAAGAGACTGTATGGTTATAAAATACATAGTGTAGAACTGCAGATGATATAAAGAGTTATAACTTACATGCTTCTTCAAAAGCACGGGCAATACACGAATCTGATAGCATCTCTCGTTACACTTTCTAGGCACACGCATATTATATGGCGTCCAAATCTTGCCTCCCTTCCGTGGCAGTTCTTTTATGATTTTTACATCTCTTGATAGTTGTGATATAAACCAGTCAACATCAAATATCTCTGAAAAAGTACTGTACAAGAGAAGGTAGCGTCAGCTATATCAAACTTTATAGCCAAAATTTGTTAGAATTCCACTCATGTACATTGTATGTGCAAGCATTTCTCTATGACTAACCTAGCATCCTTCCAAAATGACTTCTGATCCAGCTTTGGAACAACAAGAGTAGCATTCAGAATGCGTGCAGCAACAACAGCATCTGTAATCTATGAAAACAGGTAGCATCGAACGGCTAGTAAGATAAATAATTTATTGGTGAATATCAAAAAAAACTTATATAGATCAGGACTTACCCCAGTTCGTTGTTGGTTTAAACCCCCACTGGTGGCTATCATCAAGTATCGATTGGGATATGTGACTGTTTCTACTTCTGTTATTCAATAAAACATCCAAATTTAGCCCGAATATCTTTTAAAAAAACACTACAAGAATTCCCCTGTGTTACTGAGATTATTTCATTTATCACTTACTTGGAAACTTACTGCTAGCATTACTACATCCAAAATAAAACTTTGACATCCTTGTACTCCATAGACTTCGATCACTCACCATCCCACCACTGATCTAGATCCCAAACCATAAACAAAATTACATCGAAATTAGGTTACATAACAAACTCAGATCCAATCAAGCCCCAAAAATCACACCACGAACAGTCCAATATTCTAATTCAAACAACAAAACATCAACTTCTTTAGCGAAAAAACCTAACCGGAACTTTAAAAAGCGAGGTAACTCGAGGTGAATCATCACCATCGCCATTATCATCGAACTGAAAACATAAAATCAAAAAATCATCAATACAAGTTCAAAGATTCGCAAACTGAACACATTCTTACAAAAACGAATACACGTAAGTAGCAACTACGTTATGGATGATAAATGGATTACTTACCGGAATCCGTCGTACAAGGTGGTGGAGATGATCAGGTGAAGGTGCAAGCAGAGAGATGAAACCGTAGAGGACGAGAATAGCAGCCGAAATTGCGGAAATAACCGGTATAAGGTAACGGAAACGGTTATGAGTATGTTGATGGTGGTGGTGGTGGCGCCGGCGGTGGATAGCCATGGCGGTGGAGGTTTCTCTCTCTAAAAAACAACAGAGAGTTTTAGAGAGAGAAAGGCAAAAGGGAGGGAACACGATCTATCTACTACTGTCAGAATTCATATTTATTTTGGGGAAATTTATTCGTTTTGGGCCTTGAAGACGAAGAGAAGAAGCCATTTTTAGAAGTGCATATTTTTTCTAGTTATATATATATATATATATATATATATATAGAAAGATTCAAACGATAACGCTAACTATTTAAGAAAACACGAAAACGGTCGTTCATGTGTAAAATCACATGTGATTTTACACTAACTGCAAAAAATTGGACGCAAACGACTTTGGCCGCGACTTAAAGTCGCGGGGCAAGTTGTGTGAATCATTTATGATTTTATACGTGAATCATGTATGATTTTGTACATTAGCGGTTGTTCTCGTGTTTTCTTAAATAATAAGCATTCTTGTTTGAACTAACCTCTCTCTCTATATATATATATATAGAGAGAGAGAGAGGAAGGTTCAAACGAGGAGCGAACCAAAACGTGAGAACGTGGGGAGCAATTGACAGATATGAATCACATGTGATTGGCAGTTGTGGATCACATGTGATTCACAACTGATCTGGAGGAGCAATTGACAGTTATGAATCACATATGATTAACAGTTGTGAATCATTAATGATCCGCGACTTGCCACCTCACGCCACGCCTCGCGCCACATCTTGCGCGAATTTTCGATTTGTTCCGATTTTTTAGCAGTTGTTGATCACATGTGATCAGAAGCATAGGAGTGCTCCTCACGTTCTCTTAAATTGATGCGCTCCTCGTTTGAACCCGTCTATATATATATATATATATATATATATATATATATATATATATATATATCACTGCACCAAGGTGGACTTTTGAAATTTGAACAATGGATTTTTGCTTTTGGATGTCGACCTCAAATAATAGTACACTGTTAAAACGAGATAAAGTTATAGGATTTAATAATGGAAATTTAATTAAAATACGTTAAGTTTGACTTTGACTTAACAAAATACTTTTTTTTTCAGTTTTGCAAAAATACATTTTTTTTCGCAAAGGAGGCAAGGAGCCCGCAATCGCGGACAGTGGCAATTTTGTAAATATTTTACCCCGCGCACGCGGGTGTCCGGTGTAATTCGATGAATTTGTTGAATTTTAATTTGGAATTTACACTTTCAACCCCTATACTTATTTACTTAATTTACTTTATACCTTTTACTTTCATAATTTTAATTTTACATTTAACACATATAATCGTTTATTAACTAAAATACGTTAAAAAATACGTTTTAATTTTAACAAGTTACACCATTATAATCGTCTATTCGATACGTTCGAAATGAGCTCAATATTGAATTTTTTTTAGATTTATATATTTTAATATATATCATATACACTACATAAAATTATTTTTTATATTTAAAATTCATTTTTTAACGTATTTTCAATTTTGTTTTACACTCCTATCGCATTAACATAATAATCATATATTAACTAATTCATTAAATCGTTTTAAATTATTATTATTTGTATGTGTTTATAAATATCGTGAATGGCAATAGGACAAGGTTTCACGAGAAGAATATGAAATGGGGTTTTGACAAGTTGGTATCACTGGACTCATTTAAGAATTGTGAAAATGGGTATTTGGCGAATGATGATTCATGTGTGTTTGGAGCTGAAGTATTTGCAGTTACAGAGTATGCACAAAAGGATCGATGTCTGTCCATCACAAAGCTTCCGCCAATTTTTAATACTTACACTTGGACCATCGATAATAAAATAAATAAAACGTATTTTAACTATAAGAGTACCATAAATTAAAGTTTTTTACTATAAGAGTATAATTTTAAATATAAAAAATAATTTTATGTAGTGTATATGATATATATTAAAATATATAAATCCAAAAAAATTCAATATTGGGCTCATTTCGAACGTATCGAAGAGACGATTATAATGGTGTAACTTGTTAAAATTAAAACGTATTTTTTAACGTATTTTAGTTAATAAACGATTATGTGTTAAATGTAAAATTAAAATTATGAAAGTTAAAGGTATAAAGTAAATTAAGTAAATAAGTATAGGGGTTGAAAGTGTAAATTCCAAATCAAAATTCAACAAATTCATCGAATTACACCAGACACCCCGCATACGGGTAAAATATTTACAAAATTGCCACTGCCCGCGATCGCGGGCTCCTTCGCAAAAAAAATGGTATTTTTGCAAAACTGAAAAAAAAAAGTATTTTGATAAGTCAAAGTCAAACTTAGTGTACTTTAATTAATTTCCCTTTTATAATTATTATATTTATAAACGATTTTTTATCGTTAATGATAGAGAATAAATTTTGTTCGTCATCATTGTCTCATGTTTGGCATGATTTTTATTTGAAACAGACAGGAACAAAGTGGAACAGGCATGTTCCACCCCCACCTCATAGAACAAGATGAAACAGACTTATGTTTTACCAATATAACCTCAAAATAAAATATAATACTCTTTTAAAACATCAAATACGCGTTCTATTTTATATTTTATTCATTTTTTTAATTTTATTTATTATATTTTATCTAACGTTATATGTTATGATCTATCCAGTTCCGTCAACCAAACGTTGAACATATGTTCTGTCATGTTCTGTTTTGTTCTGTCTCGTCATGTCATGTTCTATCATGTTCGCGTCCAAACACACCCTAAAGGTTGAAGTGAAAATTTATAGTTGAAAATGGACGTTTATTTTTGGACAAATTAAAATAGAGAAGTGGTTAGTTAATTTTGGTTTCAAACAATTGTTATTTTAACGTGTTGTAATTTGGGGATGTAATGTTGGTTTCCAACAATTGTTATTATTAAATGCAAGTAGTTTTTTTTACACTTTAACAAATTGATTTTTCTTATACTTTGACGAAAAAGAATGAATGCAAAAAATTAAGAGACACGATGGATGGGTTTTAAAGATGATGATTGATGCATAGGGACCAACTTCACATTCACTATTCTTTCTTTTATTTTGTCTTTATGTATGTCTAAAATCCATTAGGTTTAATTGAAAGAGAAAGGCAAAATGACATTTATACATATGGTGTGTAAGGCATATGATGTCTTTAACGTCTCAAAGTTAACCGTGTTAGATTTAGGGACTTTAGCCACAACATATTGCATACCACATGGACTATATTCATAATATGATGATCATAGTCAAAGAAAACACAAAACCATATGGACCAAATCCACAATTCACTCGTATATATATATAATATATATACATATGTTAGGTAATCGTAGGTTTCTAAGTTGGCTTATATGCACCGACTAATCATCTGAACCCCCGTTAATGATTTGAAATCATCATAGATGAACTTTTATGGCCATAAGATTTTAACAATGCTTAAATTTAAACTCGAAAAAAATTGAGATTTCCACTACATCCCTTAAAAGTTAAACCTTAGCAATACAGGTGGTATACCCTAAAAATTGAGATTTCCACTCTCCAATTTGTCCGTGATATACCCTAAAAATCCGTGACAAATGAGATAGGTCCGCGATGCACTCCAATTTGTCCACGAAGCACACAAATTTGGGTATAACCCACCTCACTTGCAAATGAATCCGTGATAAATGAATCCTTTGGTCCGCGATTCAAGAAAGTTATAGAGATTGGGGGTGTATAATGCATTCTTGAATTCGAGATCTACCCCACCCAATCGGTGAATTTCATTTGGTCTGCGATCACAGGATATTTCACGAATTTTTTAGGTATTTTGGTTAAATTGAAGAGAGTTTGAGCATTTTAGTAAGTCAAAGTCAAACTTTGGGCATATTAATTAATTTCTCTTTATTTTAAGCTAGAGTTTTTACACACACCATTTACTAAAATAATTAAAATCACCAAGTGGCAGAAAAAATCGTTCATAAATCACTTTACTAAAAAAGACCATACTACTATTTTTAATAATATATTAGGCCATCCGTACCCCAAGCGGGATGGCCCTCGGGGATGGCTGCGGGGATGGGCTACGGAGGTTGCGGGGATGGCGGTAAGGGATGGAATCCGGGGATGGGATCCCGATCCATCCCGAAGGGTTTTAAAAAAAAAATTTAATTAAATTTTTTAAAATTCATGCCGTTGAACGGCTCTATTACTAAAAAAAATTATTTTTCTCAATTTAATCCCACTATATATTTAACCCTCAACCTCTTATTTCTCACACCTCTCAACCTCTTATTTCTCACACTTCTCAACCTCTTATTTCTCACACCTCTCAACCTCTTATTTTTCACACCTCTCAAACTCTCTCAACCTCTTATTTCTCACACCTCTCAAACTCTCTCAAATTCTCTCAACCTCTTATTTTTCACACCTCTCTCATCATGAATTCAAACAGAACACCTACATCCCGTCGTAACCGACCGAATACACCACAATCGCAAGAAGATCAAGAGCTTGGTTTCCAAGCGTTTACACAACAAGGTTATCATCCGCAATTTTCGCAACAAATTCCGCCACAATGGTCGCAACAAAATCCGCCACAATATCCGCAACAATTTCCCCAACAATTTCACCAACAAATTCCTTACCAATTTACACGTCCCGGGTTGATTGAACAAGGTTTTACTCGGGCCAACTTCAATCTCGACGACGACATTGTTCCGGAAACCCAACCTTCTACCCCGAACACACCACAATCTATCCCGACACAACAATCTAACCCGGAACCATCAAATCCGAGACCAAAGAAAGCCGCCAAACAAACGTGGAGTAAAGCCGAGGAACTCGCGTTAGTGTCGGCGTGGGTTGACGTTTCGGAGGACCCCGTGCTCGGTAACGCACAAAGCGGTTGTAATTATTTTTATTGTTATTATTATTATTCTTATACTTAATTTTACATAAATGTAGGAAATTTTTTGGGCCGAATCGGGCATGTGTTCTTTACTCGCATGGGTCGTGAACCAGGTTATAGATCAACCCATCAACTCAATAGAAAGTTCAACGACCTCAATAAAAGAGTTAATTCGTTTGGCGGCATCTACAACAACTTGCTCAATAATAGATCAAGCGGGATGAGTGAGGCCGATATATCCCGAACGGCACACGAACGGTATCTAGCACGCCATAAAGTTGCTTTCACTCACGAACAAGCTTGGGACGTCCTAAAAAATGTCCAAAATGGGGAGTCGTTCCAACGATGACGACAACTTCATCGCGGGGTTCAAAACGTACCCAACCTTCCGATGATGACGATGACGAGCAAATTCAACGACCCATCAGGAGAAACAAGACAAAAAAATCATCAACGAGTAATACGTCCGGGGCGAATACGGACGAAAGTGTTACTCAGTTGTTGACGACGTTCAACGACAAAATTGATGATACAATGGAATACAAAATGAAAAAACTCGATCTCGAAATCGAACGCTCAAAACTCGAACGACATAGGTTGGATCAAGAACGCGAAATCGAACGCGCAAACCGATTTGATAAAGACTTCGAGTTTTTCATGGCCTCACATGATCACCTTACGGGAAAAGCTTTGAGGGTTACTTTAGCGAGAAAAGAGCAAATTCAAAAATTTCATGATTGGTAGTGTTTTGTATTTTGTAATTTTTATTTTTAATGAATGATATGAATTTTAATTTTTATTATTTATCTTATTTTTTATTTATTAAAAAATATATAAATATTTTTATTTTGTTAAATAATTAAATGTATAAATAAAAGAATTAAAATAAATGAGGTGGCAAAAGGGTTTGAGGGAATGGGGTACGGGTGTTTAGGGATTGTTAGGGATGGAGTGAGGGATGGGAGAAAAGCTGATTTGGCACTGATGTGGAGTGGAATATTTGAAAGATTCTTTCCATGAGGTACTGATGGCCTTATAATCATATTTAAGATTAGACTATAAAGTTTTTATGACATTAAATAGGGTAGTTAAAAAAGTAATTCACTCTAAATATTGTGTTGTGTGTTAGGTGTATCTTTTATAGTATATTTTTATAATAAAACATTTACTCGGTTTGCAATATATATATATAGAGAGAGAATTAGTTAGTCAGGTTTATATAAAAAATTAACTAAATAAAGAATAAGAAAATAGTTGAATCACGTTTAATTTCACATTAAAATGATATATGATTTATACAATTTTGATTGTTATTGAGGCCACGGACAATGATACCTGTATACTTTTACATTGACTATTAATACAAAATTATATGTGATTTTACATATAATTTAACTATTTATGGGAGACACCTCTTTTTATAACAATATGCTTAGATCTCACAAATTTAATAATATAAATAATAATTAGAAAATATTTAATGGAAATGAAAATGGTAAAACAAAAGTGTCAAAAAAAACAATGATGGTTTCAAATAAGCTACCTACTTATCCAAGCAAAGTATATTTCTAATCATGCATGTCTCCTTTTCTTAAAACAAAATCTATTTTACTTTTTGTATTTTACTTATGCATTTTTTAAAATTATATATATATATATATATATATATAGTTGAGTTCGATAAGAAGTTGAGGTTAACGTGTGAAGCATGATAAATGATTATCAACCGTTGGATGAGATATGAATGAACATTAAGATGAGATGCACCAGATCGATTTCTTTCTAAGTTGTAATTCATGGAAGAGCATTTGATTAACAGTGATCAATTGTTCAAATCCATTTCTCACGTTTCTCACTTTAACCTCAACTTCTCACACGATCTTTCGTCTATATATAAAACGTTTTGATATAAATCATATTACGAAGAAAAAAATATAATATACAATGATGAAATTATTAGTTCATATAATTATATAAGTGTTTGTCAAATATCAAATCAAATGAAAACGTTAAACTTTTAGGGAATCACGTAGATGGTTCACTCTTCTCGTCAAGTTATAGAGAATTCTTCAAACTTGAAGTTTTATTTGTTATAAAGATCTTGTTCATTTGTTGTACCAAAATAGATAACAAAATCTACATTTTCTCAATTTCTTTAGCAAACGCATGAGTGCCGGAAACCTAACGGCTCCCACGGCGCCCAGTCCCAAAAAATCCAGTATGATTGGCCTATATAAGACCCGACGACAAGACGCACTAGGGGGCGATATTCGAACCCGATACGTACGCCTTTTTAAGCAAAAATCTCGCCATCTCTTAAGCCAATTGTGCTACATACCATGGGATACATTTTTCTATTTTAGATAATTTTTCTGCTAAAAAGGTTGCATCATTATCTTTGGCTTTTTTTAGAGACATTGGCTCTACCTGACATCATTTCCGAAAGGCACGTATCAGAGGAAGACAGAAAAAGATGAATGGGGAGCCGACTTGTAACGTCCCAAAAATTAAAATAAATTTGAACTTTTAAAAATAACATTTTATTAAAAATAAACCATAAGTAACTAAATTCAATTAAACGTTTATCAAAAACCTCGTTAAGTTAAACCACCAATCATAAATAAACAGCGGAAATCGTAATAGTTCTAATCATAATGCCTCAAAGTAAAAAGTGGTGAAGGTCTTCACAACGCGTCAGTGTGTACCGTCACGCCTTACTGCCACTCGTACCTGAAATAGTAATTTATAGGGAAAGAGTAAGCACGAAGCTTAGTGAATTCAAACACGTACGTAAAATAGCAATCATATGAACACCACTCCTATCAGCAGATAGATATAACGATTAACACATGTCAGTCTAAGAACACAAGCAAACTCAAGCAAGAACACATGTGTATGTATCCATCGGTCTCCCCGAATTCATACAACACCGGTACACGTATCCCTCGGTCTCCCCGAGTTCACACAACGCCCATGTACGTATTCCTCGGCATCCCCGAGTCTTATACAACACTCAAGGTATTATACTAGACATTAATTCAGCCTAGTACCACACACAACAATTCAGCTAATACACACAAGTTACCGAAATGCACCTATAACTCCTATCCTACGCAGTGAGAGAACTCACCTCGAAAAGCAAAGCAGAACTCCATGAACAGCGACAAAGACCCGTCAACTCCAACTCACTTCTTTCCACCTAAAGAAGTGTTATTAAGTGTCAAAGTGAAGTCCTAACCCGAAATTACAACTACAAGTCTAAACGTTCATTTTCCAGCTTTTGGTCTAAAACTGCAGGTCTGTTTGTGACCTGTTTAGCCCCCCCTTAAACCCATCAAACCAGAAATATAATCCCATAAATAGAAATTTCTATGTCTTAGGTTTCCAGGGACATATCGCACGCGTTCATACGAGGTCCCTACTATTTTATATGAATTTTCTAAGACAGACTACCCGAAACAGGAATTCCGGACCAGTCTGTACTAAACGCCATTTTGGCCCTAGCTAGAGGCCGAAATGATTTTTCCGCAAAACATATGAAACATACCAGACACAAATTTTGAGATTTGTGCACTGGCTTCACCCCAATCCGAGCTTCCTAGAATAAACTATGGATTTTACAAGACATGGGTAAAACGGGCGTTTCACATAAAATGATAACATTGAAACGGTTTAGGGTTTTCGCGATTAGGGTTAGGATTGCGAGTTAGGGTTTGCAACTAGGACCGCCACCACCGGCGGTGGTGGTGATTCGGTTAAAGAATCCGACGAGACCCCAAAGGGATGGTTCGGCTAACATCTTACGGACCAGACACCCACACCCGACCAACCCTAACCGCGCACGACACCACCACCATATTGGCGGTGCACGACGGCCACACACACCGACGGCAGCCAAGGCTGCGACGGCGGTGGTGGTTTTGCGGTGGTTCATCGACGACGAAAAAGAGAAAACAATGGGAAGAGAGGACCTTACCTTGACGACGACGCAGCAGCGACCAGAAGTCCGGCTCTCTCTCTCTCTCTCGCTACTCTCTCTCTCTCTGCACTTCACTTTTGCCGGCGAGAAGCGGCGGCGACGGCGCCGGCTTGGGTGGATCAGCGGCGGCAGCAAGAGGAAGGGTAGGGTGGTTCGGCGATGACAGAAAAATCGAGAGGAAGAGAGGTGTTAGGGTTTCCTTGCGTGGGACGAAAGTAAAACGAGAAGGGGAGGGGGTCGTTTCTTAAGGTCGATCCCCATGCAACACTTTCAAAAAAAACATAATTAGTCCCTCTCTTTTCAATCCCTTACAAACTAGTTAAGGTTTTACCCATTTAGCCCCTACATCATAGCGTTTAACATTTTTGGTCAATCCCGTTAATAAACATTCATTTAAAGGAAACATTAAACAAAAATATAAATCCATACCGGGACACGGGCTTTACAACTCTCCCCCACTTGAATTAGACTTCTTCCTCGAAGTCTACGTCTGCAAATAGCTCTGGATAGTTCTCCCTCATCTCAACCTCGGGTTCCCAAGTCCACTCGGAACCCTTTCGGTGCTGCCACTGGACTTTCACTAAGCCAACTACCTTGTTACGCGAGGTCCTCGTCCTCCTGTCAATAATGGCGATCGGCTTCTCTACATAATTAAGCCGCTCGTCGATCTGAATATCCTCGAGAGGAATCACCGCAGACTCATCCACCACACACTTCCGCAACTGAGACACGTGGAAAGTGTTGTGGATCAAACTCAGCTCGTCCGGTAACTCTAAGCGATAAGCCACCTTTCACACTCGAGCAATGATCTTGTAAGGTCCAATGTAACGGGGTCCCAACTTTCCCCGTTTACGAAACAGAATCACCCATTTCCAAGGCGAAACCTTCAGCAAGACATAATCCCCCACCTGAAACTCCAAATTTGATCGCCTCTTGTCGGCATAACTCTTCTGCCGACTCTGTGCAGTAACTAAACGGTCCCGCACCATCTCTATCATCTCGGTCGTCTTCAGCACAATATCAGTGCTCCCTAATACTCGCTGACCAACCTCTCCCCAGCAAATGGGCGTCCTGCACTTCCTACCATACAACATCTCGTACGGCGACATGCCAATACTGGAATGGAAGCTGTTGTTGTAGGAAAACTCCGCCAAAGGAAGATACTGATCCCAACTACCTCCAAAATCAATAGCACATGCCCGAAGCATATTCTCGTTCTGAATAGTACGCTCACTCTGCCCGTCGGTCTGTGGATGAAAAGTCGTGCTAAAATGTAACCGCGTACCCATCTCCTCCTGAAACTTCTCCCAAAACCGGGAGGTAAAACGGGTGTCCCTGTCTGAGACAATCGAAACTGGCACCCCGTGCCTGGCTACAATCTCTCGCACGAAAATCTCTGCGAGCTTCTCCGCCGAGGAGCTCTCCCTGATGGCCAAAAAGTGAGCACTCTTGGTCAGACGATCGACGATCACCCAAATAGCATCGTTCCCACGTGGAGTCCTTGGGAGTTTCGTAATGAGATCCACCGTGATCTCCTCCAATTTCCATACCGGAATCTTTAAAGGCTGCAACTTCCCATGCGGCCGTTGGTGCTCAGCCTTGACCTTCCGACAAGTCAATCACTCCTCTACACACTTGGCGACATCCCGCTTCATGTCGGGCCACCAATAATCCTCCCGCAGGTCGCGGTACATCTTCGTAGCTCTAGGATGAATAGAAAACTTGTACTTATGCGCCTCGTCCAACAATATCTGCCTGTTCCCACCAGTGAAGGGAATCCAAACTCGACCATACCGGGTCAATAAACCTCGACTATCACGGGCAAAATTCGGAATTTCACCCGAAACTCTCTCGCGTTTGGCATTCTCGTCCAAAATCGCCACTTCCTGAGCTTTACCTATTGACTCAAGGAGAGGTGTAACCACTGTCAACCGTTGACACAAACCCCGCAGTGGCTCACCAACCGGATGTCAACTAAGTGAGTCCGCAACAACATTCGCCTTACCCGGGTGGTAAAGTATCTCACAATCGTAATCCTTGACCACGTCAAGCCACCTCCTTTGTCGCATATTGAGGTTTTGCTGGTCCGTCAAGTATTTGAGGCTTTTATGGTCAGTGTAAATCGTACACTTGACGCCATACAAGTAATGCCTCCAAATCTTGAGAGCAAACACCAATGCTCCCAACTCTAGGTCATGCGTCGGGTAGTTCGCTTCATGAGGCTTCAACTGCCTCGAAGAGTAAGCTATAACCTTACCGCGATGCATGAGCACGGCGCCCAATCCATGGTGAGAAGCGTCACAATACACTACCAGATCCTCCATACCCTCGGGCAAGGTCAACATCGGAGCCTCGCATAAACGCCTGCGTAGCTCCTCAAAAGCCCTCTGCTGCTCTTCACCCCAACTAAAAGTCGCAGATTTCTTCGTCAATCGGGTCATAGGTAACGTAATCTTGGAGAAATCCTGAATAAATCTCCGGTAGTACCCTGCTAACCCAAGAAAACTCCGAACTTCAGTGGGAGTCTTCGGCACCTCCCACTGCATCACTGCTGAAAATCTTGGTCGGATCGACCATAATACCCTTCTGGTTCACGACATGTCTTAGGAATTGGACCTCTCGTAACCAGAACTCACACTTGGAGAACTTAGCATAAAGTTTCTCCCGCCTCAAAACCTCCAAAACTTCTCGCAAATGCGTCTCATGCTCTTCCTTCGACTTCGAATACACGAGAATATCGTCGATGAACACAATCACCGACCGATCCAGCATCGGACTACACACCCTGTTCATGAGGTCCATGAACGCTGCTGATGCATTGGTGAGCCCGAAAGGCATCACTACAAACTCGTAATGGCCATAACGTGTACGAAATGTCGTCTTCTCTGTATCCTCACTCCTCACCCGCATCTAATGATACCCCGATCTCAAATCAATTTTAGAGAACCACGAGGCTCCCTGTAGCTGGTCGAACAAGTCATCGATCCTTGGCAGAGGATAACGATTCTTCACCGTAAGCTTATTCAACTCACGGTAGTCTATACACATCCTTTGGGACCCGTCCTTCTTTTTCACAAATAGAATCGGGCCTCCCCACGGTGAACAACTCGGCTTGATGAACTCTTTTTCGAGAAGTTCCTGTAACTGAGTGTACAACTCATTCATTTCCGATGGAGCCAGGCGATAAGGTGCCTTGGCCACCGGAGCAGCACCCGGAATCAAATCAATGCGGAACTCTACCTGTCGCTCGGGAGGTATCCCCGGTAAATCATCGGGAAATACGTCAGCAAACTCCCGTACAACTGGCACATCCTCCGCAGTCTTCTTCTCTTCGTTGCCGCACGTGTCTATCACATACGCTAAAAATCCTTGGCCACTGTGCTGCAAGTACCTCCGAGCCCTCGCAACCGAACATATCGCTGAGGTCCGCCTGGGCGAGTCGCCCTGAACTAGCAGTTCTCCCCCGCTTGGGGTTCGAACTCGTACTTGTTTGCGACGACAAACAATCTTTGCATCAAAACCATCCATCCAATCCATGCCCACAATCACGCACAACTCACGCATAGCGATCGGAATTAGATCAATAGGGAATCTCACGCCAGAGATTTCCAAAGTACAACTATGATACACGTCGGTAACCGTCAAAGTCCTATCATCAGCAACCTCAACTACCAGTGGACAGTCTAACCGTCCTACACTACGGCCTAAACACTCACTAAATGTGCGAGACACGAAAGAATGAGTAGCCCCGCTATCAAACATCACTACAGCAGGCACCGAGTTAACTAAGAACGTACCTGATCATACAGTTTAAGCAAGATGTAATTACATATAATAATCAAAAATCAGTAAAATCAAGTGATGAAATATACCTGTCACCACTTTAGGCGTAGCCTGTGCCTCCTCCACTTTCAGTTGATGAACTCTACCTCGGGCCGTCTCGGGTCCAGCCTGGCCCACACGACCATCAGTAATACGCAAGGGGCAGCCGCAGGAGCTCGTTGTGCCCCACTCCCATCAGCAACCCTCAGATTCGGGCTGTTGGCCTTCACGTGGCCCGTCTACTTGCAGTTAAAGCAGACCATCAGTGGTACCCTGCAATCACGACCGTAGTGTCCTACCTGGCCACACTTGAAACATTTGTCGTCTCTCCTTCCGTTACCATCCCTAGGCTTAAACCCACCGCTCCTTTGACTCGAGTGCGAGTCCGAAAACCTCGTTTTCTTCGGAACAACCGATACTGGTGCCACGGTCTGCACCGCCTTCCTCTTCTTAGCCTGCGTCTCCAACTCAAGTTCCCGTCTCCGGGCAGGCCTCCATCATCGCAGTAAGTGTAGCATACTGCGCAGTACTCACGAACTCCCTGATCTCGGTACGTAACATATCCTTGTACCGCATCATCTTCATGTCCTCAGAAGCAGCATACTGAGGACAGAATAGTGCCATCTCCGTGAACTTTCGGTTCATCTCCTTCACGGTCTCCGTAGTCTGAGTGAGCTCTAGGAATTCTTTAGCAATCCTCTCTATCTCCACTGGAGGCACATACTCTGCATGAAAACGTACGACGAACTCCTCCCAGGTCAAAGTAGTGCGCTAAATAAGCGTCAAAGCAGTAGCACACCAGTCTTTCGCTCCGTCTTGTAACAGATTCACCGCGAAGCGAACCTTCAGGTTCTCAGGACAACCACTGGTAAGGAATGCGCACTTCATATCCGAGATCCAGCGCATATTGACGATCGGGTTCGAGTATCTCTTGAACTCAGGAGGAGAACAAGCAGAGAGATCCCGATACTGAAACTCCCTCACTCGGGGCTGCCCACCTGCAGGGGGTGGAATCGCCGCGATGCGCTCCTCCATCATCACTACTACCTCATCACGAATGGCGGTAATAATCTCGGGGATTGCCTCCCCAATAGCATGCGTCACCTCAGCCGCAATCATCTCACGTATCTGCTCGGCAGTAACCCCAGTACCAGCATCTGGAGCAGCATTGTTGTTCCTTCTTGTGATGGCCATTTTGGGTAATTATTACAACGAGCTATTAGCACACAATAAATCATGTTAACTACGCTCACGCTCAACTCCTCGGATTCCCCGTGACTTTCCCCGACTCGAGCACGGATCCTGTGCTTCAGATAGTAGGAGCTCTACTACTACCTTCCACACCTATCCTTACTCGTTTCGAGTCATCCCGAAGTGCCCAAGTAGTTCCTTGCCGACAGTTTAACCCATATGCCCGTACCAGCATATGTCAACACTCTTCCTAGCTCACTAGGAATTCACCCCATCCCACTACCCTTGCTATGACGAAATCTCCACTAGTCGTGACGAGTCGCCTCGCGAATGCACAGTCGCATACAGTGTGAAACCAGATAGACATTCGAATAAAAGATTCTATCCCACAACGGTTAGACTCAAACAAGAGCTGCGCAACAGAACTAAATCAAACATTCTACGGCTATTTGGTTCCTACTGCATACAACTTATAAGGCATTCACTTAACAACCTACCAAGACTAGCATAAATTCCTACTAGCAATTAATAACCATGCACTCATGCAGAACAGTGTAATAAGCACCAGGCAATCTAGCATACATACTCCTATGTTCTAGAAAGCAATAAATTACACTAAGTACTCTACATTTTCCCTTGGCATTGGCTGACTGTACACACTGCGCCTTCGGTCACCGTTTCTCAAACGTACTTTTCCTTTCTTTTATTTCTCCAAAAGTTTTAAAAGTAAAAAGATAATCCCGAGCCGCAAACTTGAGTTCAAACACACCGAAATGTGTTTGATTCGCTCAAGCTGTGCTCTGATACCAAGTTGTAACGTCCCAAAAATTACAATAAATTTGAACTTTTAAAAATAACATTTTATTAAAAATAAACCATAATTAACTAAATCCAATTAAACGTTTATCAAAAACCTCGTTAAGTTAAACCACCAATCATAAATAAACAGCGGAAATCGTAATAGTTCTAATCATAATGCCTCAAAGTAAAAAGTGGTGAAGGTCTTCACAACGCGCAAGTGTGTACCGTCACGCCTTACTGCCACTCGTACCTGAAATAGTAATTTATAGGGAAAGAGTAGGCACGAAGCTTAGTGAATTCAAACACGTACGTAAAATAGCAATCATATGAACATCACTCATATCAGCAGATAGATATAACGATTAACACATGCCAGTCTAAGAACACAAGCAAACTCAAGCAAGAACACATGTGTATGTATCCATCGGTATCTTCGAATTCATACAACACCGGTACACGTATCCCTCGGTCTCCCCGAGTTCACACAACACCCATGTACGTATTCCTCGGTCTCCCCGAGTCTTATACAACACTCAAGGTATTATACTAGACATTAATTCAGCCTAGTACTACACACAACAATTCAGCTAATACACACAAGTTACCGCAATGCACCTATAACTCCTATCCTACGCAGTGAGAGAACTCACCTCGAAAAGCAAAGCAGAACTCCATGAATAGCGACAAGGACCCGTCAACTCCAACTCACTTCTTTCCACCTAAAGAAGTGTTATTAAGTGTCAAAGTGAAGTCCTAACCCGAAATTACAACTACAAGTCTAAACGTGCATTTTCCAGCTTTTGGTCTAAAACTGCAGGTCTGTTTGTGACCTGTTTAGCCCCCCCTTAAACCCATCAAACCAGAAATATAATCCCATGAATAGAAATTTCTATGTCTTAGGTTTCCAGGGACATATCGCACGCATTCATATGAGGTCCCTACTATTTTATATGAATTTTCTAAGACAGACTACCCGAAACAGGAATTCCGGACCAGTCTGTACTAAACGCCATTTTGGCCCTAGCTAGAGGCCGAAATGATTTTTCCGCAAAACATATGAAACATACCAGACACAAATTGTGAGATTTGTGCACTGGCTTCACCCCAATCCGAGCTTCGTAGAATAAACTATGGATTTTACAAGACAGGGGTAAAACGGGCGTTTCACATAAAATGATAACATTGAAACGATTTAGGGTTTTTGCGATTAGGGTTAGGATTGCGAGTTAGGGTTTGCAACTAGGACCGAACCCAACATGTACCACCCACTGCCACCTCCGGCAGTGGTGGTCGGCGGCGGCGGCAGCAGCCACCACCGGCGGTGGTGGTGATTCGGTAAAAGAAACCGACGAGACCCCAAAGGGATGGTTCGGCTAACATCTTACGGACCAGACACCCACACCCGACCAGCCCTAACCGCGCACGACACCACCACCCTATTGGCGGTGCACGACGGCCACACACACCGACGGCAGCCAAGGCTGCGACGGCGGTGGTGGTTTTGTGGTGGTTCATCGAAGATGAAAAAGGGAAAACAATGGGAAGAGAGGACCTTACCTTGACGACGACGCAGCAGCGACCAGAAGTCCGGCTCTCTCTCTCTCTCGCTACTCTCTCTCTGCACTTCACTTTCACCGGCAAGAAGCGGCGGCGCCGGCGCCGGCTTGGGTGGATCAGCGGCGGCAGCAAGAGGAAGGGGAGGGTGGTTCGGCGATGACAGAAAAATCGAGAGGAAGAGAGGTGCTAGGGTTTCCTTGCGTGGGACGAAAGTAAAACGAGAAGGGGAGGGGGGTCGGTTTCTTAAGGCCAATCCCCATGCAACACTTTCAAAAAAAAACATAATTAGTCCCTCTCTTTTCAATCCCTTACAAACTAGTTAAGGTTTTACCCATTTAGCCCTACATCATAGCGTTTAACATTTTTGGTCATTCCCGTCAATCCCGTTAATAAACATTCATTTAAAGGAAACATTAAACAAAAATATAAATCCATACCGGGACACGGGCTTTACACGACTATAAGACAGATAAAGGAGCCGGCTAGCCGTTTCGTGCTTAGGGCATCCACAATGGTAAACCCATCTCAATGACTTGATCAAAAAAAATATACTAAAAAAATAGTGGGTCCTACCTTTTAGTTCCTTTCTCTCTCTTTGCCTCTCACATACATTACTTCAAAGACTTGAGAATTCTCAAGCCTTTGAGAAGTAAACCCATTTTCAAGTCTTTCCTCCAATGGTAAAGTCATTATCAACCCATTTTCAAGTCTTTCATCAAGTCATGTTCAAATGCCATTGGAGATGCTCTTACTCTAAGGGCATCCACAATGGTAAACCCATCTCAATGACTTGATAAAAAAAATATTAAAAAAATAGTGGGTCCCACCAAAGACTTCAAAGACTTGAACTTTCCTCTCACAACCAAAACTTCAAACACTTGAGCTTTCTCAACCCTTTGAGAAGTAAACTCATTTTCAAGTTGTTGTTCCAATCATCAAGTCATCATCAAGCCTTTCCTCAAGTCATCATCAAATGCCATTGGAGATTGTAACACCCCAAAAACAGGGGTTAACAAAAACTTCCATAAAACGGAAGAGTGGTACTCATTACTAAAGTAAAAGTATTCATAATTATCATTACATAACCATTAATACAAAGATCTAGTTAATTATAACTACTAATGGACCACTAGCTTATTTAATCACTACTATAACAAATCAAATATAAAAAGGATGTCGGAAAGTTCTATTATCAATCTTCCAATCTTTAACTCTCCAATAATGATCCCATGCTCACAACCCCGTTCTAGACCTTCTTGTGTTCGGAACCACTAAAATCTGTAACACATAAAACACATAGCAAGTGTTAGGCTTTTTAAAGCCTAAGTGAGGTTTACACATAGCACATAGAGCATAATCATAGCATGTAGGAATAACAATTCGATACATTCACAAATTGGATTCCATGGAGAAGACCCATATCGCTACCCAGTTACATCATAATTGAAGATATACCTTGATTGATACCCCACGGTATTGTCACAAGGCATAACACAACGGAAAACCCCACGGTATCCGAAGGTATGAACAAAATACATTTTTACCCCACGGTATGTATGATTATATCCTCCAATGCCTACTAGGTGCTCCTCCAATTATGTGAATACCAAATATGTTAATCCAAATAATATTCATAGCATATTAAGCACTTAATAATGGTCCAACCATTTATCATAATCAATACTACTTCCATGTAGTTCATATACATCCACATGTATTTAAATCACTTTCTATATGATTTCAATAATAAACCACCATGTTTACAATTCAAGAATAAGTCCATTTTGACCATTAAGCCATCAATTCATCATTAAGACATCTATTAAGTCATCATCTCAATATCACATACTTTGGATATATAATCCAACCAAACTCTTAACATCAACATTTATTATGGCATACAAAGTAATAAACACAATTAAGCCACATAAACTTACTTGAACTCCTCTTATTTCCCTCTTAACCATTAAGAGCATTTATTCAAGATTTCCCATTAGCTATACCAAAAATCAAGATGAGGAATAGTATATAAATGTAATACAAACAATTAATTACAAGTTACTCACCTCAAATCTTCAATTGCTAACACCCTAACTTGAATATTTGAACCTAATTGCTCCAAGAAGAAGAGTGAAGATGAAATGCCCTAATTCAAGTTTAAATGGGTAAGATTCACATACTAGTTGCTTGAATTAGATTATGATTAATAGATATGAATTTACCTTAATCTTAGATGGATATCGCTTGAGAAGAGGATAGCAGAACCAAAAAAATCGGATTTGAGAGTTATATGTGAAAAGGGTGGATGACTAAGGGTAAAGAGGTGGGTTTAACCCCCTTTTGGTACGTCAGGAAATCGGCGCCGATCACCCGCGCCGATGCATCGGCGCCAAGCCATTGGCGCCGGCTTCTGTTTGCTAGTCTTCTCAACCTCCACTAATTTAGCCGTAACTTCTTCGTTAGAACTCCGTTTTTGCTCCGGAAAGAACCGTTGGACTCGTATTCAAATTACCCATCCAACTAAACCATAAAATCTAATATTTAACTTTATTATCTATTTTTCATTTATTTCCTTAAGGAATAAACTTACTGATTTCTATCGGAAGTTATCAAATAACAAGTGACAATCACCGAAATTACTTAGGAAATCAATTATAATCTAAGAAGTCAAAATATAAAGAAATATTAGGACTATTATTACTTACTAGGATTTTCCGGGTGTTACAGAGATGCTCTAAGTCTTCAAGCTGGAAACATCTAGTTGCTTGTTACAAGATAGGATGCACATCCCGACCGGTGAAAGTGAAGGGATAGGTCTCCTTTTCGTGTAGGCTCTTCCTGTGCTTAGTTCACCTAACATGGAAAAAAGCTAAGACGTGCTAGTAATATAACGAGTGTGTACAAATACATTAAGGGGTACAAGAAGAGTGACACCGTTTGTTGCTCAAACTGCAGTGGGATATGTTATTCATATAGTAGTGGAGCAAGGTATGCAACGAGCAAAAGTTATGAGGTCTTGGTCTCGGAATCCCATCTTCCAATGTAAGGAGCCATGGAGCCAGAAGACTGTTCGACGATCCTACTTCTGATGTCACCCCCTTTTGTTCCCTGCGTGTAAGATGTGAAATCCTTAGAAACAACTAAAGATCTAGCACATTTCTATTTCAAGGGGACTCCTAATGATCAAGCTCAAAATTTATTGCATTACTTCCCCGTCTCCCTGTTTAAATTATCCAAAACAGAGTCGGGGTGATCTTTATTGCTTACCACAACTCTATTCCCAACTTGAAGTTCATAACGAACTTTAATAAAGGATGAACATCCCCGTTCTATATGTAGCACGTTTCCTATTAGAAATGATGATGGTGCACTTCCATATGCTTATGATCTGCTAGCATTGTGAATTACCTTATACATATGCAGCATGAACGAGATGGAACCTTGGATTCGCCACTCCCTGCCGTTACGGAGTTAGTCTACTTTAATATTCGAAATCGAAGGACTTCATATGAGTTGAGGACTTAGTATTGATTCATGCAAAGATGATCCTATAAATCTGGAATAGAGGATTGTATTTCACTGCCCCAAAGAGTAGTGGCTTTGTTGTTTTGCATTGAAAATCAAATAGAGAGCTTTTTGTGTGCCTACTTTTGTAAGAGTAAGGAAAAAGCTTGAAAAACATACTTCCTTTAACAACGAAATGTGGCTCCTTCAGCAGTTCAACTTTAGGTCTCGGTTCAGGTGCTTAGTTTGCAGGATCATAATCTGAACATTGAGGTGAATGGATCAAATCCTATTTTAGGAGCTGTTGTTAGACCGATATTCGAATAAGCTTTTGTAAAGAATGAGAAGTGGGTCTCGTTCTCTTAATCACTCGCCAACTTATCCATCTCTCTTTTATCTGAGCTTATTCGTATGCTAGAGATGATGTTGATGCATCTCTCTTTTATCTAGGCTTATTTTTAACACGAATCCTAAGTTACGACATGCGAAAGAATGTTTCCATGAATCATGATCATGGGTAGAGGCGACATGGGATTGGCTGGTACCTGACTATAAAAGAGTTTTTTTGCTCGTTGCTTGTTTCAAACATGAATAGAAATCCTTCCAATTTCGATTCGAGCGTATTCCTAGATAGTTATAACGACCCACGATATTTATCGACAAATAATAACATTTGGTGGAACCGTTAAACTACACTTGCTTTTGCATAGATGTGTGGGACAAAGGGCTCGTGGTACCTGCTGCCCACCTAATTTTGTATAGAATAAAAACGAACCACTTATATTCTCGGAGCCCACATAACGGTATATGATGAATGGCTTTTTGGTCCCTTTCGTCCAGTAGTTATAACATCGTCTTTTCATGTCGAAGACACAGGTTCGGTTCCCATAAGGGCTAAGTACTCATTCTTAAGTTAGTGTTTATTGTTGAGTGATCGCTCGCTATATGGTTGGAAAAGGTGGTCTATAAGCTTCCTCTATCCCAACAAGCAACAACATTCACACAAGGTTACATTGAGATAGTTCTCCTTAGTCAAGGCCCCCTCTCTAGTTCTGTTCATTCTCTTTCACCCGCTTTGTTGGTGTGGGTGAAAACCGTTCACTAGCTTTCAGATTCTTAGAACATATCAATGAACCATATCAGACAAGGATATTAAGAAAGAAAGAGGGAAAAAAGTTCTTAGTTATTCAGTTGGCCCATATGATAAGAAAGGTCCAACAAGACTTAAAATTTATTTTGGATCTTTTCAATCCATCCACCCTTCCTCAGCTGCTAGGGGTGCTCACGGGTTGGGTTGATCGGGTTGAAGGCATTTTGACACATCAACCCAATGTTGGCGGTTTGAAAAAAATTCAACCCAACCCAACCCAAACAAAGTTACAACCCAACTCAACCCGTTCGGGTTGATCGGGTTGTGTTTAAACAAGGTAAAATCAAAATTAGAAACATAAAAATAAATGAAACATGTCTTTAAAAAACAACCGATGATTCATACTACATATAAAAATGTCTAAACCAAATATAATCAAATAACTTTTAAAAATGAATGGAAATTATAATTTTTGGTTGGGCCGATGTTGGTCTTTTGCTTGGGCCCCCATGGATGACAAAAAAAAGCCCTACTAAAACTACTATATATATGTATGTTTGGTTGGCATGTAAGACACACAAGTTGGCATCCATCAGTTTTGCCATCCATCAATTTCTTCTCTTATTGGTTGGTGAAACCAAATATTTGATAGGTAGTATAGAGAGAGAGAGAGAGCCGAGAGCTCTCTTTGTTTCTATTTTCTGTGTTGGCTTCGGCCTTTCTGCATACAGTGAATCAAACCCCATATTCCATTTGGGTTGGTTCACATTTCACACCTAAATAATCTCGTTGTAAGCTCGGGTTTGATTTCTCGTTTAATTTAAGTATATTTCTATTATTCTCGAGTTTTCGTAATTTTAAGATTGCCGTTTAAGTTCCATCGTTTTCTTTTCTTACGGCTTTAAATCGAATTCCTGCATTTACGGTTTTAGATTTCTCGTTTAATTTAAGTGTGTTTTTATTAATCTCGTGTTCTCGCTAATTTTACGGTTACCGTTTATGCACCTTCGTTTACATCTTCTTACGGTTTTTAAGTCAAGTTTATCGTTTTCATGGTTACTCTCGCAATCGTCAGTTTAGTTTATGTTTTTCGCAGTTCCGTCTTTAAATTCTCGATAGCTTAATTTCCAGTTTTGTTACTTTCTAAAGCCGACTCTTGACCCACTTTTATATTCTAAAATTGCTACCATAAATCGGAAGTCTGAATTAATCTCTTCGGATCCCCAACTAGCTTGGTTCACGATTTATAGTAACGAAGAAATTATAGAAGTTGCAAGTGTTAACGCATTTTTATTGTCAAAAATCTCTTCATGTCTCTTTAGTTTAATTTTAGAGTTTCGATCGATGTTAGAATTCCAAGTTTAGTTTTGTGTTTGTCACTTTTAAAACAAGATTTCCATCTCCTTAGTTTATAATTAATTTTCTTAAAACATAATTTTCAGTCTTTCAAGTTTTGTGTGATGGGTTGTCCATCTCCATTATTTGTTTTCATAACCGTCGTTGTAGTTTTTAGTGCACGTAAAGCGATGATGGGCTAATTGCCTAAGTTTGGGGTATAAAGTAAAGTTGGGACCGAGACCGATAATAAAATAAAAAGGTGTATCGTATGACATGATTGTCCGAAGTTATTTAAATCAAGGTTATATTTTATGGTGGATCACAATTGACCAATTGACACCCGGTACGTTGTATCATGAAATAGTGGACTCTTGAAATAACCAAGGAATGTCGTCTAGTCTTTTTATCTAATTATTAATTTCATCCCAACAGAACTTTATACCCTGTGCTTCTCTTTATAATTAATTTTTAGTTAATTATTAACAAAACCTCCAACAAAAAGATTACCTTCGCATTCGTCATCTAAGACTTGTTTTTATTTATTGGACTTATAAAAGAAGAACTTTTCCAAGCTTCCCTGTGGGATCGATATTCGGTACTTTGTACCACTTATTACTTGTTAAAGGCGATAATAGACTAAGATATATACTTGCGTCCTGGTTTATTTGTGATATTTTCAGGTACACACCTAGCACTCAACAAGTTTTTGGCGCCGTTGCCGGGGAAGCACGCTAAAAGTTTTTTCTTTTTAAAGTAAAGTTTATAAAAGCAAGTTTTTCTACCATCTTTGTTGTTTGTCATACGTTTCCATGTGTGCACAAGTAATAAATCTTTGAGTATATCTTTATGTGAATATGGATTAAATGGTACATTCGTTTGGGCCGTATGAAACTATTTTCTGTGACTACTGTGGCGGAAATCATTTCTCATACAGTTGCCCTTCGAACCCCGAATCCCGTTATTTCATGGAAGATAATAATTGGGATACCTCACACTTTAATGGTTACACTCGATCATGGGAGGATCATCCTAATTTATTTCTAAATGGTCAAGATCATGGCACTTTCACATCACCAATACCTCCCTATCAAGATTGGAGTAACACTTGCTCAAATATTTTTGACCAATCTTGGGAGGAACACGATGATTTTTCTGGGAATTTTCAAGGGGATGATTTTAACAACTCATTTTTACCCCCTACGCCCCCTTTAGAACAAGTTGAAATCTCCGAATCTCTTGAAACTTTGATGAATGATTTCTTACAAAACATACAAGGAGTTGTTACTAACATAACAATTTGTGCTGGAGAGATCATTAGTGAACTTAGAATACAAAGCCAAATCCCTATACCAAGTGATATTGAAAAATCTGAGTGTATCGGTAAGGATGAGAGTGAAGCTAATACTTTGGAAAAGATTCAAAAGATAGAGAGTTCCATGGAAACACCTGAGCATTTGAGCAACCCCTCTTCACTTCAAAATAGTGAAGAGGTGCAACAAAGTGCCAAGATTTTCATTAACCCCTACAATAAATCTGTGCAGAACGAACATATTGTTGTAGATACCGTAACATCCCTACAACAAATTTCTGTAGAAACCCTTCAAGTTGTTTTAAAAAGGGGACGTGATGATCAATCCAAGGACTTGGGAAACTTCATAAAATCGTGTCATGTTGTTGGTGAGGTGATGAATCGTTCGCCCATTTTTGCAATCAGTGTCTTGTGTCGTGATCAAGTAGTAAAGCGAGTAGTGAGAGAAGTATATAAGCATAAATGGAAAGAGAAACACCACGTTTGGAGTCAGCAAAATCCAAGACTCTTGAAGAACCTCCCACCAGTTCCAATCCAAATAGAAGGACATACTGATGCTTCACCTACTCATCTTGAGTAGGCCAGGTTCTATCATCTTTTAATTTCTTGCATCTTATAATTTAATGTTCCTAGTTATATAATATGTGTCTGGGGTTGTTTTTGTTTCCAAAAGAAAGGTTGTAAGTGTTGATCATGCCATGCACACATGCACACGGCTCACAAGTGAGTGATTGCTAGTTGAATTGGTGGAATGATAGCCACAATAATCCATGTTTGTCTATCATTTGTATTTTAAATGCATCACTAGAACTAGCCGCTAAACTCTTTATTTTTACCAATGTTTGTGCACTTATACACTCAAGCCACCCATTCTTACCATTTTTGGTATCGATCCAATTCAATATTCAATGAGGACATTGAACCCTTCAAGTTTGGGGTTGAGAAAATATGGTCGTTCGTTCATGATATATCATTCACACCATATTAAGTGTGGTATTTCTCTGCATACCCACAAATACACAAAAATTCAAAAAAAATTAAAAAAATGCACAAATGTGAAAACATCTATGCAAAAAAATGAGCAAAGCTCTAAATGTGTTTTCCGTGCATAAAAGTCAAGTGTCAAAGACACTAAGAGACCAATGTGTCCACGTTTCTCAAAAAAATGAGAAGATGGCAAAATGCCATAAAAGGAAAAATAAGAGCAAGTGGTAAAAGGCATTGCATCACAAAAAGTTGACAAAAGCCGATTGCATACCTTTGTTGAAGTGCATTTCTTGATTCCAACTAGATAGAGAGTTGTGTGGCTAGCTTATGGTTTGGTGTGATTTATTGTGCATTTTGAGATAAATTGGTTTATGAAGGGTTATCAATGCTTACCATGTAAACTAGTTGTTGCAACAATTCTTGTAAACTGTATGCATGCATGTGTCCATGGTATTGATGGAAAGGAACAATTCACTTCTTTGGGTTAACAATGTTTTTAGCTCAAAATTTTTGTTAAATAAAGTTGCTTGAGGGCAAGCAACGATTCAAGTTTGGGGTTGTGATAGGGTTATTTTTATAACCCTATTTATAGCCTTTTATTAGAATTTTGAGCTCGTTTTTATTCCCCATTGAGTTTTTTTAGCTAAGTTTAGTGTTAAAATTAGTAAATAAATGCTTTAGACCTTTAAAGGTCGAAGTGGCATGTTTTATATAATTTTTAGTATATTTACTCATTTAAAATGTCTTAATTGTAGGATGATGGAAAAATGCCGCTTTGAAGTCGATATATATATATGGATTGCACGTAGCATGATAAAAACGGACGACTTCATATTTTGGATACGGCAGCGTTTTGGCAGCACCTGGGTCGGAAAATCGCAGTCTACATATTCCTCCAGATGGGCCGATTTTTGGATAACAACTTGATGGGCTTGCAAATAACTTTGGACCACATTTGTGTTAATTGTTTGGGCTGATTTTGGTTGGGCCGATGTTGGTCTTTTGCTTGGGCCCCCATGGATGACAAAAAAAAGCCCTACTAAAACTACTATATATATGTATGTTTGGTTGGCATGTAAGACACACAAGTTGGCATCCATCAGTTTTGCCATCCATCAATTTCTTCTCTTATTGGTTGGTGAAACCAAATATTTGATAGGTAGTATAGAGAGAGAGAGAGAGCCGAGAGCTCTCTTTGTTTCTATTTTCTGTGTTGGCTTCGGCCTTTCTGCATACAGTGAATCAAACCCCATATTCCATTTGGGTTGGTTCACATTTCACACCTAAATAATCTCGTTGTAAGCTCGGGTTTGATTTCTCGTTTAATTTAAGTATATTTCTATTATTCTCGAGTTTTCGTAATTTTAAGATTGCCGTTTAAGTTCCATCGTTTTCTTTTCTTACGGCTTTAAATCGAATTCCTGCATTTACGGTTTTAGATTTCTCGTTTAATTTAAGTGTGTTTTTATTAATCTCGTGTTCTCGCTAATTTTACGGTTACCGTTTATGCACCTTCGTTTACATCTTCTTACGGTTTTTAAGTCAAGTTTATCGTTTTCATGGTTACTCTCGCAATCGTCAGTTTAGTTTATGTTTTTCGCAGTTCCGTCTTTAAATTCTCGATAGCTTAATTTCCAGTTTTGTTACTTTCTAAAGCCGACTCTTGACCCACTTTTATATTCTAAAATTGCTACCATAAATCGGAAGTCTGAATTAATCTCTTCGGATCCCCAACTAGCTTGGTTCACGATTTATAGTAACGAAGAAATTATAGAAGTTGCAAGTGTTAACGCATTTTTATTGTCAAAAATCTCTTCATGTCTCTTTAGTTTAATTTTAGAGTTTCGATCGATGTTAGAATTCCAAGTTTAGTTTTGTGTTTGTCACTTTTAAAACAAGATTTCCATCTCCTTAGTTTATAATTAATTTTCTTAAAACATAATTTTCAGTCTTTCAAGTTTTGTGTGATGGGTTGTCCATCTCCATTATTTGTTTTCATAACCGTCGTTGTAGTTTTTAGTGCACGTAAAGCGATGATGGGCTAATTGCCTAAGTTTGGGGTATAAAGTAAAGTTGGGACCGAGACCGATAATAAAATAAAAAGGTGTATCGTATGACATGATTGTCCGAAGTTATTTAAATCAAGGTTATATTTTATGGTGGATCACAATTGACCAATTGACACCCGGTACGTTGTATCATGAAATAGTGGACTCTTGAAATAACCAAGGAATGTCGTCTAGTCTTTTTATCTAATTATTAATTTCATCCCAACAGAACTTTATACCCTGTGCTTCTCTTTATAATTAATTTTTAGTTAATTATTAACAAAACCTCCAACAAAAAGATTACCTTCGCATTCGTCATCTAAGACTTGTTTTTATTTATTGGACTTATAAAAGAAGAACTTTTCCAAGCTTCCCTGTGGGATCGATATTCGGTACTTTGTACCACTTATTACTTGTTAAAGGCGATAATAGACTAAGATATATACTTGCGTCCTGGTTTATTTGTGATATTTTCAGGTACACACCTAGCACTCAACAAGTTTTTGGCGCCGTTGCCGGGGAAGCACGCTAAAAGTTTTTTCTTTTTAAAGTAAAGTTTATAAAAGCAAGTTTTTCTACCATCTTTGTTGTTTGTCATACGTTTCCATGTGTGCACAAGTAATAAATCTTTGAGTATATCTTTATGTGAATATGGATTAAATGGTACATTCGTTTGGGCCGTATGAAACTATTTTCTGTGACTACTGTGGCGGAAATCATTTCTCATACAGTTGCCCTTCGAACCCCGAATCCCGTTATTTCATGGAAGATAATAATTGGGATACCTCACACTTTAATGGTTACACTCGATCATGGGAGGATCATCCTAATTTATTTCTAAATGGTCAAGATCATGGCACTTTCACATCACCAATACCTCCCTATCAAGATTGGAGTAACACTTGCTCAAATATTTTTGACCAATCTTGGGAGGAACACGATGATTTTTCTGGGAATTTTCAAGGGGATGATTTTAACAACTCATTTTTACCCCCTACGCCCCCTTTAGAACAAGTTGAAATCTCCGAATCTCTTGAAACTTTGATGAATGATTTCTTACAAAACATACAAGGAGTTGTTACTAACATAACAATTTGTGCTGGAGAGATCATTAGTGAACTTAGAATACAAAGCCAAATCCCTATACCAAGTGATATTGAAAAATCTGAGTGTATCGGTAAGGATGAGAGTGAAGCTAATACTTTGGAAAAGATTCAAAAGATAGAGAGTTCCATGGAAACACCTGAGCATTTGAGCAACCCCTCTTCACTTCAAAATAGTGAAGAGGTGCAACAAAGTGCCAAGATTTTCATTAACCCCTACAATAAATCTGTGCAGAACGAACATATTGTTGTAGATACCGTAACATCCCTACAACAAATTTCTGTAGAAACCCTTCAAGTTGTTTTAAAAAGGGGACGTGATGATCAATCCAAGGACTTGGGAAACTTCATAAAATCGTGTCATGTTGTTGGTGAGGTGATGAATCGTTCGCCCATTTTTGCAATCAGTGTCTTGTGTCGTGATCAAGTAGTAAAGCGAGTAGTGAGAGAAGTATATAAGCATAAATGGAAAGAGAAACACCACGTTTGGAGTCAGCAAAATCCAAGACTCTTGAAGAACCTCCCACCAGTTCCAATCCAAATAGAAGGACATATTGATGCTTCACCTACTCATCTTGAGTAGGCCAGGTTCTATCATCTTTTAATTTCTTGCATCTTATAATTTAATGTTCCTAGTTATATAATATGTGTCTGGGGTTGTTTTTGTTTCCAAAAGAAAGGTTGTAAGTGTTGATCATGCCATGCACACATGCACACGGCTCACAAGTGAGTGATTGCTAGTTGAATTGGTGGAATGATAGCCACAATAATCCATGTTTGTCTATCATTTGTATTTTAAATGCATCACTAGAACTAGCCGCTAAACTCTTTATTTTTACCAATGTTTGTGCACTTATACACTCAAGCCACCCATTCTTACCATTTTTGGTATCGATCCAATTCAATATTCAATGAGGACATTGAACCCTTCAAGTTTGGGGTTGAGAAAATATGGTCGTTCGTTCATGATATATCATTCACACCATATTAAGTGTGGTATTTCTCTGCATACCCACAAATACACAAAAATTCAAAAAAAATTAAAAAAATGCACAAATGTGAAAACATCTATGCAAAAAAATGAGCAAAGCTCTAAATGTGTTTTCCGTGCATAAAAGTCAAGTGTCAAAGACACTAAGAGACCAATGTGTCCACGTTTCTCAAAAAAATGAGAAGATGGCAAAATGCCATAAAAGGAAAAATAAGAGCAAGTGGTAAAAGGCATTGCATCACAAAAAGTTGACAAAAGCCGATTGCATACCTTTGTTGAAGTGCATTTCTTGATTCCAACTAGATAGAGAGTTGTGTGGCTAGCTTATGGTTTGGTGTGATTTATTGTGCATTTTGAGATAAATTGGTTTATGAAGGGTTATCAATGCTTACCATGTAAACTAGTTGTTGCAACAATTCTTGTAAACTGTATGCATGCATGTGTCCATGGTATTGATGGAAAGGAACAATTCACTTCTTTGGGTTAACAATGTTTTTAGCTCAAAATTTTTGTTAAATAAAGTTGCTTGAGGGCAAGCAACGATTCAAGTTTGGGGTTGTGATAGGGTTATTTTTATAACCCTATTTATAGCCTTTTATTAGAATTTTGAGCTCGTTTTTATTCCCCATTGAGTTTTTTTAGCTAAGTTTAGTGTTAAAATTAGTAAATAAATGCTTTAGACCTTTAAAGGTCGAAGTGGCATGTTTTATATAATTTTTAGTATATTTACTCATTTAAAATGTCTTAATTGTAGGATGATGGAAAAATGCCGCTTTGAAGTCGATATATATATATGGATTGCACGTAGCATGATAAAAACGGACGACTTCATATTTTGGATACGGCAGCGTTTTGGCAGCACCTGGGTCGGAAAATCGCAGTCTACATATTCCTCCAGATGGGCCGATTTTTGGATAACAACTTGATGGGCTTGCAAATAACTTTGGACCACATTTGTGTTAATTGTTTGGGCTGATTTTGGTTGGGCCGATGTTGGTCTTTTGCTTGGGCCCCCATGGATGACAAAAAAAAGCCCTACTAAAACTACTATATATATGTATGTTTGGTTGGCATGTAAGACACACAAGTTGGCATCCATCAGTTTTGCCATCCATCAATTTCTTCTCTTATTGGTTGGTGAAACCAAATATTTGATAGGTAGTATAGAGAGAGAGAGAGAGCCGAGAGCTCTCTTTGTTTCTATTTTCTGTGTTGGCTTCGGCCTTTCTGCATACAGTGAATCAAACCCCATATTCCATTTGGGTTGGTTCACATTTCACACCTAAATAATCTCGTTGTAAGCTCGGGTTTGATTTCTCGTTTAATTTAAGTATATTTCTATTATTCTCGAGTTTTCGTAATTTTAAGATTGCCGTTTAAGTTCCATCGTTTTCTTTTCTTACGGCTTTAAATCGAATTCCTGCATTTACGGTTTTAGATTTCTCGTTTAATTTAAGTGTGTTTTTATTAATCTCGTGTTCTCGCTAATTTTACGGTTACCGTTTATGCACCTTCGTTTACATCTTCTTACGGTTTTTAAGTCAAGTTTATCGTTTTCATGGTTACTCTCGCAATCGTCAGTTTAGTTTATGTTTTTCGCAGTTCCGTCTTTAAATTCTCGATAGCTTAATTTCCAGTTTTGTTACTTTCTAAAGCCGACTCTTGACCCACTTTTATATTCTAAAATTGCTACCATAAATCGGAAGTCTGAATTAATCTCTTCGGATCCCCAACTAGCTTGGTTCACGATTTATAGTAACGAAGAAATTATAGAAGTTGCAAGTGTTAACGCATTTTTATTGTCAAAAATCTCTTCATGTCTCTTTAGTTTAATTTTAGAGTTTCGATCGATGTTAGAATTCCAAGTTTAGTTTTGTGTTTGTCACTTTTAAAACAAGATTTCCATCTCCTTAGTTTATAATTAATTTTCTTAAAACATAATTTTCAGTCTTTCAAGTTTTGTGTGATGGGTTGTCCATCTCCATTATTTGTTTTCATAACCGTCGTTGTAGTTTTTAGTGCACGTAAAGCGATGATGGGCTAATTGCCTAAGTTTGGGGTATAAAGTAAAGTTGGGACCGAGACCGATAATAAAATAAAAAGGTGTATCGTATGACATGATTGTCCGAAGTTATTTAAATCAAGGTTATATTTTATGGTGGATCACAATTGACCAATTGACACCCGGTACGTTGTATCATGAAATAGTGGACTCTTGAAATAACCAAGGAATGTCGTCTAGTCTTTTTATCTAATTATTAATTTCATCCCAACAGAACTTTATACCCTGTGCTTCTCTTTATAATTAATTTTTAGTTAATTATTAACAAAACCTCCAACAAAAAGATTACCTTCGCATTCGTCATCTAAGACTTGTTTTTATTTATTGGACTTATAAAAGAAGAACTTTTCCAAGCTTCCCTGTGGGATCGATATTCGGTACTTTGTACCACTTATTACTTGTTAAAGGCGATAATAGACTAAGATATATACTTGCGTCCTGGTTTATTTGTGATATTTTCAGGTACACACCTAGCACTCAACAAGTTTTTGGCGCCGTTGCCGGGGAAGCACGCTAAAAGTTTTTTCTTTTTAAAGTAAAGTTTATAAAAGCAAGTTTTTCTACCATCTTTGTTGTTTGTCATACGTTTCCATGTGTGCACAAGTAATAAATCTTTGAGTATATCTTTATGTGAATATGGATTAAATGGTACATTCGTTTGGGCCGTATGAAACTATTTTCTGTGACTACTGTGGCGGAAATCATTTCTCATACAGTTGCCCTTCGAACCCCGAATCCCGTTATTTCATGGAAGATAATAATTGGGATACCTCACACTTTAATGGTTACACTCGATCATGGGAGGATCATCCTAATTTATTTCTAAATGGTCAAGATCATGGCACTTTCACATCACCAATACCTCCCTATCAAGATTGGAGTAACACTTGCTCAAATATTTTTGACCAATCTTGGGAGGAACACGATGATTTTTCTGGGAATTTTCAAGGGGATGATTTTAACAACTCATTTTTACCCCCTACGCCCCCTTTAGAACAAGTTGAAATCTCCGAATCTCTTGAAACTTTGATGAATGATTTCTTACAAAACATACAAGGAGTTGTTACTAACATAACAATTTGTGCTGGAGAGATCATTAGTGAACTTAGAATACAAAGCCAAATCCCTATACCAAGTGATATTGAAAAATCTGAGTGTATCGGTAAGGATGAGAGTGAAGCTAATACTTTGGAAAAGATTCAAAAGATAGAGAGTTCCATGGAAACACCTGAGCATTTGAGCAACCCCTCTTCACTTCAAAATAGTGAAGAGGTGCAACAAAGTGCCAAGATTTTCATTAACCCCTACAATAAATCTGTGCAGAACGAACATATTGTTGTAGATACCGTAACATCCCTACAACAAATTTCTGTAGAAACCCTTCAAGTTGTTTTAAAAAGGGGACGTGATGATCAATCCAAGGACTTGGGAAACTTCATAAAATCGTGTCATGTTGTTGGTGAGGTGATGAATCGTTCGCCCATTTTTGCAATCAGTGTCTTGTGTCGTGATCAAGTAGTAAAGCGAGTAGTGAGAGAAGTATATAAGCATAAATGGAAAGAGAAACACCACGTTTGGAGTCAGCAAAATCCAAGACTCTTGAAGAACCTCCCACCAGTTCCAATCCAAATAGAAGGACATACTGATGCTTCACCTACTCATCTTGAGTAGGCCAGGTTCTATCATCTTTTAATTTCTTGCATCTTATAATTTAATGTTCCTAGTTATATAATATGTGTCTGGGGTTGTTTTTGTTTCCAAAAGAAAGGTTGTAAGTGTTGATCATGCCATGCACACATGCACACGGCTCACAAGTGAGTGATTGCTAGTTGAATTGGTGGAATGATAGCCACAATAATCCATGTTTGTCTATCATTTGTATTTTAAATGCATCACTAGAACTAGCCGCTAAACTCTTTATTTTTACCAATGTTTGTGCACTTATACACTCAAGCCACCCATTCTTACCATTTTTGGTATCGATCCAATTCAATATTCAATGAGGACATTGAACCCTTCAAGTTTGGGGTTGAGAAAATATGGTCGTTCGTTCATGATATATCATTCACACCATATTAAGTGTGGTATTTCTCTGCATACCCACAAATACACAAAAATTCAAAAAAAATTAAAAAAATGCACAAATGTGAAAACATCTATGCAAAAAAATGAGCAAAGCTCTAAATGTGTTTTCCGTGCATAAAAGTCAAGTGTCAAAGACACTAAGAGACCAATGTGTCCACGTTTCTCAAAAAAATGAGAAGATGGCAAAATGCCATAAAAGGAAAAATAAGAGCAAGTGGTAAAAGGCATTGCATCACAAAAAGTTGACAAAAGCCGATTGCATACCTTTGTTGAAGTGCATTTCTTGATTCCAACTAGATAGAGAGTTGTGTGGCTAGCTTATGGTTTGGTGTGATTTATTGTGCATTTTGAGATAAATTGGTTTATGAAGGGTTATCAATGCTTACCATGTAAACTAGTTGTTGCAACAATTCTTGTAAACTGTATGCATGCATGTGTCCATGGTATTGATGGAAAGGAACAATTCACTTCTTTGGGTTAACAATGTTTTTAGCTCAAAATTTTTGTTAAATAAAGTTGCTTGAGGGCAAGCAACGATTCAAGTTTGGGGTTGTGATAGGGTTATTTTTATAACCCTATTTATAGCCTTTTATTAGAATTTTGAGCTCGTTTTTATTCCCCATTGAGTTTTTTTAGCTAAGTTTAGTGTTAAAATTAGTAAATAAATGCTTTAGACCTTTAAAGGTCGAAGTGGCATGTTTTATATAATTTTTAGTATATTTACTCATTTAAAATGTCTTAATTGTAGGATGATGGAAAAATGCCGCTTTGAAGTCGATATATATATGGATTGCACGTAGCATGATAAAAACGGACGACTTCATATTTTGGATACGGCAGCGTTTTGGCAGCACCTGGGTCGGAAAATCGCAGTCTACATATTCCTCCAGATGGGCCGATTTTTGGATAACAACTTGATGGGCTTGCAAATAACTTTGGACCACATTTGTGTTAATTGTTTGGGCTGATTTTGGTTGGGCCGATGTTGGTCTTTTGCTTGGGCCCCCATGGATGACAAAAAAAAGCCCTACTAAAACTACTATATATATGTATGTTTGGTTGGCATGTAAGACACACAAGTTGGCATCCATCAGTTTTGCCATCCATCAATTTCTTCTCTTATTGGTTGGTGAAACCAAATATTTGATAGGTAGTATAGAGAGAGAGAGAGAGCCGAGAGCTCTCTTTGTTTCTATTTTCTGTGTTGGCTTCGGCCTTTCTGCATACAGTGAATCAAACCCCATATTCCATTTGGGTTGGTTCACATTTCACACCTAAATAATCTCGTTGTAAGCTCGGGTTTGATTTCTCGTTTAATTTAAGTATATTTCTATTATTCTCGAGTTTTCGTAATTTTAAGATTGCCGTTTAAGTTCCATCGTTTTCTTTTCTTACGGCTTTAAATCGAATTCCTGCATTTACGGTTTTAGATTTCTCGTTTAATTTAAGTGTGTTTTTATTAATCTCGTGTTCTCGCTAATTTTACGGTTACCGTTTATGCACCTTCGTTTACATCTTCTTACGGTTTTTAAGTCAAGTTTATCGTTTTCATGGTTACTCTCGCAATCGTCAGTTTAGTTTATGTTTTTCGCAGTTCCGTCTTTAAATTCTCGATAGCTTAATTTCCAGTTTTGTTACTTTCTAAAGCCGACTCTTGACCCACTTTTATATTCTAAAATTGCTACCATAAATCGGAAGTCTGAATTAATCTCTTCGGATCCCCAACTAGCTTGGTTCACGATTTATAGTAACGAAGAAATTATAGAAGTTGCAAGTGTTAACGCATTTTTATTGTCAAAAATCTCTTCATGTCTCTTTAGTTTAATTTTAGAGTTTCGATCGATGTTAGAATTCCAAGTTTAGTTTTGTGTTTGTCACTTTTAAAACAAGATTTCCATCTCCTTAGTTTATAATTAATTTTCTTAAAACATAATTTTCAGTCTTTCAAGTTTTGTGTGATGGGTTGTCCATCTCCATTATTTGTTTTCATAACCGTCGTTGTAGTTTTTAGTGCACGTAAAGCGATGATGGGCTAATTGCCTAAGTTTGGGGTATAAAGTAAAGTTGGGACCGAGACCGATAATAAAATAAAAAGGTGTATCGTATGACATGATTGTCCGAAGTTATTTAAATCAAGGTTATATTTTATGGTGGATCACAATTGACCAATTGACACCCGGTACGTTGTATCATGAAATAGTGGACTCTTGAAATAACCAAGGAATGTCGTCTAGTCTTTTTATCTAATTATTAATTTCATCCCAACAGAACTTTATACCCTGTGCTTCTCTTTATAATTAATTTTTAGTTAATTATTAACAAAACCTCCAACAAAAAGATTACCTTCGCATTCGTCATCTAAGACTTGTTTTTATTTATTGGACTTATAAAAGAAGAACTTTTCCAAGCTTCCCTGTGGGATCGATATTCGGTACTTTGTACCACTTATTACTTGTTAAAGGCGATAATAGACTAAGATGTATACTTGCGTCCTGGTTTATTTGTGATATTTTCAGGTACACACCTAGCACTCAACAAGTTTTTGGCGCCGTTGCCGGGGAAGCACGCTAAAAATGCCACCTCAAATCGAGGTCGCCATAGCAAAAAAGGAAAAGGAGATAGATGAACTAACAGAAGAGTGGAAAAAAATGATGGACAGGAAGGCGGTCCATTTGAGAAAGATCGAAGAGGAAGACAGGGAGATCAAAAGGATGAAAGGGGATATAAAAGCTCGGGAGGCTCGTGTTCGTCGAGAACAAGAAGCAATTCACCATATTCTGCAAGACTTCGCAATTATTCAAGCGAAGGTAAACGAGAAGCAAGCTTGGATTGATGAAACTAAATCAATTTTTAAGTAGGTGGTGGTTGTTTTAGTTGTTTTGTATTTTTTTTACTGTGTTGTTGTTTGTATTTTTTTGTTGTTTTGTATTTTTTTACTGTGTTGTTTTGTATTTTTTTTACTGTGTTGTTGTTTGTATTTTTTTGTTGTTTTTTTACATCATGTAAGGTCAAGTCAGAGGTTACCTCAACTCATTTGCTAAAGTGTGTCCGGGTTGTGGTACACAATGGCCATACGTGGTTGCAAAAGCAGAAGCCGTTGAAGAAGGGTCAGAAAGATTGAAGATGAAGAGCATGTTGGATGGAATACAAACTAGCTGTGTTATCAATGTTCATTTAAAAGCATATGTATGTGTGTATATATAATATTAATATATATATCATTTACAAACTAGCTGTGTTATCAATGTTCATTTAGAAGCATATGTATGTGTGTATATATATAATATGAATATATATATATCATTTACAAACTAACTGTGTTATCAATGTTCATTTATAAGCATATGTATGTGTGTATATATAATATGAATATATATATATATATATATAAATATATATATATATATATTTTACAAATCAGCGTTTAGATCAACGGTATCATATGTGTTTATTCCATATGGTTCAAGCTGTGACGGGCCCGGGGTGTGACTGACTGAATGTCTCATTGGCACGGTTGAAGGGGCGGGATTTGGACACTCTCCACGAGTGTGTCCTACACATTGGCACCGAGTACATCTTCGTTGTATCGAACTTTCACCACGTGATGGACGTCGGTCGTTCTTTCTCGGTCTCCCGGCTCTGTTCTTATCCATTAAAGGTGGATAGCATGGCGGAAGCGGGTCGGGTGGATACACCCATGCTGCAGGAGGTCCAGCTGGGTTTATTACCTCCACGTATGTTTTCCGGTAATATTCGGACGTGAAGAAAGGTACAGCCAAGTCGCTGCAATCTGTACGACCCATATATCTTGCTGCAGCGATGGCATGGCCGCACGGTAACCCGGATTTATCCCATTCGCGACACGAACAAAGGTGGTCTTCCATATTCACAATCGCGTGAAGATAGTCATCATGCACCTCGTACTTCCCATACCCGATTGCTCTTATCGGCCATGTCGCCGCACGACGCGCCCTGTACTGAACGATCTTCTCCGCCGTTGGTGTGAGTGCATTTCGCATCTCAGCTCCTTTTAGACGTCGAATTTGGTACCACTCTTGTTGAAAGGCCCAGAAGTAGTCCATAAGATTAACAATTGGACATCTACGCGCAAAACGGAAGAGTGCATTCACAGACTCTGCACTATTCGAGGTCAGAATGTCATACCGTTGTCCAGGAAAATGGGTCGCGGACCACCTCTCCGGTCCAGCTTCGTCAAAGACTTTGGCTGCTTCGTCGGCACTATATCGTAGCATATTCATGTACTTGTTAAACTCCCGATCCGTATATGCTCTGCATGCCGCCTAATAGACATCCTTGTTGGTCGTAATACGTTTGTCCTTGGATTTGGCGTTCATCTCCAAATGTCGACAGCATATGGCGTGAGGGGCGTTTGGGTAGATGGCAGAGATTGCGGCGCTTATGGAAGGAGCCATGTCAGACATAAACACCAACCCTTGCGGGTCTCCGATAGCTTGTCTCAACATGGACAGAAACCAAGTCCACTCGTCCCCGGTTTCGGACTTGCCTACGCCGAAAGCTACTGGAACGATGGAGTTATCCCCGTCCATGGCAACCGCCAGGAACACCATACCCAAGTAACGGCCCTTTAAATGGGCTGCGTCTATTATCAGGACACGACGTAGATTTGCCACAAATGTGCGGATCTACAAAAACATAGGTGGTTTTCCTTTGTAAATGTTATAGTTTATAATGTGTAAACATATGACGTGTTAAAATACGTACCGCGGGTCCAAGGGCCACGAAGCACATCCCAAACCGTCGACGTGAATCGGTCCGTAGCTGCGTGACAGTACCAGGGTTCTGCAACTGCAAATTATATAAATATGTCGGGAGTCGTTCATACGACTCCTCGAACGTGTCTCTCACCATAAACAGTGCATGGCATCGCGCACGCCAAGCTTGGTGGTAATCAATCTTGACGCCGAACTGCTGGTGAACATCGTGGACGATGTCCTTTGGACGCAATGACCTACTAACATCAACACATTTGTTTTTCAGTATCGCACACAAAGTCTTTTTGTCGGCTTGTTTGTGGTGGGGATTCAGTTGCGTCCTCGTACAAGTGTGTACGTCGTGCAACTTTCAAATCATGAATGCCCCTTCTTTGCCACCCGTGTCAATCGCGTACATCCTCCAGTCACAGTTTTTTCTGGCACATTCAACTATGTATCTAGTTTTGTCAGATTTCGACGTGCGCCTTTCGAAACCCTCTTCCAAGAACTTAAGTCCGACCTGACTTGCCAAGAGATCCTTTGACTCGAATATCTGGCCTACATGTAATATTTCACTGCGAATATAAGGTGTAGGTTCGTAGGTTTGTGTCTGGGTATGGGAGTCTGGAAGAATAGGGGGCATATCAAAAAAGTCATTTATCTGACTACATGATTTTCTACTAGGGGTATATTCTTCGTGATCATCACTATCGGTGTCTGATCTGTCTATTTCAGAATTACCCGTTCTGAAAACGTGAGTTTCGTCATCAGCAACTCCAGCAGTACGCCCTTCGTGTGGTTGTGGTGGTTGTTGTTGTTGCGTCTCCGGAATACAGTCGTTAAGACCATATGAATGATCTAAATGAACCGTTGGGGCGTCGGACGCCTGAAATTGAGAATCAGGCTGCTCTATTTGGAGGTCTTCGTCGTCACCGTCGTCGTCGTTTTCGTCGGATACGCCGGGATACACAAAAAGTAACGGGGGCCTTTCTGAATCGACTGCAAAGTGCAGAAAAGTAGAGATATCCCCATCGTTGGATAAATCCACAAATGACCCATCGCCATTTTTAAACACTAACTTGCAAACAGCAGAAGGGTTAATTCCACATTTTTGCATGGCATATGCAAGAAATTTCTGATAAGTATAGTTTACTGGCACTTTTACACCATGCTTAGATTTATAAGCAAAATTCCACTCATTGTTATCTTGCTCCCATTCACCATCAAAACAGAAATATAGCTTAGCTTTTGCAACAGATGAACTCATTTTTTCAGTAGTATCTCAAACACAAAATATTGTAGAAAGAAATCAAGAAAGAAGTATGAAATCGGTGTGTGGATTATGGATTGCATTTTACATCTATTTATCAATGAAACAACCAACATTGATGACAACCAATCTCTCATTTCATCCACAAACTGGTATTCCAAAAACACTGATTTAACATTGATGAAAACATGCAAATGAATTTCAACCACAAATCGGTCTTCAAAGTACAATAATTGTGGAAAAAAGCAGTAAAAGCATGCAAGATTCGTCTAAGTACAGGGGTTGAAAGTGTAAATTTTCAAGGACCAAAAGTGTAAATTTTCAGGGACCAAAAGTGTAAAATTTTGGTCCATCGCGGGCTGCGATCGCGGGCAGGGGCCAAATGTGCACCGCAGCCAAAGTTTAGGGGCTCGCGGGGCTCTTTTCGGCCAGGTCATGCGCCACGTCAGCCCATGCCCGCGATCGCGGGCTCTATCGCGGGCCATTAGAGCATTTTGGTAAACCGCCGAAATTTTGTGGCATTTTGATAACACTTGATCAAACTTTTGGCATTTTAATTAATTTCCCTTAACCCATGTTATAATTTGAAAAAGTGTAAAAAAATTAAAACACTACTCAAAGTAGTGTTAATAAATTATATTTTTAAAATAACCATAACGTAACTTATAAGCTAACTCACGTCTATCAAACACAACCTAAATACTTGAATTAACTTTCTCCATTTTTTCTGAAGTTAACAATCAAATAAACCGTTTAATAACCGAAGAAGAAATTAAGTGATGAGAATAAACTCATCAAGATCTTACTAGTTACTCATTTTTAATCAATTCAACTTAGAGTCGTTTACCAAATGTTTATCCGGGTAAATGTTTATCAAGTTGCATGACCTTATCGGATGAATATGGTAAGGACTGAAAATCTTACCCGATAAGAGCGAAACAAGAACCAAAAGTTTTACCCGGTAAGTGAGTGCGACGACTCTTACCACGGTTAACATTTACCGGGTAAATTGTTACACACGATGCCGTTTTTATAGACCAAAACCTTACTCGATAAATAAACGATAGATTGAATTTTATCGGTAAACACTTACCAGTAAAAGTGTTTGGTAAACGGCCCGTTGTTAAAAGATTAAATATAATTCAAATAATTTAGGGGGTGTTTGGTTGAAGGTATTGAGTGGTACAGAATGAGATTATGATAATAAAAACGGTTGTTTGTTTTGATATAATATAATGACCCATTACCTCAAATCCGTTGATTTCAATTTCTGAACGAATTGGGGGAATTGAAAAATTTATTCCCGCTCAGTCATATTTTTTCATGCGTGCCTTCATTTCTCGATATTGAATGAAAAATATTTTTTATTTTTATGTTATACATCACATATTTGTAGGGGTGTAAATAGGTCAGGTTGGGTTGGGTTCGGGTTCAACCCATTTATTAATTGGGTTGAAAACCTCAACCCAACTCAACCCGTTTAAGTAAATGGGTTGAGATTTTCAACCCAACCCAATCTGGTACTTAAATGGGTTGCTAACGGGTTGACCTATTTATGATTTTCTCAACCCAACCTGTTTAATAAATGGGTTGAACCTGGGTTGACCCATTCAATTTTAAAACTTTAAATAAAATAAAAAAGGACTAAAACATAATTCCATGACAAATACACAAGTCACAACCACAAAACCAAATAAATTGTTCAAAAGTTTCAATAAAACACAACCATAAAGTAAAATAAACTGTTCAAAGTTTCAATAACACAACACTAAAGTCAAACAAATAAGTTTCTGTAACATCTCGAATTTCCGTTGTATTATTTTTGTGAATAATGTTAACCATAAGGGTTAAGTTTGTAATTTGGTTAAAGTAAAGTTAATTGGAGATATTAACTTGAGGGTTCATTATGTCATTCTTTAAAGTAAGAGGGTGTTTGGGAAATGAGTTATGACTCATCTGATTTAAAAAGGATGAGGTGTCACACAATTAGTCATTTAGTGACTAATTGTGTGTTTGTGGAAGGATTTCGGTAAGCAGAGAAAGAGATCGAGAGAAAGAACGAAAGGGAGGAAGAAGAGAAAGAAGGAATATTGAAATTGTGGTAAGAAATTATGTTTTATGCCACTGATTTCTTCTTATGGATAGAAATTAAGCTTGCAATTCATTTGTTCAGATTTGGTTTAAGCTAACAAAGTGATTTGGTGAAGAACACTGTGTGCAGAAACTTACCAGGTGAGTTTATTCAACTCTCTTTAAAATTCAGCAATTAATGTTGAAATAGATGTGTAATATGTGTGTCTTAACATGTTAGAAGAACTTAATTGATGAGTAGATTGAACTGATTTTATGTTTTAAATCGATTTGAGGACTTGTTGAACGGACAGTACGCAAAACCTTGAAAGTCCCGGTAGTTGGAAGTCCCGGTAGAGGCAAATCCCGGTACTTATGAGTTCCGGTGAAGTCCCGGTACATGTGTTGACTACCGGGAGTTGGGGATATCGGGAGTTGGGGATATCAGGAGTTGTAGATATCGGGAGATGGGGATACCGGGAGTTGGGGATACCGGGAAATGGATTTTGTTGCATACCGGGAATTGATTTTGGGCCGAACCGGTACTTGGCCGAGCCCGGGACTTGGTTTGAAATTCATACCGGGACTTGAGGTGGAAAACCATATCGGGAGTTGGATTATATATATATACCGGAAGTTTGAGCCTCCCATGTGAGTACCGTAATTTAAAGAACAAAACTGGAAGTGGGTCTCACTAGTCCATGTTCCGAAAATTAATAATAAATGTAATTGGGCCTTAAATTACATTTAATGATTATTTTTGTTTAGTGGGCCTCAACTTTCAGTTTAGAATTAATTATGGATCTTGAATCTCAAATAGGATTTAATAATTAAGTATATTGATGGACCAAGTTTATTTTGGTAATTGGGCCATATTAGGAGAATTATGGATTTAGGATTAATCCATTTTGGTATTTTATTTTTATGTTTTTTTATCCAATTATAGATAAGAATATGGTTTTATCTAGGATTCGATTTCGGTTAAATTAAGTTGTGAGTTCGGAATATGTTCCGATTATAATTTTCGAAAGGAAAACGGTTGGGATTAAAATATAATAAATTATTGAATATTCTTAGGATTAAGAATATACGATGAGATATAGCGTGATGTGTTTCATACACATATGGTAGTAAGTGTAACGGATCCATAGACACTAGTTTGATATAAACACATGGAATTGATGTGAGTAATCGTAATTCCAGTGTGTATGTGTTAAATGAGGAATTGATGTGAGTAATCGTAATTCTCATTCATATGAATTAAGGAATTGATGTGAGTAATCATAATTCCTGAGTGTGTGTTAAATATGGAATTGATGTGAGTAATCGTAATTCCTATTTTGCATTATTGGGAAATCATGGGATTGATGTGAGTAATCGTAATTCCTGATTTCTAAGGAGGAATAGAGATTGACATGAGTAATTGTAATCCCTACTTCCTTTCTAATAAATAGGCATGTGTAATTGCGATTTATTAGATAAGAGCATTGATCTAGAATCTGGGATTGATTCGTAGCTGGCTCTGGTTTGTGGTAATATGACTTACCGAAGGTTAGTCATAGTTTTGAGTTTGGGTAGGTTCCCGTTGTTGAGATTGAGCACGTGTACGGTAAGATGGGTGAGAACAGGTTTGTTTTATCTGTTGATATTTTGATTGTTAAATTTTAATTTGATTCGAATATTCTCACTAGGCGAAAGCCTAATGTTTCAAGTTGAATTTTCTTACCAGGTACAAGCTCTGGGAAGTAAGCGGGAATGAGAGAAGAGGACTATGGAAAAGATTCAAACTTAGAGATGACGGAGGATCTAGATATTATTTTGATGCTTTTGGGACAAAGGACTAGATAACTTAGTTAATCTAATTATGATGTATGATTAGACTAATAGGTTATTTGAGTTAGAGGCGTTATGTATATAAAACCTTTACATTTGATCCTCGGTTATAAAAGTTTGAAGTTTTGTGATCATAACTTGTGGAATTTTTAAGGTTTAAATTAGCCCTGTTTTTAGGGCGTTACAATATGGTATCAGAGCAGTAGTTTAAGCGAACTAGGTATGATTTTGAGATACCTAGACTTAAGCTGAGATGAATTAAGTTATGATCCGTGAGGTATGGGTAGAATTGTTAAGACTGGGTAGTCTTAGAGTCGACAGAAATACGCGAAGTTAGTACTGTAACGATGGTAATGAGGATTCTCATGTATAATATGTTCGCAATTTCAATTAGTTACTGTTATTATGAATATATTATTACACAAGCATACTTATTCCTAATTGTTACAGTGACTGATTAGCGGTAAAGTATGTATCGTATGTCTAGTTATGTATAAACCATTACTGATGAGTATTTTTGTGCTTATTCAGAACAATGGTGAATACACCGCCGAGGTCTCCTAATTCTTCTGTGGATAGGACTTGGTTAGATGAACCGAGAGAAAGGCCAACTGGAATAGGAAGAGTCCATGAGACGCCACCAGATTTTCTTTCTTTAGGAGGGGTGCGTAATCTGGCACATAGAGGGGGTACCAGTACTACCGATCAAACACCACCGGATTCAGGCATGGAAGGGCGGATAATGGATAATGTGACCAGATTGATGAATGCATCAATGGAAAGACAAGCTGAAATGATGAACACCACTATGGGAAGACAAGCAGAGATGTTTATGAAAATGTTTAGTGATCGGAGTGCGGAACCGAGGAGAACAGGGATTGATTTCAATGTGATAAATCCAACTGGTAACCCAGGTCTAGAAACTGAAAGAATGGTTGATAGGAATTGCTCCTACAAAACCTTTTTGAGCTGTAAACCGCCAGAATTCAAAGGAGAAGATAGCCCAGTAGCCTGTATGAATTGGCTAAGAGAAATTGAACAAGCTTTTCGAGCTTGTGAGTGTTGTGACGAAAAGTCGAAAGTTAGATTTGGGTCGTAAATGCTACGCGGTAACGCATTGTCTTGGTGGAACGTGTTATCATCTGTAATAACCAGGTATTTTATCTAAGTTAAATTTGGAAATTTATAAGTCTTTATATTAGTATTTTATGGAATTAGGAGATAAGGGATAAGTTTTAATTTTATAATAAAGGTTTAGGGTTATGTTTTGCCAACTAGGGTAAGTTTGAGGTGTTATTGGTCTTTTTGCCCAAACCCTTCCTCCACCGCCACATTTCTGTTGAGACACCAGGAGGTGTCAATCTTAGGCTTAATTAGAAAAAAATAAAATAAATATCTAAAACCTATGTGTGTGTGTGTGTGTTTATCGATTGAGAGAAAAGAGAAAGAGAAAGAGAGAAAGACATAGAAAGATCAAGAAGAAGAAGTGTTTTCTATAATACTACAGCTGGGTTTAGGATTCAGATCCAGGAGACAAAGGTAATAATTCTTGCAAACTTTTCCTTTTATATGTATTAGTTCCTTAAAGTTTTACTAGGAGTTTTAGAAGTGGGTTTTGGTGATTTTAGGAAGATATGTTAATTTTGGGTTTGGGATAGTGTTCTAAAGGTAATATAAAACATATCTGCAAAGTTACATAAACCTGCATAGAGTAAAACTGTAAACATCTGGGTTTTAGGATGAATCAGTGAACCGTGACATTCATCGAAGTCGCAATAGAGGACTGCGACATTCATCGAAGTCGCAATGGTCGATTGCGATTTGGACTTGAAGTCGCAATGGTCGTTTGCGACTTGGATTGGAATCGCAGTAGTTGATTGTGATTTGGGTTTGGAATCGCAGTAGTTGATTGCGATTTGGGTTTGGAATCGCAGTAGTTGATTGCGATTTGGGTTTGGAATCGCAGTAGTTGATTGCGACTTAGGATGGAGTCGCAATAGTGTGTTGCGATTTCGGGGTGAAGTCGCAGTAAGAGGTTGCGACTTGGTACTGTTCATTGCGATTTTTATTATATTTTAATGGGTTGCGACTTTAGTCGAGGATTTCCTAAGTTCGGTTTTAAGAAGAAATACCTGTTATTTTGTGTGATTTCAGATTCTGTAAAGGGTGATCATACGTGATATTAACTTGGGAAGGCTTTTGCTGATAAACTAATCAGGTGAGTTTTACTTTAAAAAGTATATTTTACTGGAATGCCTTTTTGTGATTAACAAATGTTTGATAATGTGTATGAATATGTCATACGTGAGTAATTATAATATATTGAGATATTATAATTACGTGAGTATTATATGAAAATATAATACGTGGCCGGGCTTTGGACCGGTGTGTTAAATTGGCTCGCAACCAATTGTTATTGGCCATTGGTGGAGGGATAAGGTGGAATGGGACAGGTATGTTGTGTAAATTTTAGTTGGTATTAATTTACGTATGAAGTATATGTATTTATATGAAGGTGTGTATTTATATAAATGAATTTTAATGATTTTCAAATATCAGGGATTTACTCACTAGACCCTTAGGTCTAACCCTCATTTCTGTTTTCAAAATTTTGTATTCCAGGTGATGGTTCCAGTAAGAACAAGTAGATTGAGTACTTGTTGGCTAGCTTTTGTGAAGATTATCATTATGAAGTTAGGGATGCGTTTTGTGATTATAAAATAGATGATCAGTTGTTTTGTAATTTTAATTGAAAAGTTTGTACTGAATTTTATATTAGTCTGACTTTGGGGACCAAATGTGTAATGTGAATTATTTTGTTGAAACCATGTTATGAATTATATGTTATATGTATGTTTTGTTTTGCGGGATGTTACAGATGGTATCAGAGCCCTAGTTTAAGGGATTTAGGTATTAGTATCTGTACCTAGACTTAAACTGCATGTGAAGTAGGATGTCCCTATTAAATTAGAACCTGGGGATACTAAGTATAAAAGGTAGAAGGAACATCATGTAAGGTAATTTCAAATTACACCAGGCCAGTGTAATTATGATCTTACAGGTACATGTTTGAACTGGAATATCTTATTATATGGGGTATGTGCTTATGTGAGTATATTAACCTTGTTTGAATCCACAGAATGGCGAGTGGTACCAGACAAGGGAATCAGGGAAGAGGAAGGAATTCAAATGGAGAAAATCCACCGTTAGGAACAGGGGGAAAAGGAGGAGATCGTGGTAGAGGTAGAACTGGAAGGGGAACAGGAGGCCGAACTGGAGGTAGAACACAACAGCATGGTACAGAGTTTGTTACACGAGATGATCTGACTGCTGAAATGGGAAGATTACAGGATAGCATACAAGCCATGTTCGAACGTAATCGTCTTAATGAAACTGAAAGACCAGATCCGGAACATGAAGCGGAGATACCACTTACCTCTACTGTTCTACCAGTGATGAAAAGGTGCGCTATAAAATGTTTCTTAGTTGTAAGCCCCCTACATATTCAGGAGACCGAGATCCAGTAAAGGCGATGAGGTGGCTGAAAGAAATAGAGGCCATCTTCAAGACATGTAAGTGTGCTGAAGAAGACAAAGTGCTTTATGAAGCTGCGATGCTGAAAGGGGATGCTCTGTATTGGTGGGAGGCTCATATAGAATCAAGAGGGACGGATGTTTACACTACTTTTGCATGGGAGGAATTTGTGTTAGCTTTCACAACGCACTTCTGTCCACAAGCTGCTGTCAGACAGTTAGAAGAAGAATTCATGAATCTACAACAAGGAAATCTGTCGGTTAGAGATTATACTGCACGATTTTTGGAGAAGTCTCGTTTTGCAGGATATTATGTTGCTACAGAAAAGATGAAAATGGAGAGGTTTATTTATGGGTTGAATTCCGAGGTTCGAAGATTGGTGACTGCCACAGGGCCAAATACTTTTACAGCTGCGGTGGATGCTGCCGAGAATGTGGAAAGAGATAATAAAAGAGATACTAGTGACAAGAGCTTAGGGAAAAGAAAATGGGAAGGACCACCACAGGATTCGAGGAAACCTAGATTTCAGAGGTTTGACAACCGTGTGTCATTTCGACCAACAGAAAGACCATGTTCAAGGTGTAATCGTTACCATCAGGGAAATTGCCAAGTAGAGTCGCGGGTTTGCTTTAAATGTGGGAAAACGGGTCATGTTGTTAAAGATTGTCGAGTAACACGGTTTTGCTTTTTGTGCAACTCTCCGGATCACCTCCAATCAGACTGTCCGCGAGGTAGAATACAATCAGGGGGTACATCGGGGAAACCGGCCATTACGAGACTAGTAGTTCCAAGAATAGAACCGCCGAGAACGAGGGGTCGTACGTTCCAAATGACAGCTAAAGAGGCGGAGGAAACTCCTGATGTGGTCACAGGTACATTTTTCATAAACTCCACGCGTGCAAAAGTGTTATTTGATTCCGGTGCAAACCGATCTTTTGTGTCTCCCTCCTTTGCTGCTCATATGCATTTAGAGCCTAAAATGTTAAAACATGCTTTATTAGTAGACACTGCAAATGATAACCAAGTGGCAGTTAAAGAGGTTTTTGATCGTTGTATGATAAATATAGAGGGATGTGGTGTACCGATACAACTGTTCCCAATAGCTTTGATTGAATTTGATGTGGTAGTAGGAATGGATTGGCTAGCTGAGAATTAGGCTAATATAGTTTGTGATAAGAAAATAATCAATGTCGTTTTACCTGATAAAAGGTCAGTAGTGATTTATGGAGATCGAAAGAATCATCAGTCCAGTCTTATATCTATGATAAAAGCCCGTAAATGTGTCAATAAGGGTTGCTCTAGTTATTTAGCCTATGTGATAGATAGTAGGCCTGAAAAGTGTAAGTTGGAAGATATTTCCATTGTTAGTGAATACCGAGAAGTTTTTCCTGAAGACTTGAATAGTCTTCCTCCTGTTAGGCAAGTAGAATTTGGAATAGACCTAGTACCTGGAGCCAATCCCATCGCTCGTGCGCTGTACAGATTAGCACCACCATAAATGAAAGAAATGATGTCACAGCTTCAAGATTTATCTGATAAGGGCTTCATCAGACCCAGCTCATCGCCATGGGGTGCACCAGTTTTATTTGTGAAGAAGAAAGACGGTTCAATGAGAATGTGTATCGATTATCGGGAGTTGAACAAGCGCACGATCAAGAACAAGTATCCACTCCCAAGAATTGGTGACCTTTTTGATCAATTAGTTGAAGCTTGTTATTTCTCCAAGATTGATCTTAGATCTGGCTACCATCAGTTGAAGGTTAAGGAGGAGGATGTTTTAAAGACTGCCTTTCGCACGAGATACGACCACTACGAATTTTTAGTAATGCCTTTCGGATTGACGAACGCTGCAGCCGCTTTTATGGATCTAATGAATCGGGTATGTAAGCGTTATCTCGATAAATTTGTCATTGTGTTTATCGATGATATACTTATTTATTCCCGATCCAAAGAGGATCATGCGCAACATCTTCGTTTGATTTTGGAGTTGCTGAAGAAAGAAAAGTTGTACGCTAAGTTCTCTAAATGTGAATTCTGGTTGCGGGAAGTTCAGTTTTTGGGTCATGTAGTTTCATAGAAGGGTATACAAGTTGATCCAGCGAAAGTGGAAGCAGTTGAAAGATGGGAACCACCGAAAACAGCAACCGAAGTACGCAATTTTCTGGGTCTAGCTGGATATTACCGAAAATTTATAAAAGACTTTTCTCGAATCGCGACACCATTGACCAAGCTGACACGGAAGAATTTAAAGTTTGAATGGAAGGCAGAACAGGACGAGGCATTCAGAATATTGAAAGAGAAACTCTGCAGCGCGCCGATATTAGCATTGCCAGAAGGTTCCGAAGATTTTGTAGTTTACAGTGATGCTTCTAAATTAGGATTGGGATGTGTACTCATGCAACGTGGAAAGGTGATTGCTTATGCTTCTCGTCAATTAAAGGATCACGAAAGGCAGTATCCTACCCATGATATGGATCTTGCAGCAGTTGTCTTCGCATTAAAGATTTGGAGGCATTATCTTTATGGTTCTAAATGTCAAATTTTCACGGACCATAAAAGTCTTCAACATCTTTTTGATCAAAAGGAATTGAATATGAGGCAAAGAAGGTGGTTAGAATTAGTGAATGATTATGATTGTGAAATTCTTTATCACCCAGGGAAAGCGAACGTGGTGGCAGATGCGTTAAGTCGTCAAGAAAGAAGCGGAACAATAAAAGCTATATCGTTATGAGCTGAACTCCTTCCTAATATCTTTGATGAATTGTTGAAATGCCAAATAGATGCTTATCAAGAGGAAAGTTTGAAGTCAGAACGGTTGGTTGGGACATCAGCATTGCTCGAGAAAGATGACCGTGGGTTGTTGTGTATGGGAAACAGAATATGGGTACCTCGTTTGGGTGGGTTACGTGATCGTGTATTGCAAGAAGCTCATCAATCCCGATTTTCTATTCATCCAGGTACAAACAATATGTATAGAGATTTGAAACAGTTCTATTGGTGGCCGGGAATGAAGAGAAGCGTTGCTAAGTATGTAGAAGATTGTACTACCTGCAAGAAGGTAAAGATTGAGCATCAGAGGCCGTTTGGTCAGTTACAACGCCTAGATATACCAATGTGGAAATGGGATCAGATCACAACTGATTTCATTACCAAGTTGCCAAGAACTTCAAAAGGATTCGATTCTATTTGGGTGATTGTGGATAGGTTGACGAAGTCTGCTCATTTCTTGCCAATAAAAGAATCTGATTCTTTGGAACGTTTAGCTAAGTTGTATATTAATGAAATAGTAACTCGACATGGAGTACCAATTTCGATTATTTCTGATCGAGATAGTCGTTTTACTTCTAGATTTTGGAGAAGCTTTCAAAAGGAGATGGGAACACAGATAAAGTTGAGCACTGCATATCATCCACTAACTGACGGACAGAGTGAAAGAACAATTCAGACGTTAGAAGATATGCTTCGGGCTTGTATAGTTGATTTTGGGGGATCATGGGATAAACATCTACCTTTGATAGAATTCGCCTACAACAACAGTTATCATGCCAGCATTCAGGCGGCTCCGTTTGAAGTATTGTATGGTAGAAAATGCCGAACGCCTTTGTGTTGGAATGAAGTGGGGGAGAAGCAATTGGCAGGGCCAGAAATAGTACAGTTGACGGCAGATAAGATTACTCAGATTCGGGATAGATTGAAAACGGCACAAGACAGACAGAAAAGTTATGCAGATCGACGCCGAAAACCTTTAGAATTTCAGGTTGGGGATTTTGTGATGTTAAAAGTTTCGCCTTGGAAAGGAGTCATACGTTTTGGGAAGCAAGGTAAACTCAGTCCGCGTTATATTGGGCCATTTGAAATTACGGAAAGAATTGGTGAAGTAGCTTACAGATTGAATCTTCCGCCAGCATTAAGCAGAATTCACAACGCGTTCCATGTATCGAATTTTCGAAAGTGTTTGGTGACATCAGATCAGGCAGTCTCTCTACCGGATATTCAGGTTGATGAAAAGCTAAACTATGTGGAGGAACCGGAAGCAATAGTTGATCACAAGGTTAAAGTATTAAGGAATAAGGAGATTAGGCAGGTAAAGGTTTAGTGGAAACATCATCGAGGTCAGGATGCGACGTGGGAATCAGAATCGGAGATGAGAGCCAAATACCCTCATCTTTTCGTTTAATCGAATTCCGGGACGGAATTCTTTTAAGGGGGAGATGTTGTAATAACCAAGTATTTTATCTAAGTTAAATTTGGAAATTTATAAGTCTTTATATTAGTATTTTATGGAATTAGGAGATAAGGGATAAGTTTTAATTTTATAATAAAGGTTTAGGGTTATGTTTTGCCAACTAGGGTAAGTTTGAGGTGTTATTGGTCTTTTTGCCCAAACCCTTCCTCCACCGCCACATTTCTGTTGAGACACCAGGAGGTGTCAATCTTAGGCTTAATTAGAAAAAAATCAAATAAATATCTAAAACCTATGTGTGTGTGTGTGTTTATCGATTGAGAGAAAAGAGAAAGAGAAAGAGAGAAAGACATAGAAAGATCAAGAAGAAGAAGTGTTTTCTATAATACTACAGCTGGGTTTAGGATTCAGATCCAGGAGACAAAGGTAATAATTCTTGCAAACTTTTCCTTTTATATGTATTAGTTCCTTAAAGTTTTACTAGGAGTTTTAGAAGTGGGTTTTGGTGATTTTAGGAAGATATGTTAATTTTGGGTTTGGGATAGTGTTCTAAAGGTAATATAAAACATATCTGCAAAGTTACATAAACCTGCATAGAGTAAAACTGTAAACATCTGGGTTTTAGGATGAATCAGTGAACCGTGACATTCATCGAAGTCGCAATAGAGGACTGCGACATTCATCGAAGTCGCAATGGTCGATTGCGATTTGGACTTGAAGTCGCAATGGTCGTTTGCGACTTGGATTGGAATCGCAGTAGTTGATTGTGATTTGGGTTTGGAATCGCAGTAGTTGATTGCGATTTGGGTTTGGAATCGCAGTAGTTGATTGCGATTTGGGTTTGGAATCGCAGTAGTTGATTGCGACTTAGGATGGAGTCGCAATAGTGTGTTGCGATTTCGGGGTGAAGTCGCAGTAAGAGGTTGCGACTTGGTACTGTTCATTGCGATTTTTATTATATTTTAATGGGTTGCGACTTTAGTCGAGGATTTCCTAAGTTCGGTTTTAAGAAGAAATACCTGTTATTTTGTGTGATTTCAGATTCTGTAAAGGGTGATCATACGTGATATTAACTTGGGAAGGCTTTTGCTGATAAACTAATCAGGTGAGTTTTACTTTAAAAAGTATATTTTACTGGAATGCCTTTTTGTGATTAACAAATGTTTGATAATGTGTATGAATATGTCATACGTGAGTAATTATAATATATTGAGATATTATAATTACGTGAGTATTATATGAAAATATAATACGTGGCCGGGCTTTGGACCGGTGTGTTAAATTGGCTCGCAACCAATTGTTATTGGCCATTGGTGGAGGGATAAGGTGGAATGGGACAGGTATGTTGTGTAAATTTTAGTTGGTATTAATTTACGTATGAAGTATATGTATTTATATGAAGGTGTGTATTTATATAAATGAATTTTAATGATTTTCAAATATCAGGGATTTACTCACTAGACCCTTAGGTCTAACCCTCATTTCTGTTTTCAAAATTTTGTATTCCAGGTGATGGTTCCAGTAAGAACAAGTAGATTGAGTACTTGTTGGCTAGCTTTTGTGAAGATTATCATTATGAAGTTAGGGATGCGTTTTGTGATTATAAAATAGATGATCAGTTGTTTTGTAATTTTAATTGAAAAGTTTGTACTGAATTTTATATTAGTCTGACTTTGGGGACCAAATGTGTAATGTGAATTATTTTGTTGAAACCATGTTATGAATTATATGTTATATGTATGTTTTGTTTTGCGGGATGTTACATCATCTTCCGTGTCAGCTTCAGTTCTGAATGCCATGACTTGGGAACAGTTCAAAGCAAAGATTCTGGAGGAATACTGTAACGAAACTGAAATGGATCGAATCGAGGAAGAGTTCCGGAATCTCAAGAAAGGCAATATGACTGTGAGAAAGTACACATAATCTTTTATGGAAAAGCTTAACTTGGTGGGGCATGTGGCTCCAAATGAAAACGATAGAGTTAAGGCTTATTTGAAGGGTCTACCGGCAGATATGATGACAAAGGTCCGAAGTTCGAGAGCTTCTACGTTAAGAGAAACTATTGAAGAAGCGAAAGTAATAGAAGAAATGTATGCTAAGGACAAAGAAGAGAAAGCACAAGTGGGAGAGAAAAGAAAAGGAGAAGTTCGATCGGGATCATCGTATGTATCAAAGCCCTTTTCTGATGGCCCGCATTTAGAGCCGCGTCAAGAACCGAATTGGTGTTCGAAATGTCGAAATAGGCATTTTGGTCCATGTTAGAGGACCACGTTTGAATGTTATAGGTGTGGGAAGAGTGGGCATTCTATGAATAATTGTCCTATTCGAGGATCTACGTGCTATGAATGCAAACAACCTGGCCATTACCGTCGGGATTGCCCAAAGTTGAAGAAGGAGGGAGATCAAAGTAAGAAAACAGATATTCCAAAGCCGATGGGCCGAGCGTATCATATGACAGCCGAGGAAGTTAAAGAATCAAGGGATATCGTTTCTGGTACATTCCTCGTTAACTCCATTCCTACGCCATGTTAACTATTGGTTGTGTCCAAATCGTTTGATTTCTAGTTAGTTATATCAGTTACGATTTTGATAAGAGGATAAGGATTTGATAATTATAAAATTACTCAAGGAGATTTGCAAAATTTTCAAGTTGGGGAGTGGGTAATGTTGAAAAGATATGAGATTTAATAATGTGAAGAATTGAGTTCCTATTCTTTCGGGATCTTTAATTGTGATTAAGTGATTGAAGAAAGATCAATTAGAAAGTGATGAATTAAAAAGAAGTGGATATGTCAAAGTGCTTATGTGACTTTAGAAACGGAGGAAGTCATGAGGAATATATATCCCCATTTTTTTGCTTGGTTTGATTTCGGGGACGAAATCATTTTCAAGTTGGGGAGTATTGTAACATCTCGAATTTTCGTTGTATTATTTTTGTGAATAATGTTAACCATAAGGGTTAAGTTTGTAATTTGGTTAAAGTAAAGTTAATTGGAGATATTAACTTGAGGGTTCATCATGTCATTCTTTAAAGTAGGAGGGTGTTTGGGAAATGAGTTATGACTCATCTGATTTAAAAAGGACGAGGTGTCACACAATTAGTCATTTAGTGACTAATTGTGTGTATGTGGAAGGATTTCGGTAAGCAGAGAAAGAGATCGAGAGAAAGAACGAAAGGGAGGAATAAGAGAAATAAGGAATATTGAAATTGTGGTAAAAAATTCTGTTTTATGCCACTGATTTCTTCTTATGGATAGAAATTAAGCTTGCAATTCATTTGTTCAGATTTGGTTTAAGCTAACAAAGTGATTTGGTGAAGAACACTGTGTGCAGAAACTTACCAGGTGAGTTTATTCAACTATCTTTAAAATTCAGCAATTAATGTTGAAATAGATGTGTAATATGTGTGTCTTAACATGTTAGAAGAACTTAATTGATTAGTAGATTGAACTGATTTTATGTTTTAAATCGATTTGAGGACTTGTTGAACGGATAGTACGCAAAACCTTGAAAGTCCCGGTACTTGAATGTCCCGGTAGTTGGAAGTCCCGGTAGAGGCAAATCCCGGTACTTATGAGTTCCGGTGAAGTCCCGGTACATGTGTTGACTACCGGGAGTTGGGGATATCGGGAGTTGGGGATATCAGGAGTTGGGGATACCGGGAAATGGATTTTGTTGCATACCGGGAATTGATTTTGGGCCGAACCGGTACTTGGCCGAGACCGGAACTTGGTTTGAAATTCATACCGGGACTTGAGCTGGAAAACCATATCGGGAGTTGGATTATATATATACCGGAAGTTTGAGCCTCCCATGTGAGTACCGTAATTTAAAGAACAAAACTGGAAGTGGGTCTCACTAGTCCATGTTCCAAAAATTAATAATAAATGGAATTGGGCCTTAAATTACATTTAATGATTATTTTTGTTTGGTGGGCCTCAACTTTCAGTTTAGAATTAATTATGGATCTTGAATCTCAAATAGGATTTAATAATTAAGTATATTGATGGACCAAGTTTATTTTGGTAATTGGGCCATATTAGGAGAATTATGGATTTAGGATTAATCCATTTTGGTATTTTATTTTTATGTTTTTTTAATCCAATTATAGATGAGAATATGGTTTTATCTAGGATTCGATTTCGGTTAAATTAAGTTGCGAGTTCGGAATATGTTCCGATTATAATTTTCGAAAGGAAAACGGTTGGGATTAAAATACAATAAATTGTTGAATATTCTTAGGATTAAGAATATACGATGAGATATAGCGTGATGTGTTTCATACACATATGGTAGTAAGTGTAACGGATCCATAGACACTAGTTTGATATAAACACATGGAATTGATGTGAGTAATCGTAATTTTAGTGTGTATGTGTTAAATGAGGAATTGATGTGAGTAATCGTAATTCCCATTTATATGAATTAAGGAATTGATGTGAGTAATCATAATTCCCGAGTGTGTGTTAAATATGGAATTGATGTGAGTAATCGTAATTCCTATTTTGCATTATTGGGAAATCATGGGATTGATGTGAGTAATCGTAATTCCTGATTTCTAAGGAGGAATAGAAATTGACATGAGTAATTGTAATCCCTACTTCCTTTCTAATAAATAGGCATGTGTAATTGCGATTTATTAGATAAGAACATTGATCTAGAATATGGGATTGATTCGTAGTTGGCTCTGGTTTGTGGTAATATGACTTACCGAAGGTTAGTCATAGTTTTGAGTTTGGGTAGGTTCCCGTTGTTGAGATTGAGCACGTGTACGGTAAGATGGGTGAGAACAAGTTTGTTTTATCTATTGATATTTTGATTGTTAAATTTTAATTTGATTCGAATATTCTCACTAGGCGAAAGCCTAATGTTTCAAGTTGAATTTTCTTACCAGGTACAAGCTCTGGGAAGTAAGCGGGAATGAGAGAAGAGGACTATGGAAAAGATTCAAACTTAGAGATGACGGAGGATCTAGATATTATTTTGATGCTTTTGGGACAAAGGACTAGATAACTTAGTTAATCTAATTATGATGTATGATTAGATTAATAGGTTATTTGAGTTAGAGGCGTTATGTATATAAAACTTTTACATTTGATCCTCGGTTATAAAAGTTTGAAGTTTTGTGATCATAACTTGTGGAATTTTTAAGGTTTAAAATAGCCCTGTTTTTAGGGCGTTACAGTTTCTAGGGCTGACGTCGATCTATTGGCTGGAACGAGAAAGAAGTGTCGGCTAGGGTTTAGAGAGTTTAGACTTTGAAAGTTTGAACGATGGAATATTGAAATGGAAGACCGAAGGAGTTATGTTTAGACTTTAGTGGAATCATATTTAGGGGATGTTTACTTTTGACTTAATGGGCTTAACAACTGATTGGGCTTATTCGTACAAACGTTTTGACATGTTTACTTGCGGCTTAATGAAAAATAGATGGGCTTATTCGCTCCGTCCAAATACCTCACTTGTCCAGATTAAGCCCAAAATTTCCCTCCTTACCCTTGAATAAAAAAGCGCTCCTAAAAGAAAAAAAAACCCTAGTCGTCCTTTTCTCTCAACCCCCTCCATTCTCTACTCCTTCTTCATCAACCATTCTAGCCACAACTCTCCTCTTCATCTTCCCAATATCGTTCTTCTTCCTCTTCCCAATCACATTGATGTAGAATGACATAAATATTTTCCACTACGATGAGTTTAGGAGGTGTTACAGATAAAGGAGGCGCTTAAAATCGCAAAGGGTGATGCCTCTTCTCATAATGGAAAATGAGGGGCCATGGAAAAAGTTTCAACCTGAAGGGTAGAAATTTGCTCTTCATTTGGTGGTGGTTTATAGAAATTTGTTCTTCGATTTTTGTTTTATACCTTTTTACGTTTACTTTTTGTATGTTTATTATTAATTTTCATGGATTTATGATACTATGTTTTGATCTTCAAATAGTGTTTGAAACAACCTTATTCAATCTGAAGGGTAAATCGATCATTTACGTCATTCAGATAGTTCATTCAGGAAAACAAGTAAACAACACCATAGTTTTATCCGGACATAAAAATATATCCAGCCAGACAGATTTATCCATACAGAACTTAATAGAAAATTTGGTAAACAGACCCTTAGTTTTTTTTTTATTAACTTTTTAATTATTAATTATAATTAAATAATGATAATAAATTAAAAACAAGTCATAAATGAGTTACAAACAAGTTGTAAATGGGTTGAAAGCAGGTTGTAAATGAGTTGAAATCAGGTTGGAAACTGGTCGAAAATTTCAACCCAACCCAACTCATTTATTAACTGGGTTAGATAGGTTGACCCATTTAACTTAAATGAGTTGAAAATCTCAACCCAACCTGCTACTATTGGGTTGGGTTCGGGTTAGATCACTTTTTGCCACCCCTACATATTTGTATTAAAAATATTATATAAATTATATTTTTATTAATTAAATTGGTTTAACCAAAGAGTATCAAACTATCAATGCAATACTCATTGCTAATATAATTAATAAAAAATTATTTTATATAATATTTTTAATAGTAAATTGGCAAAAACAGAAAATTGACCCATAAAAAACACATGTTTGACTCCACACCTAATCCGAACCTCCATTTTCCTACCATCCTCCTCTATCTTCTATTCTTCCATACCTTGGGGTTTAGTATTGTCAATGGAGTTGTAGCCAGTTCTTAGGGTTTTAATTTCCAAAGTCCTTTTTCAAATTCATACCAAAATCTTTGCAAATGTCGTTTCTGACATTGAAAAGTCCATTTTTATCATCACATTCGTCTTCATCATCGTCTGTTCTTGCATCATGTCAAAGTAATCAGCTGCGATTGTGTTCTTCTTCGTCGCTTTATCTTCCTAGAAAGCGAACATTTAACCGTGGAAAATTGAGATGGAGAGCTGAGTCTCAACAGCAGGATTCTTCGAAAAACAGCAATAGTAGTGATTCACAACAACCTAACGGTTCCGTGGTAATTTTTTGTATAATTTCGTTCAGATTTTGAAATATCTCCTTGTTGTTGTTGTTAGCTGATAGCAAGTAATTACTGTATGCTATTTTTATTCATATGTGTATAGTTTTGATTTGTTTTTTTTAATCGAAGTTTGATATGAATTAAATGAGCCAAATTTTCTATAGGAAATGAGACTGAGATTGGTTACGGATATGAGGTCGAATTGTTGTGTAAGTTTGGAAAATTACATATTAAGTTTGTGGAAAACGATATCTTGAACAGCCGAGAAAAAACACTACCTGATTTCGGGTAAGGAAGGAAACCCATTGGGAAAGATGTCCAATTGAACTTACAAATCACATGGATTCATTCAATAATTGTTAGTTTGTGGAAACTAAAATTTACCAACCAAACAAAATGGAGAGAATGAGCATGTGAAGATACTTCCTAAGCTGGTGAAAACTGAAATGTTATAAATGCTAGACATATCAGGTGTACATTATTATCTCTTTTTTTGCTTTCGTGCAAGTAGTTTGGGGGGTGGGTTTTGAGGAGGTTATGAGAGGTTTGCTTTAGTGGTCAGACTTGTCCGTAAGTAATTTCCGGTATGTTTTGGGGTTTTGGGGAATATCATCTTGCTTTGTTTCTTTGAAAGAGCTTAATCTCTGATGCCACATAATTTTGTGAGGTTTGAGGACTGATGACATGTTTTTAGGATCAAACTATGATGATATATTTTAGGTGCATGCTCAAAAGGCTATTTGGGTATGGGACAATCTAATTAGGCATGCCACAATAAATTAGGTATGCATTTTAAAGACATGGTAGTATGAGACAGTAATCTATACTTATAACCATCCTCTACACTCTTTCAATGAGTAGGATATTATTATTATTATTATTGTAATAAAGTTTTTTCATTAGAAAGAGTCGGTTGCCTTAACAACTTGCTTGTTCATAATGGGTTGAAATCAATCCTAACCCTTCTGAATCAACTGCTACTAAGGGGTTGTTTGTTTACCTCTTAATAGTTCTATTAAGAGGCAACATTTGAATGGCTAAGAGGTGAATCTTGTTTGGCAAAAGAAAAGTATGCTTCTTAATGGTTCTAAAACCCTTTGAATGATTTTGTATTTTGTGCCTTTCTTAACCATTCAGCGCCCTAATTTCATTATGAACAATTACCAGACAACCATATTTCATTTTACACTATATCATAAGAGCCTCTTAATCATTCTGACCACTTAATCATCTTGCACCAAACCATTCAGCAACTGCCAAACAGCCTCTAAGTTGATTAGCTGAAAGCAAAAGTGAAGCATAACTTACTGGTAGTACCACCAAGGCACCAAGTACCTACTTTAACCCATACGAGACATGTGAAATAATCACAAAGTTTCCCCAAACTTCTCCATCACCAAGTCAGCCAAAGAGAATGAAATGTGATCGGAGGCTAGAAACATTGGCTAAAACAGTAAGATCAGAAGTCCCATTGCCAGAGATGATTGTTTCTTAAAGGGGCTTTGTCTCCTATATCACGAGATACGTTGAAACTGGAGATTTTATTAATAACGAACCATGAAAGAAGGACATGTCTTTACACATAGAAATTAAAGTCGTCTTCAAAAACGATCTTAGAGCTGTATCTTCAATTTAGATCCATTCTAGACTTACTTAAGCAGCACCTATATATGGAACTTTGAATAGTAAGTTATTAACTAGTAAAGAGATGGGGGATGCTTCTCAGTTCTCAGTTGTGGGAATTCTGTCCTCTGATGTTTTCAGTTATGGGTGTACTCTGTCTATTTCTTTCATTCTTAAAAATTGGCAAACAAAAAATAGCAAAGGGATGAACTGCATTTATATTACCCCTCAACTATGCTGTTAATAGCGTGCAATAGCGGTTATCAGTCATAAGCAAAATAGCGGTAGAAATTGTGGTTTCGAAAATAGCGGCGCAATTTAGCGCAATTTCACTGATATTTGGGTAAAATAGCAGTCAACAATACCGATATTCTCAGTTGAGCCTCTTTTGAATCTAATGCTTACATTTTTGTCCTTTTCTGGGATTTTATTTTGACTTAGGCTTCTATTTTGATTTGGGGCCTTATTTTATTTTAATTAATGCATATAATATGTTAAGTTATGTATGCATACATATATATATATATATATATATATATATATTATAATTCTAAGAAATATTATATGAACCGCTATACCACCGCAATAACCGCTATTTCAAATATACCGCTATTTTGTATTTTGACCCTTCCTCCTCCTTTGTTTATACTTCCATGTTTTTAGCTGTTTCTTCATCCGCCGATTTGATTTCATGTGTTGTGAATGGAACATCATGATTAAGGACCTAGCAGAACCATGAGTATATTTCATTTAACTTTTAAGAAGATTTACTTTTTGATGAAATGTTCGTCATGCTGATGCTAAATATGGATTTCCTCGACTGTTAATGAAATTGGCAGACAAGCAGGAGGGATATTCTACTGGAGTATGTGAAAAATGTTCAGCCAGAATTTATGGAATTGTTTGTTAAAAGAGCTCCACAGCAGGTAATATGCTGTTTCCCGATATTGCATTGCTATGTGCTCTTTAAATAAACCACCATTCGTAATATTATTTCTTTTAGGTTGTAGATGCAATGCGGCAAACTGTAACAAACATGATCGGAACGCTACCCCCTCAGTTTTTTGCAGTAACAGTTACTACTGTAAGTATATACAATTTATGCATTTAGGCAAAGGTGAACTTTTTTCTTCACAAGTTGCTTGATTATAGGAATATATATATATATAGAGGCTCCGTAAAATGCAAACCTTGCATTTGTTGCACCCCCTTACAAACCAGTGTGCATATATGCAAAAACCAGTGTGCATATGTGCACAATGTGCATATACATATGTATATGCATACGTGCAAGAATATACATATAATTGACATACATTCATATGGGATAATCAGGCCCGGCCCAAGTACTGGGCGAGATGGGCCGTTGACCAGGGCATCACAGCCCAAGAGGGCATCAAAGCCCAGTACAAAAAGCTTAGTATAGGTTCAGTCCAGATTTTTTTGAAAAACAACCCTCGGTTTCTCTCCCACGACATCCACTGCTATCGAATACTCAAACGACTCCCTCACTCTCAATGGCGCTCAATGGCAGTCGCAAGTTGCAACCTGTGCTCTCAACACCGGTGAGCAGCCAACCGCCATCTCCCTCGATTTTTCTCTCGATAATTCGATTGATGAGTGGTTTCCATCTGTTTTGCTTCACTCAGGTGTTTTCCTCACGATTCTTAGTTTCTTATGTATTATTTAACTATTTACTTGTCTATGTGTTGAATATTTGGTGATTTCCAATTGATTTTGCATATTTGGTCTTGAAATTGTTTGGACACATAAGTTTCATTGATGTTTCTAATCGGCTAATCTCCTAAATCAGTGTATAATCCTATAATGCTAAATTAGTTATTTCCAACTGATTTTGCATAGGTTGTTATAAGAGATTTTATTATTTTAATGGATACGAAGGGGGAGGAGAGTTGCTGTTTGGTTCGATCAATATTTTAATGTGTTTCTTGTGGTTTCTAATGGCTTCCAAATATGTATATGTTAACCTTTTGCCAGCAAGTGGAAGGAAGCTTTTTAATTGGTAGTACCAGCTCTTCCCATTAGTGTCTTGCTAATTTCTACACCATAGGCAGGTCAAAAGGGTCAATTCCCCCTAGTACTCCTTGCATTTCAGATGTAGTATTCTTTTTCTGGATTTTCATAAACTATGGTAAGTTTACACAGAAAAGGTAAAGTCAATAACTCAGAAGAAATTATATTGTGGTTAACCCAAAAACAACAACAATTGTATATACCGAACAAAATTTGATTCAATTCACAAGGAATCAAATGAAAATCATCAAGAATGTATACCCTACATTCCTTCAGTTTAACCAATTCTAATCCTTCAGATGAACAAATAGCCAATAAGAAACCTCAAATAGATCCCATATATTCTCACAATTTGAAATGTGTCAAACTGGGTTTACTTTATTATCAATTGCATCACATCCCGATGTGCTATTTCTACCAATTGATCATATTCTTTTCTTGGATTAGGGGCACATTTTTGACTCCTCGTCCAGGGCATCCAAAACCATAGGACCGGCCCTGGGGATAATGCATATATGCATATCAGATTATGCATATATGCACACTGGTTTGTAAGGGGGTGCAACAAATGCAAGGTTTGCATTTGATTTGTATCCTATATATATATATATATATATAGAGAGAGAGAGAGAGAGAGGGGGGGGGAGGTTCAAGGGAAAACCTCAAAAAATGGAAAACTGAGGAACACCCTGGTAGCCCTTCATCTGGACGGTATGCATTTGTGCATACAAGTAAATTAAGTTGTTTTTTGGTTTTTATGCACATGTTACAAATTACTTGTATGCACAAGTGCATATCGTCCAGATGAAGGGCTATGAGGGTATTCCTTAGTTTTCCACTTTTTTGAGGTTGTCCGCTGAACCTGACCCTATATATATATATTGGTTTAATCGTTTAAGTATCAAAGTTTTGTTCTATTTTTAATCTTATGGCATGCAATCAGGTTGCTGAGAATCTTGCGCAGCTCATGTACAGCGTTTTGATGACTGGGTATATGTTCAGGAATGCACAATATCGGTTGGAATTGCAACAAAGTTTGGAGCAAGTTGCACTTCCTGATACGTCACAGGAGAGAAAGGTGCTTTTTCAGTTTTTGGCATTTTACTAACTTTCATGTAACTGTGGAACAATATGCATGAAAGGTAGGAGACAAATTAATCACACCCATGCATTTCTCCCCTTACTAGTTAAATGAATTTATTATCATTTGGGCTGATAGAAAGGTAATCCTTCATAATAGAGCTATGCATAAACATGCAATTACAATTTTTATTGTTACCTACAGTGTTAGGGGCCGTTTACCAAACACTTGCCCGGGTAAGCACTTGTCAAGTCACATTACCTTACCGGATGAATATGGCAAAGACCAAGAGTCTTACCCGGTAATTGGGTGTTCATTTTTTAATCCTAACTGAATTGGGCGTTCATTTTCCTAAAGTTAAAAGGTTTTTGTCTCACTTTTGGACTCCGAATCAAGTTAGTAGTATTGATCATTAAGTTTTACTCTTGCAATATACAGGATGCACCAGATTATGCAGCAGGGACACAGAAAAAGGTGACGGGGGAAGTTATCAGGTGGAATAATGTTTCTGGTCCGGAGAAAATAGATGCAAACAAGTACATTGAGTTACTTGAAGCAGAAGTCGAGGAACTCAACCGTCAAGTAGAAAGAATATCGGCCAATGGATCAAATGAATTGTTGGATTATCTCAAGTCTCTTGAGCCCCAAAATCTTAAGGTTAGGAAGTTAATCGGTTAATAAAGTACTAATCTAATAAGTAATACAACGGTTTCAAACTAAGGGTTGGGTTCCGGTGAGAAGTTGAGGTTAACGTGAGAAGTGGTTATCAACCGTTGGATAAGAAATGAACACACATTAGGATGAGATGCACCAGATCAATTCCCTTCTAAGGCGTAATTCATGGGAGGGCATTTGGTCAAAAGCGATCAACGGTTCAGATCCACTTCTCACGCTTCTCACGTTAACCTCAACTTCTCACACAATCCTTCGCTTGTTGATCAAAGAACCCTCAGTTTCCGACACTCCTAAAAACTAAAAAACGGATATAAGGTCAGATTTAAGAAGACTTGTCTACTTGATGTATCATTATTGTGAATACTTTATATCATCTATCTAATTATAATATGATGCAGGATTTGACAAGTAGTGCTGGGGAGGATATCGTGGTTGCAATGAACACATTCATAAAACGTCTCTTGGCTGTTTCAGATCCTAGTGAAATGAAGGTTAGCATCATGTTATTTTTTTTTCTTCTTTCTGTTTCAACAGTTGTTAAGGGACAAAACAAATAACATGACCAATTTACACCTAATAAGTTGTTTATATATTTTGATTAATTATGTAGTTTATTAAATTATAATGAAATGAATATTTTTTATAACAAAATAGATTATTAGAAAGTTTTCATCCAAACGATTAAAGTGACACCAAAATAAAAAGTTTATGTTAAAATTGTGACGTATACCCTTTTCTTAACGGATATTCAACATGTTGAGATTGTTTTCGTGTGATTGTTCAGACAAGTGTGACGGAAACAAGCGCCCCAGAACTGGCGAAGCTGCTTTATTGGCTGATGGTGGTAGGATACAGTTTACGTAACATTGAAGTCCGTTTTGATATGGAACGAGTTCTTGGCAGTCCACCAAAACGTCAAGAGCTACCTCCCGCTGAAAACATCTGACAACTCAGAAACCATCCCCTTATTTGATTCCCGAGGATTCGTTTGTTTTGTTACAAAATATGACGATGAAATCACTGGACGTTTCAGAAGAGATTTCAACATTTTACAAAAAAATGGCAAGAAGATAGAAACCAGGTGATTTTTGTGTTTAAGAATTGTCATATTAGAATCATCTTATTGTTTAGTTGTAGCAACCATCTGAATGGCATTTCAAATCCCTTATATTTGAAGCATTGAAAGGTCTATAATACCCTTTTGGGATCCACTGCAATGAAAATTGGTCTTTTAGGACCTACAACTGGCTTTGGCTCATCTGACAATTTATTTTGTGTTTTATTAGGTTGTCTGACCTCGTTGATAGAATATTTGAGATCACCTAACAATTTATCATGACGCCTTTTGTATGGGACATTCTGTTTCCTGTCCTACGAAAATGGAGTATTGTTAAGTATTCTATTAGGTTGGTTGGTGGACGGTCCTAAGGTAGCGTTTGGTACGCAGACTGGATGGGACGGGACTGGAGGAGATAATTTTAATCTAGGCTACGTTGGAAAAAAGGGGGTATTTTAGTAATCTTATGTTTTAGTCCCATGTTGTTCCATCTATTTTGGTGGAACAAAAAATCTTAAGTTTTGTCCCATGAAAACTTGTTTTTGTCCTATGTTGTTCCATCTGATTTTTGTCCCATGGCATATCAAAATGGGACTATTTTTTTGTGTCGTCCTGTCCCATCCGGTCTACGTACCAAACGCACCCTAAGGATCAATTTTGTTGCAGTGATATCTGCTATTTGTCATTTGGATTTGATTCAAATGCGGTCGATCCTTGTTACCATGGCTCGAGACTGACTTGTGTAAGAGCGTTTCAAACATATTTTTCGAAATGGAGGGATTGGAATTTTGGGTGAGTTATTTTTTCTCCGATAGATTCTCCAAAATGAAGAAAGCAAGAGAGTGATTTTTTTTGAAATTTGGGGACTTTCTAAAAGTGACTACTATGAGAGATTTAAAAAAAATTACGTTCCTAGTGATTAAGAAACTCTAGAATTGGATGTTTAGGAGAGATGATATTTTCTTAAATGTATGAAATATGTTAATAATACAATTAAAGTTATAATCTCCAAAACAGAGAAAGCTGTTAGGGTGCGTTTGATAGGCAGACAAGATAGAACAGAACGGGATAGGACAGGAGTTCTGCGTTTGGTAGACAGAATTGGACAAAACAGATAACATTAGATAAAATACAAATAAATAAAATTTAAAGAATGCATAAAATATAAAATAGAATGTGTATTTGATGTTTTAGAAGAGAAATAGATTTTATTTTGAGATTATATTGGTAAAACATAAGTCTGTTCCAGCTTGTTCCATGGGTAGGGGTGGAACATGTCTGTTCCAGCTTGTTCCACATAAAAGTCCTACCAAACATGGGACAGTGATCTCTGTTCTGTCATGTATACCAAACGCACCCTTAAAGTTGAATATAATTTCTTTTAAAATATACCAAATTTTGATTCTCCATTTTGGAGAGATTTGGAGAATCTAATTTTTGCGGAGTCAAAGCTCATGACTGTCTTTTGTTTCCTCTAAGACTCTTGTTCATGGTCGACGAGAACTATATGATTTACAAGTGATTTACGAATGTTATATGTTTAACAAGAATTTGTTACGATTATAACGCTTTTTTATTGTGCACATTTACTTTAAAACGGAGGTACTATTTCGTGCATTTGGCCCGAGAAAATACACACAAGAAGAGATACAAAAGACACAGGAAGAGATGTGACTGCATTGTGATTCCACATGCAACACTTTATAAACATCACTAGAACACACCAAAACAGTGCCTAAACTTGATGGTTAGTTCAACTGATAAATAAAAAGTTACGCATTGAAACTCTTTCGCTAGCTCTCTCCCCAAGCTTCTTGGGGATTTTCTTAACTGTTATTTTCATGGTCCCATGAGATTTTCTTGATCGATATCTTTAGGGCCTCAATGGAATTAGTCGAGAGCACAAAAGCTAACTCAAAAGCCCACAATTTCCAAAAACAATGCCTCCTTGGGACCGGTTCAGAGTCGCAACAATATTGTCCTCTTTGGGTGCGTTTGGTACGCAGACAAGATAGAACAGAACAGAATGGGACAAGACAGAACAGGACAGAATAGTTGTTCAACGTTTGGTAGACAGAACATAACATTAGACAAAATACAAATAAATAAAATTTAAAGAATGAATAAAATATAAAATATAACATGTATTTGATGTTTTAGAAGAGAATTTTATTTTATTTTGAGGTTATACCGGTAAAACATAAGTCTGTTCCACCTTGTTCCATGGGGTGGGGGTGGAACAGGCCTGTTCCACCTTGTTCCACTCTGTTCTACATAAAAGTTCTGCCAAACATGAGACAGTGATCTCTGTTCTGTTCTGTCCTGTCCAGTGTACCAAACGCAACCTTAGGTTCTTCGTTGTCGGCATGGTCCTTGCGACACCAATACGATACCAGGTCTTATCCCTATTCTGTGTAATATTTTTCAAAGTCTTCCTTTTGGTATCTCAAACTTTGGCAGTTTACATATGATCATGAAAATGCAATGTATTTTGGTCTGATTCCTATTTTGTATAATGTTCTATTTTCATGCAATTTGCGCATACAGAACCGAACGACTTTGAACAAAACTCAAACTTCTTGAACTGAAACTTCATTAAAATTATTGAAAAAAAGACGATGCCAATTGGCGATCATACATAACTAACCATGAAGACGTTCATCCCGAATGCACAGACTACCTTTGCTCAAAGCGCCTCCTTCGTGAAATCATTGACATGTAGAATTCCAATTTGCACAAGAATGTGCACTAATCTTACAAGTAGAAAATACCAAAAACTCGGCACAAGATAAGTTTAAATCAGAATGATGTTCTAGAAAGAGATCCGCGAACAAGATGCAACTACAATCAAGACAAATGAAGACTCATCAATTTATATATGCAAGTATGAAGTATATGTGCATTGAGCATAGGGGTGGGTTCCGGTGAGAAGTTGAGGTTAAGATGAGAAGTGGTAATCAACCATTGGATGAGAAATGGATGCACATTAGGATGAGATACCAGATCGATTGCCTTCTAAAGCGCAATTCATGGGAGGGTATTTGATTAAAAGTGATCCAACGGTTCAGATCCACTTCTCACGCTTCTCAAGTTAACCTCAACTTCTCACACGATCCTTCGCCTATATATAAATTTCCTTATTCTAACCTTAAGATGAAGATGAATCTGCTACTGGTGTCTTGGTGGCTGAAGCAGTAGAAGCTGCAGCTGATGGCAGCACATATATTCGTGCTTTCTTCAGAATCTCTGCAACAACCCAGTTCTTCCTCTTGCTCAATGGCCTTGAAGGATCCAATCTAACCTGGAATAAGAAGTTTCATTCAGACATGTCAGAGCTATCCATGTAAATATAACAACGAACAAGAGTGCAGTTTCAAACATTAAAGGGTATCCGTAGACAGGCAAAGGATCATGTGAGAAGTTGAGGTTAACGTGAGAAGTGGATCTAAACCGTTGATCACTTTTAATCTCATGCCCTCCCATGAATTGCGCCTTAGAAGGGAATTGATCAGGTGCATCTTATCTCGGTGCATCTCATCCTAATGTGCGTCATTTCTCATCCAACGGTTGATAACCACTTCCAACGCTTCTCACGTTAACCTCAACTTCTCACCGGAACCCAACGCATGAACTCCATACGTTAATTTTCATTATCTCATTCCCTACATGTAAGGAGCTCGCTACAAAGAATCTACATTATTTTATTATATACATATGTACATCAGTTCATCGTCTCATGTTCTTATTTTGTTTTATTCAGAAATTTTATAAAAAAGTATTATTAAAATATTGTATATTTGTTAATGTAGAGAGCATAATTGGGATAACAATGTGTTGTTTTGCTCCTGACACTAACTTTCATGCATTTTTACTCTTTACATTAGCTTAAATGTCGAAAGTAAGATTGGAGATGCTCTAATTCAACACGGATAGTTTAGTAATTTACCAATCTCCTTGATTTTTGTTCCACATTTTTAGGTGAACAAAAAAACGCATTTTTAATAGTGCTAGGGCTCTGGAACATGAATAGCATTCTTCCTTTCTGTTACTGAAGGCCAAATATATTAGTATATTCAAAGAGCTGAAATCGCTGTAACCACTCCATGTCTGTAACATCCCCAACCAACCGCACCAGATATTGTCCACTTTGTCTATACCTGGACTCATTGTTTTAAATCACGTCATATAGAGGAGGTATCCAGTCCCTTATAAGGCAACCTTTGTTCCCTTCCCCAACTGATGTGGGATCTCAAAATGTGAACTTTTCCCTACCTCCTTTGGCACTATGTTGTTAATATCGGTGATATATTGGATATCGGACATGGAGGAAATATCGGTGGTAAAATATCGGCTCCGATAATATCGGTGATATTTGCCGATATTGCAACGATTTTTTGACAAAAATATCGGTTTGATATACATATATTTTGGAGATGGGTTTTTTTGGGCCTTTATAAATGATTATTGGGCTTTTATGTATTTTACTTGAGCTTTTTTTAATGATAGTCAACTAGTCTAAGTTAGGTTTCCATTTTTCCATCGTTCTCTTCTACGGTTCTATCTATCGCTCGACGCCTTCTTCACAACCACCGGACCTATTGCTTGCAAATTGCAATTAGCTCGTTTATGAACACTTTTCCTATTTTGTTTTGTAGAACTTGTTTAAGTTGATGTTTTGATGTTAAAACTATATTTTTAATTAATGCATATGATATGTTTATGGATGCATACATGTATATTTATATATTATATAAGTCTAAGAAATATTATACGAACCGATATACCACCTATATATCCGCTATTTCAAATATCGGTCTTGACAGATATTTTGTATTTTGAATGCTGTAACAGCATAGCCCTGACATCCTTTTCTTCACAGGATCATCTCTTGGAATTGTCAAAAGTATATTGTCAAACGATTGGCCTTTTCAAGGACTCGAACAACAAACAAAAGTTGATCCAGGATCCACTCTCAAAATTCTTCCCGAAAAAGGTTTCTTTCACATTGTAAAGTGAAAATTAATCCCAACTTCTCTTTTCTAGCGTTACTTAAACATTAAATCTTCTTGTCCATCTCTTGACAATGAACTACCACAGGATATCCACATTTTAAATTTTATCAATCCTTGTGGGACCACACATGCACCTAGCATACACAATTGATGCCTTCATATTTTATTCTTGGTGTTTTTTGATAGTCCATCGTTACCAAAATCCCATAGAACATGCCCTACAACAATTTTAGACTTTGCAATGAGCATGGCTGTTAAAAGCACGCGTGAGGCGTGCTTAGGCTCATAAAGATCAAGGTCTTAGGCTTTTTTAAGGTCGATGCAAGACGTATTCATGAGGCTCACTAAGGCCATGCGCCTTGGCTGAGGTGCCTTGTGGGCCTAGGCGCGCCTCATACAGTTCTTAAATACCTAGTCAAACCCTAATATTAAATAAGCTTTCACATCTTCTCATCCCCTAACTTCTTAAAAAAGAGTTACCAAGTAGATGATATAAGTCAAACCATAAGCTTTAAATTTTAATACCCAATCATCAAAACTTCAAGCTTCCTTCTCTATAAATACCCATACCTTAAAACTTCTCCCTCATGGTTCATGCTTTAAATCCTTCTCCCTTATACCTCTATCGATTACTGATCCTTGCATTGGAGGCTTGTATGTTGCATATTTGGGTTGTGTATGACTCTGTGTGTGTTTGTGTATATATATCATGGTTTTAAAAAGCGTGTGAGGCGCCTCGAGGCGAGGCAGTCCAAAATCGCACCTGAGGCGGCGCCTCTCAATCCCCAGATGAGGCATACGCCTCGGTCGTCTGAGGCGGCGGTGAGGCGTACGCCTCAATACTGAGGCTAAATTATTTTAAAAAATGACTAAAACCTTCTCTATTTCTTTTTTGAAAACCTTGTTCTTCTCCGGTTCTCCTAAGCCCTATCTACTACTCGCCTATTGTCCTTCGTGAGTTCCAGTTTTCTTCCATTTTCTTTGCATTTTCTTCTTCGATTCTCTTCGATTCTCTTCGGTTCACATAATTATTATGTATATGTATCTACTGGATACACTTCTTTTATATTTAGTCTCTATTACTCTAAGTCACATTTCTACTCACACTTTGTTGATATTTAATATTTTTTTCGTAATGAGCTATAAGCATATTAATATATACATATATATATATATATATACATATACATACATGTGTATATATATATATATATGTTATGAATAGATAAATAATCTTTTTCTTTGCTAGTACATGTACATCTATATTTTGTGATTGAAAAAAGTATATGTAAATTCTTTTAGTAATTTAGCATGATATATATATAGTACTCAAGTGTCAAGTGTGTGTATATATTGCATTTATTTTTCCGAGCAGAAGATTGGTGTATATATATTTTGTGTAGTGTATGTATTTCCGCCTTGGGGCTTACGCCCCGGACCGCCTCGAGGCTTACACCTCGCCTCATTGAGGGTAAACCCCTTTGCGCCTCGAGCCTTTAACAACTTTGGCAATGAGGCAAGATCCCTAGTTCCTAAACCGCTCATAAACCGGCTCTAATTGCAAGATGTGATATTTTCCCAATCTCTCCATCCGTCTAGATTATGTACCCCAAATAATAAAAAACGTCCTTGTTGGTACCCACGTTGTTGATCGTGCTGCTATAGTGTATCACAGTTTGCGCTCATGAGACAAATAGAGCAGTCAAATCCGTGATTAGCAACATTATTGACCACTCAAGGACCGCATTTTGAACGCAAAATAGCAGCCGCATAACCGTTATTTGTAGATAGGCTCTTTTGGTGTTAAAAAGGTAATTTTGTGAGCTTTTATGTTGGACTTGCATTAGGGGTTTATTAATGCAACAATATTATGGCTTCATAATTCTTATTTTTTGGACTTGGACACCATTATTCTGATGTCTTTGGATATGGACACCATCACTTTAACCTCTGACTTTCACATTGTTCAATTAATTTTACTTGGACTTGGACATCCTTACTCCTGCTCGTTTCTTCTCGGTACTATTTAAGAATATGAAGGGGAACACTCCAAAATAACAAATAAGTCTCTGTTTGGGGGGAAATTTTGGATGGTTTACCATCATAGACCCATGCGCCAAACTTTTGAAGGCTTTTTAGTGCTTCTACTATGACTTATGGATAACCTCCATATGTGTGCTTGTGTGCATCAGAGGGCAATGCACATAATTTATATTGTGAATTAACTGAGTAAAGCTCTGATATTCATTTAAATATAACAGAATGATAACTCAATTAAATGTAACAGATTGGAAAAACAAATCATCTTGGTATACTCTAAACATGATGACTTACTATTGTTTGTCCATGTGTTGCAATAAGCAATACTTTTCTCAAAAACTAATAATTTATTTCTTCTCAAAATGATAACTAGTGAAGTTCTCAACTTGTAAATAAGGTTTTGGACTTTGTAGTCAAAGATGAAACCAAACCCTGCTCCTGCTTCAAAATGTAGGTTTCAAACAAACAACTTTCTGCTTAAGGTATGTTGCTACACTGTACATTTGATATAATTTCCAAAACACAAACAACTGTACCAACTCTGAGGCTGAAATTTATCAGGATTGAAGCACAATGTTCAAAATTTGCAAATATTTTTGCTAAATGCATCCTTACCTACTTACGAATTGACATGATTCTGACATAAATAGTGGTGCTTATAACAACAACCTAACTTTAAATGTCACCTTTTGCGTTTTTCTTCTTCTTTCTTTTGTGAATACAGTTACAGTAACAAATAGAACTTGAAATTTTAGAAGTGGCTATTTGCAGAACAGGATTTATTCATAACAAATAAGAAGAAAACGTACTCGATCGCCAATATTGCACTGATTTTGTTCGTCATGTGCCATGAACTTGGAGGTGCGCTTGACGTAGCGATTGTAGAGTTTGTTATGGAATAGTCTGTCGACGGCGACCACCACCGATTTCTGCATTTTGTTCGACACCACCTTTCCAACCACTGATTTCATCTTGTTCACGCGAATGAACCTTCTCAATTTCTCAAAGCTCGTGTCAGCGTATAAACCTAAAACCCTAACCAGTGCTCTATTGCTCTCGTTTAGAAAAAACGCCAAATGACGGCTAGTCTGTTCATTTACACATGTCATCCCTGAATTATATCTAATATCCATATTTAGCCCTTAGGTTTAATATGTATGCCATTTTAGTCCTTTCACCTTTGAATATCAAAACCTTTCGGATAAAATAAAACCAACAGAAGTGTTTCCGGTATATCTCGAAATATAATTTTGGGAGCTTAACCCAATTAGGGAACATAAACTCCCGGATTTGTGAGATTTGTAAAACAACACAAGTGTTTCTCAACTACGGAAATGAATCTGGAAGCCTTCAACTGAAGCAATGGTTTCTCGACCATGGAAACAAATCTAGAAGGCCTCAAAAGTTCCTTCGACGAATCACAAATTTGTTTACAAATTTTTTGTTCGAGATGGCTTGGTGGTTTAAGGATGAAGTATGTAGGCAATTCAAGATTAGTGGTCGATGTGGTGGGGTTTGTTGGAGATGGAACATATAGGTAGAGGGGTGGTGCTCGATATCGGTGATGACTGTCGGATAAGAGGCAGCCAGGCAGGGCACCATAGGTTTTGTCTGAGAAGAGGTAGGGATGTTCGTGTTACAAAAAGGTGGTCCATGTGTGTTTACAAATGTGTATTGTATATTATAAAGCATTTGAAACAAAGTCTTCAAAACCATGTGCATCAAATATTGTTTATTGATGCATATTACTTAAAATTCAACATTACGAGTAAATGATGCATGAATATAACTTGTTAAAGCTGTATGTTTAAATTCATATAACCAACTCATAAACATAATCAAAACAAGATAAATATTTTATTTTAATTATAAATAATCTAAAATATAATTAAGATAATCATTGAGTTCTAACTGAAAACTTAATTATTATCTTTATGGAAAAACATTACATTGTTAAACATAAAATATATGTTATCGTTATTAAACATAAATTAAATTATAAAAAATGAATTGAACAAATTATACAAAAAACAATAACTTTTTAATTGTTAATCGGATAATAATATCCATATGCATTTTTGTAATTTTTATGGGGTCTTCAAATTTATATTTTATTCAAATATAAAAACATTAATGTTTTCTCAAAACTACACAAATCTATATTATTAAATCAACAAAAACAAATAATAAAATAAAACATTTTAATGATCGTTAGATGAAGTAACCAAAACCGATTATTTTTCAAATCACAATAATTATCTTGTAATTTTAAAACCGTATGGATAAAAAATGTTAATTTCAACAAACCACATGAACTATATTTGTGGCGTACTCCTTTATTTAACCAATTTATTTTACATGGTAATTTTAAATAAGTAAATTACAATATTGGTCCCTCAAGTATGTCATTTACTACATAGGTGATTCTTTTTTTCTTCGTTTGCAAAAGAACCCTCCATGTATGCATTTTGTTACAAATTTGGTATTGCTCGTTGTCTCCGTTAAGCACAAGGACAAAATGGTCAGTTTACCATTTTGATTTATTTTATGATTATTTAACTGTTTTAAATTTCAATTTTCTGTATTTTAACATTTTCTTAATCACAGGGACCAAATATGGAACTCGGCCTTTACCTCTGGAAACCATCCCGTAATCTAATATTTAGAAACAGACCTCTCCCACCTCTGACCTCACTTTTCCTTCTCAAATGGCAACTAGTCAGAGGTGGGAGAGGTCAAACTTCTGCATTTGGTGCCTTACTCTAACATCAATCGTTTTTCCTTTACATATGGCCGCCATCATACCTCCACCTTTTATCCTCTTCTACTTCGATCATATAGAAAACAACATCATGGACCATATCCACAACTTTCGTGAAAGGAACCAATCGTCGAACCTAAATCTTAAGTCACACCCACCTAGAATCCAGATCTGAAAGCATCGTGATAGTGCTTCGTGGAAGAAACCAAACATCAAACCCATATGATTGATTAATCGATTTCAGAGGCAGGGTTTTTGATTTTTTTTTTGATTTTTTGAGTTAGGGTTCTGGATCGATCTTGATTTTCAGTTAGGATTTTGGATAATTGGATTGCTGCTGATTTTTCTGTTAGACTTTTGGACAATTGGATTGTTCTTAATTTTAAGCAAGGATTTTTTGTTAGAGTTATGATTCGTGGTTTTTCTTCACTTTAGTTTTTATGTGCAGTCCGATTCTGTCCTATCTGCATACCAAACGTTACCTTAAGGTGAAAAAGAAAGATTCAAAGAAAATAGAAAAAACTTAAAACATGAATCTATTATATATAATAACAATATACAATCTATATATATAATAAATGAGTAACTAGCATGCCACGTGTCGTCTTCTGGTGAGCCGACTTCATTGTATTCCCCCCTAAACATGTATCTGGACGCATTTACATTATAGGTTCAATCATCACACCCACATTCACTCCTCCTTAAATCTCTCATTAATTCAATTTTTAATATTTATACCTACATTTACTACCCTTATAATTACATATGTAGTTTACTTTTAATCTCTTACTTTTTTATTTTTCATTTTAGACTCTTATCATATAAACATAAATAGTGTATACGAACTAAAATGCATTAAAAAAAACATTTTTATTTTTTACAAATTATACCATTGTAATCGTTTCGTCAATATCTTCAAAATGAGCCCAATATTGAATATTTTTATATTTAATTATATTATTAAATATCATAAATATATACAAATTAATGTGTCGTGATTAAAGTTAACTTCAATTTGACTAATATTGAATATTTTAGATACATATGTACATATCCATACTTATAATAAATTCAAAAAAAAATTCCGTAATCCCAAAAAATACGGGATTTATTTCTAAGTTTAAATTCAAATTATTGATATAGCTTGATTTTTTAAATTCAATTTTATTATAGATTAATTAATGTTAATTATTCAGTTTTAATTCAAAAAAAATTACCCTTATTTCATCCCAAAAATAAACTTATTTTACCCATAATAAACGTATATCCTAAAAATAATCTTATTTTACCCCTAATAAAATTGAACTCTTCTCCTTCTCTGCTGCAAATTAATTGATCAATTTGCCTCTCCTCTCATCACTTGCTTCGTGCTCCTCTCACAGGTACAATCAAATTGAGTACTCAAATTTTGTGAAGATTCCTAATTGGAAAGTTAAATCTTGATATATATATATATATATATATATATATATATATATATATATCCACCTAAACCCATTTTCCACATTCTATTATCCAACAATCTTTTGTAGACCCCAAAAGATTCAAGGGTTTTTGTTTGTTTCTTTTGGTTGAGAAGACCCCTATTGGGGTTTCGCTGTACACAACAATCCAACTGAGGTGAGATACAATCAGAACCTTAATGTTTTTTGCTAAGAAAAAAGCTTTAAATTAAATGGGTTTCTTCTCAATGTTCATAACTGATTATTTTATGAATTTATGTTGTGTCAATTTCTTTCACGAAAAAACAATCAAAACTACTGTTTTTGGACCAATTTGGGGAATTGGGATTTGCCTGAAACTAATTTGGGTTTGTTTTATTTTTTGAAATCATCTTTTTTTTGGGTTGATTTTGATTTCTAAGAATCTTTTAGATTTTTACAATTTTACTATCTCTTTGGTAATCAAGCTCTATTTTATTGTTAATATGAACACGTTTTCATTTCTGTTGTTGGAGAATGTTGTTTTGATCCTTTTTTGCTACTAAACTATGAACAATTAAGATATGAGAGAAGAAGTCATATGACATCAGAATGAATTATGCAAATTAATTGATCAATTTACAGTAGATATTTACACCGCTGGGATTTGCACCAAGTTGCTGTTTAAATATGAGTTCGAACATTTTTCAAAAATATAAATATGCAGATTTTTTAGTATAGTATATTTAATTATTTATACTTTCTTAATAATGATTGTATTATTTCCTCTATTAGCTTATCACATTTTGGTACAACAATAAGTTAATCCAAACACTTTGTACTGTATATAACTTCTCAATTATAAATTTTTAATATTTATTCATATTTTTTATTAATTTTTTGCAAAACATTATTTGTGAAAACTACCTAAAACAAGGACATTTTGTAACCAGCTACAAAAAAAAACAACTCTAAAGGGAAAAAAGCTTAGAAAATAGCATCGTACTTTCGATGATTATTCATATATGTAAGCTAAGTTTTCTGATATGATTTAATTTTTTTAAATTACCATGTGTAATACACGGGTTCAAACCTAGTATAATAATACATAAATATAATTTTGAAACAACTAAATAATCATAAAATAAAAGAAAATTGGTAAATTGACCATTTTATCTTCGTACTTAATGGAGACAATAGACGACCGTTTGTCTAAGGGATCAAATCCGTAAAATTGCATACATAGAGGATTATTTTGTAATAAATTAAAAATAAAAGACCTAATTTACTCTGGTATTCATACAATTTCTAACCCGAGTAAAGTTCACTTTTGGTCCTTAAAGTATGTCAATTTCAACAGATTTCGTCCCTAAAGTTCATTTTTTGAGAAAAGACCCTGACCTATCATACTTTCTCTCACTTTTGGTCCAAAGGACTCACACCGTTTAAATCTTGCCGTTAGTACCCACACACGTGCATCTCACGTGAGGGCATTTTTGTCATTTTAAACATTTATGTTATTTTCTATTAAAAATAAAATTATATATATACATATTCATAGAAAATCAAAGACAAAGGGCCAAAACAGTAATTTTCTTTTTGATTTCAGGGCCAAAATGGCAGTTTTCTTCCGGTCATTTTGTCATCTACGGTCTTCTTCTCCGGCAATAACCCCTCTCCGGTCTTCTTCTCCGGCAATAACCCCATCTCCGGTCATCTTCTCCGGCTAAACCTCAATCACAAAAACTCAACCAAAATACAAATCCAAATCACCAACACTCAAGTCTCAACCTAAACCCCGTATCGTATTTAAAGCTTTAAAAAATACTTCAAAAATATATAAACAAAAACATTATTTTCTATGAACATCACCCAAAACAAGAACAAATGAAGAATAGATAACTCTAAAAAGCATTAAACAATCTTGAATCTAAAATCAAAACTCAAATAATTTATAAATTTATTCCGTGAACATAACCTTTAACCCAGACAATAAACATCAATATCTTATATCTTAAGAACAATTTCATTCATATACACAACTAAAATAGAAGTAAAAATCTATTACAACCAAATTATCATCTATCTAAACAAAAGAAGCAAAATCAGAAACATAAGTTACCGATTTGAGTGTCGGAAGAACACACCAGATCTCGACTGAGTGCTTGAAGAACATCACCGTCGACCACCGTCTACCACCCCTCCTTCACCCACTCCAAGCCCCTTGAGAGATAGAAAGATTTGAGAGACAGAGAAAGAGAGATCGAGATACAGAGAAAAGTGAAGATAGATTCGAATGTGTTACCGGAGGTATCACCGGAGGTGTCGCCGGAGGTATCACCGGTGGAGTCGCCGGTTTTTGGCCTGAGGTTTTGGTCCTTGGGTTTTCTTCCTGACCACTCATCAGGACAGAGAAATCGAGACAGAGAGAGAGAGAGACGGAGAAGAGAGACAGAGAGAGCGAGAGACATAGAAGATGACGGTGAGGGTGGGTGTCGTCGACGACCAGTCGCCGGAGGTGCGACGGCGGCGGGGTTTTCTTCCGGCGGCTGGGTTTTCTTCACTCATCATCAGGTTATCAGGTTATGTATATACAGACACATATATGTATTAGAGTAATTACATAATTGGTCCCTAATGTTTGAAGATTTTTGTAAAAACAAAAAAAAATAGAAATCATGTAAAATTGACAAAAATACCCTCACGTGAGATGCACGTGTGTGGGTACTAACGGCAAGATTTAAACGGTGTGAGTCCTTTGGACCAAAAGCGAGAGAAATATGATAGGTCAGGGTCTTTTCTCAAAAAATGAACTTTAAGGACGAAATCCGTTGAAATTGACATACTTTAAGGACCAAAAGTGAACTTTACTCTTTCTAACCCTGTATAATCCGCTCTCCCCTGTTACCCCTCATCCTGCGATCAAGATCCAGTTGCATACAAGAATCTAATCGTTCAATCGCAAGTTGCAACTGTGCAATCGATCAACACTTCAAGAGTTCAATCGTCAATCGCTCACAAAACTAGGTAAGCTAAGCTAACCTAGCGATAACAAACAATAGGGATTGATTGAGAAAGGGAATAGTATGAACTATGAAGCTCCTGTTTTTCTGTTATTTTTAGATACACATATAAACAATCTAGCACATGAGATACTACGAATATAGGAGAATTAGAGTCAACATCTTGTTTTTTTTGAAGTGTAGTGGTAGTATAATATTTCTGTTAGATATATGATTTTAGCCATATGTTAGTTAGATAGAGAGCCAGAATTTGGATTTTGGGTGATCTCTTTAAAAGTTATACTAATTAGTGATGTGGTGGAATATCCCATCCACCCAGGGTTCGATCCCAGGCGTCCTCAACATTGATAAGACATTTTAAGCTTCAAATTTGCCGGGATTAGTCCGGGCTGTGCCTGGTATATCCTTCCCAAAAAAGAAGTATAATTTGGTTCAATGTTATAGATATATAGTTTAATAAACTATAAAGATACAACCACAAGGGTTGTGGCGTATTGGTTAAGGGCTTAAGGCCCATGCGGGATGTGGTGGAATATCCTATTTGCCTAGGGTTCGAATCCGGTACACAACAATTGTGACTACTGATGTTTAATCAGGGCGGATGTCCAAATGATTAGTCTAGGCATAGCCTAGGACACCCTTCCTAAAAAAAAGATGCATTAGCCAAATATGTTGTTCGAACTCTTTGAGTCCTTAAACTACAATTTGGTATTCCCCTACTCTTAGCCTCCCTCAAACAACATTCTCAAAGCAAAATAAATTGAAAATAGTGAAACCAAATATAGTACATTGAGAAAAACCATGACTAAATTGGAAAAACTAATTTAATTTATTTCAAATCTTGGTTATAATGATTTCCAAAACCCTTGTTCTTTTCAAATATCAAAGCTTCTTACTTTTGTTTATTGTTTAAATTAAATAGACATGTGATGAAGGAGAGTAGGGAGCCCAAGTTTTCAACTAAATTTCTACTAATTAGCTATGTAATTTGTTCCCACAAAGTTGAGGGTGGTCCCTGGCTCACCCTGGACCAAGGGTGGCTCTGCCACTGACCCTGATTTGATTGAAATAGATCTGTTGGCCAACTTGTTAGATATCCATCTGTTCAATTGCTGCTGCTGGTAAACTAGTTATGTTGTTTTATCATGTGTTAGGTAACTGTTAAGGGGTTGGGTTCACGTGAGACCGGCCTGTTTTCGTGAGACCACAAAATAACACTGAAAACTTCACAGCAACACATTGTGAAGGTACAGAAAACACCGAAAGTGTTATTTATGTGGTCTCACGGGTCTCACGAAAACAGCTTGGTCTGACATGATCCCAAGTCAACTGATAAATGGTAAACTATTTATGCCTTCCCAGTAAAGCCGAATTACTAGACATGAGATGCATTTCCAATGAGTTGCTACGTATAAATCATTGATATGCACCTTATACGTTGAAATGATATAATTTAATTTTTAAAACATCTTAAAACATGCCTTCCCCACATACTTTATACAAATTAAAGTTAAGCATCTCTCTATTGCTTCAAGCATTGACATATTGAGAGTATAACCGTTTCTTTTCACATAGTTAGGTATTTAAGGTATTCAGATTCATGTCATACTTACACTTGTGATTTTATAATCTTGATTTAGGTAGAGGATTTAATATTTCCGCTCCCAAACCTTGAAATGGGAGGTACAACGCCTACCGACTTTTGCTACAAATGTTAAATAGACTTGCTGGTGAGTTCCTATTCACAATCACAACTCACAACACTATAGTCTATAGGTGAGACTAGGGGTGTAAATAGTCGAGCTAAATAATTCCTGACCTTTTAATTAGCTATTTATTTAGGGTCCGTTTGGGTAAACGCTTATGGGGTGTCGTTTACCTTCCATGTGAGCATGACAAGGATCTAGAATCTTACCTGGTAAGACGGATAACAAAGACCGAGAATCTTACTAGTAAGCGCTTACCGGGTAAAAGACACTTACCAACAATCCATTTTGATGGCTGAGAATATTACCCGATGAGGTAAGTGAAGGTGGCGTTCTTGCCGGTAAGCACTTACCCTGTAAGTGTTTGATAAACTACCCCTTAGTAATATAGGCGAAGGATCGTGTGAGAAGTTGAGGTTAACGTGAGAAGCGTGTGAAGTGGATTTGAACCGTTGATCACTTTTAATCAAATGACCTCCCATGAATTGCGACTTAAAAGGGAATTGATCGGTGCATCTCATCTAATGTGCGTCTATTTCTCCTCCAACGGTTGATAACCACTTCTCACGCTTCTCACGTTAACCTCAACTTCTCACCGGAACCCAACCCTAGTAATATATAAGATATGATAATTAAAAAATTGGATACTATATTGATTGTTTTCCTTGATATAATTACTCAAAGGGATCAGAGACATTACCTCCATATTGAGAAAAAAAATTGTTGAACACGAATAATATTCAGTAACTGTATGATTTTTTGAATTTTTACAGTTTGAAGCTAAGAATGGCAAGAGTTATGGAGAAGTTCTTTATAACATCTACGTTGATGTGGGCGGCCCCGATTGCAATCTTGTACGCCTTCAATAACAATTTATTTCCCGGTAAGCTTCATATGAACTTTTCAATATTCATTTGGATAGATGATAGATCTTTAATTTATATTTCTTTCGGCCTTTTTTTCTCTAGAAAACTGAGTAGTAGGTTATTCGAGCTCGACTCGAAAAACTATTATTAGGCTCGAGCTCGATTAACTTTTTCAAAGTCTGGTTCGAGCTCGAGCTCGAAAATTTTCAATGTTTGAGATCAGCTTGATGCTTGTTTATGAGCTCAAACTTGAGATCAATTAACTTGTATATTTACTCTAGCTTGATGATTTTTATATTTTTTGATTATAAAATTTATAAACATATAAATATGTTGGACTCGAAAAAGTATATGCTCGAAATCTCGAATGGCTTGACTCAACTCGTAAAGTTTAATCGAGCTTTCAAACGAGTCGAGTCGAACATTGGTGTCATGGATTTCGACTCGTTAAGTTAACGAGCTTTAAGCTCAACTCATTTACAAAAAATAAACTTGTCTCATGTTTGGTGCAAGATTTGATCTGAGTAGGAAAAAAAAAAATCCCACCAAAATAGGCGGAACAAAAAGATTGGTAAATTACTAAACTACCCGTATCAAATTAAACCTTGAAACCACCCACAATTCTTTCATCTGCCTACCTCGCTCTCCCTCGTCCAGTCATGTCCGCGTACCAAACGCACCCTACATCACTAAGGCCTCTTATGTCTGATTCGTTAAGAGGTAAGGCCGTTCAGACTGTGTGTTTTTTCCAAAATTTTATAGCCACTTATGTCTTATTGTCCTCTTTTCTGATAAGAGGTAAACCAACCCCTTATTTGCATCTTATTGTTCCCAATGGATTAACCTTAATAGATAATTTCTGTCAATCAATCCACTAGGATTATAATAAAACTCAATTTACTATAATTAGGTGATTTCTAATTTAAATTTATATAATCTAAATATATTATTTATCTCCCAATCAATTAACCTTATTCATTTAAATGAATGCTAACTTTATAATTTAGATGTAAATTTCGTAATCATAATGAATAAATATGTGAAATTGTATAAACTTATATATAAATTCTAACACTATAATATTCTAATGGGTAAAATAGACAATCTAAACAAATTCAAACAACTATTACTTTACCAAAACAACAGTCTTATTGATTCAGACTTCAGCCCCCCCCCCCCCCCCCCTCTAATCAATCAGAAGGAAATAAGACTTCAGACTTCAGCACCTCTTAAAAAGCAAACACCATCTAAGTTACATTAATGACAACTGCAATGGTTAAAATGTTGAATCTCTTTAAATTCGATTTCAATTATCTTGTTTTTTTTTGGATTTCTTGAACAGGTATCGCTGACATGTCTCCATATTCCTTGACGCTTTTGAGCGGGTTTCTCGCGGTTGTATCCGTCAATATCGTAATTGCATTCTACATATATCTTGCTATGAGGGAGCCTTCAGAGAAACATGAGCCCGATCCCAAGTTTGTGTCGGAAGCTGAGGCGAGTGTTAAACATTTGGTACCAAACGGAACACCAGAAAGTTCACCAGCTCGTAAGAAAGAGGAATAAGAGTCATCGATTTGGTTGGTTTTGCACGCTCCCTTTAGGTTGTATTCGTACTAATTATTGTACATTTCTTTTTTTCATGCCGCGAATCTTAAATAGGAAATCGGTTCTTAGTAATTTCTTATCTAATTTCATTGCCCTTCGGGTGTTGTATGCAAGTTTTTAAGAGCTTTCGTGATATTTTTCGTTCTACCGTTTGGTTTGGAAATAGTTGTAAAATCGGTGTCCAGAAGCCTGGATTATTCATTGATTCGGAAAAACTGGCGGTCAAACGGGTCGTTGGGTTTGGTACGATATGATCGTTATTGAATGTGTTTGTCAAAACAAAGGAGTTTAGTATTTATCATCTGAAGGTGGTGTTTTGGAGGGATAAAATGTATGCTGACTTGATCTATGTTCCAAAGAGTAGAACGACTGTTTCTGTGAAGGTTTTCAAATTTCTAAAGAGTAAGGGGCCGTTTACGGGTAAGTGCTTACCGGTAAAATTCAACACTATCGTTTACTTTCGAGGTAAGATTTTAGTCCACCAAAATGGCATCGTATGTAACAATTTAGCCGGTAAGCACTAACCGTGGTAAGAGTCGTCGCACTCACTTATCGGGTAAGACTCTCGGTCCTTGCTTTCAACTCTCGGTCCTTGCTTCCGCTCTTACCAGGTAAGATTGGTCTTTGCCATATTCATCCGGTAAGCTAATGTGACTTGGTAAGCACTTACTCGGGTAAGCGTTTTGTAAACGGCCCCTAAGAGTTATTATTTCTGTAAAGTCTCAATATAAAAATACATTAACTACTAATATGAGATTACGTTTTGCAATGACCGGTGTTCGACTCCAGGTAGACCCGTTTCTGACATTTTTTAGGCCTTGGGCGAGATAAAAATATGGGTCCTCGATAACTACACTTTTTTTCCCAATATTTTGTATATATTATTAAAAATAACATTGAATTCAAGAAATATTAATTTATATAAAATCGTTTTTTCCGGTATTCCTAATGCGAGATCAATCAATAATTATTTCTAAATTACTATCATCTATTATATCATTTTACATAATCCGTTCCACCATCAAAGACATCTTATGATATGCCTTTAATATATAGATTGAAATCATTTGAGGTCACTATGTTGACCATTTGGAGTAACACTTTAAGTAAATCAACATAAATCAGTTGAATTTCCACATGTCACCTGATGTTAATAGTTTTCATCACCATTTTAATTTTTTATAGTTGAAACAAACTTTGCAAGAACTATCAATTCTATAATCAAAAGTCCATGTTGGTGTTATAGTTTAAAAATCTATTCTCGTTTTAAAGATAAGAGATTACGTAATAAGGAGTTTATAATTTATGAAAAAACGAAGAATATAGTTTTGAAATCCCGAATATAGATATAAGTCAGGTCGTCTCATATAGTTGGTAATTGTTTTCAATGATAAAGGATAACTAAGTTATCTCTCATACTTATCTGTTGTTGTTATTATCTTCTCATTTATCTCCCTAGCTGTTACTTTAGAATAGGTTGATCCTTGTAATCTCTCTGTATAAATACTTCCTCTGTCAATGAGAAATATTATTATTCTCAACATAATTCATCTCTCTATATGGTATCAGAGCACTGATCCCCACCTTCCTCAGCCATTCTCGTTCCTTCAGCTATCAACATCCCCATGGATTCTCATCACACCCTCCCAAACATCAACGACCCAACCAAACCGCTAGTCGTCGTGAAAGTTCATTCCGTGCAAAAACTTACGCCAACAACCTATCTCACATGGAAATCTCAGATTGAAGCCCTCCTCATAGGATATGACATGTTTCACTTTGTGGACGGATCACATCCACCACCCGCGAAGACCGTAACCAAGGATGACAAAACCTTGCCAAACCCAGCCTATACCTCTTGGTTTCGACAAGATAAGCTGCTGTTTGGTGCACTCGTTGGGACCCTATCGCCTACTCTCGGCCCCCTTGTCACTAGGGCCACAACAACCAAAGAAGCTTGGGACATCCTAGCCAACACATACGCCAATCCATCTCGTGGTCATGTCAAGCAACTAAAATCTCAACTCCGTAACATCACTAAAGGATCGCTCTCTATTGAAGACTTCATGCACAAGATCAAACGAACCGTAGACGAATTGGCACTCTTGGGCACCCACATATCTCAAGAAGATGTAACCGATCGTGTTCTAGACGGGCTTGATGAAAGTTACCAATCGGTCATCGATGCAGTTCATGCACATGACTCTCCGATCTCCTTCGAAGAACTCAATGAAAAGCTCATCAACAAAGAGCTTATGCTTGCGGCTCGAACAAAACCAGTTGAGTTTCCGGCTACGGCAAACCCTACCAACACCCGATGGAACAACAACCGTCATCCACCCTTCTCCGCCCCCAACAAACAGCCCTCCAACCACCCACCTAAGCACTTCAAACCATTCGAAGGGAAGTGCCAATGGTGCAATGAAAGAGGTCATGTTCTTGCTTATTGCCCAACGTTCAAGCAACTCCACCCTAGCATTCCTCTCCCACCACGTGGCAACCGAACCCGACCTCAAGCTCATGCAACCACTACCCACAATGCTTCTACTCCTCATGGCACACCGGGATGGCTTCTCGACAGCGGAGCAAGTCACCACGTCACCACCGATCTTGCCAATCTCTCGCTTCACACACCTTACAATGGGACAGATGAAATTGTCATTGGTGACGGGTCTGGACTTCCGATCACACACACCGGTTCTTCTCATCTCCTTGCCCCCTCTCACTCTTTTAAACTATCTAACATTCTTTGTGTTCCTTCCATGCATAAAAACATCATCTCTGTTCGACAATTCGGTCATGATAACAATGTCAATGTTGAATTCTCACCCTCCTCTTTTTATGTCAAGGCACCTAGGTCAAACCAAAGATGGAGTCTACGAATGGCCCAAGTCTTTTCCTTTCCAACCTAAAGTCTACCAAACCACCAAGAATGTTGATTGGCACCATCGTCTTGGACACCCTTCCGCACCTATTTTAAAGCAATTACTATCTATGTTATCAATTTCTTTTACTCCGGACTCGCATTGTAATGCTTGTTTAATTAATAAAAGTCATAAACTCCCCTTTCGTTTATCTACCCTTACCATGTCTTCTCCTTTTGAAGTTATTTTTAGTGATGTTTGGTGCTCTCCTATTCACTTGGTTGATAACTTAAAATACTATGTAATCTTTGTTGATCATTACACAAAATATGTTTGGCTATACCCTATGAAAAACAAATCTGATACTGCCACCATCTTTCCCAAATTTAAAGCCTTGGTGGAAAACAGGTTTAACACAAAAATCAAAACGCTTTACTCCGATAATGGTGGTGAATATATGAAACTTGCCTCCTATCTTGCTCACCATGGCATCACTCACCTCACCTCACCACCCCACACACCTTAACACAATGGGTATGCGGAGCGTCGTCATCGACACATAGTCGAGACGAGCCTAGCTCTTCTCACACACGCATCCATGCAGCTGGAATATTGGTCTTATGCCACTCTTACATCAACTTATCTTATCAATCGAATGCCAACTCCCACCCTCAACAACCAATCTCCCTATCAGAAACTATTTGGCACAACCCCTAACTACACCAATCTTCACAATTTTGGGTGCCTCTGTTATCCATGGCTACGGTCATACACTCCACATAAACTTGCCTCCAAGTCAATAGCGTGTGTCTTTCTTGGCTACTCACCCAGTCAACATGCTTTTCTCTGCCTTGATCCAACCACTCGTCGCCTCTATTCATCTCGACACGTAAGGTTTGTGGAAGACACCTACCCGTTTTCCCAAACCCATCCCACCATCCCCTTAACCAATACACAACTCGAAGAATGGCGCCCATTTGCGGTCGCCACCATACCAACCACCGCCCTACAACCACCCATACCGCCCTCCTCACCATCAACATCGATATCACCAACCCCCGAACCCACAACACCCCAACCAACTCCAACATCCGAACCTGCAACCCCCAACAACTAGCAGCACCAACACCCCCCCCCCTCCGCCACCCTATCCACCCCGCACCATCACCACACGAGCCACAAACAACATTTTTAAGCCCATCAACAAACTAAATCTCAATGCACAACTTCACCCAACTGAGCCAAGAACAGTCAATCAAGCCTTATCCGATCCGGCATGGAAAGAAGCTATGTCTACCCAATACAACGCTCTCATCAACAACGGCACATGGGAGTTGGTCCCCCCTCGTCGGCTCACAATCTAATAGGTTGCAAATGGGTTTTTCGGGTCAAGTATACCAAAGCGAGAACTGTTGAACGCTTAAAAGCTCGTCTTGTTGCCAAAGGGTTTCATCAACGCCCCGGTCTCGATTACACCGAAACATTCAACCCGGTCATTAAACCCACAACTGTGCGTCTCATCCTTACACTTGCCACCACTAATGGATGGCCATTACGACAACTTGATATCAATGACGCCTTCCTTCAAGGCACGCTCAAAGAAGACGTGTACATGGCTCAACCACCAGGTTTTGTGGATAAAACCAACCCGCATCATGTATGTCGGCTTAGAAAAGCAATCTACGGTCTAAAACAAGCACCCCGTGCTTGGTACACCGAACTTCGAACCTATCTTCTTGCCGTTGGCTTCACAAACTCGGTGATGGATACATCACTGTTCTTTACAAAAGGCACTAACTCCCCTATTTATATACTTGTGTACGTTGATGACATCATTGTTACAGGGTCATGCAAAACTACAGTATCCAACTTCATCACTAGTCTCGCCAACCGGTTCTCACTTAAAGATCTCGGTGAACTTGATTATTTTCTCGGTGTCGAAGTGCAAAGGTGCCCCCACGGCTTATTTCTATCTCAACGAAAATACATCGCTGACCTCCTTGACCGCGCCAAGATGACTGATTGTAAACCAGTTTCGTCCCCGCTTGACCTCAATGCCAAACTCACTCTCGACATGGGGACCACCCTCGACAATCCAACGGAATATCGAACCATCGTCGGTGCGCTCCAATATTTGGCTCTCACTCGGATCGATGTTGCTTTTGGCGTGAACAAACTCTCACAGTTCATGCATAAACCAACTACCGTACATCTTCAAGCCTTGAACCGTTTACTTCGATACCTTCACGGCATGATTGATCTTGGCCTCAACATATATTCCAACTCTCCGCTTCACCTTCATGCGTTCTCGGATGCCGACTGGACAGGTGATCGAGATGACTACATCTCCACTGGTGGTCTCATTGTTTACCTAGGTAAAATTCCCATCTCGTGGAGCTCGAAGAAACAAAAATCTGTATCTAGATCATCCACGGAGGCTGAATATCGGTGTGTTGCCCAAACTGCTGCCGAAATCGCCTGGGTCAAGCATCTTATGGGTGAGCTACACATTGGTTGTTCCAATACTCCGGTTATCTATTGTGACAATGTTGGAGCGACGAAACTTAGTGCCAACCCAGTTTTTCAGTCACGTATGAAACATCTTGGTGTTGACTACCACTTCATTCGTGAACGTGTACAAGCTGGCATTCTGCGAGTTGTCAATGTAGCCAATGAAGATCAACTGGCGGACGCCTTAACCAAACCATTACCGCGAAGTCGTTTGAAAATGATTCTACCCAAGATCGGACTTTCCCTTCGGCCGTCCACCTTGAGGGGCCATGATAAAGGATAACTAAGTTATCTCTCATACTTATCTGTTGTTGTTATTATCTCCTCATTTATCTATCTAGCTGTTACTTTAGAATATGTTGATCCTTGTAATCTCTCTGTATAAATACTTCCTCTATCAATGAGAAATATTATTCTTCTCAACATAATTCATCTCTCTATATTCAATAGGTAGGAGTTTTCTTAGTTAGTAACAAGTAATCTACTATATTCTAACACAAAAACAAAATTTTATGTGGATGTAATAATCAAGAGTATGTGGAAGATGAGTAATGGAGTATATATCAAGGTTTCTAGGCAAAAATAGTTTTTAGATATCTGTACTAGATAAAAGAACTTTAAGAAACAATAACCAAATGAAATATATTGTTCAATGTAATTAATTAATACATGTTTAAGCCCTAAATATAATGTTAAATTCTTTTTTGGTCTTATTATATACTAATCTTTTTTGTCTTTTCTATTTACAGTTTTGTAACTACTACTATATATATAGTACATAATTAGAAATTTTGGATCCCTATTTCCTTTGGGCCCTGGACGTGCGACGACCCTGACTCTAGGCACTATCTACGTGTCTTTGAGACAACATACGATGGAAAGGTTCTAGAAGTTTACGTCGTACTTTTTTTGCACAAGATTGTATTTTGCGAAAGTTAAAAGAAACAGTATGATTAAATGAAATCTTGAGCAAATTGGTTGCATATAATTCAGTTAAGAGAACAGATAAATACATCAAAATATAAAACAATTTGTATTGAATAAATGTTTTCCACAACTATTGCTACCACATTCACAACTACCATAACTTAATATTACTATTAAGGTGGTGTTTGGGATTGCTTATTTAAAACAATTTATGCTTATTTTTAAAAGTGTTTATCAACTTATGTCGTGATAAAATGGAGTTGGGGGTAAAAATGTAATTTGGACAAATAAGTTATAAGCAATTTCAAATAAGTTAGAATTGATTAACTTATCAAAAACAACTTATTTGTGGTGGGGAGAAGTAATAAGCATTTTTCTTTTTTTCAATCCGAACACTAAAAATAGCTTATCTGTGGTGAGGAAAAGCAATAGGCAAATAAGTCAAAAAAAAAAGCAATCCCAAACACCCTAAAGGGGTTGTTTGGTTCATTTTAAGAAAATGAGAATGAAAATGAAAATAGGAATATATTAGAATGGAAATAGGAATGACCATTGCATTGATGTTGTTTGATTAAACCAATATAATCAATAAAAAATTATTCTTTTTATAATATTTTTAATATAAATACGTGTCGTCTAACATGAAAAAAAAATATGTTCATTCACAACAAGAGATAACAAAAATATATGGGAAAAAAATTACTAAGCGGGAAAAAAAATTACATTCCCCTCGGTTTGGTCAGGAATGGAAATTAATAGGTTTTGAAGTAATGAAAAAAATTACTAAGCAGGAAAATAAATTCCATTCAAACCAAACCACGTTATTCATTATCATTCACATTCCTTACCCCCTCACTGCCCCAATCAAACACCCCATAAGTTTATCAATATAATATGGTACTTACAATTTAAGCAACAAATTATGAAATGTTATAAAAGGGTAATTTGGTCATTAATTGTTACTTTATTACATTTCTGAAGTCATAATCAACAAACCAAATAAACAGATTTTAATTTAATATCTGCCAACCAAGCCCACAATCAAACCATTAAAATCCAATCCAATTACTTCACAATTTCAATTCATTTGACAGTTCATTCTATGAACCAAATGCCACCTAACGATTAAGCCCAAAGAACTCCAGCTTAACCAGTTTGCCTGATTTGGGACCGGTTAACGTTTTTTCTTCTTAAGATTGGACCGAAACACGGACCCATGTAGGACCGACCAGTTAATTGGTTCGCTCATCTCTAGCTACATCCAAAACAATTCCAGCTGGAAGAGAGCAACTAATCAAGTAAAACACTAATAGGTGTTGTTTGTTTTTTAAGAGGTCTGAAGTCTAAAATCTGATTTTACATCTAAAAAGTAAAAGGTGGTGCTGAAGTCCGAAATCTGATAAACATCTTAATTGACTAAAAATATCATGTTTTAAAATTCCAACTTGAAAGAGACCACTATTTAATACCACACATTCATACCCATCAACCATGCGTGCAATTGAGGAGGTAGAAGGAACTGAACCCTTAAAAAAAGAAAAGGAATTAAGTGGATGGTGCACCTCTAAAAATTCAGAAGACATTAAGAGGTTTTCCGACTTTTTCCTAAAAATAAAACATTCTTAAATTTGAAAACCTCTTAATTTTAAGACTTAAGAGGTTTTAAGAGGTATTTTTTCAACTAATCAAGTAAAACACTATAACTCATTCAATTACAAACAATTCAGACATTCGGGCAAAAAATCTGAACGGGTAAAGACCGTCTAAAATTCGATAAATTTTGGAAAGGCATACAATGAACAAGAGAATATACAAAGCAAAACTTTTTGATCACAGCGAAAAACGCAATGTAATCAATCTGAACCAAAGCTTCATTCCAACAGTGTCGAACACCTATCTCCTCTTTTAACGAGCTTTTTCCACTCATGAGGAGGAACCGTTTGTACGGTCAAAGGAAGTCAAACGCCGGACATTGGGAACCAATGTTCGGGCCACTTGGGATATGATCGCTTAAATAGACTCATGCACACAGTGTCATTCTGCTGGAGGACACCGTTCAATAAGCACTTCATTGCACCTGGTAAAAATAATCAAAGTAAGAATTCAGCCATTCACCTACGGGGATGATTTGGGGCAAAAATCTAGCCAAAATAGAAAACGGTCAAATGGGTCAAACATGCAGAAAATCACCCCACCAAAGTGTACACAAATGCATACGACCCTAAAACCTTGCACAATTCTTTCACTCGCTGAGTGGGACATTGCGGAGTGGGATAAGACGTAACTGAGTGGGACAAAATCAAGGAATTGGGACAAAAATGGTAAAGTACTTGTGTCAAATTAAAACCCTAAAACCTTGCACAATTCTTTCACTCGCTTAATTTCGGTCAGCTATACATGGCTGTTTGGTAGATAGCTGTTTGATATAGAAAGTAACTTGGGGGCTGTTTACTTACAGCTTAATTAGCTTAATGGTCTGGACGGCTTATTCGCTCAGTCAGTCATACATGAGTGTTTCGAACTTGGGAAGAAAAAAAGGAAAGAAAAAGAAATGAATTTTTTTATTTTTGTTCCTGAAAGGAAAGGAAAGAAAATAGAACAAATTTTTCTTGAACGAGTCATAAAGGAAAGGAACGTCGCGTTTACAAATATACCCTTTTGTTTTGTCCATCGGTTTGATGGGTAATTTTGTAAAATTTACTTATCTTTTTAAGGGCCATCTTTTCTTTTCTTTCCTTCCGTTTCTTCCCACATTTGCAAAGAGTATCGTTAGGAAACTTATCATTTATTTTCCCTCCGATTCCTCCGTTTACTTTGTAAAAAAGGTTTCGAGAACTCACATAATTATTCAATAAACAAATGTCAACACCCGAAATAACATGATTTCAATAAGCAATAGTCTTATAAACACCATACCATGAGTACCAAGGGGCTCTTTAATGCGACCACGGCGACCCAATTTTGTCCAAACTTCCACAGGCTGCATACAACAAAAAATTAGCGTTTTGTTAGCCAAATTAAATCACCGGTGTATCATATCAACAACAAACTTTAGTGATGAAATTCCCAACCGCAAAAGAAAAGTACCTTGAACCACTTTACGTCCTCGGGATTATGAAACATATATCTTACTGCAGCTTTAGATTTTGAAACACGTTGAGGGTAACTGCATTATACACGATCAAATAGTAAGAAAATCGAGGTCCATCAACTATACAAGATGGAAACAAATTGGATAAGTGCATAAAAATGCAACGAAGTTTGCCCAAATTCCTATTTAGTGTAACAAATAATTTATTTTCTCAATCAATGTAATGAAGTTTCAAAAACTTCTATTTATTGTAAAAAAGTTTCTTGTTTTTTTACCTATTTTGACTGGTAACCTAATGATGTTGTAACATTTGATGATGTGGATGTCATGTTTATCATCCACTAAACGGTATCCACGTCATCAAATGTTACAACATCAGCAGGTTACCGATCAAAATGGGGTACAAAAAAACATTTTTAAAATTATGTACATCGATTGATAAAAACAATTCTTTGTTACACTAAATAAGAATTAAACCAAACTTTGTTATATTTTACTTATATATAAATATATATATATAGGGTTGGGTTCCGTTGAGAAGTTGAGGTTAACGTGAGAAACATGAGAAATGGATGCACAAGGATGGGATGCACCGAGATAAGATGCACCGGATCAATTCCCTTCTATGAGAGGGCATTTGATAAAAAGTGATCAACGGTAAATCCACTTCTCACGCTTCCCACGTTAACATCAACTTCTCACACGATCCTTCGCCTATATATATATATAAATAAATAATTGGAAATGCGAGGAGTTTCTTACCCAGTTAAAATGATTTTTTTAAGAATAATCTTATCAGGGTTGATACTATTTAACGAGCCAACAGCAGCGAGGGCAGGTGGGGAAGAATCGCCTCTACTCTTCAAAACGATCAGTGGAAGAGGAGGAAAAGAAATTGGAGCATATACTGAAGCGATGGAAAAACGTCCTGCATGAAGAAATCTTTCCATCTTGTGTTTGTCTGAATTAAAATTGTCAGATGCAAAAGTCGGCCTGCAAAATTTTAAAATCAGGTCCATCAAGATACGTATGGTAGTTGATACTAGAGATTAGAGATGGCCAAAATCGGTCCTGGCCCCAAATAGTAATCTCGTAACTGGTCCCGGTCCCGACCCAAATACGAAGGCCCAGTTAAGCTTTATAAGGCCCGGTTTGAGAACCGGTCCCGGGCCAGGCCCAAACTGGTCCCACTTAATTTTTTTTAAATCTATAATTAACTTGTAAAAAATATTTTTTTGAAGAATTTGGTGCATCACATAGACTAACAAATACGTTTTTATTTAAAAAATATACTTAAAAATACATTTAAAAAAATCGGGCCAGACTGGGCCTTGTTTTTGGATGAAAATCATAACCGGTTAAGGACCGTCGGACGGGTCTCATCTGGCCATCTCTACTAGAGATGCATACAAAACCCCGAAGCACCGAGCCCAAGGCCAGGCATAGGCCTAAAAGCCCGATCAGGCAATGTTTTTTTTGAAAGCCCAATTGGGCCTAGTTTCACCCCTGGGCCCCGGCTTTGTGTATCATATAGAGGAGATAAATGTTAGTATGTTACCTTGTGACAAACTGTCTGAAGCCAACATGAAATATTAGTTCTTCTTTGGCTTTTATGGGTTCACTGTATGTTTCATGTTTCTTTACCCTGTAGAAACAAATTCAAAACTCTAAATGAGTGAATAACCACAAAATCCCAAGAAACCACAAAATATTGTTTTAAAATGCTTAAAAAGTGTAAAAAAAGATTTGTTTAAACCAAACAGAAACTGATTAAAGATCGAGGTATATAAATATGACTAATGATATATGCATAATTGCTGATGTTTCTTTTTTATTTTGTTAAACTGCGTCCCCTTCCCTTTAATTGTTTTCCCATTTCATACTTTGTTCTCTATTTATAGTTATTGTATTCCCTCTGTCCCAAAATATCTGTCCACAATGAAAAAAACATATAGTTTTAAAAAAAAGTTTAATTATTACACTTCTTAAAAAACTAAATGACAATTTTACCCTTGGTAATAGATGAAATAATGAATTTCTCCATCTCACAATTAAGGGTAGAATTGGAAAGTAGACACTTGCTTTCTAAAGTGGACCGTTATTTTGGGACAAACTAACATAGAAATGTTGACACCTATTTTGGAACCACTTTTTTAGAATGTCACATATAGATTTCCTGTTTAGTGTACCGAACAATATTTTTTCTCGGTCTATGTAACAAAGTTTCAAATTTTCCTGTTTTGCACCCTTTTTACTGGTTTTTTCAAGTGTCAGTATCGGAACGTTCTGTCAATCGGGGAAGGTTTTTGGAACCTGTTGATCTTGTAACATCTGATGACGTGGATCCATTTACGAAAAAATTGACATTCACGTCACCAAATGTTACGTTAAATAGTAAATTTTTGAAACTTTGTTACATTTATTGAGAAAAATAATTCTTTGTTACATTAAATAAAAGAGTAAACTTCACTTTTGGTCCCAAACATTTGTCAATTATAATGGATATCATCCCTAAACTAACGAAACTCGGATTTGGTTCCTCACGTTTGTCATTTCACTTTGGTTTTGGTCCCTCCTCCCAAAGCCCGTTAACTTTTTCCGCTAAGTCCATTTAATGAGGGGTAATTTAGTCATTTCATTTGATTATTATATATTTATAATGCATGTGTGTGTGTGTGTTTATGCGAGTGTAGTGGGGCGGAGGTTGCATCTGGTGGTTAGTTGGTCGGAGGGAAGTTACAAATGAGGGTGGGGCGGCGGTGGGATTCACTAAACGGAAGAGAAACATCGGTTGGGAACATATATGTATTATAAATATATAATAATAAAACATAAACAAATATGATTTTTTCTATTTTTAATAAGATAAAAACAAAAAAGTTAATAGAAAACTAAGAAAAATTGTAAAATGACCATATTAGCCCTCATTTAAATGGACTTAACGGATAATGTTAACGAGCGTTAGAAAGAGGGACCAAAACCAAAGTGAAATGACTTACGTGAGGGACCTAATCTGAGTTTCGTTAGTTAAGAGACGATTTCCGTTAAAACTGACAAACGTTAGGGACCAAAGAGTGAAGTTTACTCCTAAATAAAATTCAAGACAAATTTCGTTGCATTTTTTCCTAAATAAAAAGAAAAAAGAACAAACATAAACAGAAAACTACAAAAGTAAACATACCTGAAGTGAAGAACAGAAATCTTCGATTCATGTTGCAAAAGACCACATGCAACAACTGGCATTGTTTTTACCAAAACGCAAAGTTTTGAAGCAATATGAAGCGGGACTTCTGCAATGTGAAGTTTGGCATAAGAATTTGCTGGTACACATTCATCTTCACTTCCTTGTTCCATCTCGAGAGCTTTAGAAAGAACGTGTTTCTGAGTTCTCGTGAAGTTATCGAATGCGAAAATCCGTGCATACTCTGGAGGTAGAGATTCCTGAAAACTCAAAAGAAGGTTTAAGCAAAAGCTAAAAAGCAAAGAGAATGATGGTGCTTAATTGTATTAAGCTTACCTTAGGATCCCATGAAGAAGTTCGAAATGATTTTAAGCCTCTGTATTTAGCAAATCGCTTTCTGGCAGGGACATCTACTGGAACATCGACTTCATCTGGGTACTCTGAAATGAAACAGCCCGATCGAGAACTGATGAGGTGGAGAACATAAAAAACGAACAATTTCCATAATCTGGTGCAGTAACTGGGTAGCCTGAAAGACTTGGGGGCTGTTTACTATTTTTTAACATTAAGCCCCTGTATGGGTTAAGGGGGTGTTTGTTTGCCTCTTAATAGTTCCATTAAGGGGCAACCTTTGAATCGCTAAGAGGTGAATCTTGTTTGGCAAAAAAAGGTCTGCCTCTTAATAGAATCCTCTGAATGATTTTGTATCTTGGGCAGCTTAACCCATTCAGTGCCCTAACTTCATTTTGCACTATACATAAGAGCCTCTTAATCATTCTGACCACTTAATCATCCTGCATCAAACCATTCAGCAACTGCTAGACAGCCCCTAAGTTGTCTGTCTGGATAAATCTCTATGTCTTAGGGATGGGAGACTGATGGGTTCGAGGGAAGCAAAGAGAGAGGGTTGGATTATTTCTGGGATTTCCGGTATTGATTTGATTAAAGTAGCTTAATGGGGACAAGTGAGGGGTCGTGGCTTATTACATAACCATTCAGCAACTACTAGACAGCCCCTAAGTTGTCTGTCTGGATAAATCTATATGTCTTAGGGATGGGAGACTGATGGGTTTGAGGGAAGCAAAGAGAGAGGGTTGGATTATTTCTGGGATTTCCGGTATTGATTTGAATAAAGTAGCTTAATGGGGACAAGTGAGGGGTCGTGGCTTATTACATATAGCCAGTTTAGCTTAATGGCTCAACGACTAAGCCGTAAAGAAACATGTATGACTGAGCGAATAATCCACCCATACCATTAAGCTCATTAAGATGCAAGTAAACAATTTATTGGATATGCTAAAGGAACTGAATTACTCCCGTTGTCCCAAAATAAATGTCCATGATGAAAAAGGCATAAAGTTTTAGAAATGTGTACTTATTAAACTTCGTTAACTAACTATATGTCAATTTCACCCTTAATAATAGAGAGAGTAATGAACTTCTAAATCTCATAATTAAGTGTATAATTGAAAAGTGGACACTAAATTTTGGACAACCTTAAAGTAGAAATGTAGACATTTATTTTGGGACGAAGGGAGTATATGTTTTCCTATGAAATTAAGAATCTAGCACATGCATACGTTTTTTATGTAGATAGATGAAGGCGTTGAAAAAGGATAATGTGTATATTGTTTGCAAAGCTATTATCATAAATTCTGAACATATTTTTCTTTAATAAAAAAATCAGCCCATACCCTCATCTTCAGCATGTGCCTCTTTTATTTTTCGGATATCTTCTTCTATCTGCTCCTTCGTCAAGTTGTCGTTATCCTGCAAATCAAGAAAAATGATTTCTTTTAGAGGATCCCAGCCCAGGAACCAATTATAGTACAAAATTTTAAAGACTAAATAACGGTTTTAATCCTTATGATTTGCTCAAATTTGCAATTTTTGTCCCTGTTTAGTAATTTTGGTTTTTGTCTATGTGATTTGTAACAAACCAAAGGGACGAAAATCGTAATTTACTCAATTTTAAAAAATAGCCATTATAAAAGTTAACTCAAGGTTCCGGGATTAGCATGAAAAACAAGTTAGCTGACCATTATTAATAATTTGGGATATTCGCAAAAATAGCCATTCACGGAAGCTCCACCTCACAAAATGGCCCATTTTTCACATTATCACAAAATCGCCGCACTTCAGGCAAATCCCAATCGCACAACCACTTTATTTTGCAGTATCTTTACCTTTTATTTCGGTGACCAACTTTTCGCAAAAAAAAACAAGTTTTGCAGAGTGGGCCCCACAAGAGTAAAAAGAAAATCTGAGAAGTGCGCTTCGCAAAAGAGGGGAATTTTGTGCTATTTATAAAAAGTAGACCATTTTCTGTGAGAGGCATCACCGAAAGGGGCTATTTTTATGAATAGCCTTTATGATTCATGTCCATATACAATATTTAATCGCTGTGCAGATAAAACCAACTTTATACTATGAAAATCACATATAAATCGCTAATCACCATGCACGTAATAAGAACACGATATGGAAAAAGAATTCATAAGATACCATCATAACAGAATCAGCTTCGGTTTCATCGTCAGAATCCCGAAGTTTTAGTGAAGCCTGATCATCCTCAAGATCAAATTTCCCAACATCATCTTGGCCAGCAATATCATATTCTCCTTCATCAACTACCATACCATTATCTGAACCACCATCACTGTCTGAACCAGATACATCAGAATCATCCAGAATCCAAGCAGCCTGCAAATTAAAATCATATACATTTATATATATATATATATATGGTCAGGTTCAAGGGAAAACCGCAAAAAAATGGAAAATTGAGGAACACCCTCGTAACCGTTCATCTGGACGGTATGCACATGTGCATACAAGAAAATTGTATGCACACGTGCATAGAAGTATGCACATGGAAAACCGCAAACATGGAAAACTGATGAACAACCTGGTAACTGTTCATCTAGACGGTATGCACATGTGCATAGAAGTAGTTTGTAACATGCACACGTGCATAAATTATAAAAACCAAAAAACAGCTTCAAATGTGCATACCGTCCAGATGAACGGTTAGCGGAGTGTTCCTCAGTTTTTCAAAAAAAAAAACGGAGTTTTCCTCTCTACCTGGCCCTATATATATAAATAGTTCATCCGGACGGTATGCACATGTGCATACAAGTAATTTGTAACATGCCCACGTGCATAAAAACCAACAAACAAGTTCAATTTCTTGTATGCACATGTACATACCGTCCAGATGAACGGTTAACATCATATGTATATATATACATGTATGTACATATATACGTATGTATCATGATAACATCAAAGCACAAACAATAAACTGACACTTCTCAGGATAAATACCTACCTGGTATTCAGATGTACCCCGAGGGAGAGACCGCTTTTTCTGTTTCTTTTTCCTCTGTTCTCTATCTGCTTCTGCCATCTCAGCCTCTGTTGGCCATGTCTATGTAAAACAAACGAAATGTGAACAACCAAAATCAGAACAAGAACAGTGTTTTCCTCAATCCAAATACAAAATAATTATAATTCAAAGAAAAGTTCACAAGTGAATATCTCTAAATAAAATTATAATTATTTTTTCTAAAATAGAGAACCAAAAGTGAATATCTCTAAATAAAATCATATTTTATTATATTATTGAAGTATTATATTGTTTTATCATCCTAATGCATATTTTTTAACAAAAAAAAATTTATGTAAAATTATAATAGTTAAATCTTATTGGTGGAAATGAATTAAAATATATTTCGCTTACCTCCCATCAAGTTTTAGAAAATTCTCTAAACACGGAAAATTTTCTTGGTTTTCCTATTTTAGAGAACAGTTTAGCAAATCTGTTGGGGCAAAATAGAAAACAAATTCTCCATTTTATCAAAGAAAGTGTTTCTTGAAATATTATTAACAGAAATTAGAAAGATTACGAAGTAGTCCGTAGAAATTACCTGTTCCCCTTCGAGGGGATTGGGTACATTTTCAACAAGCAAAGGCTCTTGCTTCAAAGGATCTGGGAGTAAAGTTCTGATGACCTGTAAATATTGCATTTGGAAGTACATGACTAAACAATATCGTTGGCAAGTTTGCACATATTAAAAAAAACAGAATTAATCAATAAGGGTGCGATTGGTATCTAGACAGAATAGGAGTTAGGACATAACAACTTTCAGCGTTTAGTAAGATAGAACATACAAAATGACCAATTTACCCCTAATGAGTTGTTTATAACTTTCAGCGTTTAGTAAGATAGAACATACAAAATGGCCAATTTACCCCTAATGAGTTGTTTATATATCATATATATTTTGATTAATTTATGTAATTTTTTAATTATAATATAAAAATAGTTTTTACAACAAAATATATCATTAGAAAGTATTCTATCAGAACGATTAAAATGACACCAAAATAAAAAAGTTTATGTAGTTTTCAATTTTTATTTTATACCTTATATATATAATAAATTACATAAGTTAAACCAAAATACAGAAACAGTATAAAAATAATATTTTGAGGATGGTAAATTCAAAGTTTAAAAACATAAAATACAATATATATATATATACATATAATTTAAAGAATGGATAAAATGTAAAGAGGGAGGCGTATTTGATATTTTAGAGAAGAATTAGGTTTTATTTTGAGGTTATATCGGTAAAATATAGATTTGTTCCACCTTGTTCCATGGAGTAGGGAACATGCCTTTTCCACTTTGTTCCACTCTGTAAGAATCTATTAACGAAAACTAAGTAAATCAAAAATTCATCAAGGAAAAGACTATTCACCTGTGAATCGTTTATTTCATCTGCATCCATGAAGTCCCCTTCATTTTTCACATTTAATAAACAAGGATCCTTGAGAAGTTCAATCTTGGACATCTGAAAATCCCCAGCACCTGATACATGAACCTGAGGAAAGTAGATTTAAGCACTCAACCAAAAACAAAAGCCTACAAATGCAAGTAAATACTTAAATAAATAAATAAATACCAGCTGATTTACTGAAAGATTGCGAGCACGAAGATAACCCGTGACGAGAAGAGTACATTTTCCGGACCCATCGGCCACTATGTCAACCTATCATGATATTAAGAATATGAATAACATCAGGTATTTTTTCCCTCGTCTTTCACCAAACATATTGATCATGTTACGTAATTGTGAATTATTATCACTTTTCAGTTTGAAAATCACACAAGTATGTTGCAGTCTTGGTGATTTGGTTTTTAAGAAAATATCTGGATTAATCCGTAAAGTTTAATTTGGTTAAAACTCAAGGGTCTTAATGCAATCATGAAAAATTTGAAGGTTAGAGTTGGCAAAAGAACCATAAGGCTAAGGTAATTTCAGCACAAGCCATACAGCCACATGGAATTATGGGTGTTATTGATAATATCAAAAGATAGGAAACAGCGATATGACCATTTGGCTGAATTTAAAGTTGTCATATGCCTGGAGCAGCAATTATTTTCCGAATATCAGAGTCTTGGTTGAATAATTTGCTCATATTTACCACTATAAACTTAAAAATCTCACAAATGACTTTTGTTCCCATTAAAACATACACTTTACCTTTTGAGCCATAAGGTAAGGTCTTTGGGTACGCCAATGAGGTATCGTAGGCCTTTGCTCCTTATAAAGCGACATGAACTACAAAAAAGCCGTGTCAAATCAAGAGTTAGACCACATGAAAAGAACATTATGTGGTAGATATTCACATATGAATATACCTTGTGCAAGTCATCTTTTGTGTCTGCTGGGAAAAACTTGCAATCTTCGGGGAACTCAGAAGCAAGACTAGAAATGCATGTTTTCTTTAAATCGTTTCTCCTTTTTAAATCAGGAGGTAAATTCTAGAGTAAAGGCGGGTAAACAAAAGTTACTACCGTCAAGATAGACTAACCATTTTTTTACATACAATATTTTAAAAATAGAGGATTTCGGTAAGTACTTACTCGAAGAAAAACAGCAGAACTTGGTAAACCAAGAGACCTAAACACAGAGAGACACCGAGATCCAAATTCATCGATGTAATAATTGGAACTACCTTGCTCACTTGAACAGTTAGCAGAAGCCACAAAAGCGATCAAATCTGCAATCTATGAATGAAAATGCACAAAGGCATTAATTTAAGTTAACCAAAAAATGCATATACATACACATACAGAGGGGAGTTCAAATACAACCCCTCTAGATTATACAACCGATGCAACCCACCATCCATTTTTTTATGTTCTTTTTTTGGTTTTATTTTTAAATTTAAGGGTAAATGGTAGCCGTTGATGATCAATTGGACGCTCCTGATTTGGTTGTAAGGGTTGCATAATAACCCACTTTATATATATACACACACATATATAGGGAACCCTATATATATTCAAAGCATGAAAGGCAAGTACCTTGGCCATTTCCATGCACGCCATAAAATCACCATGAGGTGCTTCTAGGACCTATAGAAACAAGTAAAAATAAGATTGATCAAACTTTCGCCTTTAAGCTCAATTGTAACCTTCATCAAGCAAGTAACATAAAAAAGCGTAAAGATTTTATAATCTAAATTTTCCATTCCGATGTTTATGTACCAGATAAACAAACAAAATTAAAAATCTAATATCGAAAGTTAATCCACATTTTGCCACCAATTCCATGCATGACACATTGCCAAAATTTCCAGCAAAAAACAGATTTTATTATAATTTAATAAACAAAAACATAGTCAGCAGCTTAGAGGTGAAGTATTGCCCAGTATATTACCGTTGCTCTAAGCCTGTATTCGGATGATGCAACGGCTGGAAATAAAGTCTCATTCTTCTCATTTGACAGTAACGCCAAAAGATCCCCCGCTAGTGAACTTACATTTGTTGAAGCAGATAGACCAAATAAAACCTGTATGGAAACATATTTTAATTTCATATGGCAAAATACTTCCTCCATCGCAAAATAAGTGTCTACATTTCTATGTTAGTTTGTCCCAAAATAAGTGTCCACTTTAAAAAATCAGTGCTTAGCCTCTCCAACAGCTAAACTAAAATAGAAAAGGAGGGGGGGGGGGGGGGGGGGTTAGCACTTTTTTGCCCCAACAACTATGCCATCCTGTATGCAAAAATAGAGAAAAAAGGAGAGGAGATAAAAATATCCAAATTTGGAGAAATCTCTAAAACCCACTATTTAAAAACGAGAAATAATATTTTAATCTTTCCACGAACAAGAGGAATGGAAGTAAAATGTTTAAGAGATAATAAAATTTTATTAATTTATTGATTATTTTAATAATATAGTCAGTGCTACAATCTCTAACTCAGAATAGCTGTTGGAGTTGGAAGTGATTTTTTTAGAGAATTTGACTTTTAATACTTTATTTAAAAGAAAAATAAAATATAGCATAGCTGTGGGAGATGCTCTTAGTTTCAATTTCTACCCTTAATTATGAGATGCAGAAAAGTTATCCATCTATTATTAAGGGTAAATTTGTCAATTTATTTAATTAAAGAGTGTCATTATTATAACACATTTCTAAAAGTAAGTGCCAAGGAATTTATTTTGGGACAAAAGAAGTAAATGAAGATTCATATGGTGAATGAATTAAATTCCACATGAAATAAATACTCACAATAACACGGGGAGCACTAGATGTTCCACTGAAAGCCCTTTTTTCTTTCAAAAGAGCTGCTCTTTTCTGCTCTCTCATCTACATCATTCAAATCCAATAACATGTGGTTATGAGCAATTTCACATGATAACTAGTTAAAAATTAAAAGTATATATTGCACTCTAAGCAAAGGATCGTGTGAGAAGTTGAGTTAGCATGAGAAGGGGATCTGAACCCTTATCACTTTTAATCTCAAGCCCAACCATGAATCGCGTTTGATACGAGGATTGATACGGTGCATCTTGGTGCATCCCATCCTAATGTGCATCCAACAGTTGATAACCACTTCTAACGTTAACTCAACTTCTCACCGAAACCCAACCCTTGCAATGCCCGTATAATAATTAGCAGCCTCAAATACCGTCATTTTACTTTTACATGCTTTAATCTGAACTATGGTTCATCATAAGTCATAACCAACGGCAAGTATGAAACATGAAGAATACAAATTACCATTTTGTTACGTTGCAGTCGAGCAGCACGAGCCCCCTTCCCCGCATTGCGGTCAGGTTTGCTGATCTTGCTCTTATCTAAATTCCAGTAAAATAATCAAATACATATGGTAAATAAAATTGAAGACGGTTAATACAATAAAATCCTTGAATCATAATTATACCGCCTTTGCTCCGAAGGAGCAGCACTGCACTTTTATTCTTAATAGTCAAATGTAGTGGTTTCTAGATACAATGTTGATATGAATACATATTTAACATGTGTAGGATCCGGTCTAACAATAAGTTCATGGATTATGTCTCCCTTTGAAAAGAAGAAGGTATTTACTCCCTTCATTGAAAAACGAAAGAGCTGCACTATTGATTTCGGAGGTTGGATTGTTGCTTCAGCGTGCATAATAAGATATACACTTTAAAACTTGTTATATTACAACTTAAATATTTTTATATGGGTTTTAAAAAAATGGATTTTCTATGTTGTAACAAGATGGTGTTATTATTGAATTCAGGCCAACATTTTTAGTCATAAATCATGATTGAGTCTATAGTACTCACTCTGGAGCATAAATCCCAGTGTTAGGCCTTTACGAACAGGAAAGAAAGTGGGCTACATTTAGATTTCAGGGATGCACTTTACTTGAATTTGGAGCACCACAACTCTCATGAAAAGATCATGAAACCTGTGGTGATGTTAAAGTCTGCAATGGTATTTGAGCGAATCCCCTCAAAGCATATAACATGTTGAATTCGTGCATATCTTATATTATTATAAATGAGATTATGGTTATGAGTCGATGCTTTGACAAGAAATTGTTAACTTTAGGCTACGCAGTTCGTTAATGTGGCTCAGGTGTTACAACATCTTCCATGTGTTATAATTTATATTTAAATTTCACCTTAGTTTGGCAGATTTATCCAACATAATATAAAATCATTATCAATTGTGAAAGTAGCTCTGAGTTACATCCAAAGTCAAAGAACTTTGGAGCAAGTAGACTAATCACCTCTACTCCTCAAACCTATAAAGGAGCTAGACCATGATTTATACCTATCAATCTTAGTACACTATGAATTAAATTTGTTACTCCAACGTCAATAACAACACCAATGTTCCATTTGTTAAACTTGCTATAGCTTCAAAACCTATGTAAAAAAATTTGAAATTGAATCAACAATCCAAACTCCTAAATCAAGTGTGTAGCTCTGTTGTTTTTCCACAAGGGGAGTAAATACACAGAATGCAGAACTTGTTGCTATAATTTTAGCATAGATATTGTATTAAGATTTAGAAAAACAAGGCACGTAAACTGAGAAAATAACAAAAATCGAACCTTTAACAGATGTTTTGTGGATAGTACGAGATGCTTTTGAAGCAAAACGAGTCTTATGCGACTTGTTCACTTGAGATCGAGAACCACCCGCCATTACTGTTCGACCAGAGGAAGACGTTGAGGGGCAATAAACCCTAACTCTGGGATTTTAGAGTATGAAATACAAACGGTGTATGGTTTGTGAGAAAAATTAGGTAACCGGGATTGGGCTTGGGTCAGGGTAACCGAGGTCCGAAATCAAGGGTTAAACTTTTAAAGTATTAGCGAGAGGGTTATCGGGTTTGGGTTAGGTTTCTCTGGGCCTGGCCCAAATCCAATCTAATAAGTCGGTGCTCTCTTTTTTAAAATCATTATATATATATATATATATATATATATATATATTAAAGCAAAATCATAAGATGATTGCATGGCACCATCAGAATCAATAATTCATCAAATGGTGAATTGTGGTGGATTCTTCATTGTCCCACATTAGTGACAAAAGTAAAAAGTGCAAGTGACTATATAAAAGACAAGACATAGGTTGATGTTCATCCAAATTTTGATACATATTTTGGGTTAAATCTTTATATATATTAAAGCAAAACCTTAAAATGATAACATGGCACTATGAGAATCAGTGAATTGTGCTGGATTCTTCATTGTTCCACATTGGTTGTAAAAGTAAAAAGTTAGAAGTGCAAGTGACTATATAAAGAACAAGATATAGGTTGAATGTTCATCAAAATTTTGATCCATATTTTGGGTTAAATCATTATATATATATATATATATATATATATATATATATATATATATATATATATATATATATATATATATATATATATTAAAGCAAAACCTTAAGATGTTATATATATTAAAGAAAAACCTTAAGATGATTACATGGCACCATGAGAATTAAGAATTCATCAAATGGTGAATTGTGGTGGATTCTTCATTGTCCCACATTGGTGGCAAAAGTAAAAAGTTAGAATATTAAAATATTGTATTTATCTATTAAAACATTATTTCTTTCTCTAAATATTATTTTTCAAAGATTTCTATTGGTGTTCTCACTAAGGGACTGTTTGGCAGTTGCTGAATGGTTTAGTGCAGAATGATTAAGAGGTTTTTACGATATAGTGCAAAATGAAATATGATTGTTTGGTAATTGTTTAGAATGAAATCAGTGTGCTGAATGGTTAATGGAGGCCTAGGATGCTAAATCATTCAGAGGGTTTTAGAACAATTAAGAGGCAGATATTTTTTTACCAAACAGGATTTACCTCTTAACGATTCAGAGATTGCCTCTTAATGGAACCATTAAGATGTAAACAAACAGTCCCTAAGTAATCATTTTTGGGTTAACTCCATATTTGGAGAAAAACTCCTCCTCTCTCTTACTTTCTCCATTTTGGAGATAGTTTTGGGAAAGCTGTTGGAGCAAAAAAAACAACCCAAAATCCCCGTATTCTCCATTTTCTCCAAAATGGGGAAACTGTTGGAGATGCTCTTAGCCCACCTACCCCAATATAAATGTCTATGTAACTAGGCTTAGTTTGTCTTGGGAGAGATCAAATGCAAACCATTCTAATTTTGCAAATAGTGTAAATCGTCGATTTCATTGGTTAAGTCAATGAAATTGGTTCATGAAGTTGTTTAATTTAATGAGATTGTTGTTTATAATTCTTTTCTTGATGAAATTGTTTCATATATTTGTGTTTTTTATGTAGTTTCATGCATTTTTCTCATTCTGATGAAATTGTTTCATGCATTTTCACAGTCTGATGAAACTTTTTTCATTTTTAAATGAAAAACACAAATATATGAAACAATTTGTCGAGTTCCTTGGTTCCTCAAACTCCTAGGTATTTTCCGACAAAATTGGTCATAAAGTGAAGTCATGTTCCCACATTAAAGTATGTTAGGCAAGCTTTTACGACGAGACGTCTTTAGGGGGAAATGTATCTTTATTCATCTTCAAAACCATTTTTGAAATCAAACCCCCAAAATGGCTTAGGAAGGGGAATGGCATGGAGCAAGCAACTACGTCTTTCGTACATGTAATTGTGGGTTATTTGGTAGCCTCTTTCTGCCACAACAACCATCACCGGTAACATATTTTTCTCCTTCGGTATAGGAACTTCTCATTTTGTTACTATAGATCTAGATTTTGGTGTTGTAGTTATATCTGATGACGATTGAGGTGACCTTTCAACAAAGAGGATACCGATGGCAACAACTGATTAAAAAATTATAAATTTTACAATATTTTTTAAACAAATCAATAATGATTTGGATTTTTTATTAGCCGACCTTTTAAATAACTAAAAGTATTAACACCACATCAACGACACCATATCCTACATTTTCAAATAATTAGACAAAAGAGATACTTAAACATTTAAAATGCCACATTTTATGTACACAAATATAAAAGGTATCAGAAGTATGCTACCCATACCAAGAATCGGGACTAAGTATGTTCCATTTTCGTGTAATTTTACTATTTGAATGTATATATTTAACAACTTATAGTTTAAAAATGTCTATTTTTGGAAACCTATTTTCAAACTATAGACTCTCAAGCATACATTTTAAAAGTATGTTTTCCAAAATCCCAATGAAAAAGGGAAGTCTTATGGGTGCAAGCATGGGGCAAGTATCCAATACACAATCACGAATGATTTTGTACACGATGATAACATTGTTTTGGTATCCTATATACAACCAAATATTGATTATATTTGTTTACCTCTTAATGGTTCTATTAAGAGGCAACCTCTGAATCGCTAAGAGGTAAATCCTGTTTGGCAAAAAAAATGTACGACTCTCAATGGTTCAAAAACCCTCTGAATGATTTAGCATCATGGCCTCCCTTAACCATGCATCACCCTGATTGCATTCTAAACAATTACCAAACAACCATACTTCATTTTGAACTATATCATAAAAGCCTCTTAATCATTCTGACCACTTAATCATTCTGCACTAAACCATTCAGCAACTGCCAAACAGCCCCATAATGTATATCTGAACAACATGTGGCTGTGTGCCTGTGTACATGATCATAGTGATGATATGTGATTCTATTATGATATGATATGTGATTTGTATACATTATGATGACATCCTTGTTGTGTGTTTCATATATATTATCAAATGTGATTGTATACAAATATTACTGGAACTAATGATAGATTTCACATCCACAAACCAATGTTACATGTTTGTTTACATGATCACATGATGACAATATTGTTAAATGATTACTGCACAAGCACATATGATTGTGTACAATATCATAGTGAATATACAACAATCAATACCCTTTTTAACAACTAGATGAAAAAATATAGCAATATGAGTATCAGATTAAAGAGAGAAAAAATGTTTGTATATTTGTATAACTTGCTTAGTTCCATTTTTTGCTAATAAGTTCAACTATTTTAGAATTAAAAAGAACAGGGTATTTCTTTTTTGATATAAAACTAATCTTTTTGTCATTTTTAAATAAGTCAGGCCTTTTTTTCAGACATTTGCCATTGCTCATTTAAAATTACCCATATATATATATATAGGGTTTTTTTCATTTTCTTCACTTTTTCTTTATTATGGGGTGATTGGTCAATAATACATGAAACAACTTCATCAAGAATATATGAAGATTGATTAATCAACAACATATGAAACAAATTTCATCAAAGTGAGAAATACATGAAACAATTTCATTGTTATATAGAAACAAAAACACATGAAACAATTTCATCAAAAAATGAATTATATGAAACAATTTCATCATATGAAACAATTTCATGAAACAATTTCATTCAATTAAACATTGAAAATAAGAGTTTGTACGGTTTGTTAGATTTCACTAGTTTGTAAAATAGTTTTAGCCTATATAGGGATATATTAAACAAATCATAGAATGAAGTTCCATTAAGAACCCAAGAACCGCTTACAACATGTCACATTTCCTTCAAAATAAATATTTATAATGACTAACATGTTCATGATAAATATAAAAATGTTATTTATCATGAATCACATTCATAATGAATATAGAACCCTAACGCTTCATGGATCCGACTCATAAGTGGCTAAAATCCATGGTTAAACAATTGATCCACGTAAGACGCATTTTTGCGTCTTACAACATGTTACGTGTAAGTGGTTAAAATCCATGGTTGAACAATTGACTTGTGTGAAATTGGGGCGATCGACACCCCGTTTAAATGCCTTTAACTCAATAGCCAAATGACCCTAACACGCACGGGAGCAAGATGCTATCTTAGCATAGAAGAGATCAGAATTAAAAATTAATTATAGTTACCAAATACAAACAAATACCAAACAACCATATTTCATTTTGCACTATATCATAAAAGCCTCTTAACCATTCTGACCTCATAATTAACCATCAAACCTCAAAACTTAAATATGCCACTATAGCCTCTCATTTTTCCGGCGACAATGGCCATCAATGAATCACAATGCTAGCACCGTTAAGCGTCATAATTTTTTTTACGCTACAACATACAAAGATCAATTAGCGGATCCGCCAATGGATAAGATAACATCCATCTCCCATATATGAGCACGAAGAATCCAAATTTGCTAGCTACTATTTCTGCTTTACGATCTGAGAGCCGTTGGTGCAACCTACCTTCCATTGCTCGAATTCTCGACAGTTTAACATAAATGAACTTGCATTTCGATGACCACCACCTCCGTGTTTCTGTAATGGTTGAAAAAGGGTCATGAACGGTATCAAAGTAACACGAGGTGCACAAAAATGGCGTGAACGAATGAAAGCACAAACCTGTGATATAGGTGTTGTGTCTTCGCTGCCTATACTTCTGAGGCTTATTTTTAGGATTTGGTCGTTTTCAAGCTCGGGTACTCTGTAGACTACCGCGCCTATGCCTCTATACAATTAAAAATGAGAGACGTAAACTATTTTAAACTAGATCTAAGTACGTAAAATGGCAACAACGATCATATGATATTGTGATAAACAAATACCACATGATCTTATTATCCATGCAGGTTGATTTTTATTATGTGATATGATATATGCCATTAGTTCTGCTCTACTCCTCCATGAGGATGTCAGATCTGCGTACATCTCACCTCCTCAAGACCCCACCTCCGGGTGGGAATGTGGGATATACCAGGTTTGTTTGGTTTGGTTATATATATAGGGGGTTCCGCTGAGAAGTTGAGATTAACGTGAGAAGTGGTTATCAACCGTTGATGAGAAATGGATGCACATTAGAATGAGATGCACCAGATCAATTCTCTTCTAAGCCGCAACTCATGAGATTTATAGTGATCAACGGTTCAGATCCACTTCTCACGTTAACCTCAACTTCTCACACGATCCTTTGCCTATATATATATATATATAGAGAGAGAGAGAGAGGAAGGTTCAGGGGAAAACCCTCATAAAATGAAAAACTAAGGAACACCCTGGTAACCGTTCATCTGAACGGTATTCACAATGCATACAAGTAACAGAAGCTGTTTTTTGGATTTTATGCACGTGTGTATGTAACAAATTCCTTGTATGCAAATGTGCATATCGTCTAGATGAACGATCACCAGGGTATTCCTTAAACTTTCATTTTCTTTTTGCGGTTTTCCCCTAAACCTAACCCATATATATATAGAGGCCGTTTCATTTGAAAACCATGTTTATAGTACAAACTTTTCAACCCACATAATAACCATTGATTAGAATAATCAAGGGTCTAGATGAAATTGATCTATTTTTGTCAAGTAAGAATTAAATTAAATTTAATATTCTAATTAAAATACCCTGGAAGGGCATAATGGTCTATTTCACCTTCAATTTAAAAATAGGAAACAAGAGATAAGGGTAAGTGATAACTACCACCACCATCAATACAACTCCGGCCGCCCTTGTCGGCCTCCCTTTTCTCCGGTGATGAAAACTGAAATGAACCGGAGATGAAACAGTTTGTTTTTGATGAAAACGAAGATGAATGAAGATGAAAAACGGAGATGAACGAAGATGAAACGATGAAAATGGAGATGAACGAAGATGGAACGATGAAAATGAAGATGAACGAAGATGAAAAACGGTTTGTTTTTGATGAAAACGGAGATGAAACAGAGATGATAGAGATGAAACGATGAAAATGGAGATGAAAACAGAGATGAACGTGTTAGTTTTTGACGAAAACGGAGATGAAACGGAGACGAGACAGAGTCGGAAATCTCTTCGGTGTGTTGATTATACAGGAACCTCATATCCGTTTTCGAGCATGTATTCGTATGAGCCAATGGAGTACGACCTCTTGCCTGAACCTCTTATTCCGCCGCCGCCTCCATCGGACACAGAGAGTACCTTCGTTTTCATTCCTACTATGAGAAACGACGTCGTCTGCATACGAAAACGAGCTGACCGAGCGGCTGCACCGGCGAGAGAGGAAGCGAAGGAAAAGATAGATAGAGGCGGAAACGATGATGGCGGAGGCGATAACAATAATTACAATGATTATAGAAGAAGTTGAAGACGTAGATGGAGAAGGCACCGAGTGTTGTTGCTGTTGTGATACAGTTTCACCGGCTGTAGTACCTCTATGGTGGGGTGGTAGAACTAGGGTTTCAACTTTCAAGGGATGCATGGTTCCTTCAATACTGGTTATTTTAGTATATATCTAATAATAAAACAAAATCATAATTACCGTAATTAACATTATTGAGTTCAAATTGACCATTAAGTCCCTATAATTAAAAATAAAACAAATTAAATGAAAATCTCTGATTGGTTGGTTTCGGTTTGTAAAGTTTTCATTTTAAGAGTGGTTTTCAAATGATCGCTCCCCTATATATATGTATGTATGGTTGTAGAAAGATGCCTCCATGAAGGATAAACCAAGTAAAAAAGTTGAACAAAGTTTAAAGATGCCTCAGTCAATAGTTGGAGTAAAGACAAACCTCAAGTTATGATTCCGGCTTTTTTCAGCTAATTGGTGGCCAAGCTCACTCCTCAGATCAGACACAGAATCAGCGTTAACGGCCTGACAGGATCAGAACAACATTAGAATAGCATTTTATCTCTACGGGTATGATACAAGCAATACAAGAGTATCCCAACAATAAAAAAGAAGATGCAACCACCGGTGCTAGGGGTGTTCAAAAGAACGTTGGACCGCTTAAACCGGTCGAATCAAGTCAAACCAGACAGTTTTGGGCGGTTTAAGTGGTCCGGTCTGCGGTTTCAACGATTTTTTAGCAGTTTGGACTGAACCGACCGCCAAAATACACATGCATTAATTATATTTAGTTTTCATGTTGTAGGCTCGACTTTTATGCTCCAATAAAGTTTGTAGTTTTCAGTTCTCAATTTTCCACTTTCCCTAAATCTAAAAAATTCTAAAATCCAACAAAATCAAAATCCAAAATTTCAAACCATTGTTGGTTGACTTGTTTAACTATTCTTCAAGTTATTCAATGTCTTTTTTTTAATTTTAGACATAGATATTTTTTTTTCCTAATTCAATATAGTATTTTTAGTAATGTTATATTGAATAACCCGCTTCCTATATCATTAAGCCACTACCAAACAGCCAGGAATAGTGGAAGGTTTTTCTTCCTCTCCCGGATGATCTAGTTATAAAGAGAGCTGATCAACTCCACAATAAGCAGTAACCTTGAAATATGGAAGTGAAAGCTTACCAGGCAATGTCCAGATACTCCACCATCAAGCACGATCTCATACGACTGGTCAAGGACCTCATTTATCAAATCTTGCTTCTGAGATAAGCTAAGCATGCCTTGATTTATGACATGTTCCACGTCCAAAGATAGCAACTGCGGAGTATCGTTAACACATTATTTTTTTAGCAAGAGCAAGGAGCAGTTAATATTAAACTAGTAAATTGTAGTTTGCCATTAAGGGGTTGTTTGGAAGTTGCTGAATGGTTTGGTGCAGGATGATTAAGTGGTCAGAATGATTAAGAGGCTCTTATGATATAGTGCAAAATGAAATACGTTTGTTTGGTAATTGTTCAGAAAGAATTAGGGCTCTGAATGGTTAAGGGAGGCCCAAGTTACAAAATCATTCGGAGGGTTTTAGAACCATTAAGAGGCAGACTTTCTTTTGCCAAACAAGATTCACCTTTTAGTTATTCAGAGGTTGTCTCTTAATGGGACTATGGATAAAGTTGTCTGTGTAGATTAATCTGTCTGTATAGATTGGGAAGGTTTTTGTTTGGAAGGGTTTATCATAGACGGAAGAAGCATGTTTTTTAATTGGGAGGGACAGGTTTGGAAAAAACTTGGCTTTCTGCATAAAGCTCCCCCTTAGAAGCTTACTGAATAAGCCACTTTCTATATCATTAAGCTACTACCAAACAATCATGTATGGCTGATATAATAAGCTGAGTCTCATTAAACTCATTGAGCTGCTAATAAACAGGCCCAAAGCTGTTTCTATCATCTTCTTACTTTTTAGCTTTTAATTTCATTTTTATTATGTTTCTGGAAAAAAATTGCGATAAAAAGAATCGAACACAATACCTCACATATTCAAACCAAGGAACTAACCTGACCAATGATGATTTTGTGAACAATATCCATATCGTTTTTATACCTGCTGAAATAATGATGGGTTCAACGTTACGTTGAAATCAATGATCATATCTTTTAAACCGCTGCTGAAAGCTTTGCTGTTGTGAAGATGCCATCTCCATAGATCTGCATCCTCGATATATTCAAACAGCCTCCTAGAGCGTTCCAATTCATGAATACCCACTTCACAACCACTCAACTTGTTTCCGTTTTCAAGAGCTAGTATTTTTTCCTTGAAAAAATCGTAGGCAATGGTGGCCCCACTCCTTCCCATATCTATCACCTTCGTCACATTCTCACCGGCAAACTCACCGTCATCGAGCATCTTGAGTGCGGTTTTATGATGATCCAATATTATCACACTGCATAAAGATCAAAACCGAAACAAATGAACTATGCAACCACACACTTGGTCTTTAGGCTAGTAGGTCTATCATCATAAAAAGGCATCTCCCCACCAACTGCTTAATGGCCCCTTAGGGGCTGTTTGGCAGTTGCTGAATGGTTTGGTGCAGAATGATTAAGTGGTCAGAATGATTAAGAGACTCTTATGATATAGTGCAAAATGAAATATGGTTGTTTGGTAATTGTTCAGAATCAAATTAGGGCACTGAATGGTTAAGGGAGACCCAAGATACAAAATCTGAAAATCATACAGAGGCGGAGTTTTTTATTTTGCCAAACAAGATTCACCTCTTAGCGATTCAGAGGTTGCCTCTTAATGAACTATTAAGAGGTAAACAAACAACCCCTTAGCTTTGCGAGGTGTGTTCAGATCCCACATCGGTTGGGAAGGGGAACAAAGGTTGCTTTATAAGGGACTGGAGATGTGTTTTAAAACCGTGAGTCCAGGTGTGGATAAAGAGGACAATATCTGATATGCTTGACCGGGGATATTACAATGGTATTAGAGCCCGTAAGTAGACTGGCGTGCCAGCGAGAACGTTGGGCTCCCTAGGGGGGGGGGGGGATTATGAGATACCACACCGGTTGGGGAGGGGATTAAAGGTTGCCTTATAAGAGACTATACCTCCTCCATCATTTGCGTATTAACTGAAGTCAAAATGTGGATAAAGCGGTCATATTCGGGTACCCAACGGATGATTTTAGGTTGAAACAATAACACACTCCTTCAAATCGACTAAACACCTTTGTTTCTAACGATTGTAATACAACAATACAGGCTTATCAAAGTAAATAATAAGAAATTGGTCTAGAATAAAACAATGGCATGCAGGGAATGAAGATAGGAAAAGAACAAACCGGTCAACTTTGGGAGAGAGCCGCTGAACAAAACCTGGGGGTCCAACAAAATCAAGTAGATAAGCATCGCCAATTTGATCAAGGGGAAGCTCTTCAACTCTGAAACACATGATGATCACTGTAGTCAGAAAACAATTTTGCTAGCATATAAATGAAATATATATATATGTATGTATATAATGTGTGAGAATGACAGTCCCGGTGAGAACACTTTGAGCCTTTGAATGAGTTGACTTTTTAATCTAACTTTATTTTCCTTCAACCACTATTAGCACCTTCAACTACCTTTATCTTCAAATTTATCTTAACTTTTAGCCGGACTCGCGAACTTTTACATACATTTGATTTCACGAACTTTTACATACATTTGATCACTTTCACATATATGAATTTTTTAAAATTCTAGTCATGATGATAAAAGTGGGTAAATAAAGGTAGTTGAAGGTAGATGAAAGTATAAAAAAGTTTTCTTGTCCCCTTCTCACCATAATTCTTATTCTCACCGGAACCCGACCCTATATATATGGCTCGGTTATGGTAAAAACCACAAAAAAGGGGAAACTGATATAGCCCCTAATAACCATTCATTTGTCCCGTATGCATATGTGCATTTGCATAGAAACCAATTACTTTTATGCACATGTGCATGTCGGATCAAATGAATGGTTATTCGGGTGATCCTATTTTTTCCATTTTTTGTGGTTTCCCTAAACCTTAGTGTATATATATATATAGAGAGAGAGAGAGTCGGTTCAAACGAGAACATTAGCTATTTAAAAGAACACGATAACCAACAAAATCATATATGATTTTATATTAACGTGCGGAAAAAAGGACTTTGTCCGCGGCTTCAGGTCCCCCACATGGACGGACCTAGTGTATGGAATACGGTAGCACACGCCACCGTATTATTTCTCCGACGAAGGGTAAAAAAATTTAGGTTCGTGAATGATGCAACCGTATCATTTTGGAAGGTGCTACCGTATTATTTTGGAAACTTCAAGAAGGTGCAACCGTACCTCGTAATCAACCAAAAAACAACTCTTGAAAACAACCAAAAAAACAAAAAAAAAAAACTCTTGAAATTAACAAAAAAAACAAAAAATCCCTCGAAATCGCTAAAAAAAACTTAAAAATCCCTTGAAATCAAGCAAAAAGTTTTAAAAATCCCTCGAAACGGGGGAATTAGGCTAAAAGCACATCAGACAATATTGAACGTCGGTAACAAGATGTACACACGTCGATAAAAACCGTGCTTTTTGTAATTATTTGTTGTCTATATTATATGGTGCCACCGTATGAAACAAGTTCTGGGACCCCATGGATTTTTCGGGCGTTAATGTAAAATTATATATGATTTTGTTGGTTATCGTGTTCTTTTAAATAGGTCATGTTCTCGTTTGATCCCCCCTCCTCTCTCTCTCTAGCTCTCTCTATATATATCTATATATATGTATATATATGGTCAGGTTCTTGGAAAAACTGCAGATTTTTTAAAAATGAGGAACATACCGGTAGACAGTATGCAGACTTGCATACAAGTAATTTGTAAGCAATTTGTCCGGTATGCATATGTGGATAACATGCATAAGTGCATAAAGACAAAAAAAAACAACTTCAATTACTTGCATGCGTGTTAACATACCATCTAGATGAATGGTTACCAGTGTGTTCCTCCGTTTTCATTTTTTGAGGTTTTCCAGAACCTCACTGTCTCTATCTACATTACTATATATATATTGGCTTTCTCTAAATCAAGAAACGTTATTTGAGAGATTACTTGATAGGGGAATAAACAGTGTTGGGAAAGAAGAGAGCTGGAACGGAGGAAGCAGAGAAGTAAATATGAGCTGCCAAAGCACCAAAGGCACCATCAGGACATGGATAGTGGTACAGCACTGCTGTTTGCTTCAACACCATCCTAGCGGAATCACAAGCAATCTGGACACGAAAAAAAGTAAAATCAAACATAAAGAGATTAAAGTTCACACATCAAAACAATATCAAACCATCAAAATCAAATAAATTCGCGACATTAAACATTACCTTGAAAGAAGAATTACGCCTTGAAGCTGGAATTGATGAAGCGAACAATTTTAGGGTTTCAATTTTGAGATTATACAAGTGGAATTTGAGATTGGAAACACTAGGGTTTGATGAAATTGTGAAGGAGATGACGACGTCGATGAGAACGTTTCGCGGGAAATAGGGGGGGTTTATAGGGGGTGTTTGGGAGTGCTTATATTTTTTAACTTATTGCTTATTTGCTTATGTGGGAAAGAAAAACAGTTTTTAAAAAGTGTTTGTTAAAAATTGAGGGTAAAAAGGTAATTTGAATAGATAAAGAAATAAGGAGAAGTAAATAAGTAGGTATGTAATGACTTATCAAAAACAACTTATTTATGGTGAAGAGAAGCAAATAAGCACTTTTGATTTTTTCTATCCAAACACTCCAAATAGCTTATTTGCGATGGGGAGAAGCTATAAGCAAATAAGTAAAAAATATAAGCACTTCCAAACACCCCCATAATCGAAAGAAAATGGATTTGTGTGACTCTTTGAGTAAAATTGCAGAATGGCCCCTGAAGTTAAAGTTATTTGCAGCTTTTATTTTTATTTTACATTTTTTTTACAAAATACATACTTTGCTTAAATTGAAATGTTAATTTGGAATTTTGGATATATGTTATGGCCCTTTTATTAACAACTTAATGAGATTTATAGCCACCATTGCTTTCGATAGAGTCTGTCTTTATTTTACCAACTTCTCTAAGATATCAATCACTAGCTTATTCGGTTAGTTATATATGATTTTTGATAGTGGCTGAATGATATAGAAAATGACTCATTCAATAATTTTCAAAGTTGAACTTAGGGCATAAATTCATGTATTTTTCAAACATGTGATTCATAATTAAAAAAACATGTTTCTTCTGTTTGTGAAAAAATCTTCTCAATCTATACAGACAATTTTATCCATACATGACTTATTAGATTTGTTAGATTCTGATAATACCATATCTGAACTGTTTAAAATAATATATAAGTTTTATACCATTTATATATGTTAAATAAAGTAGACAAATATTCCCTTTTGATGAATTCCTTATATTTGTCATGGCCATTCATATCACCAACAAAAATTTAATACATAGATATGTTTTTGTTAAAATTTGAGTTTTGTTTTAAAAAAATATTTTGATAAAATCCTTAATTTTAAAAAAATATTTTGATGAATAATTAAACATTTTTATGAAACTACATGTTAAATTATAAAACTATGTTGAATAAAGAGTTTTTTTTTTAATTCCATTTATGTTGTCAGTGATATTATGCAATGTATGATTAGTCTCTAAAGTTTTTTTTAACTGATGTGTTAAAGAGTTAGGCTTTGTTTGGCAAAATAGCTGATAAGCTAGCTGGTAGCTGATAAACTAGATACGTTTGGCAAAAACTAGTTGATAAGCTAGCTGGCAAATGTAAAATGACCAAAAAGGGCTAAAGAGGTTCAAGAGGTTCTATTAAAGTGTTTTTTAATAAAAGGAATGGATAGTTTTGTTATTTACATAAAAAGACAAGAGTAATTTTGGAAGAAAAAAATCAAAAGCTCCATAAGCTCATGAAACGCTAGTGAGAGTAGCGTTTTGAAAAGCTAGCTTATGGTCATCCAAACATGTACTAGAAAAATAAGCTATTCAACCGTTGTTCAAGGTGCTAAAATATTAAATAAATGTGTTAAAGTGGTTTTTGGTGACCCAGAAATAACACATGTTACTAACACTTTTTGATTAAACCTCATTTTAACTCAAATAAAAAATAATTTTGATATATGTTTAGTTTTAATTGGTTGAAAATCTTATAATTTAAAAGGTCGTAAAAACTAAATACTAAAGGAGTCCAAAATCCCCATCAGGATGTGGGGTCTCTGGATGAGATATACATGTTTACTCTGAAGAGTAGAATGTCTTCCATGAAGATCCCCGTCTAAAACATCTTTTGTTACGTGATAATGTCTTGCTAGCTTGTGACAGGCCTATCATTAAACATAATTTAAATGGTTTTTTTTTGCTACACAACAAGATGATATGATACAATGATTGTAGCAATGGTACCTCAAATGCCTAAAGTTTTGACATATGTGAAAAACCCCATGGACGGCAAAATTTGAATATAAGAGAACCTTAAGGAACTTACCCCGTAAGCCGAGCATATTAAAATTTTGTGCAACAAGTTTTTTTTTTAACTGACAACCCACGAGTTGCTCCACACCATCACGTTCAAGAGCATCATGTGAGAGGCAAATCAGGTACACATCAGCCGACTAGGTAGCTGACTTAAGAGCCTAATGCCCACAAGGAGCCCAATCCCAAAAGGAATTAACACTCCCACACCACAAGGAGCCCAATCCGAAAAAATTGCCACTTCCACACTATCAAGAGCATCACATGAGAGACAAATTAGGTACACACCAGCTAGGTGGCTTACATAAGAGCATAGTGCCCCCCATGGAGTTGCCACTCCCACACTGCAAAGAGCATCATATGAGAGACAAATCAGATACACATCTGCCCGCTAGGTGGCTGACTTAAGAGCATAGTGCCCCCACACGAGCCCAATCCCCCAAACGAGTTGCCATTCCCACAATGCCAAGAGCATCATATGAGAGACAAATCAGGTACACATCAGCCCGTTAGGTGGCTGACTTAAGAGCCTAGTGCCCACAAAGAGCCCAATCCCCAAAGGAATTATCACTCCCACACTGCGCCTGCCAAACCCTCGTCCGTTTGTAAAAGTATACCACCCTGTTTTGCATTGATCAAACATCCAACAATACCAACACGAAACTATAAACTCAAGGGACATGTCAAAAACCTTCATATTTCTATTAGTTCACAAATAAATGACAACGAAATCATCTTTCGTGACATATCAATAATGTTGTACAAATTAGAATCATATACTAATCTGAAACTTCCCATTTAAAAAAATGCTAACGAACCTGAACCCGAATGACAATTGTTTGGGCATAATACAATGAGAAAACCCCGTAAAAATAAGTAGCAATACACACCTTTTTCTCTCGGTTTTCCTTGAAAAAAGTGGAGGATTTCAAAGAGAAATGGAAGGCAAGTGTGATCTATTACTCTTTGCGATTCTAGAACAGAACATGAACATTAACATCACCGAAGATAGCAAGAAGAGTCGGAAATATGTTCGGATTTCCTGCAAACCGAGGTCGATAAATTCCTTCTTTTGGCCGTATCTATTTTTCCGCTCGATTAAGTATCCGTTTAAATAATCATCTATGGAAATCAAGTGATCCATGTTAAATGGGATTGATTCTTGCAGATCATTTATCTGGTGTGCTTCCATGTTGAACATTGCAAAGAAGGTGGAAGACCATTCATTGAGGACTCTCTGGAATCAAGAGGGTAAATTTAGAACCATGAAATTATATGGTTGAGATGATATTAATTTTGATTTTTGAAGGTTAATAAATGAATTATAAGTATTAAAGTAAATTACGGATTTGGTCCCTGTGGTTTGGTGGTTTTTACGAAAATGGTCCTTGAAAATTATAACCATTTTATTAATTGATTATTACAAAACAAGTGTTTTTAACATATTTATAAATTTTATTACAAACAAATCCTATGAAATCCCGTTAAATACCAACCATCCCCGTAGGATTTCAAATCTTGGAATGGAATTCAATTCCAAATCCCATCCAATCCTGCAATCCAAATGGGACCTAAATGTATTTGATGTCATGAGGACACATTTAATCCATCAAAAAGAAGAAGAAATGAAGTGTCAAATATTAATAAAGATCTACTTCACTTACGTTGAAGGTGGAATGATCCACGGGGTTGAACATTTTGAAGCAGTCTCTTGAGGATGCCTTTTCGTCTCCATAAATCTGGCAAGTAGATGAGTGTCAAAAAATTGAGTTAAAAATAGCTGTGGGATCTGCAAAATAGCGGCGTGTATATACAAACCTCGAAGGTGAAAGCCATGGGGACCTTAGCCACATCAAACATGTAATCTGTTGTTGTACCATGGGCCAGATACCTGTTTCAAACAAGTTATTAATATACATATATATGTATATATATATATAAAGAGAGAGAGGGAGGTTCTGGGAAAACCCTAAAAAAAACTGAGGAACACCCTAGTAACCATTCATCTGGACGGTATGCACATATGCATGCATGTAACAAGTGTTACTGTGTAGGTTATCAAGGTGTTCCTCGGTTTTTCATTTTTATGCGGGTTTCCCATGAACCTGTCCACATATATATATATATATATATATATATATATATATACACACGTATATAGATGAAGGATCGTGTGAGAAGTTGAGGTTAACATGGGAAATGGATCTGAACTGTTGATCACTTTTAATCAAATGCCCTCACATGAATTGTGGCTTAGAAGGGAATTGATCCGGTGCATCTCATTGCATCTCATCCTAATTTGCGTCCATTTCTCATCCAACGATTGATAACCACTTCTCATCTGGTGAGAAGTTGAGGTTAAGTGAGAAGCGTGAAAAGTGGTTATCAACCTTTGGATGAAAAATGGCCGCACATTAGGATGAGATGCACTGGATCAATTCCCTTCTAAGGCGCAATTCATGGGAGGACATGTGATTTAAAGTGATCAACGGTTCAGATCCACTTCTCACGCTTCTCATGTTAACCTCAACTTCTCACACGATCCTTCGCCTAATGATCTAACCTTGATCATAATTATAACTTCACATCCAAAGCATCAATAACAACCTTATTAGGATGTTGTGCTTCAGTAATAATTTCAAGAGGGTGATCAGATGATGCATAAGTTTTATGGTCATTCCAGAGGAAATAAAGAAAAGTTCAACTATTTATATTTCCATGCTAGTATATAAAAATAATACTGACCCAACAGATCCGCCCCCTGATCCAACCACACAACGGTCTCCACAATGAAGGTGGTTTAATGTTTCAAGCATCATCCTCATTTTCTGCGATTGTAGTCCAGGTGGCGTTGTATTTTTGTGATCGTATGGCATAAATAGAGCCTAAAAAAAGTGAACAAAAGTTAATGATGTAAAAGAACTGTTGTTTTATATGTAAAGAAACAATGGATCGGATTTTATGGGCGCGAATAGCATATTAATGCATGATACTTCATCCTGAATTAGACTTCCCACCAAACAATATAACAATCAACTTTTATATTGATGCTATGAGAAAAAACATTGAGAATGAACCACTAGCCATCCATCAAGATTTAAGAATGCACGTTGACCCAAATGCACGTCAACCCAAGTGTACGTTGACCCAAATGCACTTTGAGAATGAACCACTGACCATTATAGATGGCCAAATGGGTCCGGCGTGACCCGGGCCCGGCGGAGGACCGGTTTGGGCCCGTCCTTAACCGGTTACGACTTTCATCCAAAAACAAGGCCCGGCCGGGACTGACCCGTTTTTTATATAAAATTTATTTTTAAGTACATTTTTAAATAAAAAACGTATTTGTTAGTTTATTGATTGACCCGATTATAACAAAATGTATTTTTTTTAAACGCAAGTATTTTTAGTGCATTTGATAGACTCAATTATAATAAAAACGTATTTCTTAGTGTATTTGATTGACCAAATTATTTAAAAAATATTTTTTAAACTAAAAATCAAAATTTTTTTCCCGGTGGGACCGGTTTGGGCCCGTTCCAGGACAGTTTTTTGGCCATCTCTACTAGCCATCCATCAAGATTTAAGAATGCACTTTGCTCACCTCCATTCCAGAATGCACGTTGACCCAAATGTGTGGTTCAAACGACATTGAGAGCTTCCGCATTAGCTGAGCCTCAGGCTCACTAAAAGGGCCACTTCCAGGATTCTCTTCATATGGATCGAAGTCCTGAAATATAAATAACTAGAAACTGTTTGTAACAGAACATAGCTAGAAATTGACCGGTGTTATTAACAACTAATTACAATGTAGAGATGGAGAACAAAACAAACAGAAAACTCTACTCAAAAAGTAACATTTCTCTTAAAAAAAGGTATGTCAAGATTGCTATGGTGTCTGATTTTTGTAATGGCTAACCTTCTCTTTTTTGCCCCAATCTACACTCCAATTTCGATTAAGATCAACTCCTCTGCCTGCAAAAAATAAGCAGAGACAAAATGAAATTGGGTGATATTATCTTTGAGTTTAAAGATGATGGGTTGGGTTCTGGTGAGAAGTGGAGGTTAACGTGAGAAGCGTGAGAAGTGGTTATTAACCGTTGGATGAGAAATGGACGCACATTAGGATGAGATGAACCGGATCAATTCCTTTCTAAGGCGCAATTCATGGGGGGCATTTGATTAAAAGTGATCAATGGTTCAGATCCACTTCTCATGTCCTCAACTTCTCACACAATCCTACGCCTAAAGATGATATACAGAAGTAACTAAGACTAACAGCAATACCATTTCTTCTCTCACAAAGGTCTCCTGCTTCAACCTTTCTGCGTCCATTCAGATTTTCCACTGGTACCACCTGAGAGATCACTATGAGTTAATATCATGAGAGTAATTTAATCATAGATTATGATAGCTACAATCCATCAGAGGGAAATAAAGAAATAGAAAAAGGTGCTCAATTTATCATCATTCTGCAACTTAAGAAATCAATACTATAACTCTATACCAAACGCACCCTTTGGGATCTAAGTCAAACTTTTCGTGACAAAAGGGTGAAATCTTTCATTTCATTTCCTTTCCTAAACTAAATGAATTAAAATACACACTATTTTGTAGATCTTTGTTTTTTTCAGCTGGTTATGAAGAAATAATTTTAAGAAAAACTGCAATATCAAAGGGGTGACCTTTATAACAATCTTCTCAAGGGCCTTGTTCAGCAATAGGGGATCCATTTTAGGTAAAAATTGCTCCTCGCTTAAGATAGAGAGGATCCTTAATGCAAGCTCGGAGGTAATAAGCTCCCGTGAATGCTGCCCAAAACTCTGGAAGACAAGTAATCATCTGTCAAAAAGATCAGCAATCACAATATGAGACAATACATGTCAAAAACAATAAAAAGTTACTTTCTTCAGATCTTTTGCTTTGTTTACAGGAAACATGAAGGTGGTGTTTGTTTTTAAGAGGTGATGAAGTCTGAAGTCTGATTTCACTTCAGATTTTTAAAGGTGGCGCTAAAATCTGAAATTTGAATCTATAAGACTAATTGTTTTTGTAACTGACAAACGTCTGAATATGTATAATTGTCTATTTTATCCCTCAAAAATTCGACTTAAATACGTCAATTGAAGTGAGCATCAATGATCGAAGAACAGAACGAAAAGAAAAAAAGGAAGCTGGCAGATTTGTGAGGTTGTGGAGTTTTAATCATATCTCACACACCAAAACCCCGATTTAAGCCATTCAAGATGTTCTGGAAAGCCAACACACAGATCTACAATCTTCTTGTTTTGTGTTTTTGCAAATTCGGGGTGCATCCGGGCAAAAACCAACATTGAAATTGAAAGAATGCTGTTGGACAAAAATAAGATGTAATTAAGTGGCTATGTTATCAATTTATTTATCAGAGGAAATTAAGGGTTAAGAGGCTCTGAAAAGGGAAAACAAAACAAACGGTCTGAATTGTCTTATGTCTGACTGAATCAGACATAAGTGGCAAATAAGAGCTTTTAAAAAAAACAAACACCACCGAAGGCTAAAATGGCAATGATTCAATATGCCTTCCATGTGATGCATTACAAGATTAAAAAGAGGACTTACAAGAAGTATCCGAAACTTCGATTTGTCTTCAATAGCTGTCCTATTCCGGCAATATGTAACTACATTTAGCTCAGCATGATAGCCCTTATTTGTACTTTGAAATGTCTCCATCTGTTGAAAATTACAGAATCAAATAAGCAAATAGACAAATTTTGGCGTATCATGACAAATTAAGAAGCAAAGAAAGAGCAAGAGAGCACCCACATGGAGTCTATCTTGGTGTCGGTTAACCAGCGCTTCTATCTCTTCCATCAAAGCGTCACTAAAAAAGAAAGAAACAAAAATGAAAGATTTTATAAGAAGTTGATATTATTTTCAAACTGTTTCATTATCAGCACATCTCTTTGAGCAAAACAGAAATGAAAAAGAAGCCTAGACAAAGTTCTAAACTGCAAGGTTTCAAAGATGGTCATTGTAGGTATTCTTCTTTCCTTTTCATTATGTAAGGAAAATAAACCTCTGGATGATAGGGGGATTTAACTATTGAACATAATATAACACATTCTGTCTAGCTTTTCATCCTTATGTAATACATGCCTCTCATCTCTGAAGATCCCCCCATATACAATGTATTAGACAAAACCCAAAGAAGTAGAATCAGAAAGAAGAATCTTTGCTTTAAGTTCTCTAGTTCTCATAATTCTAGAAGCAAACAACTTTGTAGAAGTCTATGGTTATTCAGCTCTTGGGTTTTAAGACTGGTGTATTCCTTCCTACCAAATTTACCTTTTATAGTTTGGGATGAAGTTGCTTCAGATGTTTTTTGCTTACCTTTAAAGGGAACTACTATGGCTAGGTAGTTATAGTACATAGTGATGTATTAGTTTCAGTTCCACCAGTATTTTTAAATGTTCCCTAGGCCATATTGAACACAGGGAAAACATAACCACATATGTATATGTAAAGACGACATATTTAATATCAACATGCTGGAACTCAGAAGCACATCCCTACCCCTATAATAAGGAAACAGTGATAAAATATAAGGCGAAACGATATCTGTTAAGGCATAAGTAAAAGTTAGACTTCTCTCTGAAAAGAACCTACTGGAAAACTACAGGCAAAAGTACACAAATATTGGTATCAAGCTTTCTCTAATTCCTTATGCTTTGTCATGGGGTCATAGAGTCCCTGGTCTAGAACCCAGATCAAAAACAAAATCAGTTATAGATTTGAACTTTGTGAGCATCAGTTGTAAACTTGTAATTCCAAACCTTCAGCTCTAGATCAAGCAAAAACCAGCCAAGAGACATGAATATTTCGTGACCGAAAAGAAAGAGATCTATCACAAGTCTGAAAACAAATATTTCTAACACCCAAATTGGAAGGATTTCAACACTATTTAACTGAATCAAACCACACAAAATGACAGATAATGCACCAAAGAAAAATGCTCCCCCATTTGAAAAATAACAGATATACTTCAACTTATAGTGCACATGTCACGTTCCAAGTGCAAATTTGATATGGACGTGTAAAATTTAACATCAACACTTTCCAATTGTTGTACTTGTATAATGTGGAATATAAGCACCCAATTGTCAAAAGAAGTTCTCCCAAAATATTAAAAGTCACATAGATGAGATCAACCGCAAGTCAAAATGTTAGGTCAACCAAAATCTTCAACTATGCAAACTTAAAATAAAATCAACAACAATCAAGAATAAATCTAAATCAAATTAAACACATTACAGCACAGATAAGCAAATGGCAATATTCCATTACATATTAAAAAGCAACCCAAATCAAATCTAGAAGAACACGTCATCTATTTTCACAAAATCAAGTCTAAAATTATTCCAAAAACATTAAATTTACCTAGTGTGGTAGAGATCGCGATTAATAGGCGTGATTGGAGGCAGTTGTGAAGAATCATCGTCACTACTACAACAAATACTAACGAAACAAGAGAGTAACAACAGAAAAGATAAATATATGAATCGATGAATCCGATAAGTGTTGAACTCCATCTTAATCAGCAAAAACAACACTCCAATTTTGTCATTCCGATCTCAATTTCGAAACTTTCATTCGCGAGTCGGAATCAAATCACAGAGTTGCGGATATCTTCCAGCTTAACTAATTGCTAATCGATTTGTAAAATTTTCGTTGAAGATCTTTTCAAATTGTTTGTGATTGACGAGCGATGAATTCAACAATGGAGTTGAAGAACAAGATGGCGAGATCTTAGAGAGAAAAACAGACACAGTGACTTATCGGGTGGGCCTTTGACTTTGTCCCTTCTACTCCTTTTTATATTAAAATGGGAAAATTACAATCGAACCCATTGAAATAGTATTGTACCCGTCCATTGGTCAGGTACACGATATGACTTTAATCTAAATTCAGGTATAAATGTCATTCTATTTTCTAATGATCTTTTTTTAATTCATGTCTACTATTTTCCGCCAGTCACGATGAAAGAGTCATCAGCCTCACTTGCCGGGTAAGATTTTCGGCCTTTTACCATGTTAATCCAATAAGTGCTCACCCTGTAAAGGTTTGTTGTCTTAGCCTCATGTTAGGCATTGTCTGGCAAAAAAAAAGCTAGCTTCTTTTTGAGGTACATGTTTGGATGACCATAAGCTAGCTTTTTGAAACGCTACTTGAAGTAGCGTTTCAGTAGTTTTGTAAATATTCCAATATTGCCCCATATTATTATTTACTAATTATTATTAATAAATATTGATTTTTTAAATTTAATTATAATTAATTAATTAATATTAACTGAAAATTATTAAATTTAATTTAATTGTACATTGATATTAAATTTTAATTATTTAGAGTTATTGTTAATCATATAAATTATTTTTATTCATTTTTTAATATTAATGAATATATTTTAACTATCACTTAATATTATTTTTTGATTATTTTTTCATATTATATGTAACGATTATTTAAAGTCATAAGCTAATATATATATATATATATATATATATATATTTCTAAAAACTTGTTTTAATAAATTCAAAATTTATAGTATATATGTAATAATAAATTTAAATTTTCTTTTAATTAACATGTTATATTATTTAATTTTTCTTTATTACATTGGTTATATTAATTAACATATTATATTGTTATAAATTTGTTTTAATTACATAATTAAATATTGTAATTGATAATTATTTGAAGATGTCATTTTTGGTCATTTTACACGCTTATAAGCTAGTTTTGTTAAACGTGACTTTTTCATCAGCTAGCAGCTAGTTTGCCAAACATAGCCTTAGGGGCCGTTTACAAAACGCTTACCCAGATAAGTGCTTACCAAGTCACATTAGCTTACCGGACGAATATGGCAAGGACTAAGAATCTTACCCGGTAAGAGCGGAAGCAAGGACCGAGAGTCGAAAGCAATGACCGAGAGTCTTACCCGGTAAGTGAGTGTGACGGCTCTTACCACGGTTAGCACTGTTGATCCAAACCCTCAGTGATTTGATAATGACCCTCTCTTAACACTTAGTGAAAATTGTAAGTAAATGATATGTATTAGAGTTTCACTATCGCTGATAAGTACTAAGACTGTTTCAGTACCGCTGATAGTAACTCTCGCTCTTTAAAGTTAAATAGTCAGCGAACTCTGTTCATCGAGTAGCTCTGAGCCTGTTCAGTCTATGAGATGATCGCTGATAAGTTAGTTGTTTACTTATGATCCCTGAACACAAGTTTCATGTCAACATATGTTCTACGCTGAAGTCGAAGATCAAGCTCAAGAACCAGCGACAAGTCTACTAATGAACTGATGCGGATATCAGCGAAGCCAAGGTTTGTCCACTCAACGTGAAGTATCAAGTAGAAGACTTCAGCAATCGCTGAACTTTATCATTCGCTGATAAAGAACTGTTTCAACGAAAGCTGATCATGCAGTCTCCTTACAAAGTACTATTGTCTTACCTCCCTTGCATGTCTCCGTACGAACTGTCAGAACGGACATCCTTTTTGTCTATGATCGTACAACAACTCTGATTCTACACTGTGCACCATGCAGCTACTAAGGTTGTCTGCAAAGGTCAATGACATGCAACCACTCAGCTGCTGCCACGTGTAAAGCAATACTGCCATGCATTAAATGCATGCAGTATATAAGAAAAAACCTACTTCAGAAATGAAGTGTGCTCGGACCATCTTCTTCTTTCTATCTGTGTGTTAGGTTATTATTCGTAATTTCCTTATCTCCTTCTAGTGCAAAAAACTTAGTGTTTCTCAGGACTTGTTTAGATTAGGTTTATCCTTAATCTTGTTCCGCAACAAGTTGTAAATTGTCTTGATTTATCAATAAACAATTTAGAAAAGTAAAAATCGTGTGTTTGTATTCAACCCCCCCCCCCCTTTTACAAACTTGTATAACCCTTCGGGACCAACAAGTGGTATCAGAGCCATGTTTGTTTAATCTCATAAACAAGATCTGATCTATACTAAGATTTCTCTTCCTTGCTATTTCTGAAAATGACCACCAACACAAACACTAATTATATTGACAATGGTTCTCTTGCAAAACCCCCTAGATTCTCTAGAGATAATTTTAATTTATGGAAAAATAGGATGATTCTCTTTTTAGAAGGTGTAGACCCTACTATGCCTTACTATCTTGAAAACGGCCCATATATTCCTATAAGAATTGATCCTGCAGTTCCAGTCGCTGAGAATAGACCTGCTATTCCAAAAAGGCTGATTCCCAAGGAAATTTATATGTGGACTGATGAAGATAAGAAGAAAGTGGCTATCGACACCAAAGCCAGATCCATACTCTCCATGGCTCATCCTGACGAAGTCTACCATTCCGTCATGAACCTGAAAACCTCAAAAGCTATGTGGGACACAATCTGTGTTCAGTATGAATGTACTTCTGAAGTCCAGGACTCTCGAAAGATCAACCTGGTAAGACAATACGAAAGCTTCATTTGTGGTAAGAATGAAACTCTCTCTGAAGTACACCAACGTTTTAACTGCTTAATAATAGATCTGAAAACTGTTGGTAAGGAATATTCTAACTTTGAAGTACTGACAAAGTTTCGTAGAATGTTTACCTGAAAGCTGGGACAGTTATTCTATGTGTCTCAAGCTGTCAAAGGATCTAAAATCAATGACCCTTTCTACCTTATATGGCACGATGCTGAATCATGAGCAATCGAGTCATCTTAAGAAGAATCTTGTAAAAGATTCCAAAAGCACCCCTGTTGCTTTAATCTCAGAGTCACCTTCCACTCAGCGATCGACTATCACTGTCACTGAGTTGGAAACTAACTCTGAAAGATCATCAGACTCTGACGTTTCAGATAATGATGAAACTCTGGCATTCCTGGCTAATAAGTTCAGGAGATTTGCTATAAAGAGTAATTTCAAAAGGAATAAACCTCTTGCTATTACTGACAAGCCAAGATCATCAACCCCTGTTGATAAGGCTACTGCTACTTGCTATAAATGTGAAAAGATAGGATATTTTGCTAGCGAGTGCATGTCAAAGAAAGTCTCTAGACCCTCAGCTTTTCCCAAGAAAAACTTTACTCACAGGACTAGAGATGAAAAATACAAAAAGCTGAAAAAAGGTATTCAAAGCTGAAAACCTTTAAGAAGAAAGGCAAAGGCCTTATGGCTGACTATGATTGGGCTGCCTCTGACGAAGAAGAATCATCTGACTCTGAAGATGATGATGAAGCCAATCTATGTCTCATGGCCAAACTTGAAGATGAGGAAGAAAATTCTGACATTCCCTCTACTTCAACTTCTGCTACTAAGGTATCACCTTCCTTCTTTACCAATATTTTAAATATTGGTGAAGCTGATAGTCTTCGAAAGATCGATCTCTTGACTAGAAGTTTATATGAAGCCATGAATGGCAAAACTGTTGTTGAAAATCAAAACCTTGATCTCGCTGAACAACTTAAAAACTGTCACCTTCAAATAGAAAATCTTTCTAAAATTGAAGAAGATTTTAAAGATCAAGTTAACTTAAATCAGCTAGTCAAAATCGAGCGCGAAGAAGCTATCGCTGCATTAAAAGCTGAAAAAGCTACTATTGATGGATGGTATAATTCCTCAACAAAGATCACTGAGATAATTAAGTCTCAGATTCCCCTGAGTGATAAACGTGGTCTTGGTTACAAAGCTGATACTCTAGAACCAACCACTGACCGTTCCATGCTTAAGTTTGGAATGTTCGTATCCTCTATCCCTGACACTTTCTCATCTCAGTGTTCCTCTTCTAAACCGCCTATCCCTGAGGAAATCTCTACCTTAACTTCTAAAGGTAAAGAAAAAGTTGTTTATCCAAAACCTACCTCAATCTTTAAAAATAAAGGTAAAGGAATTGCTTTTAACCAAAATCCTCAGAAGGGTACCTTTGTACCAAAGTTGAACGCTTCTAAAGGTTCAGTGACTTATCCCTCTGGTTCAAAGAATAAGATCCCTGGATTTATTCAGCGTGGATCTATTCAGCGATCTACTCCTAGAATCAAAGTGGAAATTATTGGTAAGAAATCCGAAGAACTGGATGTTTCTCCCATTTCAAAAGCCAATAGCTTACTTGGTGCTGGTCCTTCAAATTCAAAATCAAAAGCTCAGCATTCAAATGGTCCTAGAACTACTTTTAGTTATAGCAAAATGTGTAACATCCCAAAAATTCGGAATACCTTAATATATTAAAAATAGAATCCCAAAGATCAAACACTTACATCGCAACGGAAACAAATATAATTTTTGACAAATATAATCTTGCTCTAGCTATGTTTTAGTGCCTTGAACTGCACATATTCTTCTCGAGTCAATCCTCATATATATCTTTATTCCACTTTTCTTTCCAATATAGTAATCACCTGGGTTGCAACAATTTTAAAAGAGTTTGGGTGAGCCTAAGGCCCAGTGAATACACGGTTTTTATGCATGAACAATATCATAAAATAAATTTCACAAAGCGTCGTTAATATATCATGCATACAGTTTAAAATCACATAATTCACAAAGCTAACGGCATAATGGGAGGTGTCTAATTCACACAGCTTTACCTGGCGAACTCACACAGCATGTTCGCACTTACGGCTTAGACAAGCTCACACAGCATGCTCGTCTTATTAGACACGACCTTACACCGTAGTACACACTCATTGCCACATGCAATTCTTACACATGTCATAAAAATATATCACGTCTAATGCATAAACGGCATATCAAAATATCGAGAAACTTTAGGAAAGTTTGTAAATAATTATAAGTAAAAATATGCAACCATTTCTTGAAAAGTCACGTATAACTCACCTTACGGTCATTAATCCAAAACGTTCCTTGATATGCCTCATGCCCTCCCTACAAATCCACGACCATATTTTTAACTCTAAAACAAACTATAATATACGCCGTTCAGAGTTGTTTGATTGAGTTCCCACGACGAGGTTAAAATAAAATGTAATCTCGATCACAATTAGAAGCTTCCCTACACGCATATGCTATGTATATACTTTCTTAAAGCTTTTTAGAGCTAGACGTTGTTATTATTATTATTATTATTATTATTATTATTATGTATAATAATAATAAATAACAATAATGATAATATACTCATATACATGAAGAAAACCACCATGCATAACACATTTGGTTTCTTTCCTTACTGCCCTCCTTTTTTGCAACGCCATGCAACCTTCTTTTCTTTGGACTCTCACCACAAACTTCTTCTTAATTTGATTCAAACATAACGTTCGATAACCCTCTTCATTTCTTTTATCTTTCTTTCCCAAGTCATAGAGTTTATGGAACCCATGGTAGTTGATCACCTAGACACCGACATGTTCGGTTAAGAGGTTCTAAATTTCTCAACGATGGTGATTATTAGTGTTGATTCGCTCTCCCCGACCCAACAACGGCAACCCCGGATCCAGAATTTAGTCAAGACTTAATTAAAAGGGTTTTAGGTGGGTTTTCTCTACCAAAAATCCATCGTTATGACGACCAAGAAATCTTACTCAACCTATCATTTTCCAGCCTTTTATTGAGACATTTCATACTAAACAGTAACATCGATTAGCCTCAATACGGTTGTTCGCGACGTGATTAAACACTCTTTCACCACCATGAGTGACGGTTAGAGAACAAACCCACGGAGGTTATCTAACACCGCCTACGGGAACTCACCAAATAACTCGATACGATGATATATATATATATATATATATATATATATATATATATATATATATATATATATATATATATATCCATCCATACGAACACAAGTGATTAAGCATAAATGACTTACAGCTTCGTTAACTAGCGCACCAAATCTTCACTTTTGCTCACTTGACTTTCTCTATGCACACCATATTTTTGCTCATCGTCCTTTCCACTTTAGAAAACCTCCATAATTATTTATAAATTTCTTGAAACCGTTCAAATGGAAATGAAAAGATAAGTCGTGCATTTACAAAGAAGGTTTCCAAACCCATGGTTTTCCAAGTGATAGTTTAAGGAATTGGCACATCAAAATCCTCTTCTTTCTTGCCTTGACACAAAGGGTCCCTCGCATATAATTCTTTTTTTTCCCGGTTATTACAAACTCTCCACCTTATTAGAATTTCGTCCTCGAAATTCGTCTTGTGCAACTAACGAGGATATTTTGGTCTCATCTCTTGCTCCGACTCCCAAGTAGCTTCTGACCATTACGATGTCTCCGCTAACTTTCATGATAAAAATCTCTTTGCTTCTTAGCTTTACAATTTTATTTTCTTCACTCTCTTAAGAATTACAATTTCTTTTTTTATCTACCAAACACTTCCTTAAATTAGATACGTTAGGTCACAAATCCAATTGTACCAACTCGTTTATTATCTTAAGCTCTAAATATCCTTTTTCCGTCTTTGCAAATAACCCATTTGCCTATATTGGCAATCTTCAATATATCACAACTTAGAGCAATATTTTCTAACAAATGGTGGTATATACCACTGATCCATTTATCTATCTCTTTTCTTTATGATGGCTCGTCAAACCGACTAACACTTGCCCTATTACTCTTCAAGTGGCTCCGACTGAATACTCTTTAATAAACATTAGCTTAGGTGAATGCTTTCAACGCTAAGTGGTTATTACAATCGTCATTAAGGGTTATCCCACATAGGTACCACTTTGTTTTTCTTATCTACAAAATATGGCAACATGGATGAAAACATTCATCATATTCGTTGTAAATTCTTTCATTCATATAACATCACACTTTTTCATACTCATGCGCTTATACATACATGTACGTGATCTTTTCCTTGAGATGTCTTTAGCTATGAGGTATAGCCTACACAGTCCGTTCTGTAGGTAGTGCCTCAATTTTTTTTTTGACCTCCACAACTACAACTACTAATTTCAAGTCATACATTATCAATTACCATATATGACATGCATACTATAACATTTCCCTTTTTCACCAATATACATCATAGTGCTAACATTGGAGCATCATTATATACAAAAAAACATTTGTCTAATCTAGCATAGACACTCCAGGTACACTTCTTAGTCTATCTTTCAATCTATAGCATACTTCATTTACTTTTTGGCCCAACAATAACGTATAGTTACATTGCATACTTTCCAATAATTGATGTATATTCAGTCTTTCCAAGTACCTTAGCATTCTTTATCCTCTTATTTTAGCACTTTCCGATCATACTCACATTAGCAATAATAGATACTGAGATGATGATGTTCAACACGTAACTTCTTATCCTTCCTTACTGCTTTCTATAATACCTTTTATCAATTCAACTATCTTTACTTTTAGTTTTACCTCTAATAGTCATTCCTTCATTCCTTTACGGCATCTAAAACATGTCAAGCATTTTGTGAAGGGTTCATAATGAAGATAGTCTACTCTTATTGATTCCAGTGCCCATACTTTCTTTCATCACACTGGATATTTCTTACTGGTATGGCATAATACCTATGCTGAGATGCAATAATCTTCCCATTATTGTTGCCAGCTTTAAGATTCTCATGATTCCTTTATGTCTTCACATTTGTGTGATATGCTTAAACATCACAATGTTCGTTATTGAATTTGATCAAGTCACTACTCGACTACCAAACCTTGAGTTATTTTAGTATTTCGCCAAATTCATATTCGAACTCATCCCGTGAGAGACCATAAAGTTTAACTTAACTCGTCTTCCACAAGAAGAATATTTATCATGCATTGCATTCATTCTAGAGTTTAGTCACAACTCTCCTTTGACGAATAATATGTACCATTAGCTGGCTTCACTACTTGTTCTACTAACTAATTAGTTAACTCCCCTTTCATAACACACATGCCACCATTTGATTCTCATGACCCAATTCTATATTTATCATCTCCTAGTTATTCTTAAATAAGGCTCTTGATAATGACCATCTACATGCTCATTGATATTTAAGGTATTGTGAGCCATTCCTAACCTTGATGATCATAACTGCACATCTTTAATTATTTCATCCTCTTTAACTTGTATCAAAACTTACGTTGATCTCACTTAATGCAAAACGTCTCATGCAACCTTGCAGTATTCTAGCATGGTGCCTTTCTAGCTTTAACCATAAACATAATTGTATTGTCCCGATTTTCAAATCACGACACATGAACTTTGGCTATTTTATGGCTTATAAGGCATATACTTGGATAACCTTCCATTTAACTATAATATTTCTTTCTTACTCCACGTGATACATGATTATAATCATAAAACAATTTTTTTTTCACCTTCTCGCCTTCATACCTTGCTCAAAGCCACACATGCTTACTAGCAATTGGCACTTTCATCAAATCAAATAATTTAAATCACCCCTCCCCCCCTAACCGCTCTCGAGATGTACCCGGAGGATAACAAAGACCTAGATACCAACAAGACTAATTAACTGTAGGCTCACACACCAATACAAGGTCTTTTCTTTTAAGAATTGATCATTTGAGAACCCTAAAATCTTCTCATAAGTTTTACATTTGATCTTGATATTCCAACTCTTGATCATTGCCTCTAATCAATATCACCATTTCTTACCATGAATCGGTTTCTGTCATTGATGACATTAATGACCTTGTGCTAGTCTCATACTTGACTATTCCTTCCTCCAATTGATATAAGAAATGTACCTCATCTTTCTCAGATATCGATTGAATAAACTAATTATATCATCAATACTACAAGTTTCTCAAAGCTTAACATATTTTCTACTCACTCAATAAAATTAGTGGGAGTTTCTCACCAAACTTTATCCCTCAAAACCCCTTTTATCTCTTACCTTTTTATTTATATATCATATTATCATGCACTTTTCATCAATTATAGCAACATCTCTATCAATGCCATTACCTCCAATGACATCAAGCCATCTAACGACTTATATGCTTCGATATGGTTTAAGAAGAGGTTTACCATCCGCAAATTAACTTAAACCCATATTCTTATCGCTATAATTCAATATTTAGTCACACATCTTGTCAAGAATAAAAAACATTCCATTCTCAGTTTAAGTCTAGGTTTACACTAACCTAGTTCACTTAAACTTTGCTCTAATACCACTTGTAACATCCCAAAAATTCGGAATACCTTAATATATTAAAAATAGAATCCCAAAGATCAAACACTTACATCGCAACGGAAACAAATATAATTTTTGACAAATATAATCTTGCTCTAGCTATGTTTTAGTGCCTTGAACTGCACATATTCTTCTCGAGTCAATCCTCATATATATCTTTATTCCACTTTTCTTTCCAATATAGTAATCACCTGGGTTGCAACAATTTTAAAAGAGTTTGGGTGAGCCTAAGGCCCAGTGAATACACGGTTTTTATGCATGAACAATATCATAAAATAAATTTCACAAAGCGTCGTTAATATATCATGCATACAATTTAAAATCACATAATTCACAAAGCTAACGGCATAATGGGAGGTGTCTAATTCACACAGCTTTACCTGGCGAACTCACACAGCATGTTCGCACTTACGGCTTAGACAAGCTCACACAGCATGCTCGTCTTATTAGACACGACCTTACACCGTAGTACACACTCATTGCCACATGCAATTCTTACACATGTCATAAAAATATATCACGTCTAATGCATAAACGGCATATCAAAATATCGAGAAACTTTAGGAAAGTTTGTAAATAATTATAAGTAAAAATATGCAACCATTTCTTGAAAAGTCACGTATAACTCACCTTACGGTCATTAATCCAAAACGTTCCTTGATATGCCTCATGCCCTCCCTACAAATCCACGACCATATTTTTAACTCTAAAACAAACTATAATATACGCCGTTCAGAGTTGTTTGATTGAGTTCCCACGACGAGGTTAAAATAAAATGTAATCTCGATCACAATTAGAAGCTTCCCTGCACGCATATGCTATGTATATACTTTCTTAAAGCTTTTTAGAGCTAGACATTATTATTATTATTATTATTATTATTATTATTATTATTATTATTATTATTATTATTATTATTATTATGTATAATAATAATAAATAACAATAATGATAATATACTCATATACATGAAGAAAACCACCATGCATAACACATTTGGTTTCTTTCCTTACTACCCTCCTTTTTTGCAACGCCATGCAACCTTCTTTTCTTTGGACTCTCACCACAAACTTCCTCTTAATTTGATTCAAACATAACGTTCGATAACCCTCTTCATTTCTTTTATCTTTCTTTCCCAAGTCATAGAGTTTATGGAACCCATGGTAGTTGATCACCTAGACACCGACATGTTCGGTTAAGAGGTTCTAAATTTCTCAACGATGGTGATTATTAGTGTTGATTCGCTCTCCCCGACCCAACAACGGCAACCCCGGATCCAGAATTTAGTCAAGACTTAATTAAAAGGGTTTTAGGTGGGTTTTCTCTACCAAAAATCCATCGTTATGACGACCAAGAAATCTTACTCAACCTATCATTTTCCAGCCTTTTATTGAGACATTTCATACTAAACAGTAACATCGATTAGCCTCAATACGGTTGTTCGCGACGTGATTAAACACTCTTTCACCACCATGAGTGACGGTTAGAGAACAAACCCACGGAGGTTATCTAACACCGCCTACGGGAACTCACCAAATAACTCGATACGATGATATATATATATATATATATATATATATATATATATATATCCATCCATACGAACACAAGTGATTAAGCATAAATGACTTACAGCTTCGTTAACTAGCGCACCAAATCTTCACTTTTGCTCACTTGACTTTCTCTATGCACACCATATTTTTGCTCATCGTCCTTTCCACTTTAGAAAACCTCCATAATTATTTATAAATTTCTTGAAACCGTTCAAATGGAAATGAAAAGATAAGTCGTGCATTTACAAAGAAGGTTTCCAAACCCATGGTTTTCCAAGTGATAGTTTAAGGAATTGGCACATCAAAATCCTCTTCTTTCTTGCCTTGACACAAAGGGTCCCTCGCATATAATTCTTTTTTTTCCCGGTTATTACAAACTCTCCACCTTATTAGAATTTCGTCCTCGAAATTCGTCTTGTGCAACTAACGAGGATATTTTGGTCTCATCTCTTGCTCCGACTCCCAAGTAGCTTCTGACCATTACGATGTCTCCGCTAACTTTCATGATAAAAATCTCTTTGCTTCTTAGCTTTACAATTTTATTTTCTTCACTCTCTTAAGAATTACAATTTCTTTTTTTATCTACCAAACACTTCCTTAAATTAGATACGTTAGGTCACAAATCCAATTGTACCAACTCGTTTATTATCTTAAGCTCTAAATATCCTTTTTCCGTCTTTGCAAATAACCCATTTGCCTATATTGGCAATCTTCAATATATCACAACTTAGAGCAATATTTTCTAACAAATGGTGGTATATACCACTGATCCATTTATCTATCTCTTTTCTTTATGATGGCTCGTCAAACCGACTAACACTTGCCCTATTACTCTTCAAGTGGCTCCGACTGAATACTCTTTAATAAACATTAGCTTAGGTGAATGCTTTCAACGCTAAGTGGTTATTACAATCGTCATTAAGGGTTATCCCACATAGGTACCACTTTGTTTTTCTTATCTACAAAATATGGCAACATGGATGAAAACATTCATCATATTCGTTGTAAATTCTTTCATTCATATAACATCACACTTTTTCATACTCATGCGCTTATACATACATGTACGTGATCTTTTCCTTGAGATGTCTTTAGCTATGAGGTATAGCCTACACAGTCCGTTCTGTAGGTAGTGCCTCAATTTTTTTTTTGACCTCCACAACTACAACTACTAATTTCAAGTCATACATTATCAATTACCATATATGACATGCATACTATAACATTTCCCTTTTTCACCAATATACATCATAGTGCTAACATTGGAGCATCATTATATACAAAAAAACATTTGTCTAATCTAGCATAGACACTCCAGGTACACTTCTTAGTCTATCTTTCAATCTATAGCATACTTCATTTACTTTTTGGCCCAACAATAACGTATAGTTACATTGCATACTTTCCAATAATTGATGTATATTCAGTCTTTCCAAGTACCTTAGCATTCTTTATCCTCTTATTTTAGCACTTTCCGATCATACTCACATTAGCAATAATAGATACTGAGATGATGATGTTCAACACGTAACTTCTTATCCTTCCTTATTGCTTTCTATAATACCTTTTATCAATTCAACTATCTTTACTTTTAGTTTTACCTCTAATAGTCATTCCTTCATTCCTTTACGGCATCTAAAACATGTCAAGCATTTTGTGAAGGGTTCATAATGAAGATAGTCTACTCTTATTGATTCCAGTGCCCATACTTTCTTTCATCACACTGGATATTTCTTACTGGTATGGCATAATACCTATGCTGAGATGCAATAATCTTCCCATTATTGTTGCCAGCTTTAAGATTCTCATGATTCCTTTATGTCTTCACATTTGTGTGATATGCTTAAACATCACAATGTTCGTTATTGAATTTGATCAAGTCACTACTCGACTACCAAACCTTGAGTTATTTTAGTATTTCGCCAAATTCATATTCGAACTCATCCCGTGAGAGACCATAAAGTTTAACTTAACTCGTCTTCCACAAGAAGAATATTTATCATGCATTGCATTCATTCTAGAGTTTAGTCACAACTCTCCTTTGACGAATAATATGTACCATTAGCTGGCTTCACTACTTGTTCTACTAACTAATTAGTTAACTCCCCTTTCATAACACACATGCCACCATTTGATTCTCATGACCCAATTCTATATTTATCATCTCCTAGTTATTCTTAAATAAGGCTCTTGATAATGACCATCTACATGCTCATTGATATTTAAGGTATTGTGAGCCATTCCTAACCTTGATGATCATAACTGCACATCTTTAATTATTTCATCCTCTTTAACTTGTATCAAAACTTACGTTGATCTCACTTAATGCAAAACGTCTCATGCAACCTTGCAGTATTCTAGCATGGTGCCTTTCTAGCTTTAACCATAAACATAATTGTATTGTCCCGATTTTCAAATCACGACACATGAACTTTGGCTATTTTATGGCTTATAAGGCATATACTTGGATAACCTTCCATTTAACTATAATATTTCTTTCTTACTCCACGTGATACATGATTATAATCATAAAACAATTTTTTTTTCACCTTCTCGCCTTCATACCTTGCTCAAAGCCACACATGCTTACTAGCAATTGGCACTTTCATCAAATCAAATAATTTAAATCACCCCCCCCCCCTAACCGCTCTCGAGATGTACCCGGAGGATAACAAAGACCTAGATACCAACAAGACTAATTAACTGTAGGCTCACACACCAATACAAGGTCTTTTCTTTTAAGAATTGATCATTTGAGAACCCTAAAATCTTCTCATAAGTTTTACATTTGATCTTGATATTCCAACTCTTGATCATTGCCTCTAATCAATATCACCATTTCTTACCATGAATCGGTTTCTGTCATTGATGACATTAATGACCTTGTGCTAGTCTCATACTTGACTATTCCTTCCTCCAATTGATATAAGAAATGTACCTCATCTTTCTCAGATATCGATTGAATAAACTAATTATATCATCAATACTACAAGTTTCTCAAAGCTTAACATATTTTCTACTCACTCAATAAAATTAGTGGGAGTTTCTCACCAAACTTTATCCCTCAAAACCCCTTTTATCTCTTACCTTTTTATTTATATATCATATTATCATGCACTTTTCATCAATTATAGCAACATCTCTATCAATGCCATTACCTCCAATGACATCAAGCCATCTAACGACTTATATGCTTCGATATGGTTTAAGAAGAGGTTTACCATCCGCAAATTAACTTAAACCCATATTCTTATCGCTATAATTCAATATTTAGTCACACATCTTGTCAAGAATAAAAAACATTCCATTCTCAGTTTAAGTCTAGGTTTACACTAACCTAGTTCACTTAAACTTTGCTCTAATACCACTTGTAACATCCCAAAAATTCGGAATACCTTAATATATTAAAAATAGAATCCCAAAGATCAAACACTTACATCGCAACGGAAACAAATATAATTTTTGACAAATATAATCTTGCTCTAGCTATGTTTTAGTGCCTTGAACTGCACATATTCTTCTCGAGTCAATCCTCATATATATCTTTATTCCACTTTTCTTTCCAATATAGTAATCACCTGGGTTGCAACAATTTTAAAAGAGTTTGGGTGAGCCTAAGGCCCAGTGAATACACGGTTTTTATGCATGAACAATATCATAAAATAAATTTCACAAAGCGTCGTTAATATATCATGCATACAATTTAAAATCACATAATTCACAAAGCTAACGGCATAATGGGAGGTGTCTAATTCACACAGCTTTACCTGGCGAACTCACACAGCATGTTCGCACTTACGGCTTAGACAAGCTCACACAGCATGCTCGTCTTATTAGACACGACCTTACACCGTAGTACACACTCATTGCCACATGCAATTCTTACACATGTCATAAAAATATATCACGTCTAATGCATAAACGGCATATCAAAATATCGAGAAACTTTAGGAAAGTTTGTAAATAATTATAAGTAAAAATATGCAACCATTTCTTGAAAAGTCACGTATAACTCACCTTACGGTCATTAATCCAAAACGTTCCTTGATATGCCTCATGCCCTCCCTACAAATCCACGACCATATTTTTAACTCTAAAACAAACTATAATATACGCCGTTCAGAGTTGTTTGATTGAGTTCCCACGACGAGGTTAAAATAAAATGTAATCTCGATCACAATTAGAAGCTTCCCTGCACGCATATGCTATGTATATACTTTCTTAAAGCTTTTTAGAGCTAGACATTATTATTATTATTATTATTATTATTATTATTATTATTATTATTATTATTATTATGTATAATAATAATAAATAACAATAATGATAATATACTCATATACATGAAGAAAACCACCATGCATAACACATTTGGTTTCTTTCCTTACTGCCCTCCTTTTTTGCAACGCCATGCAACCTTCTTTTCTTTGGACTCTCACCACAAACTTCTTCTTAATTTGATTCAAACATAACGTTCGATAACCCTCTTCATTTCTTTTATCTTTCTTTCCCAAGTCATAGAGTTTATGGAACCCATGGTAGTTGATCACCTAGACACCGACATGTTCGGTTAAGAGGTTCTAAATTTCTCAACGATGGTGATTATTAGTGTTGATTCGCTCTCCCCGACCCAACAACGGCAACCCCGGATCCAGAATTTAGTCAAGACTTAATTAAAAGGGTTTTAGGTGGGTTTTCTCTACCAAAAATCCATCGTTATGACGACCAAGAAATCTTACTCAACCTATCATTTTCCAGCCTTTTATTGAGACATTTCATACTAAACAGTAACATCGATTAGCCTCAATACGGTTGTTCGCGACGTGATTAAACACTCTTTCACCACCATGAGTGACGGTTAGAGAACAAACCCACGGAGGTTATCTAACACCGCCTACGGGAACTCACCAAATAACTCGATACGATGATATATATATATATATATATATATATATATATATATATATATATATATATATATCCATCCATACGAACACAAGTGATTAAGCATAAATGACTTACAGCTTCGTTAACTAGCGCACCAAATCTTCACTTTTGCTCACTTGACTTTCTCTATGCACACCATATTTTTGCTCATCGTCCTTTCCACTTTAGAAAACCTCCATAATTATTTATAAATTTCTTGAAACCGTTCAAATGGAAATTATTCAGCGTGGATCTATTCAGCGATCTACTCCTAGAATCAAAGTGGAAATTATTGGTAAGAAATCCGAAGAACTGGATGTTTCTCCCATTTCAAAAGCCAATAGCTTACTTGGTGCTGGTCCTTCAAATTCAAAATCAAAAGCTCAGCATTCAAATGGTCCTAGAACTACTTTTAGTTATAGCAAAATGTGTAACATCCCAAAAATTCGGAATACCTTAATATATTAAAAATAGAATCCCAAAGATCAAACACTTACATCGCAACGGAAACAAATATAATTTTTGACAAATATAATCTTGCTCTAGCTATGTTTTAGTGCCTTGAACTGCACATATTCTTCTCGAGTCAATCCTCATATATATCTTTATTCCACTTTTCTTTCCAATATAGTAATCACCTGGGTTGCAACAATTTTAAAAGAGTTTGGGTGAGCCTAAGGCCCAGTGAATACACGGTTTTTATGCATGAACAATATCATAAAATAAATTTCACAAAGCGTCGTTAATATATCATGCATACAGTTTAAAATCACATAATTCACAAAGCTAACGGCATAATGGGAGGTGTCTAATTCACACAGCTTTACCTGGCGAACTCACACAGCATGTTCGCACTTACGGCTTAGACAAGCTCACACAGCATGCTCGTCTTATTAGACACGACCTTACACCGTAGTACACACTCATTGCCACATGCAATTCTTACACATGTCATAAAAATATATCACGTCTAATGCATAAACGGCATATCAAAATATCGAGAAACTTTAGGAAAGTTTGTAAATAATTATAAGTAAAAATATGCAACCATTTCTTGAAAAGTCACGTATAACTCACCTTACGGTCATTAATCCAAAACGTTCCTTGATATGCCTCATGCCCTCCCTACAAATCCACGACCATATTTTTAACTCTAAAACAAACTATAATATACGCCGTTCAGAGTTGTTTGATTGAGTTCCCACGACGAGGTTAAAATAAAATGTAATCTCGATCACAATTAGAAGCTTCCCTGCACGCATATGCTATGTATATACTTTCTTAAAGCTTTTTAGAGCTAGACATTATTATTATTATTATTATTATTATTATTATTATTATTATTATTATTATGTATAATAATAATAAATAACAATAATGATAATATACTCATATACATGAAGAAAACCACCATGCATAACACATTTGGTTTCTTTCCTTACTACCCTCCTTTTTTGCAACGCCATGCAACCTTCTTTTCTTTGGACTCTCACCACAAACTTCCTCTTAATTTGATTCAAACATAACGTTCGATAACCCTCTTCATTTCTTTTATCTTTCTTTCCCAAGTCATAGAGTTTATGGAACCCATGGTAGTTGATCACCTAGACACCGACATGTTCGGTTAAGAGGTTCTAAATTTCTCAACGATGGTGATTATTAGTGTTGATTCGCTCTCCCCGACCCAACAACGGCAACCCCGGATCCAGAATTTAGTCAAGACTTAATTAAAAGGGTTTTAGGTGGGTTTTCTCTACCAAAAATCCATCGTTATGACGACCAAGAAATCTTACTCAACCTATCATTTTCCAGCCTTTTATTGAGACATTTCATACTAAACAGTAACATCGATTAGCCTCAATACGGTTGTTCGCGACGTGATTAAACACTCTTTCACCACCATGAGTGACGGTTAGAGAACAAACCCACGGAGGTTATCTAACACCGCCTACGGGAACTCACCAAATAACTCGATACGATGATATATATATATATATATATATATATATATATATCCATCCATACGAACACAAGTGATTAAGCATAAATGACTTACAGCTTCGTTAACTAGCGCACCAAATCTTCACTTTTGCTCACTTGACTTTCTCTATGCACACCATATTTTTGCTCATCGTCCTTTCCACTTTAGAAAACCTCCATCATTATTTATAAATTTCTTGAAACCGTTCAAATGGAAATGAAAAGATAAGCCGTGCATTTACAAAGAAGGTTTCCAAACCCATGGTTTTCCAAGTGCTAGTTTAAGGAATTGGCACATCAAAATCCTCTTCTTTCTTGCCTTGACACAAAGGGTCCCTCGCATATATTTTTTTTTTTCCGGTTATTACAAAATGTTATCATTGTGGACTTACCAATCATATTGCTAGTAAGTGCCCCACAGCCACCCAAGCTGAAAAGATAGCTAAGGTGAAGATCATTGCCCCCAAGGCAAAGAAGACCACTAAGGTTAAGAAATTAACCAAAGTGAAGACTGACAAAGCTGAATCTTCAAATGCTGCGAAGACTGCTGAACCTTCCACCTCCTCTTCTACCCCCACTGACAAGTGTGTACACATGGTTAAGTGGGTACCCAAGACAAACTAATCCTCCTTTGTAATGCAGGTTAAGAAGGGTATCTGGTATCTCGATAGTGGATGCTCTAGACACATGACTAGTAAGAAGAACCTGCTTACTGAGTACAAAGAAGAGAAGGGTCCCTCTGTAACTTTCGGTGGAAATGGAAAAGGACATACACGAGGGTTTGGTGTACTCTCTAATGGTACAACAACCTTCAGAAGAGTCGCATATGTTGAAGGGTTGAAGCATAATCTTCTAAGCATCAGTCAGCCTTGCGACAAGGATAACAAAGTAATCTTTACTAAGGAATCCTGCTTTGTCGCTGACAAAAAGGAGAAGATAGCTCTCAGCGGTTATCGTTTAGAAAATGTTTATGTAATAAACATGGACTCAACAACCACTGAGAACTCTTGTTTCTTCTCAAAAGCCTCATCTGATGTCAACTGGTTATGGCATAAGAGGCTCTCTCATCTAAACTTCAAGACACTGAATACTCTTTCTTCTAAAGAGTTAGTCACTGGTCTACCTCAGCACTCATACGCCAAAGAATCCTTATGTTCAGTGTGTGAGAAAGGCAAGCAGACCAAAGCAAGCTTTAAGTCAAAGCAAGTTTCCTCAGTGTCATCTCCTCTACAACTTCTCCATATGGATTTGTTTGGCCCTGTTAACAAACAATCCATCGCTGGAAATAAATATACACTGGTCATAGTTGATGAATTCTCTCGATATACATGGGTTATGTTTCTCCGTTCTAAGAGTGACACCCCTGAAGAACTCATCACCTTTGTCAAGAAGATGGAAACCCTGAACAACTTGACCGTTTGCTCAATAAGGAGTGATCATGGGACTGAATTCAAAAACAGTTCTCTTAATTCCTTCTTTGAGAGTAAGGGTATTTCTCACAATTTTTCTTCAGTGAGAACACCGCAACAAAACGGAGTCGCTGAAAGAAGAAATAGAACTATTATTGAAGCTGCACGTTCAATGCTCAGCGATTCTCATCTGCCTACTCAGTTTTGGGCAGAAGCTGTCAACACTGCTTGTTTTACGCAAAACAGGTCGCTGATAGTCAAAAGATTTAATAAAACAGCCTATGAACTTTTTCATGGGGAAAGCCTTCAATTAGCTTTCTTCACATCTTTGGATGTCAGCGTTTCATACTGAACAACACAGATGCCCTTGGAAAGTTTGATCCTAAGGCTGATGATGGAATCTTTCTTGGATACTCCTCAGTCTCCAAAGCCTTCAGAGTCTTCAATCGAAGAAGACAAACTGTTGAAGAAACTATTCACGTCACATTTGACGAATCCCGTTCAGCGAATTCTCGACCTTCTGCTGATACTGAAGAACTGAATCAATGGATGTTTTCTCATCTTGGTGATTCAGAAGATATTCCCACTCCTTATACTCATACCATTGAAGATGATGGTCCTACTATCATCCCAAACATGCAGAATAGTGAAGCTGAAACATCATGGGTCTCAGTTGTTCCTTTAAACACTATGCCTGCTTCTGAACCAAATGTCTCAGACATTCCATCTACTTCTCAACAATCAGTGAATGAGATGACATCTGCACCTACTCCTCTCTTGGTTGATATTCCAGAAGTTGCTGAAGCCTCATCTTCAGCTCCTCCAGTTCAATTTGAGTCAGCGATTCATGCTCCGGCTCAGCGATGGACTGTAAATCACCCAATTGATCAAATCCTTGGTGATCCAAACGCTGGTGTTCAAACTCGACGAAGTGCATGTAATATTTGTTTATTTGTTAACTTTATTTCTCTGATTGAACCAAAGAAAATAGATGATGCCCTCAAAGATTCAAATTGGGTCAGCGCTATGCAAGAAGAGCTGACTGAATTCGAAAGAAACAAAGTTTGGAATCTTGTTCGAAGACCAACTGACAAGACAGTGATAGGCACTAAATGGGTCTATCGAAACAAATTGGACGAACATGGAACTGTAACCCGCAACAAGGCTCAACTTGTTGTTCAGGGATACAGACAAGAGGAAGGTATAGACTACGACGAAACATTTGCTCCAGTAGCAAGACTAGAATCTATTCGTCTATTCTTAGCATACGCTGTACACAAAGACTTCAAAGTACATCAAATGGATGTTAAGTCAGCATTTCTCAATGGAAAGCTGAATGAAGAAGTCTATGTGGAACAACCTCCAGGATTCTCAGATCCTAAGCGTATAGGTTATGTTTATAAACTGGATAAGGCACTTTATGGCTTAAAGCAAGCTCCACGTGCATGGTATGACACTCTATCCTCTTATATCCTAATTGAAAATTTTGAGCGAGGTAAAATCGACAAAACTCTATTTTTCAGAATAGTAAAAGGTCATATCATTCTTGTTCAGATATATGTTGATGACATTATATTTGGTTCTACTAACCCTGACCTTTGTAATCGTTTCGCTGATAGAATGAAAGAAGAGTATAAAATGAGTATGATGGGTGAGCTAACATATTTCCTTGGTCTTCAGATAAAACAGAATGAAAAAGGAACTTTCATTAATCAGGGAAAGTATGTTAAAGATATGCTGAAGAAATCCGATTTAACTCAGAGTTCAGCTATGAAAACCCCTATGGCACCACCGCTGACACTAAACAAGGATTCAAATGGAATACCTGTTAATGTCACGCTGTACCGTGGGATGATCGGCTATCTCTTGTATCTTACAGCTAGCCGACCCGATATTATGTACGCATCCTGTTTGTGTGCACGATATCAAGCTGAACCTAAGGAATCTCATATGATCGCTGTAAAGCGAATCTTTCGTTACCTTAAGGGTACTATGAACCTAGGTCTTTGGTATCCCAAAGACCCAGGGTTTGATTTAATCGCCTATTCAGATAGTGATTTTACAGGTTGCAAATTGGATAGGAAAAGCACCACAGGAGGCTGTCAGCTCCTGGGTGGAAAGCTGGTGAGTTGGACAAGTAAAAAGCAAAACTCAGTGTCCACCTCAACTGCTGAAGCTGAGTATGTAGCCGCTGGAAGCTGCTGTTCTCAGGTTTTGTGGATGAGAAATCAACTACTGGACTATGACCTTCAGCTCTAAAAATTCCAATCTATTGGAGACAGCACAAGTGCCATCGCTATAGCCAACAATCCAGTGCTTCACTCAAAGACCAAACACATCGAAATCAGGTATCATTTTATCAGAGATCATGTGATTAATGGTGATATAGAACTTCACTTTATCCCAACTGATTTTCAGTTAGCTGATCTGTTTACCAAATCTCTTGATGAGACAAGATTCAACTTTCTCATCAGCGAGCTTGGAATGTTGAACTTTGAAGAGTAAGATCTTTAGTGGTTCACATTTGATCAGCGATAGGATAAAACAATTATATAACCCATTCTAGCATCTTCTCTCTGAACAAAGTTGATTCGCTGATATCAAGGTATGTCTCTCTTTACTCGCTGACATTCGCATGTAAATGCAAGATTTCAAAACAAATCTTATCGCTGAATATCTCTTCCTTAACAGCGATACTTTGAAATTTCTTAAACTAACACTGATATTTCTATTCAGTGCTTCATGTTTTTCAAAATAGTCCCCGAGCTTTCAAAACCTCAGAGACATCCTAAAATATGAAAGGACGTTTGTGACATCATCACAACGGATAAACCCTGGCACGTTCTTTTTTCTGACACACGTTTGCACGTTTCGTTTACCATCCAATCAAATGCAAACACGTGTCCGTGTCATGATGAAAAACTTTCCCGCTCTAGTTTCTCTCTCTCTCAAATCTCACTATATAAACTATTTCGGGTTTATATTTTTCTTTTTACGCGAACTTCTTCTCCAAGAAAGAAAAGATTTACTGTTGCTTATTTCCATAAAACTGTTCATCTTCTTATTCGATTACCAGGTTAATATTCTTATTATTCACCTGCATAACTTGTTTCTGATCTTCTTGTTGCTTTTAACAGATCAAACAAAAGAAACCTTTCTAAAATGAAATCATTTCTTTCATGGTTTTATGAACACAACCTTTTCATGGTTGTTCTTCAAGTTTAAAACTCAAAATCTTAAACTTGTTCTTCATTCGTTTTTCCAGAATCCTTATCTAAAGGAAAATGGAAAACAAGACTTTTACAGGGTTTGTTTTTCTTTTTCAAAACAAGAAAACCCTAATCTTCATTAAGACATTTCTGTCTGAATGAAATGGACAAAATTCGAAAACATCTTATTGGAAAATCTTTCACATTAAGACTATTCTTTATCTGTGTTCATGGTTGATATGTTAAACAGAAATGACATCTTCCACTCCTGCTCCTACTGCTGAGAAATCCACTGCTGCAAAGAAACTGACTCTCGTCAAAGCTCCTCAGGTCAAGTTCAAGCTTGAGGAAGTCGATTTTTCAAAATCGAACAACCTCCATGCGCTTTTCGAGTTTCCTCCTCGAAAGCAAGTCACACATCTGGATGATGCCGTGAATTACCTCAAAACATGTAGCTTATCTACAACCCTGACTATTACACCCCCTGCTCATCAATTCCTACTATCTCAGTTCTGGTATACTGCCGAAGAGCTCAGGTACCCCATGCCAAAGACCCAACGAAGATCGTTGACTCCATTATGTGTGACACCAAATTTGGCACCACCAAAATCAACCCTGCCATTATCAGGAAAACACCGAGTCTTCCTCCCTCTACCAAAGAAAACCGCTTTGTCCCTCTCCTAAACCACAAAAACCATGCTGATAGGGAAGCCATCACTGCATTCTTCGATGCAATGGGTTACGCATGGGACACTGGAAGGGACAAGAAGCCTGAGAAGAAACTGACTATGATCAAGAAGTCCAAAATGCCCAGCGAGATGAACTTCATCTTCGCACATCTGATAAGTTGCATGACAGCGAAGAGTGGCTCTTCTGATCAAGCTGCTCAATCTCAGCAAGCAATGGGCTATGCATTGCTGAAAGGTCTAAATGTTGACTGGGCCTCAATCATCTACGATGACCTTGCGTTCATAGTGGATATGGCTGAAAGACCTTCATGGGTTCCTTATCCCAGATTCATCAGCGCAGTATTTCAACAAGGACTTGGCGAGAAGTACCCAAAAGAGGGTGATCCGAGACTCTCTCAGGTTGGCCCTAAGGTGCTCGACTTCAAGCCACTGGAAAACGAGGTACGTCTTTCTACTATAATAAAACCCTACGCTTTCCCAAATAATAAAACCCTACGCTTTCCCTCCCAAATCACGTGTTAGGGTTTTGGAGTTTAATTTGATATTTGGCTGCTATCATATCAGGTTATAGGTCATTACCCTAATTTAAAGCTTGTAGTTTGTTCTCTCAAAACCATCCCTTGTCTCTCGTGGGAGGGGAGATGCCTTCCATGGCTACCGGAGACGGAAGGCACTTCAATCCTAAAAACAACATCAATCATCCTCTAATTAAACCTAACCTCGTCGATGCCAATCACAACTCCGACTTCTTTGCCAGGTCCAATTCAAACACATTGATATTATATATATATATATATATATATATATATCATATCTGTTTGTTCATTACGACATTCCAAATACTCAACTAATATTCTTTCAGGAGACACAAGATTCAGCAACATATAATATCTTTACCCATTGCTTCAGGTACGCATGTTACTGCCACTTGCCGCATGTTTGGTTCACTTGCATCACTTAAAATGATATAGGTTGCTATTCATATATCAAATATGGGAGACTTAATGTATTTCTCTTTGTCAGTTACACTGACTTTGAGTTGGTATCCAAACTGCTTGTGAGCAGCACTCAATCTCTTGTTGATTCTACTCTTATCGAACTCATGAATAACCTCTAAGGTTCCACCATCATATGATTTCAAGACCTTTTCATATGTGAAACTTCACAGTTCAACAAACTTGGATTTGGCTGGCAGATTGATAATTGCAAAAACAAGATTATTATTGTTTGTAGTCTAATTGGTATATCTATGAATAGTTGGCTCAACCTTCATATCTGGATCTTGGATATGAATACAGTAACTGGTAAGTGATGACTTGAGGAGATTTTCATTATTATATATAGGGGGACTTCTTCTCTGAACATGGTAAGTGGTAAGTGGTTACCATTATGAATAGTTCGGTTGAAACAGTGGGACTCAGTACACTGCATACCTATGACATGATTTATAAATCACATATTAGTGAACTCATTAACCACACAATATCAAAATATATTGCATATAAGAATGAAAAGGAACATAAAATAGCAAATCAACAAAGAATTTAGTTGAAATAGAAGTTAAAGAATGAAAAGGAACATACAAGAGTTACCCCAATATTTGTACAAGCAGTTCCTATGGTCTAACAATTCCATTGTGTAATTTTATTGACAGAGTTACCCCAATATTTGTATAATGGAGGGTTTTGCCGTGATGGAGGAAGTATTGGAATCACTCAACCAAGACGTGTTGCTGCAGTGATTGTTGCAAAACGTGTAGCTGAAGAGTGTGGTGTTGAGTTGGGCCAAAAAGTTGGCTACTCTATTAGGTTTGAGGATATGACCTCCAGCTCAACAAGGATTAAGTACATGACGGATGGACTGCTGTTGAGGTTAACATATACATCTTGTTGCATTTCTCTAGACTATAAAAAGGCTATTAGAATTTTATTTGCTTAGTAAATTTATGGTGATAAAGGGTGCATATGCTGACAGGGAAGCGCTTTTGGACCCCTACCTCTCAAGGTACTCAGTCATTGTTGTTGATGAAGCTCATGAAAGGACTGTCCAGACTGATGTGTTGCTAGGCTTGCTGAAAGATGTACAAAAGAAGAGATCTCAAAGAGAATCTAATAATGGTACACTGGTGAAGGAAGAAAATAACGGTGATGTAGGCAGAAGAAGATTAAATCCATTGAAGTTAATCATCATGTCTGCTAGTTTGGATGCACGAGGGTTTTCTGAGTATTTTGGTGGTGCAAAAGCGGTCCATGTTCAAGGGCGACAATTTCCTGTGGATATTCTCTACACTGCTCAACCTGAGACAGATTGTTTGGATGCAGCCTTAGTTACCATATTTCAGGTTCTTGCTTCACTTTATCAAAATACTGTTCAGGATGTTGATTTGTATCTTATGTAACTTTGCATCTTTATTGTTTGTACTGCTATGATTGTTATTAGTTTATGATACCCCTTTTTCCCACTTCATTTTCCTTTTCCATCTATTCTTAATGAAGCCCTTACTCCAGCCCTTTCCCTTTTATCAAACAGTTCCAATTTCAAGATAATGTAACACAGTTAGGGTCTACTATCTGTTCAATTTTGTGTTGATACTTACTATTTTATAGGCCTTGACAACTTTATTGTGTTTTTAGATACATTTGGAGGAGGGACCTGGTGATATACTTGTATTCTTGTCTGGTCAAGAAGAGATTGAATCTATTGAGGGTCTTGTACATGAGAATCTTAAGAAACTACCTGAAGCCTGTCAGAAACTACTAATCTTGCCATTGGTTTCTTCTCTTCCATCAGAGAAGCAATTGAAAGTTTTCACACCTGCTCCACCTGAATTCAGAAAGGTAGGTTTCTTATCAGAAACGTAATGTAGTACAATGTATTTTGTATGATTTCTTCCGAGTTGATTTGGTGTGTTGTTACTGTTAGGTAATACTGGCGACTAACATTGCCGAAACATCTGTGACAATACCCGGAATTAAGTATGTTATTGATCCTGGATTGGTGAAAGTGCGCAGTTACTCTCCTGACAGTGGCCTAGAATCTCTCATCGTTGTTAAAACTTCAAAAGCTCAAGCTCTTCAAAGGAGGTAAACACATTCATTTTGCATCTCTACAGAAAGCAAACGTAAATGTAAACATGTATTTAAAGAATAAAGTTGGAAATGCGATTGAGTTTTACTTGTCTAATCTTGCAGTGGACGTGCAGGGCGTAAAGGACCTGGGAAATGTTTCCATCTATCTAACATCTTTCTCCATAATTCTCAATTGCTTAATTTTTCTAAATTTCTTTGAACTTCATAAGGTCTAGGTTTTTGAAATTGTTGTAACTAGGAAAGAGATTATTGCCATATGTTTTAGATAAATGAGAATTCTATTGGTTTTGGATTAAAGAGACAAGAAACTTAAGTTTTTTTTTTACCTTTTCCCCATCTGATGAAGCCATTCTGTGTAGGACAAACATGGAAGGAGAAGTCGATGGATGTGAGAAAGGGCAGATTTGGGAAAAAATGAACTGAATGGTTGAGTGGTGCCCTGGATGCAAAATGGTTAAGAGGTGATTGTCACCATTAAGAGGTTTTTTTTTGCCAAACAGCCCATGCCTCTTACCGATTCTGAGGCAGCCTCTGAATGTCACCATTAAGAGGTAAATAAACAACCCCTAAGTGTTTGTATGGATAGTCTTGTTATATTATTAACAAATAGGGGGAGATTGTTGGTCTCAACCATCGGATTTGTGTATAATGCTTATAGTATCCGACCAAATACTTAGAACTATTCTTATTTACCTTTTTTCACAAGGTACATATCCGATGAAACTTACTCATCGAATATATCACCTCATTTGATATTATCCGATCCTGTTCTCTTAGTATTCAAATATTACTTCACTAATGTTGGTCAAAGATATCGTTCGATAAGTTCCTCTATCGATCGAAGAGTTCTATTTTTACCAACTCAATGTCTATCTGAAACAAACACTTCGTAGTGTTCTATTAGCTGACAAATACTTAACCGGCAAGTCGAATCCTAAAACTATGGACTTGGACATGTTTTACTCACCAACTATATTTCTTAACCATTAGTATGAGAACATGTACAACATGTCATTTTAATCAAAATACAAAAGCACCATCATATTGGTACCTTGTTTGCTTTATTGTTCCCTCAACATACTAAATGATGAAGTAAGTCAAATGGTGTCTATATCAAAGTTCAATGGTTGAAATGAGGAGTACTAGAAGTCTAGAATCCCTGGATCAACTAATCAGAAGAAGAATATTTATGCCAAAAAGTACACAAATATAATTTAAGGTTTGCATTGTGTTAGTGCCATAATTCTATAGTTGTATCAAGTTGAGGGACTAATTGTGTAATTTTAGTAAGTAGGTATAAATAGCCTTATGATAGTTCATTTCATACATTCATGCTTTCCTAAGAACTTGTAACTCTCTCTACACTTGTAACTCATACCTTTGAGATTAATAGAGGGATGACTTGTGGCATGCTTGATTGTGTTTGATTACTTGTCTCTGGGATCACAATTGGTATCAGAGCAAGCAGTCAGATCAGATCACACTATTTTTCACAATATTTTTGGCTAGTTCTTGAAGTTCGACATTTTGGGAAGTTTTTGATCGACTTTGGACTATTTCTGAGTGTTAGATGGATTAAGTTTGATTGTTTATGTTCCTGGAGTGATTTTGAGTGAATTGATTTCGCCAATTCACAAGATTTCGAGCTGGTTTATTCAAATTTGAATTTTCATGGAAAAAGTTGGTTATCTACTGTTTTAATTCGAATTCAAGTTTCTGTTTGTTTCTTGGTCCTACACCAAGAATTAAACCTGTTCAGACAACCTTCATGAACCACCCTACGAATTCAAGTTTTTGTTTGCATGTTGATGTATTTAATGCATATTTTATGCCAACATGCTTAGTACTAATAGATAATGTTTTGTTTGTAAAGCATGCTCAAAATGATATTGTGTTGTGCAAGTATGTTGATGATATCATTTTTGGTTGTACAAATAAAAAACTTTGCTATGAACTTTTTATAAAAATGACAAATAAATTTGAAAAGAGCATGATGGGAGAACTAAAATTCTTTTTAGGATTGCAAATAAAACAGGTTGAAAATGGAAATTTTTTAAGCCAATCAAAAATATTGCAAAGACATGTCAAAGATATTAATTTCGAAAATGTCAAACTCGTTGAAACTCCAATGACTACTAATTTGAAATTATCTAGTGATGCCGAGGGCAACGATTTTAATGAGAAAATGTATCGTGGAATGATTGGTAGTTTACTTTATCTAACGGCTAGTAGACTGAATATCGTGTATAGTGTACGTTTATGTGCTCGTTTTCAATCTTCACCTAAACAATCTCACTTTGAAGTCGTCAAGCATATTTTTAGATGTCTTAGAGGTACGACAAATATCGAATTATGGTATGCAAAGAAACGGAGTTGGAGGTAACTTGCTTCACTGATTTCAATCTTGGTGGCTTAATTGTTGATCGAACGAGCATTAGCGGAGTATCTGCCTTTATAGGTCTCTTCCTTGTGTCTTGGTTCTCCAAGAAACAACAATACGTAGCGTATATTAGACCATGAATGCAACAATATGTAGTGTATACGTGTCTCATATATATACACGCATTATCGGCCACTAATGCAAAAACGAAAACCATAAACCATGGACATCGTTGCTACTTTCACTAAGACGAAACCACAGACCACCGTTGCTACTTTCTGTCACTGTAAAATGAAGATAATTTTTTATAGCTTTCACGGTAAGGAGGGAAGATCTGGAAGACGATAAGGAGGGGGAGGAAAGAGGTTTCGCCGAAGAACATGGGAAGATATGGAAGACGATAAGGAGGAAGGATGTTGGTCATTGTTATTAGGGTAGATCGAAGATGGTCAACGGAGTTGTCATCTGAGAAGAGGATTGAAGATAGTGAAGATTGTGGTTGGAGATGAAGGTAGGTGCCTGACGTGAAGATGGTGTGAAGTTGGCGATGGTTTTGCTCCAACTCATTGGATGGTTGCTCTCCAAATCCTTGTACCTAAAGGTAAGAACCTGACGTAGAGATGGTTTTGCACCCAAGTTGGCGGTGGTTTTGCTCCATGTAGATCAAATGGATTGGGGAGAGGAAGGATGGGGAGGGGGTTGGAGGTGGAGACGGTGGGTGGGGAAGGGTCAAAGGTCAAATGGATGAAGAGGGTAAATGGGGTGGACACTTGTCATTACCTAAATGGTGTTTTAACAAATATTTTTAATTAATAGGTAAATTAACAAATTTACCCTAGAGTTAATGGGTGGATTTTAACGATGTTAGTGATAGGAACCCAACTCATAATAAAATGCAAACCTTGAAGACCTTCATGTACTTATTTCAAAATAGGGACTATATTAAATTTTTAAGCTAACCATAAGGACTAACAAAGTAATTTACTATAATAAAACTATCAAAAATAGAATTTTTTTAGTAAACTGCAATTTTGGTCCATGTGGTATGTTGCTTTTCTCAATTTTGGTCCCTAAAAATTTTTTATTGCAAGAAAAACCTTGTGATATGCAAAAATGCTCGGTTTTGGTCCCTAAGACTAACAACCGTTAATTGCATCTGTTAAATGCCCCCATGTGCCTTTCACATGAGGGTATATATGTCATTTTACAAATACAGACCACAGGGCCAAATTTGCAATTTACCTTTTTGTTATTATATTATTTATTTAAAATATAATAATTATATTATATAACTAATAAATAAATATCACTTGATTTAAAAATAAAAATTTAATAAAATGACAAAATTTTAATGAAGTAATAATTTGTTTACATTTTGTTAACGAAAACTAATAAATTTTTTACTCTTAAATAATTAATTTATAATTTGTTTACTCTAAACTAATCCAAAATTTAATTTCAACATATTTTTTTTCAGATTACAACATTAATTATATAAGGAATCTTCAATCCATTTTTGTGTTTTTATTATTGATACTCTTTCTTAAATATTTATAATAAAATTCTTATCAAAAACTTCATGTTCTTATAGTATTTTTATTGGATAATTTATTTTATATTAAAAGTGAAATTTAATGAAAACAAAAATATAAATTATTTTAGAATAAATTTTCAATTAACTAATTAATATTACTTGAGAGTTATTAATCAATTAATAGTTATTTTAGAGTAACAAACTTATTAGTTTTGGTTGGCGACACGTAAACAAATTATTACTTAATTAAAATTGTATCATTTTACTAAATATGTTATTTTTAAATCATGTGATATTTATTTATTAATTATATAATATAATTATTATATTTTAAATAAATAATATAATAACAAAAAGGTAAATTGTAATTTTGGTCCCTGTCATCTGTATTTGTAAAAGGACATATATACCCTCATGTGCAAGGCACATGGGGGTATTTAACGGCTACAATCAGGCGTGGCTTGGGCCATGGGCATCAGGTCCAAAGGGGCATCACAAGTATCCACCAGTTTTTGTTAGGTAGGTTTGGTTGCAGGCCTAAGAACGAATACTACCGTTCGCTTTCCTCTCTCACCCTCACGACGATCGACGGAATCAAGCTCAAACAATCATCGAAGGCAGTAATCCAATCTCTCATCACTCTCTGTCTCTCTCAACCAAATCGATTCGCTTCTTGCCGTCTTGCGTCTCCTCTGCCCTAAATTGACAAGACGACAACTGGAGTCGTGATTGCTGCCCTAAACATAACAAATTAGGCCTGCAACCATAACCAAACAGCATACAAACAGCTGAACCAAAGCAGCACCAAGCAGGCCCCAAAACCTTTCCTGCAGATCCGAACTTTCCTTATTCTCTCGAACGCAGCAACACCCGAACAGCAGCCAAGCCAGGCCCTGACCCATGGCAAATGTGGCTTGGGCCATGGGCATCAAGTCCATTAGGGGCATCATATATTTTAGGGCCTTGTATATATAGTTTTGATTTTTGGGCCCAAGACTTGTTTATCATTTGAATTCTATGATTACAGCGTGCAATCCACATGCGATTGAAATCAGAAACGTGCGAATAGTCGAATACATCGAACTTATCTCTCTCTCTCTCGCTGGGTCGTTGTTGCTGCCCTAAATCAGAACTTCAGAAGCTAAATCGATCGATCTTGCTGCCCTAAATCAGAAGTGAAAAGAACTGAAGAAGAAGTCGTTGGATTGCTCATTGCTTCTGCCCTAAATGGCTAAATCGAATGTGCTTGCTTAAATCGAGTGTTGCTGTTGCCTGTTGGCTTGCTTAAATCAGAAGAAGTCGTTGGATTGCTTCTGCCCTAAATGAAATCGAGTGTTTCTGTTGGATTCATTGCTTAAATCAGGTATTTTCTATCTTTTTTTGAACATTCCTTGTTGTTGGATTCCTTGCCCTAAATCAAGTATTTGCTGTTGGATTCCTTGCTGTTGGTTTGCTTAATTGCTTGATGTTGGATTGCTATTTGCTTGCTGTTGGTTGGCTATTTGCTTGCTATTGGTTTGCTTAATTTGTTTGCTGTTGGTTTGCTATTTGCTTGTTGTTGGTTTGCTTAATAGCTTAATGTTTACTTGTTTATGTTTAGTTGTTTGATTGTTTCAAAGTTTCACTTTATTAGATAATAGACATGTTTCCTAGATCACAACCGTCGGGTGCTCAAAATAGAAAAAAAGAAAAAAAGACGGTAAGAATAAAAAGTGCTTATTTCTTGTTAAGGGGTGTTTGGGATTGCTTGTTAAGGGGTGTTTGGGATTCCTAGAATCCGGTTGAAAATCCTATTGAAAATCCGGTTAGACCATCGTTTTAAGTTCTATTATACGGGGTTTTGGTTTATGTCCCTCTTGTTGTACTATTTTTATTTTATTTAATAAAGACCCGACGTGGGGATGAGCCGCCTAGCTTGACTAGGTTCCAAACCCCGTTAAATTGTTTTTCGTTTCCGTAATATAGGGGCATCTTTTTTGTCGTTCGCCATGGGCATCCGAAATCTCAGGACCGGCCCTGGTCTGGATAAATCTGTCTATCTAAGGGACGAGAGTCCAATGGGTTTGAGGGATGCAAAGGGATAGAGTTCGATTATATCTGGACATTTCTAGTATTAATTTGTCTGAGGTGGCTTAATGGGGACAAGTGAGGGGTCCTGGCTTATTCCATATAGTCATTTTAGCTTAATGGCCTAACGATTAAGCCATAAAGAAACACCTATCTATGGTTGAGCAAACTAGGCATCCAGACCATTAAGTACATTAAGTTGTAAGTAAACAGTCCCTTACTTTATAAACACTTATTAGTTCAATTATCTTATCGGATGGACATAATAAGGGTCGAGAATCTTATTCGATAAGAGGGAAGACAAAAATCGATAGTCTTTCCAAATAAATAAGGGTGCTGATCCTACCCGATAAACACTCATCTGATTATAAACACTTACCATCAAACCATTTTGACAGACATAAATATTACCACATAAGATAAATAAGAGTGATCATTCTTATGGATAAATGTTCAATGTTCTTAAACAAAGATATCTTTTGACTTTTTAAAACCTTAAATTGGTCATTTTAACATATTAAACCGGTTAATTAAGGAGTAGTTTATTCTTTTTATAAACTCTATTTAAAGTTGTATTAACAATTGAAAAGAAAAAAATACGATCATCCGACGACTACCTTCCGTCTTTCTCCGACGAAACCACCGCCTGTAACATAAGACCATCTCTAATGAACTCTCTATTTTACTCTCTACTCTCTATTTCATCTCGAATGATCTCTCTCTATTTTACTCTCTAAAATAGAGAATTGAATAGTAATTCTCTATATATGGACTATGGAGAGTTACTATTCACTACTCTCTATTTTTTTCTAACTTTTGATAATTACAAAATAATCCTTCTACATTTTAGATTCTTTTATTTTTATATTATTTGTTGTCTAATATCAATTTTAATAAACTAGAATTATATTTATGTTTAAGATTTAATATGATAAAGTTAATAAATATAAGGTTATTGTGAAAATAAATCAATATAAGAATGAAATTTATAAAGTTGATAAATATAAGGGTATTATTGAAAATATATGTAAATCAAAATAAAAGAGAATATACTTGGAATATTCTTAAAATAGAGAAATACATTAGAGAAGACTTTTTTTTTCCTGATCCTTCGATAAAAAGATTCATTCTCTTCATAAAAAATAGAAAGTAGAACCAATAAAACGATGTCTTTTTCCACTGGAGATGCCCAAATAATAAAACCCTACGCTTTCCCTCCCAAATCACGTGTTAGGGTTTTGGAGTTTAATTTGATTTTTGGCTGCTATCATATCAGGTTATAGGTCATTACCCTAATTTAAAGCTTGTAGTTTGTTCTCTCAAAACCCTCCCTTGTCTCTCGTAGGAGGGGAGATGCCTTCCATGGCTACCGGAGACGGAAGGCACTTCAATCCTAACAACAACATCAATCATCCTCTAATTAAACCTAACCTCGTCGATGCCAATCACAACTCCGACTTCTTTGCCAGGTCCAATTCAAACACATTAATATTATATATATATATATATATATATCATATCTGTTTGTTCATTACGGCATTCCAAATACTCAACTAATATTCTTTCAGGAGACACAAGATTCAGCAACAGAGAAGATCTTTACCCATTGCTTCAGGTACGCATGTTACTGCCACTTGCCGCTTTTTTAACATATATTGTATTTTCTACTGTAGGTCTCAATGAAATTAGCAATTCCCACCTAGAGCAGTTTAAGTTTCCTATTTGATATTGACAACTAACCCATTTGAAGTTTTCTGCAATGTGCTAATAATTTTCTCTTTGAAGTTGCATTAATGTTTCTTTTGTCATTGGTGCTGTGCTTGCATTATAATTAACAATTGTGTATCCATTTTTTTTAACTTAGTATGATTAAGAGCTAATGCCGAAGAGTTTCAATTATCTTGAAGATACCTTTTGTTCTTTTTGATTCTCTTATGCACGTTTAAGGGTTATCTTACTGATCCATTGATAATTTGTTTAGTTGAGAAAAGACTTGTAGAGGAGGTCCGGAAAAATGATATTTTGATAATTGTTGGTGAAACGGGAAGCGGGAAGACAACACGTGAGTTTTCACAATCTTTAATCTTCATTTATCAGTTTAGCTTTATTTATAAATCAGTATTTTTAAAGTTGAGTTAGTATTCTTGTTTATGTGTTCCACCGCAGACTTGTAGTTCATATGTTTTGATGTATCTCTTCCTTGTTAAGATTAAGAAATATGGGAAAAACATGCTTCGAATGTTTGGTTCACTTGCATCACTTAAAATGATATAGGTTGCTATTCATATATCAAATATGGGAGACTTAATGTATTTCTCTTTGTCAGTTACACTGGCTTTGAGTTGGTATCCAAACTGCTTGTGAGCAGCACTCAATCTCTTGTTGATTCTACTCTTATCGAACTCATGAATAACCTCTAAGGTTCCACCATCATATGATTTCAAGACCTTTTCATATGTGAAACTTCACAGTTCAACAAACTTGGATTTGGCTGGCAGATTGATAATTGCAAAAACAAGATTATTATTGTTTGTAGTCTAATTGGTATATCTATGAATAGTTGGCTCAACCTTCATATCTGGATCTTGGATATGAATACAGTAACTGGTAAGTGATGACTTGAGGAGATTTTCATTATTACATATCAGGGGGGCTTCTTCTCTGAACATGGTAAGTGGTTACCATTATGAATAGTTCGGTTGAAACAGTGGGACTCAGTACACTGCATACCTATGACATGATTTATAAATCCCATATTAGTGAACTCATTAACCACACAATATCAAAGTATATTGCATATAAGAATGAAAAGGAACATAAAATAGCAAATCAACAAAGAATTTAGTTGAAATAGAAGTTAAAGAATGAAAAGGAACATACAAGAGTTACCCCAATATTTGTACAAGCAGTTCCTATGGTCTAACAATTCCATTGTGTAATTTTATTGACAGAGTTACCCCAATATTTGTATAATGGAGGGTTTTGTCGTGATGGAGGAAGTATTGGAATCACTCAACCAAGACGTGTTGCTGCAGTGACTGTTGCAAAACGTGTAGCTGAAGAGTGTGGTGTTGAGTTGGGCCAAAAAGTTGGCTACTCCATTAGGTTTGAGGATATGACCTCCAGCTCAACAAGGATTAAGTACATGACGGATGGACTGCTGTTGAGGTTAACATATACATCTTGCTGCATTTCTCTAGACTATAAAAAGGCTATTAGAATTTTATTTGCTTAGTAAATTTATGGTGATAAAGGGTGCATATACTGACAGGGAAGCGCTTTTGGACCCCTACCTCTCAAGGTACTCGGTCATTGTTGTTGATGAAGCTCATGAAAGGACTGTCCAGACTGATGTGTTGCTAGGCTTGCTGAAAGATGTACAAAAGAAGAGATCTCAAAGAGAATCTAATAATGGTACACTGGTGAAGGAAGAAAATAACGGTGATGTAGGCAGAAGAAGATTAAATCCATTGAAGTTAATCATCATGTCTGCTAGTTTGGATGCACGAGGGTTTTCTGAGTATTTTGGTGGTGCAAAAGCGGTCCATGTTCAAGGGCGACAATTTCCTGTGGATATTCTCTACACTGCTCAACCTGAGACGGATTGTTTGGATGCAGCCTTAGTTACCATATTTCAGGTTCTTGCTTCACTTTATCAAAATACTGTTCAGGATGTTGATTTGTATCTTATGTAACTTTGCATCTTTATTGTTTGTACTGCTATGATTGTTATTAGTTTATGAGGCCCCCTTTTTCCACTTCATTTTCCTTTTCCATCTATTCTTAATGAAGCCCTTACTCCAGCCCTTTCCCTTTTATCAAATAGTTCCAATTTCAAGATAATGCAACACTGTTAGGGTCTACTATCTGTTCAATTTTGTGTTGATACTTACTATTTTATAGGCCTTGACAACTTTATTGTGTTTTTAGATACATTTGGAGGAGGGACCTGGTGATATACTTGTATTCTTGTCTGGTCAAGAAGAGATTGAATCTATTGAGGGTCTTGTACGTGAGAATCTTAAGAAACTACCTGAAGCTTGTCAGAAACTACTAATCTTGCCATTGTTTTCTTCTCTTCCATCAGAGAAGCAATTGAAAGTTTTCACACCTGCTCCACCTGAATTCAGAAAGGTAGGTTTCTTATCAGAAACGTAATGTAGTACAATGTATTTTGTATGATTTCTTCCGAGTTGATTTGGTGTGTTGTTACTGTTAGGTAATACTGGCGACTAACATTGCCGAAACATCTGTGACAATACCCGGAATTAAGTATGTTATTGATCCTGGATTGGTGAAAGTGCGCAGTTACTCTCCTGACAGTGGCCTAGAATCTCTCATCGTTGTTAAAACTTCAAAAGCTCAAGCTCTTCAAAGGAGGTAAACACATTCATTTTGCATCTCTACAGAAAGCAAACGTAAATGTAAACATGTATTTAAAGAATAAAGTTGGAAATGCGATTGAATTTTACTTGTCTAATCTTGCAGTGGACGTGCAGGGCGTGAAGGACCTGGGAAATGTTTCCGTCTTTATCCAGAGAGCAGGTTCCAGGGACTTGACGATTCCACAGTGCCTGAGATCAAAAGATGCAACCTTTCAAATGTTATTTTGCAGCTTAGTGCTCTTGGTGTTGATGATATCATTGGGTTTGACTTCATGGACAAACCTGATAGGTGATTAAAACAATTCATCTATTTATTTATTTATTTATCTTCTCCCCCCCCTCCCCCTCTCGTCGTAAAATAAGTTCACACTATTTTCTTGCAGTGTTGGTTAAAGACTAACAAGGGGTCCATAATATTACTTGCAAAGTTTTTAGTTTGTTTTTGGAAGATATTTGTGACCAACTTGTTAAATTGATGAGTGCAGGATGGCTGTGATCAGATCACTGGAATTATTGTACTTGCTAGGGGCTTTGACAGATGAAAAGAAATTGTCAGATCCAATTGGGCAGCAAATGGCTCGTCTTCCATTAGAACCAAATGATTCAAAGGCTCTTATCTTAGCCAGTCAGTTTGATTGCTTGGAAGAAATGTTAATAGTTGTTGCAATGCTATCAGTGGAATCCATTTTTTATGCTCCTCGTGACAAGTTAGAAGAGGTATGCACCACTTTCTAATATCAAGTTAAAAAGTTCAACTGTCTTTGACATGGTGGTACTTTCTTTTTTGTTGGATTTATATCAAGTTAAAAAGTTCAAGTGTCTTTCATTTGTGTTTTTGGCAGTCACGAACGGTGATTAAATCCTTCTCAAGCCCAGAGGGAGACCATCTGACTTTGCTCAACGTGTATCGTGCTTCCCTTGAGTTTTTGGAGAAGAACAAGACAGAGAATGGTAAAGAAAAGGCCGAGAAGAATTTGAGGAAATGGTGCAAGGACAACTTCATTAATAGTCGTTCCCTAAAGCATGCTCGTGACATTTACAAGTTTGTTAATTCTCATCTCTACCCTCTATTATAATCTAATAATGAAACACAAGGGAATCACACTAATAAACTTCTGACTTGCTATGACATAATTGACACAGCTATCCCTATAAATGTGACTTCTCTTCTTGCTTTCCCATTATTTTGTTTGTGCTTTCATAAGTTTGTTTGTAGGGATTCAAAATGATATTTGGTGCTTTGTTGCAGGCAAATTCGGGAAAATGTTGAACGAATGGGACTTAAGATTGCTTCATGTGGAGATGATACGATTCAGCTCCGCAGATGCCTTGCTGCTTCCTATTTCCTGAATGCAGCGCTAAAGCAACCTGATGGCACATACAGGTGAAGAGTTTGTTAACCACGTTGTTTCATCTTTGTAAGAAGCGAAAATTGCAGAAATCGACCCTAGAACAAACAATTTAGTCAAAGGACAAAATCATGGGTATCTTATATAACGAAATCATTAGTTAGTAACATGACTGACAATAGGCAAATATATAATGCGAGCTTCCAAAATTGCCAACATTTTATTCGCCGCAGGAAGAAATTCCAACTATGCTGCCTTCTAACGATAGGACTGGGATCCGAATTGCAAGATTATTGATTAATTAATTAATGATTGCAGGGTGTTGGCAAATGGTCAGATTGCAGAGATTCACCCAACTTCAGTTCTACGGCGTACAAAGTCGGAGTGCATAATATTCTACAATCTAGTTCAAACTACACGAAATTATGTGCGCAATGTTACTAGAATTGATTATTTGTGGTTAGCTGAGCTGGCTCCTCAATGTTATGCCTTGAAGGAGTAGAGGTTTTGGTAAAAGCATAAATATACATGAAACAGTAGACGGTGTTTGATAGAAAGGAGTCGAGGAAGATAATGAATGACAGCAAAACAAATGGTTGAAGGTTGTAAGATTATCTTGATTCGATGCCGTACCCATCAGCACGCTCTTCTCTTTCTCAAGGTTTTCTCTTTCCATTTTCAATCTTGCTTCTTGTCTAGCAATTGAAACATCAATTACACACTAACAAATCTACTACCACAAAACAGCATAATCAACTCACATCTCTACATTTTACTGCACATCATTTCTTGATTCACCACTCCCCCAGACCAGAAAAATGAAAAAACTAAGGTCTCCCATAGCAAGCAGACTCATTCCCCCCTAACCATCAGGGAAGGGGGTTCTAGTGACTTCCTTCAAAGTATACAATATAGTAGTAATATACCCATAACCAGCAAACAAATCTTAATCCATCAACAAGACCACCCACTGTTACCATCTCATATCAATTTAAAGAATAAGTGATAATATGGCAATTTCCTAAATGACAACATTCCTTTTGTTATAAATTCAGAAAGCTCCTGCTATGTAGGATTATAGAAACCAATAATAACATCCAAGTAATCACAGAAAAATATCACATGAACAATTGTACTAATCTGTGTCTGTGTCTGTGTGTCTGTGTGTGTCTGTGTTACGGAAACGAAAAACAATTTAACGGGGTTTGGAACCTAGTCAAGCCAGGCGGCTCATCCCCACGTTGGGTCTTTATTAAATAAAATAAAAATAGTAACTTCATTTATATAATGGCCGCATTATATCATTCTTTGCCTTTTGATATTGTCTTTTTGAAAAATGTAACCAAAAAAGGTTAAATTCATTTATATAATGGCCGCATTATATTTTTCTACAATAAACTTAACACGATACATCTTCTTTAGATTTTTAACCCTGAAATATTATATGTTAGTGTTCCTCTACTTATTTATTCAATTCATTTGCAGGTCTATATATATCACTACAAAATAAATGACTTTTACCTACAAAGTTTTTACCCAGGGAGATTTTCGTCGATGATTACCCAGGGATCACCCAGACTAGCCCAATGTTGTGTAGAATCCGATGTTTTTCGAGAAAATACCCATGGATCACCCAGAGAATCCCTGGATAATCTGTCACTGATTTGCATTACCCACAAAAAATCTACCCACCAACTTTTCTGACGGTTTTATGATGAACCATTATTTAGCGACAGATTTTATAGAAAAAAATTCGTAGGTAAAAGTCTTTTTTTAGCAGCGTAGGCATGCAATACAAGTTTTTTAACCCTGAAATATTATAGTTTTTTTCTCAAATATTTGACTATCATCCAAATTATTTACGAGCACTTTCGCTTTGATTTAAATAGATTGGAATTTAATTTATCTTTTTTAAAGATAACTACAAATATTTTAATGTAAGTGAAGGTGACGATAAATTAATTTCATTGAATGAGATAATTAAATTGTAATAATAGATTAATATAAGTAGTTGTTTACAATATTATGTTCTTTGAGAGACGTGTCTTTATAATATTTATGCTCGATGTTCGTTGTTGAAAATTAATGTTTATTCATATTTGTTTATATTCTTTCATGTTCGTTCATTAAGATACAAATTAAACGAAAGTAAATGGATGAATGAAGTTAGAACGGACATAAATGTACAAAAGGCAACCGCCATTACTCATCATTTCGTTCCTCTAACAAACTACAAAACGAAAACTATTACCTACTGGCAATCCGTCGCTATAGAGATGATTGATCACAAAACCGTCACAAAGCTGGGTAAGTTGTCAGTGGGGGACTCAAATTAGTGTCAGGGATTTTCTGGATAATCCGTTGGTATTTTCTTGAAAACATCAGATTTTACTGAACCATTGGTATTTTCTGGGTTATCTGTAGGTAAATTAACAATGACGAAAATTTCTCTAGATCATTGTAAAAATCATTTGTTTTGTAGTAACGTATCATAACAAATTTATAATATGTCATCATTAACTTGCACACACCAATTATTTGTTTTAAGTGATTTTACATCCCTGTAAAACTTCAAGTTCATCAAAATGTTTTGGGATACTTTGAAAGGCGATTTAATGAAAGCTCTTAATTGGTTTTGGGCTACAAATCAGATTAGCAAAGGATGCAACTCATCGATCGTGACCTTAATCCCCAAGTCTTCAGATCCAAATTGCCTACGTACAAACTAATTAGTCTGATTGGTTGTTATTATAAAATAATAGCCAAAGTTTTAGCGTAAAGATGCAAAAGAATTATTGGGGGGAGGCTCAAAACGTTTTCATCAAAGGAAAGTCTATTCTAGATGGGGTGTTGATTGCAAATGAAACGGTTAATTTTATTAAAAGAAAGAAAAAATGTCTAGCTTTTAAGGTGGACTTCGAGAAAACTTTCGAGTTTTTAAATTGGAACTTCCTTCTTAATATGATGCATCAAATGGGGTTTGGGGTAAAATGGTGTATTCTTATTAATGGTTCTCCTACAGAGGAGTTCCAAATGTCGAAAGGAGTAAGACAAGGAGACCCATTGTCCCCTTTTCTTTTTATTATTGCAGTAGAAGGTCTTGTTCCGATAAAAATCTTCATTTTTATTTGGCGTGTGCTTCACGGTAGACTTCTAGTTCGGGTTGCCTTGGATAATCGAGGCATCGATTTAGACTTGGTCTTATGTCCAAGCCGTGAAGACGCATCTGAAACTCTTGGGATATGGTTCTGAAATGGTGGGGTTTCGATATTGACTTGGGAAACACAACAATGGAGATTTTATTGCGTCAAGGCCCTACGGCCCTACCTCCTTTTCTCCTTGGTTGAAGAAGATATGCAGAAGAAGATATGCATGCAAGCAGCTGTTTGGGTCACGAGCTGCCTAATTTGGGATCATCGTAACAACATCGTGTTTAGGAAAACGACATCCTACTACGATTCTTTTTTCGCAGATTCAAGTTCGTGCTTTCGGTTGGGTTTTAAGAAGACTACGAAAGGGATCGATAAACTGGGAGTCGTGGATCGCTAATCCAAACCTGCTGCTGTAGCCTTTTTTGTGGCTTTTCGCTCGCTTTAGCTTCAGGTCTACCTTTTAGGCTTTCTTTTGGTTCTCTCTTTGTTGGGCGTTGTTTGTTTTTTTTCTTTAGGTGCTTAGTTGTTAGAGCATCTCCAACAGCTTCCCTATTTTCGGGAAAATGGAGAATATGGAGAGGTTGAGTTGTATGTTTACTCCAACAACTTCACCAAAACTATCTTCAAAATGGAGAAAGTAGGAGATATAATTGTGATCCCAGAACAAGTAATCAATCCATGATTTCAATAAGATGGCCACCAATATATATTCAATATGGATCAATCCCAAGTACAAAGATGAAAATGTAGAGAGCAAAACTATGTGTGTGTACTTGAGAGAAAATGTAATTGGTGACGTATGTTCACAAACCCTAACAATTGGGTATTTATACCATTGACCCTCACTAGCTATTTTGTTGACTTTGACTAATATTGACTAATTACAACTAGTCCTAAATTTTGGATACATTTGTGTACTAATTGTAAAGCCCGTGTCCCGGTTGGGATATTTGTTAGGACACAAAATGTCCTAGTTATAAGATAGTTTTGTAAAGGGGTATTAATTGTAATATGGGCTTGGGTTATGTTATAAGGGCTTGGGCTTAACTATGTAACAAGGGGGTATATATTGATAAGTGTGTGTAATTAGGGTTTGTAAGAGTGACCATTGCAATGTAGCCTCCAAGGTGTTTGTTTGTGTTCTAGAGAGAGATCCATTCTCTCTCTAGGTTGCTTTCAACTTGAATAAAACACCTTGTCTATTATCTATCATCTTGTTACCAATCTAACAATATATGAATCGTTGCCTTGTTAAAATGGGACTAACAATATTTTTATTTTTGTTTAATGTTTTCTTTAAATAAATGTTTATTAACGGGATTGACGGGAAAGACCAAAAGTGAATTAGTTTTGGTGTTAATTAGTTCATTTGTTAAATCTAAACTTTAGGGGTGTGTTAGACAACCTAAGGGGGGGGAAGGTTGTATTTAAAATCTTTTACTTTCAAAAATTCTTTTATAAATAAATACAGTACGGAAACAGTAAAAATAAATCAGAGTATACAAATAATAAAGAAGAGTGTAAATATAAACAAATACACAGAGATTATATAAATAAATATAAATGCAAAGCAGTTTATATAAACAAATATAATAAAGCACAGCGGAATAAATAAAGAGATAAAGGTAAGAGATACTTGACACGGAGATTTACTGATTTACCACCAACTGTGATAAACCAGCAGCCGAGACACTTCCCGACACGATCCAATAAATGTATTCTTTACGGTAGAATACAAACCAAATACAGAGCAAAGTAAACGGTTCTCTAAGCCTCAGCTTATTGAGATATACAGGATCACACACCCGTTATTCAAATACTTACAAGAGGAGTATAACTCACAATGGGTAATCACTCTTGTATAATATCTATCACTTGGATATTTTATAAAAAGGTTTATAAAAAAAATATATAAATTAAATAAGTGAGAGAGCTGAGAAATGGATGGAGTTGGTTGCTTGCTGTTGTTGTTTGTGTGGTCTGCACTTTCTTCACCATCAGCATGCAAATATATAGCATGAAGCTTCCAACGGATATGTGCATCCGCGGTATACCGCCAAATGCACGCGGTATACCGTGCAGTAAAAAGTACGTGTCAGAAGAGAAAGGTCAACCCTGCAAAAACAAACGGAAACTGTACCCGCGGTATACCGGCTATACACCGCGGTATACCTGCGTCAGAATATGTACCCGCGGTATACCTCCTGAACCTTCGCGGTATACCTGCGTCAGAAAAAGCAAAATCTTGCTGGATCTTCTAAAAAAAACTTTATTTAATTAAAATCATTTATTGGGTTTTTAGAAATATCCAAGTGGTATATTATTTTAGGGTGTTTATCATTATAAATTATAAAAACTAATGACAACGTAAAACTTCCGTCTTGAACTCTTCAGATAAAATCTTCGTGTTCTTCAAGAACTGTACACTTGAATTGGATTGTTAGATAAACAATAATACGGTGTGTTTGTAATCATCAAAATAAATATATATAAATATATAGAGATGTGGTACACTTGCACCAACAATCTCCCCCTTTTTGATGATGACAAACACAACCGCTAAGCATGAGCATATGCGGTTTCTCTCCCCCGTTTGTCGAAACAAAAAGGGTCAAGAAAGACGGTATGCTTCCCCTCGAGAGATGCTCCCCCTCAAAATATGCATATAATTGAGGTAGCATAAACTCATGGGTAAAGATAATAAAACGCTCCCCCTCAAATTAATAACGATATTAATTGTTGATTTTAAAAAAAATTGAGGGAAAAAAAATATGCATAAAAAAAATACGCATATAATTGACATGAAACAAAATAACCAAAAAGAAACACTTGCACCAAAAAAGGATCTTAAGGTTTCGATTTTTCGGTTAATTTTATGTGAGCAAAAAAATTACCACGTATTATGACCTCGTCAGGGAACACGTATTATATCCTCGCCAGGAAGCACGTATTATATCCTCGTCAGGAAACACGTATTATATCCTCGTCAGGAAACACGTATTATATCCTCGTCAGGAAACACCTACAAAAGGCAAAGAAAATTTTTCGTGGTACCCTTTTCTTATGGGTCCTTTTAACAGTTAGTATAAAACATAAACTGCAAAAAATATGTTGTCGACATAAAACAAACACGACAAACATACAAAGCCATATAAATGTTTTAAAACCATAAACGCATTCCACCCGGATTATCAACATTAAACATTCCTTTCGGAATCCATTTTCTAACCATTTTAATTTTACGATTGTATTTATCATACACATAAAATGAAGCATTTATATTCACATTATTGTTAGGTCTAGAAAAATTACCATTATACATACGAGCATGCGGTTTCCTCCCATAATTCACATTTTTTATTTTTGACATATATGGAGGTTTTCTCGTATCAACTTTAGGAGATGCAAAAAATCTTTTAATGGGTTTACACGAACATTTATCAACACATGTATCGGAACCAATGCCTTTACGACAATTTATACGATTAGGCATATTTAGCATTTTAAGCACTTTATCATTGCTACTATTAAAAGCATTTGCTAATAAGTCATTTTTCTCATGCGATTTACATTTAGCATTTAAACATGCAATTTCATTTTCAAGAATCTCGCATTTTGCACATATAATATCTTCATGTGTCTTTTTATTTAAGCATGCAATTTTATCATTTAAAATAACACAAGATTTACAAATATCTTTTTCACTTAATTTATTTTCTAATTTAGTGATAACATCTAAATCATGAGCAAATTTTTGTTTACCGTCATCTATTTCCTTTTTATATACAGATACGGTTTCTTTTAAATTAGAAATTTCATCTTTATATTTATTTGCGAGAGCAGCCATATCATGAAATGATTTATATAATTCGTCAAGATTATTTTCATCGTCACTATAATAATTATCACTATAATTACTATCACAATTATTTTTAGAAGAATATGATGAAGATACCTCATTATCATGGTCGGCCATGAAACAAAAATTTTTGGCCTCATTTATGCTTGCGCTCAACGCGCCTCCAACTAAAGCTTTTGGTGTGTTGATTTGTTTTGCTCGTTTCGGACACACACTCGCATAGTGATCCTTGTCGCCACACACATAGCAAAAGCCTTTCTTTTTATTGGCTTTTTCATCGTCGCTAGATTCGTCATTTTTGTCTTCACTTTTGTGGACGTTGCGACTTTGGTTTTTACCACCAGGACGGTAGTCTCCATTTTCTTGAAACCTATCATTATTAGCAAACTTTTTGTTAGATAAAAGTTTAGAAAGTTTTCTTACCAACTTGACTAAATCGTCAAGATTTTCGGGTTCGTCATCCGAGGAACTTGCATCTTCCTCCTCTTCCTTTTCTTTTGAGGCAACGACTTTGAGAGCGATGGATTTCTTTTTGACTTGCTCCCGGACTTGATTTCTTTTTAGTGCGATTTCGTGCACTTTAAGATTGCCGATGAGATCATCGAGCTTCATCGTTGCGAGATCTCGGGAGTCTTCTAAAGATGTAATTTTTGCCATCCACTCCGAAGGAAGTGCTCGAAGAATTTTCCTTACATAGTCTTCGTTAGGATAAGTGCGACCTAATCCCTTCAAAGTAGTCATAATGAGGTTAAAACGTTTAAACATTGAGTCGATTGACTCATCTTTTGACATTTCGAACAATTCATAATCATGTACTAAAATATTTATTTTAGAGCTTTTAACTTGAGTATTTCCACGATGAGTGTCACTCAAGCTTTGCCAGATTTGATTAGCAGTTTTACAGGTATATACTCTTTCTATTTCATCGGAAGTTAAAGCAGCATATAATATATTTTTAGCCTCAAAATTTAAACAAAAATGAGATTCTTCAGCGGGAGTCCAGTCTTTAACAGGTTTATCAACAATAACATTATTTTTTATAATAGTAGGATTAAAATTCCCATTTTCTATAATATCCCAAATTTTTTGACTTTTGCCACGAACGTGACATTCAAATAGCTCGGCCCAAATGCCAAACTTTTCAGTATCTATCAAAGGAGGTTTAGAGAACACAAAATTAGTTTGTTGAGCCATTTAAAAAAAAATTAAGACAGAAATTTTTGAAAGACCCGCTCTGATACCAAATGTTAGACAACCTAAGGGGGGGGGGGGGGGGGGGGAAGGTTGTATTTAAAATCTTTTACTTTCAAAAATTCTTTTATAAATAAATACAGTACGGAAACAGTAAAAATAAATCAGAGTATACAAATAATAAAGAAGAGTGTAAATATAAACAAATACACAGAGATTATATAAATAAATATAAATGCAAAGCAGTTTATATAAACAAATATAATAAAGCACAGCGGAATAAATAAAGAGATAAAGGTAAGAGATACTTGACACGGAGATTTACTGATTTACCACCAACTGTGATAAACCAGCAGCCGAGACACTTCCCGACACGATCCAATAAATGTATTCTTTACGGTAGAATACAAACCAAATACAGAGCAAAGTAAACGGTTCTCTAAGCCTCAGCTTATTGAGATATACAGGATCACACACCCGTTATTCAAATACTTACAAGAGGAGTATAACTCACAATGGGTAATCACTCTTGTATAATATCTATCACTTGGATATTTTATAAAAAGGTTTATAAAAAAAATATATAAATTAAATAAGTGAGAGAGCTGAGAAATGGATGGAGTTGGTTGCTTGCTGTTGTTGTTTGTGTGGTCTGCACTTTCTTCACCATCAGCATGCAAATATATAGCATGAAGCTTCCAACGGATATGTGCATCCGCGGTATACCGCCAAATGCACGCGGTATACCGTGCAGTAAAAAGTACGTGTCAGAAGAGAAAGGTCAACCCTGCAAAAACAAACGGAAACTGTACCCGCGGTATACCGGCTATACACCGCGGTATACCTGCGTCAGAATATGTACCCGCGGTATACCTCCTGAACCTTCGCGGTATACCTGCGTCAGAAAAAGCAAAATCTTGCTGGATCTTCTAAAAAAAACTTTATTTAATTAAAATCATTTATTGGGTTTTTAGAAATATCCAAGTGGTATATTATTTTAGGGTGTTTATCATTATAAATTATAAACACTAATGACAACGTAAAACTTCCGTCTTGAACTCTTCAGATAAAATCTTCGTGTTCTTCAAGAACTGTACACTTGGATTGGATTGTTAGATAAACAATAATACGGTGTGTTTGTAATCATCAAAATAAATATATATAAATATATAGAGATGTGGTACACTTGCACCAACAGGGTGGATTTGAAACTACTTCTAAACCTAGGGGCTAAACAGGGAATGTTTGGCAAATGGGGTGCATGGGGTCGGCCCATGAAGGAAACCGACCCCCCTTCTTTTGTTCTCGTTTCCTATTCACGACACACAAAGAGGCAGCCACAAAAACCCTATTTCGCTACCTCCTTGCCTCCATCGCCAACCCTTTTGCTGCCATCGTCGGCCACCCACAAGCCATCGCCGCCGTTGGCTTCTGCCGGCGAGAGAAGAGATCAGCGATAGAGCGAGAGAGTGAGAGAGAGAGAGAGAGCCGGAGATCGGGATTTCCATCGGGGTGCTGTTGGGTTGTCGTCAAGAGGTAAGCCCCTCCCGTTCATTGTTTTCTTTTTCATTGTCGGTAACCACCGCGAAACCGCCACCGGCGCCGCAGCCATGGCTGCAGCCGGCACGCGCCGCCGTGCATCACCAGTCGGCGGCTGTGATGGTGGGTTACGGCTGTTAAGGTACGCGTGTGTGTGTGTGTGTGGCGGAGATAGGGTGGTCGAGTTATCCGATTGTCTTCGCCGGGTTTTAGCGAACCATCACCATCACCGGCGGCTGCCGCCTCCACGCCGCCGTTGACCGCCACTGCTTGGGGTGGCAGTGGGTGATGTTGTGCATTTAGTAGCCTAAAACCCTAAGCCAAAGTATGACTTGCAGGTCTGATTGTATTAAGTCATAGCTTAATGGAGGTTTAACCCATGTTATCATTTTATGTGAAAACGCCTAATCTGTCCCTGACTTGTAAAATCCGTAGTTTATTCTAGGAAGCTCGGATTGAGGTGAAACCTATGCCAAAATCTCACAATTTGTGTTGAGTAGGTTTCATATGTTTTGCAGAAAAATCAATTGAGCCTCTAGCTAGGGTCAAATTAGCAATTTGTACAGACTGGTCCGAAACTCACAGTTTGGATAGTCTGTCTTAGGAAATTCATATAAAATAGTAGGGACCTTGTATGAATGCGTGCGATATGTCCCTGGAAACCTAAGACATAGAACCTTCAGACCATGGAACTATATTTCTGGTTTGATGGGTTTAAGGGGGGTCAAACAGGTCATGAACAGACCTGCAAATCTGGACCAAAAGCTGGAAAATGCACGTTTAGGCTTGTAGTTGTATTTTCGGGTTGGGACTTTACTTTGACACTTTATAACACTTCTTTAGGTGGAAAGAAGTGAGTTGGAGTTGGCGGATTCTTGTTGCCGTTCGCGGAATTCTGCACTGCTTTTCGAGGTGAGTTCTCTCACTGTGTAGGATAGAGGTTGTATGCGCGCTACTATAGTTCGTGTGTGTTAACTGTTTTGTTTGTGTGTTTAACTAGGCCGAGTTAGTGTCTAGTATGAGGTCTTGGGTGTCGTATAAATCTCGGGGAGACCGAGGAATATGTACTCAAGTGTGGTATGAACTCGGGGAGACTGAGGAATACGTACTCAAGTGTGGTATGAACTCGGGGAGACCGAGGGATGTTTACACGAGTGTGGTATGAGTTCGGGAAGACCGAATGATGTATGCATAGGGATTATTGCATGAGTTTACTTGTATTACTAACCTGCGTGTATTGGTTGTTATATCTATCTGCTGGTAGGGGTGGTGTCGATATAATTGATATCCTATGCATGTGTTTGAATTCACTAAGCTTCGTGCTTACTCTTCCCCTACAAATTACTATTTCAGGTACGAGTGGCAGCAAGGCGTGACGGTACACACTGGCGCGTTGAGAAGACCTTTGTCATTAATTATTTTGAGACTTAAGTTTAGACTTATTACATTTTCTGCTGTGTTATTTTGGATTGGTTATTTACTTAACGGTTTTTGATGAAACGTTTACTTGGGCCTAAACATTTATGGTTTTATTTAATAAAATGGTATTTTTAAAAGTTCAAATTTATTGTAATTTTTGGGACGTTACAAGTTGGTATCAGAGCACAGCTTGAGCGAATCAAATACATTTCGGTGTGTTTGAACTCAAGTTTGCGGCTCGGGATTTTCTTTCCTTTCAAATTTTTTGAGAAAATAAAAGAAAGGGGAAGTACGTTTGAGAAACGGTGACCGAAGGCGCAGTGTGTACAGTCAGCTGATGCCAAGGGAAAAGGTAGAGTACTTAGTGTAATTTATTGCTTTCTAGAACATAGGAGTATGTATGCTAGATTGCCTGGTGCTGATTACACTGTACTACATGTTGTTGCTTGCTAGTAGAAATTTATGCTAGTCTTGATAGGTTGTTAAATGAATGCCTTATAAGTTGTATGCAGTAGGAACCAAATAGCCTTAGAATGTTGGATTTAGTTCTATTGCGCAGCTCTTGTTTGAGTCCAACCGTTGTAGGATAGAATCCTTTATTCAAAAGTCTATCTAATTTCACACTGTATGCAACTGTGCATTCGCGAGGCGACTCGTCATGACTAGTGGGGATTTCGTCATAGCAAGGGTAGTGGAATGGGGTGAAATTCCTAGTGAGCTAGGAAGAGTGTTTACATATGCTAGTACGGGCATATGGGTGTAACTGTCGGCAAGGAACTACTTGGGCACTTCGGGACGGGACTCGAAACGAGTAAGGATAGGTGTGAAAGGTAGTAGTAGAGCTCCTACTATCTAAAGCACAGGATCCGTGCTCGAGTCGGGGAAAGTTACGGAGAATCCGAGGAGTTGAGTGTGAGCGTAGTTAGCATGATTTATCGTGTGATAATAAATCGCTGTAATAATTACCAGAATGGCCATCACAAGAAGGAACAACAATGCTGATCCAGATGCTGGTACTGGATTTACTGCTGAGCAGATTCGGGAGATGATTGCGGCTGAGGTGACGCACGCTATTGGGGAGGCGATCCCCGAGATTATTACCGCCATTCGTAATGAGGTAGTTGTGTTGATGGAGGAGCGCATCGCGGCGATACCACCCCCTGCTGGTGGGCAGCGCCGAACGCGAGAGTTTCACTATCGAAATCTCTCTGCTTGTTCTCCCCCTGAGTTCAAGGGAGACTCGAACCCGATCGTCAGTATGCGTTGGATCTCGGATATGGAGTGCGCATTCCTTACTAGTGGTTGTCCTGAGAATCTGAAGGTTCGCTTTGCGGTGAATCTGTTGCGAGACGGAGCGAAAGACTGGTGTGCTACTGCTTTGACGCTTAATGAACGCACTACTTTGACCTGGGAGGAGTTCGTCGTACGTTTCCATGCGGAGTGTGTGCCTCCAGTGGAGATGGAGAGGATTGCTAAAGAGTTCTTGGAGCTCACTCAGACTACGGAGACCGTGAAAGAGATGAACCGAAAGTTCACGGAAATGGCACTATTCTGTCCTCAGTATGCTGCTTCTGAGGACATGAAGATGACGCGGTACAAGGATATGTTACGTATCGAGATCAGGGAGTTCATGAGTACTGCGCAGTATGCTACGCTTGCTGCGATGATGGAGGCTGCCCGGAGACGGGAACTTGAGTTAGAGACACATGCTAGGAAGAGGAAAGCGGCGCAGGCCGTGGCACCAGTATCGGCTGTTCCAGCGAAAACGAGGTTTTCGGACTCGCGCTCGAGTCAAAGAAGCAGTGAGTTTAAGCCCAGAGATAGTAACGGAAGGAGAGATGACAAATGTTTCAAATGTGGCCAGGTGGGACACTACGGTCGTGACTGCAGGGTATCACTGATGGTCTGTTTTAACTGCAAACAGACGAGATACGTGAAGGCCAATTGCCCGAATCCGAGGGTTGCCGATGGGGGTAGGGCACAAGGAGCTCCTGCGGCTGCTCCTTTGCGTTTTACGGATGGTCGTGTGGGTCAGACTGGGACCGAGACGGCCCAAGGTAGAGTTCATCAACTGAAGGCGGATGAGGCACAGGCTACGCCTAAAGTGGTGACAAGTATATTTCATCACTTGAATTTATTGGTTACTGATTTTATATGTGGTTACATTTTGCTTAAACTGTATGATCAAGTACGTTCTTAGTTAACTCAGTGCCTGCTGTAGTGATGTTTGATAGCGGGGCTACTCAGTCTTTCGTGTCTCACACTTTTAGCGAGCGTATGGGCCGTAGTGTAGGTCGGTTAGGCTGTCCACTTGTAGTTGAGATTGCTGACGATAGGACCTTGACGATTACTGACGTATGTCGTGGGTGTACTTTGGAAATCTTTGGCGTGAGATTCCCTACTGATCTGATTCCAATCGCTATGTGTGAGTTGTGCGTGATAGTGGGCTTGGATTGGATGGATGCTTTTGATGCGGAGATTGTTTGTCGTCGCAAACAAGTGCGAGTTCGAACCCCAAGCGGGGGAGAAATGCTAGTTCAGGGCGACTCGCCCAGGCGGACCTCAGCGATATGTTCGTCTGCATGAGCTCGGAGATACTTGCAGCGCAGTGGTCAGGGGTATTTAGCGTATGTGATAGATACGCGCGTCGACGAAGAGAAGAAGACTGCGGAGGATGTGCCAGTTGTACGGGAGTTTGCTGATGTATTTCCCGAGGAATTACCGGGGGTACCTCCCGAGCGACAGGTACAGTTCCGCATTGACTTGATTCCGGGTGCTGCTCCGGTGGCCAAGGCACCTTACCGCCTGGCTCCACCGGAAATGAAGGAGTTGTACACTCGGTTGCAGGAACTTCTCTAAAAGGAGTTCATCAAGCCGAGTTGTTCACCGTGGGGAGCCCCGATTCTGTTTGTGAAGAAGAAGGACGGGTCCCAGCGGATGTGTATAGATTACCGTGAGTTGAATAAGATTACGGTGAAGAACCGTTATCCTCTACCAAGGATCGATGACTTGTTCGACCAGCTAAAGGGAGCCTCATGGTTCTCTAAGATTGATTTGAGATCGGGGTATCCTCAGATGCGGGTGAGAAGCGAGGATACGGAGAAGACGACATTTCGTACATGTTATGGCCATTACGAGTTTGTGGTGATGCCTTTCGGGCTCACCAATGCACCAGCAGCGTTCATGGACCTCATCAACAGGGTGTGTAGCCCGATGCTGGACCGGTCGGTGATTGTGTTCATCGACGAGATTCTCGTGTATTCGAAGTCAAAGGAAGAAGCATGAGACGCATTTGCGAGAAGTTTTGGATGTTTTGAGACGGGAGAAGCTTTATGCTCAGTTCTCCAAGTGTGAGCTCTGGTTACGAGAGGTCCAATTCCTAGGACATGTCGTGAATCAGAAGGGTATTATGGTCAATCCGGCCAAGATTACCACAATAATGCGGTGGGAGGTGCCGAAGACCCCCACTGAAGTGCGGAGTTTTCCTACAACAACAGCTTCCATTCCAGTATTGGCAGGCCGCCGTACGAGAGGTGGTATGGTAGGAAGTGCAGGACGCCCATTTGTTGGGGCGAGGTTGGTCAACGAGTATTAGGGAGCACTGATATTGTTCTGAAGACGACCGAGATGATACAAATGGTGCGGGACCGGTTGGTTACTGCACAGAGTCGGCAGAAGAGTTACGTCGATAAGAGACGATCAGACTTGGAGTTTCAAGTGGGGGATTATGTTTTGCTGAAGGTTTCGCCCTGGAAAGGGGTGATTCGGTTCCGTAAACGGGGAAAGTTAGGACCCTGTTACTTTGGACCTTACAAGGTCATTGCTCGAGTGGGAAAGGTAGCTTATCGCTTAGAGTTACCGGACGAGTTGAGTTTGATCCACAACACCTTCCACGTGTCTCAGTTGCGGAAGAGTGTGGTGGATGAGTCTGCGGTGATCCCTCTTGAGGATATTCAGATTGACGAGCGGCTTAATTACGTAGAGGGGCCGATTGCCATTTTGACAGGAAGACTAGGGCCTCGCGTAACAAGGTTATTGGCTTGGTGAAGGTCCAGTGGAAGCACCGAAAGGGTTCCGAGTGGACTTGGGAGCCCGAGATTGAGATGCGGAAGAACTATCCAGAGCTGTTCGCGGATAAAGACTTCGAGGACGAAGTCTAATTCAAGCGGGGGAGAGTTGTAAAGCCCGTGTCCCGGTTGGGATATTTTTATATTTGTTTAATGTTTTCTTTAAATAAATGTTTATTAACGGGATTGACGGGAAAGACCAAAAGTGAATTAGTTTTGGTGTTAATTAGTTCATTTGTTAAATCTAAACTTTAGGGGTGGATTTGAAACTACTTCTAAACCTAGGGGCTAAAAAGGGAATGTTTGGCAAATGGGGTGCATGGGGTCGGCCCATGAAGGAAACCGACCCCCCTTCTTTTGTTCTCATTTCCTATTCACGACACACAAAGAGGCAGCCACAAAAACCCTATTTCGCTACCTCCTTGCCTCCATCGCCAACCCTTTTGCTGCCATCGTCGGCCACCCACAAGCCGTCGCCGCCGTTGGGTTATGCCGGCGAGAGAAGAGATCAGCGAGAGAGTGAGAGAGAGAGCCGGAGATCGGGATTTCCGTCAGGGTGCTGTTGGGTTGTCGTCAAGAGGTAAGCCCCTCCCGTTCATTGTTTTCTTTTTCATTGTCGGTAACCACCGCGAAACCGCCACCGGCGCCGCAGCCATGGCTGCAGCCGGCACGCGCCGCCGTGCATCACCAGTCTGCGGCTGTGATGGTGGGTTACGGCTGTTAAGGTACGCGCGCGCGCGCGCGTGTGTGTGTGTGTGTGGCGGAGATAGGGTGGTCGAGTTATCCGATTGTCTTCGTCGGGTTTTAGCGAACCATCACCATCACTGGCGGCTGCCGCCTCCACGCCGCCGCTGACCGCCACTGCTTGGGGTGGCAGTGGGTGGTGTTGTGCGTTTAGTAGCCTAAAACCCTAAGCCAAAGTATGACTTGCAGGTTTGATTGTATTAAGTCATGGCTTAATGGAGGTTTAACCCATGTTAATATTTTATGTGAAAACGCCTAATCTGTCCCTGACTTGTAAAATCCGTAGTTTATTCTAGGAAGCTCGGATTGAGGTGAAACCTGTGCCAAAATCTCACAATTTGTGTTGAGTAGTTTTCATATGTTTTGCAGAAAAATCAATTGAGCCTCTAGCTAGGGTCAAATTAGCAATTTGTACAGACTGGTCCGAAACTCACAGTTTGGATAGTCTGTCTTAGGAAATTCATATAAAATAGTAGGGACCTCGTATGAACGCGTGCGATATGTCCCTGGAAACCTAAGACATAGAACCTTCAGACCATGGAATTATATTTATGGTTTGATGGGTTTAAGGGGGGTCAAACAGGTCACGAACAGACCTGCAAATCTGGACCAAAAGCTGGAAAATGCACGTTTAGGCTTTCCGACTGCTTAAAAAAATATTGTTTAACTTACCAACGGCTTTCCGACTGTTTTTAAAGAAACTGTTTAAATTTACCGACGGGTGCTCCGTCGGTAAACCGTCGGTTTTTGGATTTTTGAAAACATTTCAAAATACTGTTTTTGCTTCAATTTAATATATATATATATATATATATATATATATATATATATATATATATATATATTATAATGCTACATACAAAATTCATAAATATTCCATAAATTCAACCCAAAATTTACCGAAAAATTCATACATATATCGAATCAAATCTATACATATATCAAATTCATGTCATCATTCAACCCAAAATTTACCGAAATATCCGTACATATATCGAATCAAATCCATACATACATCAAATTCATGTCATCATCAAATCCATGTCATCATCAAATCCTATCGGAGGGGGGGGGGGGGGGATCACGAGAAGTGTGGGGTCACAAGAAGGCGGTGGTGGATATTGCCGAGCTAACATCGCCTCGATATTTAATAGTCTGTTTGACATTCGTCTATTATCCTCCTCACGCGAAGTGCTCCTCTCTCTCAACTGCTCGCTCCTCTTCTATTTTCTGAAGTTTCTCTTTTTATTCTTGCACCTACTAAAAAACGCATAATGAGTAAATTGACATGTTTTAAATAAGAAAATAAAAAGGAAAAAAACTTAACCTCACTTACGATCTATCAGTACTCGAACCACTTGACGAACCGGTTACCACGTAGCTCGGATCCACACATGTACCAACACCGAACATCCGACCGCTTTTCCTTCCTCCCGCATAGTCATCCTACGATAAATGATTACGCATTAAAAATCAGTTAGCATTTTTTTAACATTTCGGCAGCATAACAACTGTAAATTGAACATTTCCATCCATGCACAACCTGATTTAAACATTTGACATAATAAATGAACTTCATAACTCTATCCAATAAACTAATTTGTACGTCATATAAGACGTGTTAACCCAAAACTGTACGAGTATTTGGCTGCCAAGTCGATCACAGATCCTGAAAGCGTAACTTTTCTTCCTTGAATTCCAAGTCAATCTGCAAAAAAGAATATAATTTACTTAATGACCTCCTTGTTGCTTAGGATTTTGACTGTTTCTGACATCACAACCTATAAGAAGTGGAGCATGCACATTTGACATGGGTAGTTTAGTATTTTACCAATCGTACCCTACTAGATTTTTTAAAAGGTTTGTGTTACATTGAATGATTCAAATAAAGGCAAAGTGAAGTGAAAAAGTGCACATATTGAAAAGGTAATACGAGCGAAAAGTTGAAAACCACCTTCATCAAAGCCATATGCTAAAATGTGATCGGTATTCCAGATAATTCATGCCTAAGTTACCAACTTCCAATATATCGGGATCTGCAAGAAACAAAAAATGAAAAAGTAGTACTGCAATGTGATCCCAAGGTGGAGAATGGATGAACATAGCTACAAAACTTCACTTACCATTCCATCCACCAGGTCCTGCATAGGCTGCCCATTTGTCATTTAGATCAGCAATCGAAGTCATACTAGAACACAAAAACTAACTCATAACTTCAATGTGAAAAAAGAAAAATATTCCAAGAAACAAAATAGAATCATAAAAAGAGAGTAGATTCTTGAGGTTGGAACTTATTTGAAAAGTAATATTTTTGAGCAACAATTAACCACATAACAATTATCACAAAAAGTTTGAACCTTGCCCATATGTCATTAATATCATCTGTTGTTCTCCAACTATTTCCAACATTGCCTGCCCATAAAGCAGGATCATCTACACCCCTGCCAAAGTAAGAAAAAACCCAAGGGATTATGTAAATATGAACCAATGATAAACGAAAAGGGAATAAAAAATTGGCAGAAATGAGTCTTTACCATTCACAAAGGGAATAAAAATTGGTACTTGAATATTTTTTTGTACAGAGCCTATATCTAAGTGTATTTTCGAAATATTGGACGTAAAGATTCATCGACATTGTTTCAAAATTTTACATCTATCAACAATATGTTTCAATTTGTTAGATGTGAACTCGATTTTTATATAATCCAAACGTTTGGCAAGATAAGAAACAAAGGAACATCAACATACCATATTAGAATCTGTAACACCCGTAATTTTCGGATAAGCACAATTTCGAATCAGTGTGGAATCGATCTTTAAGAAAAATATGAAAATAGGATTTTGGATTAAATCCTAGATTTTATGGTCTTGTTGGATGAGGAATTTGAATACGAGTCCAACGGTTCTTTCCAGAGCGAAAACGGAGCTAAAACGAAAAAGTTATGGCCAAAACAGTGTTTAAGAGGAAACCAGGCGACCAGTGCCCGACGCGCATTGTGGCGCTAGTTCACTAGCGCGGAGACCCGCGCGGAGCACCTGATCAGCATAAAACACGATTTTCACCCCCCAAACTTCATTTCTTCATATCTCTCTCATTTTAACTCCGGTTTTGGTGATTCAAGTTGCTATGGTTCCGTTTTTGAGAGCTCTTCAAGGATCTAGAAAGAGTTTGGAAGTTATTGGAAGATTCAAGAACGTTTGGTGGTGGTAATCTTCTCATTTCTCACTCCCAAACTCCATATCTTCTCTCCCAAATCATTTCCTCTTTCCCTCACAAACCCTAACTGATTTTGGGGATTTTTCATGGAGATTAATGTGTTCCTTCTCCATTTTATGCTAGTGGTTTCATTTATTGATGCAAGAGCAAGTTTCATCCACAACACTAGAGATTTTTGGGGTTTTCTAGGTTTTCATCAAAACCTAAGTGGTGAGTTCATCCTCCTAGATTCTATACTTTCATATGAGTTATAAATGTTCCATTGATGATCTCCTAGTGTTTTGTTTCTCCAATTTCGGTTTGGATGATTTTGGGGAAGTTAGGTTAATATTGGGGTTTTGGTCAAAATGGAGATTTTTATATAAGATGTTTGGGGAATGGTTTTAAAGTGGTTGAATATGAATATTCATGGTTGGAAACTTATGGATTTAGGTTTTGGAAGATTTGGACTTGAAGATTCGGACTTCTTCAAAGGAGCATACGTTTGGGAAAATCTAGATTTAGCTTAATCTAGCAAGGTGAGTTCAAGTTGATTTGTGAAAATTTTGTACATGCCAAAATGTGTGTTTTAAAGTATCTATGTGCTTATGTGAAAGTATCCCTTTGTTGAGCTTTACAAATCTTGATTTAAAGTATCTATGTGTTTAGTGGATTTTGATCTAATCAAAGTGTTGAGCTTTACAAATCTTGTAAAACACCCATATTTGGGGATTTTGAGTACCATGTGAATATTTTGAGAGTTGTAAACATTTATTTTGGGGCAGATGGCCAATTGAGGAATTAAAAGTAAAGATTTTGGGTAACGATGCATTTTGGGTTACGTAACCGTGTGAGTGACACGTATTTAACCAAACGTTTATTTTGGCCTTAAAGGATTGATTTATATTCAAATGAGTCTTTTGAGTGTTTGTCGGTTTAGTGACTCGAGATGGAGTCTTGGAGGTGTTATATGCTTAATTGCATTTTATTTGAATATGTGCCGGTTTAAGTGTTGGTCTTATGTGTGAAGACCGTTTGATGATTTTATATGCTTATTACTTTTGGGACTAATGCACCTTAGTGAGTTATATGCATTGTCGAGTTATAAAAGAAGTTGCATATACGTGTACACATAGATGCATATATGATTTGACTTCATTGGGAACGTGGCAATGAAGGGGTTGTGAGATTATCATGCCTTGGAGTGTGTGTTTACATGTTGTGGGTTAGATGCATTTCATTTGCATAAATCGAGGTTGATAAATGATCATTAGATCTTTTGAGCAGAGGGCTCGGTTTTGGACTCTATTGAGTCTTGAGGGCATTCGCCCGGTTTTAGTAAGCTCGACGTAGGCTTGGGGTTTGAATTGCATGGGTTGCATTACATTTGTTGTTTACATGAGTTGAATGCATTGGTTATTCTTTTGGGATCATGTATATATATATATATATATATATATATATATATATTACGTCGAGTAAGCTTGTTTTGGATGGTGGGTTTCCAAGATAAAGACCTAGTATGGTTGAACTTGGTAGTTTTAAATGGACTAAAGACCTAGTATGGTTGATGTCTAAGATGGGCTAAAGACCTAGTATGGTTGATGCCGAAGATTGACTAAAGACCTAGTATGGTTGATGTCAAAGATGGGCTAAAGATCTAGTATGATTTATGCCGAAAATGGACTAAAGACCTAGTATGGTTGATGTCTAAGACGGGCTAAAGACCTAGTATGGTTGATGCCGAAGATTGACTAAAGACCTAGTATGGTTGATGTCATCTGCTTTCCACATCCAAGAAGCTTACTTACGTTTATTAATTGTGGTTTAATTTATGTGTTGGTCACATTCGATGAGATCGGGTCTCCCCCGTCACCGAAGGGTATTGATTTCGGTATTTTATTATTCGCATTGTTGAGGTTATATTATATGCATATAGATTGTTTTTCCATGATTGATGGACGGCTTTATGTTACATCCTTATTGGATGTTTTAACTATTGGAGTTTTATTCGCAGTGACGATTACTTGAGAAATTATTACTTAATTAACTCTTGAGATGAGTTTTGGATTTGAATCCTTTGCAGAGAAACGATTTTCATTGGAAGCTTTCCTCACAGGGATTGTGTGTGTTTGGAAAACGGGTCGTCGATGTCTTTTATGCAAACCCGTTTTGAAATTCATTTATTAAGTTGAATGTTTTGGTTTATCAAATGATTTGCTCGTGATGTAAACTCTTGAACTCACTAGGCGTTAGCCTAACCTTTTTATTTGTCGGCATGTGCAACTGTTGCGAATCTGATAGGCCTATATGGACATATCAGGTTCGTGTTCACAGGTTTTATGGTTGCCCATTATTCCTCCCAGGATCTCGATCTCCTTCTGGCCTTCTTGGTGATCACGCATCATGTATACAACAACATTAAAATAAGGATAAAGAAAGAACAAGATGAAGTGGGTGAAACCCTTTGAATCTGATATAATATAATCTGGTTCCACACTTTGAAATGTACATGATCTTACATATTTATAGAAACTGAAGAGGTGCCTTTGAACCATCACAATGGTTCACAAAGGTTGTGTTGTTTCATGAACAATCACACCCCTTCAATAGTAACTACCATATAACTAACTAATATAATAACCGAATTACTAACTGTTTTGGTTCTGATCTGGTAACTATCATAACTACCATAATAAATATGTTATATCATTATTAAGGTTCCAACAATCTCCCCCCTAATGATATAATCAGTAATTCTTCGTTCTTCCACCTTCGGTAATTCCGGTCGTCTTCTCCGGTTAATCTCCGGTGGTCTTGTTCTTCACTGTTGCGGGTAACACAAAACTTCTCGTACATCTTCTTGAAAACTTCACGAACCTATTTTGATCATATCACATGATCCTTCTATACTTCTTTTCTTCGTCTTTTCTCGGGTCTTTTGTTCTTCAAACGACGATTCTCCTAATCGTCTTTGGTCTTTCAATCAATGATCTTCATCCGTTGACGGTTCTCTCAACTGTGTGCCTTTGCCGGTTTTTCTCTTCCGGTTGTCTTCCTCCTTTTGATCGACGGTTTCTTTTCAAGCGACGACGGTGGTGGTGGTGTCTCTCTTCTTCTCCGGCAACTATACAGCGGCGGTTTCTCCTTCGCACAACCGGTATGTTTATTTATCCCCCTTTTACTTTCTTTGATTCGATTTTCACTTAATCGAATCGTGTCTCTCTCTCTCTATTCGATTTTTCTGAATCGAACTAGGGTTTCTCTAACCCTTTCTGAAGAACGATCTAATCCCGATCGGTTCTTCTCTTAATCGATTTTTTTTCTATTGATCTAATCCCGATCAATTATCGAACTAGGGTTTCTCTAACCCTTTCTGAAGAACGATCTAATCCCGATCGGTTCTTCTCTTAATCGATTTTTTCTTATTGATCTAATCCCGATCAATTTCTTCTCTCTCTCTCTCTTCTCTGATTTTCTCAAACTCTTGTCTCCATTTTTCTCTAGTTTCCCAACAGCCTCGTGTGGGTCTTTGCTTTTGGTACGCACCTTGCCTTCATCAACCCTCTTGGTTGGTACTACTTTCATGGTTCTTCAATGAACCGGGGTCTCAAGGTTCTCTATTCTACTTCTTTTTCGACTTCACATGAACACACTTTGTGTTCTTCTTCCTTTGTACAAACCGAACAGCCGTAGATTCTTTCTTTCTTTCTATGACTGCTTCGTCTCCATGTCTCTTCTTTTCTCTGTATCCTTCCTTTGGCTCTGATACCACTGTTGCGAATCTGATAGGCCTATCTGGACATATCAGGTTCGTGTTCACAGGTTTTATGGTTGCCCATTATTCCTCCCAGGATCTCGATCTCCTTCTGGCCTTCTTGGTGATCACGCATCATGTATACACCAACATTAAAATAAGGATAAAGAAAGAACAAGATGAAGTGGGTGAAACCCTTTGAATCTGATATAATATAATCTGGTTCCACACTTTGAAATGTACATGATCTTACATATTTATAGAAACTGAAGAGGTGCCTTTGAACCATCACAATGGTTCACAAAGGTTGTGTTGTTTCATGAACAATCACACCCCTTCAATAGTAACTACCATATAACTAACTAATATAATAACCGAATTACTAACTGTTTTGGTTCTGATCTGGTAACTATCATAACTACCATAATAAATATGTTATATCATTATTAAGGTTCCAACACAACAGGTTCAGGTTGGGAATAGCTTTAGCTACACTGTGAAGTGATGAGGGCTAGTAGAGTGCACGGGAAGTGAGATGCTTAGCGAAGTCTTCCGCACTTATTTGGGATTAGCAACTTGCAATTGGGTTAAGTAACGCCCGCCTTGAGTTATTAGTTGTGAAGTTTGTGATGTTTAAACTTTGAGGTATTTTCAAGGATGTTTTGTAGAAATGTTTTATCATCTTTTAGTTATTTTATCGAAATTACCGTTAGTTGCTCGTTCCAATTTTGAGGGTGTTACAGAATCATAAAGAAAGTTCAATTTAGAATCCTACCGTCAAAATCGAGAAACAAAATCACACCTACTGTCAAACAAAATTACACCTACAGACAAAATCACACTAATTACCTCTTTGAGTGCTCGAAGGCTATTGAATGCAGTTCAGGATCACGAACAACGACGGGGACCGAGGTGGTGAGGGGGGTGGAAATAGTTGAGGCGGCCGGTATTTAGTGGTGCTGCTTTGTCGGCGGCAACGGTGAGTGAGAACGGTAGGGGAGAGGAAGGGGACGGGCGCTGATCGATGGGAGGAAGAGGGTGAAAGAAGAAGGGTAAGGGGTTGTTCGTTTGTGGCTTATTGGGCTGATAAATGGATATGGCTTATTCGGTCAGCCATATCCATGTGTTCGGTATGGGCTTATTCGCTCAGCAATGGGCTGATTCGCTCAGTTAGGAAAAGGGTGTCCTTTGGATTCAGCCTTCATTATTCCCCAACTACCCCTCTCCCCACCTACCCCATTAAACATCTAAACCCTAAAAATTACAAGACAAGGCTGACCATCTACACTGCTTCCTTCTACATTCACTTTTTTTTTTTGATTTCCAGTTACTCCATTGTGAACCTCTTGATTTCTCACTCTTTTTTTTTCGATTTGTTGTTGTACGTGATTCTGCACCGCCTGATTTGTCGATTTGTTGCTGTTGATTTCCAGTTTTTTTTCGATCTGCTGCAAATCGTTAACCTCTCGATTTGTCACTGTTTTTGTTCAATTTCCTGCTGCAAAATCGTGAAAACTTATCTGATTTGTCTTCTTTTTTTTTCCAATTTCTGTTGCAAATCGTGAAAACCACTCAATTTGTCTTTTTTTTGTTCGATTTTTCTGCTGCAAATCGTGAACCTCTCGATTTCTCTCTCTGCTCATTTGTTTACATATTTCACTCTCTTTTTGTTCGATATCTTGCTGCTCATTTGTTTACATATTTCTCACTCTTTCATTTGTTCGATTTATGTTTAAATATGTGACAATCTTTTTATGTATCAATTTTCTGTTTTATTCAAAATTTTATCAAACAGTGTTTTATTCAGACAAAAATAAAGATTGAGGGTAAAATGATCATTTTTGAAATTCAGATTGTTTATTCAGCACAACAACCGAACGCCAACTTATCTGTTAACAGTCAGACAACCATATCCACTCAGACAGTCATATGGATTCAGGTCTTAATAGAAAACAAACCGAACAGCACCCAAGTAAACCCTAGCTTTTACACGTACGGTCTAAAATATTCCGGAGTGTTTAAAATAACAGCTTAATTATTTCGGAGTGTTTAAAATAAATAACATTTGAAAATGGAAAAATAGTCGTCAGAAAACCATCGGTAACTAATAATTTTTTTCGAAGGTTTCTAACAACCTATTAATATATAAACAAAATATAGAAAATTAAAAGGAAATAGTCGGAAACCCGTTAGTAATTAATAAATGTTTTGATGGTTTTCCAACGATCTAATAAAGCAAAATAAAAACTTAAAAGCTGAAAGGGACCGTCAGAAAACAGTCGTTAGCTGATAACCTTTTCCGACGGTTTTCCAACGACCTACCAAAGATAAAAAAGATTTAGAAAATTAAAAGGGAACCGTCAGAAAACCGTCGGTATTGATAAAATTTTCCGACTGTTTACCGACGAGCAATTAACAATAAGTAAAAATATAAAAATTGAAAGGTTCCGTCGGAAAACCGTCGGTATTTGATAAACTTTTCCGACTGTTTTCCGACGAGCAATTAACAATAAGTAAAAATATAAAAATTGAAAGGGACCGTCGGAAAACCGTCGGTATTTGAAAAAAAATTCCGACTGTTTTCCGACGAGCAATTAACAATAAGTGAAAATATAAAAATTGAAAGGGACTGTCGGAAAACCGTCGGTAATCGATCAAATATCCGACTGTTTACCGACCACCTATTAAAAATAAATAAAAATTAAGAAATTTATCATCCCATCGGCATACAGTCGCTTAATTGTCGATAACTACCGACTGTTTTTTGCAGTCGATAAAAGCCGTCGGTAACACCTAATATTCTAGTAGTGTGGACAAATGAATATTTTAGGCAATTTTTGGCTCTAAATAGTCTCTCCAAAACTTTTCAAACATGGAGAAAATAGGAGATGGTGTAATTTTCTTCAAATTTGGAGATATCTCCAAAAATGATTATTAAAAGAGAGAAATGATTTTTATTATATCCGCCCTATAAGAAACATTGAAATAAAATATTTATGTGAGAGAAATAAGATTTTATTAAATATATAGAATATTTTAAAAATATAATCTTCAAAATGGAGAAACAGTTGGAGATGATTTTTTTTTAAGATTTTAACTTTTAAATATTTTATTAGCTAAAGAAATTTTAGCAAATCTATCAAAAATGCTTTATAAACCAACTTATATCCATATAAACATGTACTTAAGAAATATAAGTTAAGTTGGAAACTAACCAATTTTTATGACAATGTTATTCAAATGCTAAAGATTCTTATTTGTTCAAGCTAAACTGTTGAGCAACATATCTTTTAGGACAACATTTCATGGGAATCAGTGTGAGAGCTTAAAAGAACTTCTATGGATCCACGTTAACCGGTGTTTCCTACCCAAGAAGTTATCCTTGAGTGATTGAGGGTGAGGGGTCAAAATCAAAGAGTGGAGGAGATAACTCATACGGTTGAGTAATCTCATTGTGCTGAGGTAAAATGAAAAAGAGAGCTTGGTTAGACGTGAGCAGATCAAAAATAGAAAGAGGGCGTGAGAACAGAATTAAAAGAATAAGAGAACTCTGCACCAGCCACTTTCTGAGTCGGACAACCACATTACTGATTGGTTCACATTCTTTGGTGACCATCATTGAAACAGGCAATAGCTAGTGAGGGTCAAAGGTATATAAACCTAAATGTTAGGGTTAGTGAGGGGAGGTCATTTGTGTATACCAAGTGTGTGTGTTTTAGAGTGTGACCTCCAAGAAAGAAAGTGTACCCAATTCTCTTCTTCTACATTTCTACTCTAATTCAAAGGGTTTAATATTTTATTTCATTTTTAGTTTATTTAATTTATCAATGCTCTCTTTGGACCTAATCGTGACTCCTGAGTCCTGACTCCGCCTCATCAACCAGCCCCACCCAATGCTGACCATAACTGCTACCATGTTCATAGTTAATGCTTTGAATATCTTCACAATTGCTTGGTGAAGATGCAAAGAAGTCTCCTTTCTTGGAACATGAGCCACCACAGCCGAAAATAAAGCAATACTTCATCTTGAATCTTCTAGATAATTAACGTGGTCTGAAAACGTTTTCCAATCTGGAGTGTTGTATCCACAGTTCATTCTCAGGAAAAAATATATATTATATATACACGTTTATCATATGTAAATAGTTAAAAATAAATAAATTCATTAAATTGTAAATAAAATAACCATTCCAAAGAAGTTACTTTGATGTTACAAAAACAAGAATTTCAACGTTTGATAGCTTAATAATGGTTTAAGAACTTAAATTGAAAATCTAAGGGCCGTTTACCTAATCACTTACCCGGGTAAGTGTTTACCGATAAAATTCAACACTAACACGTACTTCTCGGGTAAGATTTTAGGCCACCAAAATGGCATCGTATGCTACAATTTAGCCGGTAAGCGCTAACCGTGGTAAGAGTCATCGCACTCACTTACCGGGTAAGACTCTCAGTCCTTGCTTTCGACTCTCGGTCCTTGCTTCCGCTCTTACTGGATAAGATTCTTGGTCCTTACCATATTCATTCGGTAAGCTAATATGACTTGATAAACACTTACCCTGGTAAGGGTTTTGTAAACGACCCCTAACTCTTTCAGTAAAAATGAATGAAATAAAAGTAAATAATCATTTATCTATTAACTTTTATACATTTTTTCATGTGTGAAAATACAAATTGTCTTGTACTACCAATTGGTCCATATGTACCAATTGTCTTGTACTACCCAAATGGTCACAATGGCAATAATATCCTCCTAGCCCTGGAAAGATCATTGGCTCTAAAGAAATCTTTATCAAAAACCTTGACTCAATTTTACCCTCTTGCTGGAACCATCAAGAATGATCTTTCTATCGACTGCAACGATGTTGGTGCTTATTATGCCATAGCTTTGGTTCGTTGTCGTCTCAACGAACTTTTGAGCCATCCGGACCACAAGGTGCTCAATAGGTTGTTGCCATTTCAACCTAGTTTTGAGGGGTCTGGTGTAGGTGCTCGTGTAACAAATGTTAAAGTGAACATTTTTGAATGTGGTGGAATCGCTATTGGCTTGTGTATTTCGCACAAGATTGTTGATGGGGCAGCACTCTACACTTTTCTAAAAGGATGGACCGACATGGCTTGTGGAGCTAAAGAAGTCGTGTATCCAAACTTAAATGCACCTTCTCTCTTCCCTGCAAAAGACTTGTGGCTTAGAGAATTTTCAATGGCCATGTGTGGGTCATGGTTAAAGGAAGGGAAGTGTACCACGAAAAGATTTGTATTTGATTCTGATGCTATAGCGAGTCTGAAATCTGAAGCAACTAGAAATGGAGTGAAGAACCCTACTCGCGTTGAGGTGGTATCTGCTTTGATATGGAAGTGTGCAATGGCGGCATCCAAACAAACCAATGGTTTCTTGAAGCCTTCGCGCTTAATACACTTGGTGAACCTTCGTAGAAAACTCGCATCAACCTTATCGAAAGACTCCATTGGTAACGTGCTTTGGCCAGCAACCGCAAAGTGCGAAGATAACTACGAGACTACACTTCATGGTTTGGTGAATAAGGTGCGCGAAAGTATTTCAAAAATTGATACCGAGTTTGTGAAGAATGCACAAAGGGAAAAAGGTTATGCTGCTATGCAGGAGTCTATAAAAGAAATGGGAGAAATTAGCTCTAATGGAACCATGGATAACTACACTTTTACAAGTTGGTGCAAGATGGGATTTTACCAAATGGATTTTGGTTGGGGAGCACCGAGTTGGGTGACTGGTATCATTGGCCATGGCAGCCCAATGTTCATCAATCAAGTCACCCTAATGGACACAATATTTGGTGAAGGAATAGAAGCATGGGTTAATTTTGATGAAGAAGAGATGGAGATTTTAGGAGTCAACTCAGAGCTACTAGCATTTGCGTCTGTGGATCCAAGCCCTCTACTAAGACCATCTTTATCAGCAATCTAATCCAATCCAATCTCTATTAAAAAAATTATTTCTCTCTCTTCCACCTATCTAATTTCAATCTCAATCCAATCTTACATTTTTTACACTTTATTAACAATCCAATCCAATCTCAAATATTTTAAAAAATATATATACATTTAATATATTATCACATATATAATATTTTTATTATTATTCTTGAATATAAAAAATAGATAAAAACGACATTTTAGTGAAATATAGAGTTTTTAAGATAAGAGAGTACTGAAATAGAGAGAAAGATTGATGTTTTGAAAATATGTCAAGAGTGGTCTCTATTTGTAGGGAATTGAAAAATGTGAATTTTGATATATTTTTTATTCTTTATTTTTTTTGTTTAATTAAAAAATTATTGATTAAAAAAAAGAAAAAAACCAAACCAATCATATATTGACATATGTAAAGTTATTAATTAAAAAAAAGAAAAAACCAAACCAATCTCAAATTGGATTGCAATGCTGACCGTGTGTTTGTGTTGAATTTTTCTTTTTTTATTTCCTAATTTTTTTTGTCTTTAGCTAACTTTTGTGGGATTGGATTGGTGAAGATCACCAATAAATGTGGTCTAAAGTTGACAGAATAAATAAAGTTAGATTTTCATAGATTGGATTATATCTTTCTTTGGCTTTTGATTTTGTCTGTTTGAAAAATGTAACAAAAAGAGTTTAAATTCATTTATATAATGGTCGCATTACATTTTCTTTGGTTTTATATATACTTTGCTTGTGCAATGGAACGCGACACGTCTTTATTTTAATGTTTCGTTTTATTATTTGTCTATGTTGATATTTTAATATAGTTTTATGGTTTTAAGAAAGCGATAATGTTTTTATGCTTAAATAAAATATAAATTTGAAGACCCCGTAAACTTTTGAAAAAGTATACTAATTAACAATTTAAAAGTTCTTAATCTATTGTATAATTTAATTAATTCAAATTCTTTATTATTATTTATATATTATGTTTAATATTTTTTTATAAAGATAATAATTAAGTATTTTATTAGAACTCATTGATCATCTTAGTTAGATTTTTTATTTTTTATTTTTAGAATGAGAGGTTTATCATGTATCTGATTATGTTTATGAGTTCATTATATGAATTCAAACATGCGGCTCATGTACTGTTTATTTGTAATCTTGAATTTTAAGTGATCATATGTATCGATAAACTATACTTCATGGATAAAAAATGGGTTTTAAGGGTTTTTTATTAAATGCTTTATAATATAATTTAAATTATATATGTTACGGAAAGAAATAGGTTTTAAAGTCTGAATTTTAAACTATTGAAGTTGCTTGAAAAATGAGTTGATTGAAATTGTATATATAGGCATTTTACTTTTATTAATTGTCAAAAAATTTCTAAAGCTTTTCAATTTTAATATTTGTTTAAGTTATTTAATGAAACGATGGTTAAGAAGATAAAACCAAATGAAGGGAAAACTTAATCGTGGAAGGGAAATATTTCAAAACCACCATCCTATAAATACGACAAGGTAATCGTCAAAATTGAGATTAATTAGAACTGTGGAATCGGCTAGGTGCGGTAATTGTCAATGCGGACTCTAAGTGGTGTATTTTTGGGGATTTCAACGAGGTTGGAAAACCTTCGGAGAGAAAAATAACCAATTTAAGCTATAAAAGGGGCCACGATTTCAAGAATTTCATTAGAAGGAGCCAATTGTTCGAGGTGCCGTTAAGGGGGAAACGCTTGACCTGGATAAGTGTTGATGGCTTGAAGTTAAGCAATTGGATCATTTCCTTGTTTACGAGGGATTTAGGCAAACTTGGAGCAACTTTGGTGTTACGACTTTGGACATGAAACTATCTGAACATTTTCCGCTTGTGTTAAAAGACTTGACGATTGACTTTGACCCAGAGTTTTTGACTTATAGCTGGAAGATGCTGAAGCACATAGGTTGGTTGCGAAGACTTGGAAATTACATGTCACATCGTTTCTTTCGGATTGCATTTTTCGTGAACGTCTAAAAACGTCAAAATTGCCTTGTAAGAATGGAGTAAAAACAAAGTTGGTAATTTAGGTAAGGACTTAAAAAAATTGAAATTGGAATTAGCAAGTCGAGAGATTTGAGTGAAGAGGAGATGTCAGTGGAAGGAAGCAAGAAGATAGTGGCTAGAAAAAGAGGCTATAAAAACACAACATGGCAAAGCAAAAATTCTGGATCAAATGGGACATCGAATGTCAAAAAACTTTCCAACCTGGTGGGGGATTGTTGGAAAGTTTGTGAAGGTTGGAAGTTTTCTTCCATCCCACGTAGATGGAAATGGGAAATGGGAAGGTAAAGGAACTTTACAAGTCTTTTCATTCAATTGAGTTTTGAATGAATTAATGGACTTATGGTGGGGGTTTCAAAGAAGTGCAATGCACACGCGCGTGCGTGGCCAAGGCTGCGGGCGCGGTTTTCGCAGAGTGGCGCGAGGAGGCACACTTTGAACTTCACATTGGAGTCGGGCTCCCGATATTCTTTTTGCAGAGAATTATAGACAAACATTATGGATAATTACGGGTTTTGATCGGTTTAAATTCCGATTTTGATTTTCAAAAAAATAGAAAACGTGTTAAACAAGTGGCTCCCGATTTTCAGGATGATCCCACGTTTTAGGCCCACCAGTTCAGTATTTTCCAGATACTGGTACTGGTTGCCATTCAAGATACACAGAATATCGAAACCCTCTCGGCTCTCGGCTCTCTTCCTCTTCTCGTTTCTCTCTGTTTACGACAGTCCCCATCCATCATAATTTCTGCATCGATTTTGCTTTAAAAATTCAGTTATCGTTGCTGTCGATAATCTGAACGAGAATACTGCATCGAATTCTGGGCTTTGCGGTCTGATACTCACAGCTTTAGAGAGACCGTATAAAATCTTTAAGGACATGTTTTACTCACCGTGCAGTTTGTTTTACTTTGATTGTCAAATAGGTTGGTATTTATATTTTAGTAGTGTAATTTTAATTCCGTTCACTAATGTGGACGGTCTGCTTCTACCCCATTCTTTTAACGAATCTATCGCGAAGGATAGAATTGTTGTTTAGGTTCACTTAAACTTTTGAGTTGTTTTGATAACCATATAATTTATTGTTCTAACACAATTTTATATAAAAAATTGTTATCTGTATAAATAAAGTTGCAAACTTTATTTATAAAACGGTGTCTTGCAACTTTATTTAATACCATTAGTAATTTAGAGATTAATTTTATTTATAAATAAAGTTTGCAAAAAATTAATGAACTTTAATAAACACCGTTTTATAAATAAAGTTTGCAACTTTACGATTTCATTAACCAAACATCTCCTTAATTTGATTTTTTTAATAAACGTAAAAGGGTAAAACATCTCCTTTTACGTTTATTAAAAAAATCAAATTAAGGAGATGTTTGGTTAGAGGTATTAAACAGTAAATAATTGTAATGAAAAAAAAATTAATTGCTTGGTTTTATATTATATAATGAGTCTATTCCCCTAAAAGCCCAAATTTTCATTCTTGATTAGATTCAAAGGGAATGAGAATTCATTAATGAAAGTGAATAACTATAAGTACCCTCAACTTAACCGACCATAACAAATATGACCATTAGTCTAAGGGATGAAATCAGAAATGGAAATCACAGTAACTAAAACCATAAGTCCATAATGCATGAAGACCATGGACGAAAATATATTTTTTGAACAAACCCTAGGGATGAAAACAATAATTTACTCCAAAGATAACGAACTTCTTCTCAACCTTAAGGCCACCCGTACCGCCCTCGGGTACGGGATCGGGTAAGGCCGAGGTGGCAAGCGGGTTCGGGAAGGGTTCATCGGGTAGGGGTAGGGGGGGGGGATCGGGTAGGGAGCGGGTTCACCAACCCGTTGATACCCGTTGCATATTTAAATTTTTTTATTTTTTTTTTTAATTTTTTTAAACAATACCGTTTACCAACGGCTATTTTACAATTTTTTTTTTAATTTTTTTTTTCAAATTATACACACTATATATATTAACCTATACCATCTTATTTTTTTCACACCAAAAAACTCTATACTTTCTTCCATTTATTTCTTCAATTTGTGGTGGCGATGAAAACGACCTTGTAGCGGATGATATCGAAACACAAATCAGTGAGGAACAACGCGCGGCAAATGTTCGAGAAGTCAAAAAACGGGACACTCATAATAACCTTCGGTCGGATTTGGTCGAACATATTTGGCGTATCCAAGTTCCCAATAACGACGACGACTAGATTTTTAATATTTTGTAATTTTTAATTTTTTAATGAATGATATGAATTTTTATTTTTATTATTTATCTTATTTTTATTTATTAAAAAATATATAAATATTTTTATTTTGTTAAATAATTAAATGTATAAATAAAAGAATTAAAAAAGATGAGGTGGCAATTGGGTTCAGCGGGTTAGCGGTACTCCACTTTTGGGTAAAGAGGGTAGGAAAGAGAAAAGCTGATGTGGCGCTGAGGTGGCAAGTGGGTTCATTGGGTAGTGGTGGGAAACTCGGTGATTGATATGTGGACGATCGTACAACAAGCGGGTACTTAGAAGAGGTGAAGTAAGGAGGTTGCAAAAGTGGTCTGCATAACTTACTTTTGGGTCTTGTGGAATCAAAGGAATGAGAAGATGCACAAACGCAAGATTTAAAGTCTGATCTAAGATTGGTAGGACCTTATGTTGGGAGGAATGGCTAAGCTCTCCCTTGAATTTCTATAATCACTCTGTGGATCACTAGCTTCTCGCTAGTTTCGGTTTTCTAATAAAGGTCTTGTGTCAAAAATATAACTCATTTTATTTATTAAGAAATATAAGAACTCTTTACAAATATTCCTCTACAAAATGATTAACCAAGACACCCTAGCTCTAATTTTGAAACTAAAAGATGAAGAAAAGAGAGAACTAGAGAAAGAATAGTAGAGATAAAATAGTTTAAGAGCAAAAAAAAATGAAGTATCATGATGAAAATACACGGTCAACATGACTTTATATATTGTGGCAAACATGACTTTATATATGAATCTTGAAATTTCATCTTTAGTCCCTCAAGAATGCATGAAAGTGCTCTGTTACACTTGTAGAACCAACAGAAGTGAGACGCAACCCCACATGTTTCAACATCAATCCAACAACACCTTCTCACTTAAATTCTTACACTTTAAACCCTACAAACCAACAACATTCTCAAATTAGACTGGAAAGATGATGTCAAGATTGACTTTATTAACAAAGTTTTAACACCCGCCCTCAATCTTGACATCTAAACAAATAAATCATTTTTAATTTTGAACACAAGTAATCATGTTAATATACACTTAGGTACTTTGTAAAAATATCCGCAGTCTGTTCCAAAGTATCGTATTTCACAGTTTTAATAACCCCGGAAGTAATCTTATCTCGAACTTGGTTAACGTCTATTTCAATATGTTTAGTTTCATGGAAAACAGGATTGTTTGCGATTTGTATCATTTCTTTGTTATCACAGAAAATACTAACAGGAAGCAAATTATCAAGATTTAAGAACTGTAAAATACTTAAAATCCAAATAATTTCACAAAGTACAGCTGCCATAGCCCGATACTCTAACTCGGCAGAAAATCGGGAAACTGTTGTTTGTTTTTTACTTTTCCAAGAAATTAAACTGTTTCCTAAAAATAAAGAGTATCCAGTAACTGACCTTCGAGACGACAAACATTTTCCCCAATTTGTATCCACATAAGCATATAACTTGAAAGAATCAATGCGAGAGAACAAAATACCTTTACCTGGTGCCTTTTCAAATATCGAAGTATTTGAAGAGCAAGATTAAGATGCGAGCGGCGAGGTGCGTGCATAAACTGACTTAAACATTGCACGACAAACACAATATCGGGTCTAGTAGCCAGTAAGTATATTAACCAACCAATTAACCGTTGAAACCCGGATATATCCTCCAAAGGAGGATCAGAAGAATTCCCAATAGAATCATTAACAATAAGGTTCATATCCATAGGTGTATTTATAGGTTTACACCCTAAATAACCAAAGTCATTCAACAACTCTAAGCAGTACTTACGTTGACACATACAAAGACCAGTTTCAGAATTTAGGATTTCAATGCCCAGAAAGAATTGAAGATTACCAAGATCTTTAATCATAAAATTCGTTTTCAAATGTTGTTTTACCCTATGTATTTCACTATTGTTATTTTCTGTCAAAACTATGTCATTAACGTAAACAAGTAAAACAAGAAATATGTTACCAGAAGATAGAGTGAACAATGAATAATCATTGCTACACTGCATAAAGCCAAAAACAAACAGACATTTAGATAACGTTTCATACCATTGCCTAGGAGCCTGTTTCAACCTATACAAAGACTTAACAAGCTTATAGACACGATTATCAAAATTAGAAAAATAACCTTATGGTAATTTCATAAAAACATCTTCATGAAGATCACCATACAAAAAAACATTATTTACATCAAGCTGATATAAAGGGCAATCATATTGAACAGACAGAGCTATAACACATCTAATAGTCACCATTTTAACAACATTTTAACAATTGGAGAGAAGGTTTCTTCGTAGTCTAAACTTTCTCTCTGACTATAACCCTTGGACACTAACCTAGCCTTGTATCTCTCTATTTCCCCAGATGCCTTATACTTAATTTTGTCTAAACCTTCCGTCTGACTACAACCCATGTGTTTCAACATCAATCCAACAACACCTTCTCACTTGAATTCTTACACTTTAAACCCTACAAACCAACAACATTCTCAAATTAGACCGGAAAGATGATGTCAAGATTGACTTTATTAATTTCTTAATGCTTCAACTGCTTTGGACTTCCAATAGAGGAAACCTGTTTTGGTTTCTTGGTGCTTCAACCGAATCCACGACAGATCTACAAAATGTAAATTCTAAAATACCCCATGGTGTGTGGTTGTAATAACCGGGATTTTTGTAATTGTGAAAGAATTGGATGGTTAGTGGTTTTCTTTTTATAAAAGCCCAAAGTACAAGGACCTTTTGGTAAATAGCAAGAAAGGGGATTTAAAAACCCTAAAACCTTACTCTCCTAATCATTTTGGCATTTGTGGAGTCTAAGAGAGAACGCTGTAAAGTGCGAGAGAAGATTGGAGAGTGCGTTTTGGAAGAAATCAAAGAGGGTGCTGGTTTGGAGGTAGCTTAAACAACAATTTGCTTCAAGGTAAACTCTCAATCTCTAACCCTTATTGCTATTGTGGGTGGATTTTCATGCTAAAAGGGGTTATAGAGCTTTTGGGGTTAAAATGGTGGGATTGTGATGAAAGAGGGTGTTTAGATGCTAAATCTTCGATAAGAATGCTTTTGTTTATAAACTCCTTGATTTCGGTGGCTTGAATCTGCTTGGAGTGAACCGAATCAGGATTTTGGGGTTTTTCCAATTAGCACAGTGCGACTACCCGTTGTTTGGGCAAAATTTCACCAGTCTCGACCACGACCAAGGTAAGGAAAATACTTATTTTACTTCCCCATAGTAAGGTAAAATTATAGTACTTTGTCCCTTGGTTAAAAGTCAAATCGTATGTTATTTACCTCACGACACTCGACCACGATGTCGTCTAGTTCTCACGACCGTCGCATAAGACCATGAGATCTCGACCAACTAACGTTCATTACGACTGTTACGTTTGTTCAGTGTTTAATGCAAGAGTCAACGTCATTCATGACCAACGGCTACAACCAGTAAAGGGCCATTAACAGCATTAAAGACAACGTCCGTTACGACAGTTACGTAAAGCATTTACGAAATCAATCAAAACACCCAAAGGCTACAAATATAGAGTTCCATCATCATTGAAGGGGACTGTTAATGCCAAAAATGGCACCAAAGGGACAACTTAAGGTCGATGTGGACTTAAACAATTAAAGAAAGAATCTTTCGACGAGGCGTGCGACGATAAATAAAATAAAGAAACAAGGGATTTGATGACGCAGGAAAAACCTCAAACGAGGAAAAAACCTGCGGACGACAGTGGGTGTCGTCGCTATACTATGGTCGCCAATCAGGGGCGATGTCCTTGGATACTGGTGTCGATCGTACAGTGATTACAATACAAATGAAGAAAATGCTTCGAAATGTAAAGTACAAGTGTTTGAATGTAAAAATAGGTGTTTGTCGTATACGAAACAAAGTGTGAACTGCTGGTCGAGGGCTGTTGTCGTGCGTCGAGAGCGATACTTAGAATAATGGTTCTTCACTTAAGGTGTTCTGGAATATTGCTTCGGTTGTTAATCGCCGGATATTCGATGTGTTGAAATGTTGATTGAGCTTGATATTTATAGTCTTCGCGTCCTTAGCTTCATCCATGAATGTTCCTTTAATGGCCTTAACGGTTGGAAACGGTCGCCGGAGTAATGATCTTCGTCCGTTACGGTCGCCGGCTGTTTAATGACTGCGTCGGTTATAGTCGTTTCTCCTTAATGACTTTTACTCCTGCATTAAACACTTAACAAACGGTTATGGTTAATGTTAGATTTGGTCGAGGTCGCACGTCCTTATATAATAGTCGTGCGGATCGGGCGACGCTATGGTCGAGCGTCGTAAGGAACTCTCGACTTACCTTTTATGAGGGACGACGATGGTGTTCTAGGTCTTTGTCGAGACCTTATCTTAATACAAGATATAGTCCTTAATCATACGTCTTACCTGTTCTGGTCGCGGTCGAGCGACGTGATTTTTTGCCCAAACAGTTTGCCCCAAAAATTTGAAAATTGAATGTCAATTTTAAGTTTTAAATTTTGCTTGTCGAACGCTTAGACTTGTGACCTGGGTTGAGGGACTTACCTGATTGTCGTGGAACTAGACCGGTTCGCCTTTAACTGAACGAGAAGTTGAAAAGTTGTGACGTCATACTGACGCGCGATGATGCTTACCAGCTGTCGAGGACAGGTGTCGAAGATTCGGATAGGTGTGGACGCGTGTTAATCATCAGCGGACTCGACTTGTTGCGATTTCCTGCATAAATAGAGATCACAATGGGTTGTTTTCTTTAGAGATTTTCTTTAAAAGTTTTCTGTTTCTGATGAGGCCCTTCTCTAGAATCTTGACTTTGTTCAAATCTTGGGTGGTTGGAGATCTATCAAGGGTTGCGATACCCGAATCGTTGACGATGTTGGTTACGATGAACACGATGTATGTGTATTCTGCGCACCTGGCGCCGATGTCTTCTGCCACGTCAACCCTTTCGTCAGCCGACAGGGGTGTGGGTGTAAAGACGGGAGAGAACGAGGAGGAACTTATGGTGATCAGCTTTGCGCTGTCGCCGTCCCTCTCGTTTGACTACGTCCTCGTCAGGATGAAGTCACTTCCGCATCTGGGGAAACATCAACCCTTAGTTTCCGAGGAGTGTTTTCAAAGGATCTCTATTGAAGAGATAGGGCTGTGTTTAGCCGAACTGGCGTTCCTTGTAAGTTTTTCTTTCAAAACTTGTGTTATCGATGTTCTTTAGCTGAATGTTTTGCTAACGTGTTCCTTCTGTATTTGACAGATGTTCCTGTTTCTTCTCATTAAGTGTGTGAAGGCAGAGAAAATGTTGGAGTGGAGGTCAATCGTCGAGAAGAATATATTCCTTCCTCCAACCTTAACATTAATCTTAAGAGCCATATTCTCAGAGTGTCGAGGCGTAAGGAGTTGGAAGATAACTCCTAATATACTCGTTTGATCCTTGCATCAGTTCTTCGGGATTGATAGGATTTCGAAGATCGAGATTTTTGAACAGAGCTTGCCATCGACGTGCTTCTTTAGTTCTAGGGTAGATTTTTGGGTTTATGAGCTAGACTTTTTATGTTCGATCATTGGTGGTCGGGTTGTTGGTATGCAACGATTTTTGACTTTGTATTTACTTGTCCGACTATCGGTCGTTCATATGTAATCGTTCAATGACGTTCCTTCTTTTGCTGAACTCGTGTTTTTAATTACATATGACGTGGATAAATGTAATATTGATCATAAAATTCGTTAAGTATGAAATAAACGGAGGATCGTGCGACTTAGGCTTTTATTGCAATATAACGGTTGAAACATAAATCATGTATTTGGACCGTAATAGTAAACACAAATATATATCATCGATGTGTTAGAACATACAAAGTTTTTCTAAGTTCCAGAAACTTAGATCGAGGGATCGTTTAGACCTTACGTATGATGAAATTCCAGAATGTATGCCCCTGTGGTAAAACAATTAATTCACACACTCGGGTACTCATGTCGTGCGTACCTGCGACAAAGTTCGTTAGAGGTCGGTCATCGGATCTCCAACGATCTCACGACGTTCACTGTCGTGTTAAAAAAAACTTTGCATGAGAGGAGGGCGACTCTAAAAGAAATATTTTTTCAGATGCGTCGCGTTCCAACTTCGCGGGATTTCTTGATTGTCGAGGGTCTGAAGTCGATAGGATCCTTTACCAACGACTTCGGAGACACGGTAAGGTCCTTCCCACTTAGTAGAACGCTTACCTGCGTTGAGCTCCTGGATGTTTGGGAATACTCGACGGAGGACGTAATCGCCTTCTTGAAAGACTTTAATTTTGACGTGCTTATTGAAATGTCGCTCGACTGCCTGCTTCTGCGATGCCATCCTGATTAAGGCGGATTCTCTGAGCTCTTCTAGGGCGTCGAGGTCATGACTTAAATCAACCATGTTGTGGTCGATGGAAGTGTGCCTCGAAGTCGGGAGATGAACTTCGATTGGTAGGACGGCTTCACAACCGTAGACGAGAGAGAAGAGGGTTTGTCCTGTGGACGTGCGGGGTGTCGTGCGATTTGCCCATAGGACTGAAGGGAGTTCTTCAACCCATCTTCCTTTTGCAGCTTTTAATCGTTTCTTGATCGAGGCTACAATAGTTGTTGGGAACTGAAGATTTGCCAAGTATGGTTAGTACTGCCAGAACAACAATACTACTGCCAGAGCAAGGTTAGTACTACAAGTAAAAGTTAATGCTGCTGGAACAATGTTAGTACTGCTTGTGCATAACGATGTTAATGCTGCTTGTGATCATAATTATGGAATGCGAGAATGTTGGAGATAAAGATGGAATGATTGAAGATAAGCATGAAAGAATATTCTGAAGATCAATTTTGTTTTGATAGTTATCTTGTAATTATTTAGTATAAATAGATTTTGATAGATAGCTATTCTGAGATTTTTTTTAGAATTCGTTTTTGTTTTAGAGAGAATTAACCTCAAGGTTTAGAACCCTATTTCTAGAGAAGTAGAAGTCGTCTTGTGGAGCCTGTTCAACAAGATTGAGGTTTGGTTGTAAACTTGTGAGTTGAAGTATTGAATACAAACAGATTGTGTTTTCTGATTAGTTGTTCATTGAGTGTGTTTGAATTAAAGTTCTATTCCGCAAGATTCTTTAATTCTGATTTCTAAGTATAATTATTCTTGTTTGGAATCGATCCTGACAAGTGGTATCAGAGCTTGGTTTCTTAGAAATCTACAATCATTATGGACAACACAGTTGAATCAAACAGTACTCTTGTTTCAAAGGTTCCCATGCTCAGGCCTAATGAGTTTGACATGTGGAAGATTAGAATCAAGCAGTATATTTTGCTTACTGATTATTCCATCTGGGATATTATAGAGAATGGTCCATGTGCTGAAGGAAGGGTTGGACCAGATGGCAAACGACCCCCTCCAAAGACTGATGCAGAAAGAAAGGTTAGACAAACAGAGATGAAAGCCTTAAGCACTCTGCTTTTGGCTATTCCCAATGAGTATCAGCACCAATTTCATCACTGCACTGATGCTCAGATTTTATGGAATGCATTGGAAAAGAGATTCACTGGTACCAAGAGCACAAAGAGGAACCATAAGGCAATTCTTAAGCAACAATATGAAAATTTTACTTCTACAAAGAATGAGTCTATGACTCAAACTTTTGATAGATTTAATAAGTTGATTGGAGAATTGGCTACAGTTGGAGTTCGTATGGAGGCTGATGATGTAAACAGGAAGTTTCTAAGATCATTAGGTGAGGAATGGACAATGTATACTGTGTCTTTCAGACAGAATGACCAGTTAGAAGATAAAGAGCTTGATGATCTTTACAATGATCTTAGGGTATTTGAAGCAGAGGTTGAAGCCAAGAAGAAGCCCTCAGGATATGTGTATAATGCCGCACTCCTATCAGCATCAACTGATTCTACTGCTAACCCTGAATCAGTTAGTACTGCTGGTGGAGTCAATCAGGAGAAGGCCAATGATTCTGTACTAGAAGCTTTCTTTTCTAGTCATGTTAACTCCTCATTAATTAATGATGACTTAGAACAGATTAATGCTGATGATCTTGAGGAGATGGATATCAAGTGGCAGATGGCTATGCTTTCTATGAGGGTGAAGAAGTTTATAAAGAGGACTGGGAGAAACAACTTTTCCCAAAGAAGAGAAGATGGTGCTGGGTTTGACAAGTCTAAGGTGGAATTCTACAAGTGTCATAAGATGGGACACTTTGCCAGAGAATGCAGAGGTGGAGTATCTCAAAACAACCATCAACAAGCTCAGACTGGAAGCTTCAACCAGAACAGAAACTCTGTTCAAGCCCTTGTTTCTCAACAAGGAATGGGATTTGATTGGAGTGATCAAGCAGAAGAGGCAATTCAGAATCATGCACTCATGGCAGAAGTCTCAGATCTTCCTACTGAGGTAAAATCTAATCTCTGTTCTCAAGCTTGTATAGACACTGTGAAAAAGTATAGAGATCACAACCAGGGAATGTGTGATGACCTTAAGAGATTAGAAAAGGATAAAAGAGATTATGTAGTGATTGTTGAGAGGTTTGAAGAACAAATTAAGGCTTTTCAAGCCAATGAACTTCAACACTCATATGATACAAACTACTGGAAGTGGGAAAAGAATGGTCTGGAGTTCCAACTGAAAGAGTCTAGGGAGGAATGTGAGAAATTAAAAGGAGAACTTGAGAAAGTAAAACTTGATGTTGAAAAGTTTTCATGTGCTTCTAAAGTCATGGACACCATAATAAATGCTCAAATCCACAGTAAGATGAAACCAGGCCTAGGGTACAATGCCACACCCCCACCCTACAACAACACATACATCCCTCCTAGGTCAGACCTGTTAGAAACCAAGGATAGGAAGGACTTACCTGAAGGAGCTACTAAAGTAGATCCATTAGATGAAGTTGTTGTTGAGGATAAAACTGAAAAAGAAGAGTCTAAGAAAAGGAACAAGAATGTCAGTGGTGAGATCCCCTTAGAGAATTACATCAAGACTAATGAGGAAGGTGGAAGTCCCTGGGATAAGAACAATGAGATGAAAAGATCTGAAAAAGGAAAGGGAGTTCATTATACACAGACCACTGTTGTGAATTCCAATACTTGTGAACATTGTTCTTGCAAGAATTCTCAAAAGAATGAGCCCCAAAAACATGATAAAAAGAGGGGAAATCAAAGAAACTGGAATAATCAGTGGGCTCAAAAACAAGGAGTTGATCTGCAAAGGATTAACAGACCAAAACCTTGTTTTATCTGTGGCAAATTGAATCACCTTGCCAAACACTGTTATTTCAATCCTATTAACCAAAGGATAAATTTTCAAAGAACTTTTCAAAAATCAAATGGTTATAGGAAGCCTGTAAGGAACCATGTGGCTAAGAAACAAGCTAAATCCAAAAGCCACATGAGGAAAAAGACTGAAAAAGAATGTGTCACAATGTGGGTTCCTAAAAGCACCAGTGTTAGTACTGCTAACACTGTTAGTACTTCTTCTAAAGATAATACTGCTTCTAGTGTTTGTGCTGCTAGACCAATCATCTTGACAAAGTACTCCAGTACTGAAGTTCCTCAGGTTGAAAAACTTATCCAAACTGAATGTAAGTACTTTGATGAGCAAGGGAGACCCAAGACCACTTTGGCTTGGGTTCCCAATAAAAACTAATTGATTTATCTTATGTGCAGGGCAACCAACAACTCAAGGGGAAGAGCATCTGGCATGTTGATAGTGGTTGCTCCAGGCACATGACAGGTAACATGGCCTGCCTCAAGAATTTCAAAAGAATTAATGGAGGACATGTTGCTTTTGGGAATAATCCTGCAGGAGGTAAGATAAGTGGTAAAGGTGATGTATCAAAAGGTAAGATGACATTTGAGGATGTTTACTATGTTGAGCAATTGAGATACAACCTGTTAAGTGTATCACAGGTCTGTGACAAGAAACATAGTATATTATTTACTGATTCTGAATGCATTATTCTTGCTCCTGGATTCAAAGTAGTTGATGAAAACATGATACTATTGAGAACTCCTAGAAAGGATAATGTGTATTGTTTAGATTTAGAAAGTGTTTCATCTGATTCATCCCTAAACTGTTTGGTATCAAAAGCTTCAATGGATGAATCATCACTTTGGCACAGAAGGATGTGTCACATGAATTTTAAAACAATGAATAAACTTGTTAAAAATAATCTTGTTAGGGGTTTACCATCAAAAGTTTATTCATGTGATGATCATTGTGTTGCTTGTCTCAAAGGCAAACAACACAAAACTTCTCATAAGTCCAAAGAGATAAACACTATCCCAAATCCTCTTCAGTTGTTGCATATGGATCTGTTTGGCCCTACAAATGTCATGAGCATTGGCAAGAAGTCATACTGTTTAGTTATTGTTGATGATTACTCTAGATTTACTTGGGTATATTTTCTGAGAACTAAAGATGAGACAAGTGGACTGATCAAATCTTTTATTCTTAGAATTGAAAACCAATCAAATCAAAAAGTGAAAGTCATTAGATAAGATAACGGGACTGAATTTAAAAATCTTGATCTAAACACCTTTTGTGAGGAAAAAGGAATTGAGAGACAATACAGTGCTCTTAGGACTCCACAACAGAATGGTGTTGCTGAGAGAAGGAATAGGACACTGATTGAGGCTGCTAGATCTCTGTTAGCTGATTCAAAATTACCCACTACTTTTTGGGCAGAAGCAGTTAATACTGCTTGTTATGTCCAAAACAGAGTTTTAGTAATAAAGCCTAAAAACAAGACACCTTATGAGCTTTTTCAGAAAAAGAAACCATTTATTGGATTTTTCAAACCATTTGGGTGTCCTTGTACAATTCTCAATACCAAATCTCACTTAGGTAAGTTTGATAGCAAAGCAGATGATGGTTTTCTTGTTGGTTACTCATCTCAGAGTAAGGCTTACAGAGTGTTTAATACCTCTTCTAGAATAATTGAAGAAAGTAACAATGTCAAATGCAATGAGAACACACCAAATCCTATTGGTTCAGGTCCTGATTGGCTATTTGACATTGATTCACTCACTAATTCTTTGGGTATCGGTGGTGATGTAAATGCAGGACAAAGGGATGCACCACCATCAGATCACAGAATTCAGTATGTGATATTTCCACTCCCTACCATTGATCATGTTGACTTCTGTGAACAAGAAAAGGAAGCTGAACCCATTCAGAATGAAGAAGAGAGAAGAATAGAGGAAAATCAGCCTTCAAGTCCAAATTCCAGAGAGTCTGAAGTGACTGAAGAAGCTGAAGAAAATCCAGACTTAAATGAGTCAAATATGGATGTGAACTTACAAGAGGAATCTGGTCATCCATCAAGAATTCAGAAAAATCATCCTCCTGAGTTGGTAATTGGAGACATTGCTTCTCCCATGATGACTAGGAATCAAAGCAAACTTCAAGAGCTACAAGATCAGCAAAATACAGTTAATACTGTACTCACTTGCTTTCTATCCCAAATTGAGCCCAAAAAGGCTTATGATGCTATGAAAGATCCAAGTTGGATAGAAGCAATGCAAGAGGAGCTGCTACAGTTCAAGCTACAGAATGTTTGGAACTTGGTGGACCTTCCAAAAGGTCATAGGGCAATTGGCACCAAGTGGATTTTCAGAAATAAGAAGGATGAGAGAGGAATTGTGATCAAGAACAAAGCCAGGCTGGTTGCACAAGGGTATACTCAGGAAGAGGGTATAGACTATGAGGAAGTCTTTGCTCCAGTTGCAAGAATTGAGGCAATTAGGTTGTTTCTAGCCTATGCCTCATATATGAAGTTCAAGGTCTACCAGATGGATGTAAAAAGTGCTTTTCTATATGGGACTATAGATGAAGAAGTGTATGTCTGTCAACCCCCTGGATTTGAGAATCCATTGTATCCTGACAGAGTGTACAAGTTAAAGAAGGCACTTTATGGTCTACATCAAGCCCCAAGAGCATGGTATGACACCCTGTCTACCTATCTCTTGGAAAATGGATTTGAAAGAGGAATCATTGATAAGACCTTATTCATTAAAAGTAAAAAGCAGGACACCCTACTTGTTCAGATCTATGTGGATGACATTATCTTTGGATACACAAATGATCACATGTGTAAAGACTTTGAGGAGTTAATGCGCAAGAGCTTCAAGATGAGTTCCATGGGTGAACTTACTTTCTTCCTTGGGCTTCAGGTGAAACAGAAGAAGGATGGGATTTTCATATGCCAATCCAAATATGTGAAAGACATCCTGGATAAGTTTGGATTATCAGACTCAAAGCCAGCAAGCACACCGATGGAGACACACAAACAGATCATTGCTGATCTTGAGGGGGAGGATGTGGATGTCCATCATTACAGATCAATGATTGGATCACTCATGTATCTCACAGCCTCTAGACCAGATATTATGTTTCCAGTATGTGTATGTGCCAGATTCCAAGTTACACCAAAGCAATCACACCTTCATGCAGTCAAGAGGATATTTAGATACCTAAGAGGGCAACCTAGATTAGGTCTCTGGTATCCTTATGAATCATCCTTTGATTTACTTGCATACTCAGATAGTGACTTGGGTGGAGCTAACATGGATAGGAAGTCTACTTCAGGTGGATGTCAGTTTTTGGGTGCAAGACTAGTATCTTGGCAGTGTAAGAAACAAACCACAGTGTCCTTATCTACAACAGAAGCTGAGTATATAGCTGCTGCAAGCTGCTGCTCTCAGGTTCTATGGATACAGAATCAGATGTTGGACTATGGGGTAACATTTCTTCACACTCCAATCTTCATTGACAACAACAGTGCTATTAGCATTGTTAACAATCCAGTCAAACACTAAAAAACAAAGCACATAGAGATCAGGTATCACTTTATTCGAGATTGTAATGAAAATAAATGAATTCAAGTTGCTAAAGTTCATACCAATGACCAGTTTGCTGATCTATTCACAAAAGCTTTTGATGTGGGTAGATTCACTTTCTTGGTAACAAGTGTGGGCATGATCAACCTTGAATAAAGTCATGTTTTCAGTTTTTATACATGTATTTCCTTCTATATTTGGTACTACTAACTCTTTTTCTCAGGATCTTCTGTATGACTCAGATTGACAAGTGCTGAAAAGTGCATAGTTACTACTGCCAGTGCATAGTTACTATTGCCAGTGCATAGTTACTACTGCCAGTGCATAGTTACTACTGCCAGTACATAGTTAATACTGCTTCGTACTTAATACTGCATGTGTCGTTAATACTGCTTTAAAAGAAAAATTAGGGCTACTACTGCTATAAATACCTCTTTCAGCCCGCCAAAGTTCATAACGTCTCTTTGTATTCTATTCATCTCTCTCTCTTTCTAACTATTTTCTCCCAAGAATCTCTGTTTTCTGTCAAGAATCCTCAGGTACAATGGAGTTTATCGACGAACACAACGAGATTGCCATGCTCCAGAAGCCAAAACAGTCCGCAGGTTTTCACGACATTGTGGATTTCCTCAAGTACACGCATATATCCTATGCCCTAACGGTGACCCCGACAATCTACACCGAGCATCAGAAGCAGTTCTGGGAAAATGCCACCGTGGTGTCTGAAGATGGGCAGAAAATCATCAAAACAAGGGTGTGTGACAAACCCTTGAATGTTACAGAGGAGCTTATTCGCATCACTCTTCGATTGGATGATGCCTCAGGTATGACGTCTATTCCTAATGACGATCTATACTCAACTTTAACGAGAATGGGGTATGAAGGTCCCATTGGAATCTTTAAGTTTTTCAAGTCTAAATTTTCTACACAATGGCGATTCTTTGTTCATACCTTAATGCATTGCATTTCAAAGAAAACTACTGGATGGAGTGAGTTTAGCAGTACCATTGCTTATGCCCTGGTCTGCTTGGCCACTGCCAGGAAGTTTAATATTTCACAAATGATTTTCAATGATCTTGTGTCAAACCTGGAATCCAAAAAAAGTTTTTATATGTACCCAAGGTTTGTCCAAGCAGTGATTACTCAGGAATTGACGGATTTGCCTCAATTTACTGAGGTATATGTACCTAAACCCCCTAAAGGAAAGGTCTTCTCAAATATGAGAAGAACTTCCAGGGACTCGGAAGGAGTTGACACTCCATTGTTCTCTACAATGATGGGTGTGTCCCACACACAAGAAGGTATGGCATCAGGGTCAAGGCCCTCATTAGACCAACCCACTGATAGCCAAACCCCACCTTCAATCACCAAAGAAATTCCTCAGTCCATTCTTCAAAGACCCACTCCTCTCATAACCAAAAAGTTTACAAGAAGAATGGTACACAAGGCTCCTTCCCTTGATGTACCTCCTACAAGCCCAAAGCCTTTAAGCCCTCTATTGGAGCATTCTCCAATAGAGAATATCGAAAGGGAAACCACAGGGGTGTCTCCCAACCCCAAGAAGGTGCTCACTAAGGAGAAGGTTGAGCATGTGAGTAGCAAGGCTGCCACTACTTCTGCTAGCACAGAGAAGGACAATGGTAACATACCTAAGACCTTCCTCACGGAAACTCAGAATGAGAAATCATTCAGAGGTCCCAGGTGCCAAGAAACCACGGGGGTAGGCAGTGCTTTTGCTAGGCAAAAGACACCTACTAAAATTTCCAGTGATCCTTTAAAGGAAGTAAAAACTCCTAAACAAGGTGAGGATAGATATACATATGAGGAATTGATGGAAACCATTGCCAATATCAACACAGATGTTGTAAGTCAGCAAAAGGAGATAGATGGACTCAAGAAAGTGGTCCTATATCAACAAACACAGCTTGAGAAGCATAAGAAGCTGATTACAAAGTTGATGCACAGGAAGAAGAAAGCTCAGTATGTTCTTAAAAGAAGAAGCCCCAACAATGATGCTCCCCAAAAGGGGGAGTCAGAAGCTGAATTCAACATGGAGAGTGCACAGTGTGTTGAAGAAATTGCAAAAGAAGCAGAAACTGATCATGCAGCAGAAACGGTTAATGCTGATGAAAGTCATAAAGCAGAAGCGGCAGAAACCATTCCAGAGGCAGCAGAAACAAAAGAAGCAGCAGAAACCATGCAAGAAGCAGTATCTACAAAGGAAGAAGCAGCAGAAACAAAGGAAGCAACAGAAACTAAAAAGCCTACTTTGGAAGAAGTTGAAGTTGCAGAGGCTTTGATTAAAGCCAAACATGACACTCCTAAAAAGCAAGAAGAAACCCTGGGTGAAAAGCTGGTGTCACTGAAAAGAACAAGAACCAAGTCTATAACTACCAAGAGGAAATTTGTCAAGAAACCTAGGGTAGAACCAGTGGTAGAAGAAGAAAAAGAAGAGGATGTTCCAGAAAAGAAAGATGATACAAAGGTTGCTGAAGAAGAAGTAGCAACTCCATCAGGTCAACCAAGTAATGCTCAATGTGATATGTATATCACTGTGGTTGATACTGATCCAATCAAAGTTGACCCATTATCTTCCATGCCTCCTGAGATCATCTTCTGGGATACCTTGGTAGATCAGAGAAAGGAGTACATTAGAGTCAAAAGAGCAGATGGGAAGTATGAGGTCTGTTCTACATGGGGAAGACTTATCAGAATGTGCTCTAGATCTGACGTAGAGGAGATGTACAAGGTTGGAATGAAGCTGTATGGAAATATGCTGAATGAGAAAGGGATGTCTATCACCAAATTGGTTCTTGAATACCTGTGCCTAATGTTCAAACCAGAAGCAGTTCAGTATATGATAGAAAGAAATTTTCAAGCCATTACCAACTGGATGCTCATTGAAAAATGTGGAGTGTATGTCATCACACTTGACTATACATATCATGAGTATTATTTGGTGGATGTTGCATACAAGCACAACAAGAAAAGGTTGAATGGAATGCTACATGCTAAGTTGGCTTGCAACAAGGATTCTGAAATGGGAAGATACTTGGTGAGAAGGATTATCAATCAAAGCCTGGGTTTGAATCCTGATTTATGTGTTCATGATTAGGTTTTGGAAGCATCATCTGAAGAACTTGACTTCTCAACCTAAAATGTCAAGTTAGGGGGAGATTGTTGGGAACTGAAGATTTGCCAAGTATGGTTAGTACTGCCAGAACAACAATACTACTGCCAGAGCAAGGTTAGTACTACAAGTAAAAGTTAATGCTGCTGGAACAATGTTAGTACTGCTTGTGCATAACGATGTTAATGCTGCTTGTGATCATAATTATGGAATGCGAGAATGTTGGAGATAAAGATGGAATGATTGAAGATAAGCATGAAAGAATATTCTGAAGATCAATTTTGTTTTGATAGTTATCTTGTAATTATTTAGTATAAATAGATTTTGATAGATAGCTATTCTGAGATTTTTTTTAGAATTCGTTTTTGTTTTAGAGAGAATTAACCTCAAGGTTTAGAACCCTATTTCTAGAGAAGTAGAAGTCGTCTTGTGGAGCCTGTTCAACAAGATTGAGGTTTGGTTGTAAACTTGTGAGTTGAAGTATTGAATACAAACAAATTGTGTTTTCTGATTAGTTGTTCATTGAGTGTGTTTGAATTAAAGTTCTATTCCGCAAGATTCTTTAATTCTGATTTCTAAGTATAATTATTCTTGTTTGGAATCGATCCTGACAAGTGGTATCAGAGCTTGGTTTCTTAGAAATCTACAATCATTATGGACAACACAGTTGAATCAAACAGTACTCTTGTTTCAAAGGTTCCCATGCTCAGGCCTAATGAGTTTGACATGTGGAAGATTAGAATCAAGCAGTATATTTTGCTTACTGATTATTCCATCTGGGATATTATAGAGAATGGTCCATGTGCTGAAGGAAGGGTTGGACCAGATGGCAAACGACCCCCTCCAAAGACTGATGCAGAAAGAAAGGTTAGACAAACAGAGATGAAAGCCTTAAGCACTCTGCTTTTGGCTATTCCCAATGAGTATCAGCACCAATTTCATCACTGCACTGATGCTCAGATTTTATGGAATGCATTGGAAAAGAGATTCACTGGTACCAAGAGCAACAATATGAAAATTTTACTTCTACAAAGAATGAGTCTATGACTCAAACTTTTGATAGATTTAATAAGTTGATTGGAGAATTGGCTACAGTTGGAGTTCGTATGGAGGCTGATGATGTAAACAGGAAGTTTCTAAGATCATTAGGTGAGGAATGGACAATGTATACTGTGTCTTTCAGACAGAATGACCAGTTAGAAGATAAAGAGCTTGATGATCTTTACAATGATCTTAGGGTATTTGAAGCAGAGGTTGAAGCCAAGAAGAAGCCCTCAGGATATGTGTATAATGCCGCACTCCTATCAGCATCAACTGATTCTACTGCTAACCCTGAATCAGTTAGTACTGCTGGTGGAGTCAATCAGGAGAAGGCCAATGATTCTGTACTAGAAGCTTTCTTTTCTAGTCATGTTAACTCCTCATTAATTAATGATGACTTAGAACAGATTAATGCTGATGATCTTGAGGAGATGGATATCAAGTGGCAGATGGCTATGCTTTCTATGAGGGTGAAGAAGTTTATAAAGAGGACTGGGAGAAACAACTTTTCCCAAAGAAGAGAAGATGGTGCTGGGTTTGACAAGTCTAAGGTGGAATTCTACAAGTGTCATAAGATGGGACACTTTGCCAGAGAATGCAGAGGTGGAGTATCTCAAAACAACCATCAACAAGCTCAGACTGGAAGCTTCAACCAGAACAGAAACTCTGTTCAAGCCCTTGTTTCTCAACAAGGAATGGGATTTGATTGGAGTGATCAAGCAGAAGAGGCAATTCAGAATCATGCACTCATGGCAGAAGTCTCAGATCTTCCTACTGAGGTAAAATCTAATCTCTGTTCTCAAGCTTGTATAGACACTGTGAAAAAGTATAGAGATCACAACCAGGGAATGTGTGATGACCTTAAGAGATTAGAAAAGGATAGAAGAGATTATGTAGTGATTGTTGAGAGGTTTGAAGAACAAATTAAGGCTTTTCAAGCCAATGAACTTCAACACTCATATGATACAAACTACTGGAAGTGGGAAAAGAATGGTCTGGAGTTCCAACTGAAAGAGTCTAGGGAGGAATGTGAGAAATTAAAAGGAGAACTTGAGAAAGTAAAACTTGATGTTGAAAAGTTTTCATGTGCTTCTAAAGTCATGGACACCATAATAAATGCTCAAATCCACAGTAAGATGAAACCAGGCCTAGGGTACAATGCCACACCCCCACCCTACAACAACACATACATCCCTCCTAGGTCAGACCTGTTAGAAACCAAGGATAGGAAGGACTTACCTGAAGGAGCTACTAAAGTAGATCCATTAGATGAAGTTGTTGTTGAGGATAAAACTGAAAAAGAAGAGTCTAAGAAAAGGAACAAGAATGTCAGTGGTGAGATCCCTTTAGAGAATTACATCAAGACTAATGAGGAAGGTGGAAGTCCCTGGGATAAGAACAATGAGATGAAAAGATCTGAAAAAGGAAAGGGAGTTCATTATACACAGACCACTGTTGTGAATTCCAATACTTGTGAACATTGTTCTTGCAAGAATTCTCAAAAGAATGAGCCCCAAAAACATGATAAAAAGAGGGGAAATCAAAGAAACTGGAATAATCAGTGGGCTCAAAAACAAGGAGTTGATCTGCAAAGGATTAACAGACCAAAACCTTGTTTTATCTGTGGCAAATTGAATCACCTTGCCAAACACTGTTATTTCAATCCTATTAACCAAAGGATAAATTTTCAAAGAACTTTTCAAAAATCAAATGGTTATAGGAAGCCTGTAAGGAACCATGTGGCTAAGAAACAAGCTAAATCCAAAAGCCACATGAGGAAAAAGACTGAAAAAGAATGTGTCACAATGTGGGTTCCTAAAAGCACCAGTGTTAGTACTGCTAACACTGTTAGTACTTCTTCTAAAGATAATACTGCTTCTAGTGTTTGTGCTGCTAGACCAATCATCTTGACAAAGTACTCCAGTACTGAAGTTCCTCAGGTTGAAAAACTTATCCAAACTGAATGTAAGTACTTTGATGAGCAAGGGAGACCCAAGACCACTTTGGCTTGGGTTCCCAATAAAAACTAATTGATTTATCTTATGTGCAGGGCAACCAACAACTCAAGGGGAAGAGCATCTGGCATGTTGATAGTGGTTGCTCCAGGCACATGACAGGTAACATGGCCTGCCTCAAGAATTTCAAAAGAATTAATGGAGGACATGTTGCTTTTGGGAATAATCCTGCAGGAGGTAAGATAAGTGGTAAAGGTGATGTATCAAAAGGTAAGATGACATTTGAGGATGTTTACTATGTTGAGCAATTGAGATACAACCTGTTAAGTGTATCACAGGTCTGTGACAAGAAACATAGTATATTATTTACTGATTCTGAATGCATTATTCTTGCTCCTGGATTCAAAGTAGTTGATGAAAACATGATACTATTGAGAACTCCTAGAAAGGATAATGTGTATTGTTTAGATTTAGAAAGTGTTTCATCTGATTCATCCCTAAACTGTTTGGTATCAAAAGCTTCAATGGATGAATCATCACTTTGGCACAGAAGGATGTGTCACATGAATTTTAAAACAATGAATAAACTTGTTAAAAATAATCTTGTTAGGGGTTTACCATCAAAAGTTTATTCATGTGATGATCATTGTGTTGCTTGTCTCAAAGGAAAACAACACAAAACTTCTCATAAGTCCAAAGAGATAAACACTATCCCAAATCCTCTTCAGTTGTTGCATATGGATCTGTTTGGCCCTACAAATGTCATGAGCATTGGCAAGAAGTCATACTGTTTAGTTATTGTTGATGATTACTCTAGATTTACTTGGGTATATTTTCTGAGAACTAAAGATGAGACAAGTGGACTGATCAAATCTTTTATTCTTAGAATTGAAAACCAATCAAATCAAAAAGTGAAAGTCATTAGATAAGATAACGGGACTGAATTTAAAAATCTTGATCTAAACACCTTTTGTGAGGAAAAAGGAATTGAGAGACAATACAGTGCTCTTAGGACTCCACAACAGAATGGTGTTGCTGAGAGAAGGAATAGGACACTGATTGAGGCTGCTAGATCTCTGTTAGCTGATTCAAAATTACCCACTACTTTTTGGGCAGAAGCAGTTAATACTGCTTGTTATGTCCAAAACAGAGTTTTAGTAATAAAGCCTAAAAACAAGACACCTTATGAGCTTTTTCAGGAAAAGAAACCATTTATTGGATTTTTCAAACCATTTGGGTGTCCTTGTACAATTCTCAATACCAAATCTCACTTAGGTAAGTTTGATAGCAAAGCAGATGATGGTTTTCTTGTTGGTTACTCATCTCAGAGTAAGGCTTACAGAGTGTTTAATACCTCTTCTAGAATAATTGAAGAAAGTAACAATGTCAAATGCAATGAGAACACACCAAATCCTAATGGTTCAGGTCCTGATTGGCTATTTGACATTGATTCACTCACTAATTCTTTGGGTATCAGTGGTGATGTAAATGCAGGACAAAGGGATGCACCACCATCAGATCACAGAATTCAGTCTGTGATATTTCCACTCCCTACCATTGATCATGTTGACTTCTGTGAACAAGAAAAGGAAGCTGAACCCATTCAGAATGAAGAAGAGAGAAGAATAGAGGAAAATCAGCCTTCAAGTCCAAATTCCAGAGAGTCTGAAGTGACTGAAGAAGCTGAAGAAAATCCAGACTTAAATGAGTCAAATATGGATGTGAACTTACAAGAGGAATCTGGTCATCCATCAAGAACTCAGAAAAATCATCCTCCTGAGTTGGTAATTGGAGACATTGCTTCTCCCATGATGACTAGGAATCAAAGCAAACTTCAAGAGCTACAAGATCAGCAAAATACAGTTAATACTGTACTCACTTGCTTTCTATCCCAAATTGAGCCCAAAAAGGATTATGATGCTATGAAAGATCCAAGTTGGATAGAAGCAATGCAAGAGGAGCTGCTACAGTTCAAGCTACAGAATGTTTGGAACTTGGTGGACCTTCCAAAAGGTCATAGGGCAATTGGCACCAAGTGGATTTTCAGAAATAAGAAGGATGAGAGAGGAATTGTGATCAAGAACAAAGCCAGGCTGGTTGCACAAGGGTATACTCAGGAAGAGGGTATAGACTATGAGGAAGTCTTTGCTCCAGTTGCAAGAATTGAGGCAATTAGGTTGTTTCTAGCCTATGCCTCATATATGAAGTTCAAGGTCTACCAGATGGATGTAAAAAGTGCTTTTCTATATGGGACTATAGATGAAGAAGTGTATGTCTGTCAACCCCCTGGATTTGAGAATCCATTGTATCCTGACAGAGTGTACAAGTTAAAGAAGGCACTTTATGGTCTACATCAAGCCCCAAGAGCATGGTATGACACCCTGTCTACCTATCTCTTGGAAAATGGATTTGAAAGAGGAATCATTGATAAGACCTTATTCATTAAAAGTAAAAAGCAGGAAACCCTACTTGTTCAGATCTATGTGGATGACATTATCTTTGGATCCACAAATGATCACATGTGTAAAGACTTTGAGGAGTTAATGCGCAAGAGCTTCAAGATGAGTTCCATGGGTGAACTTACTTTCTTCCTTGGGCTTCAGGTGAAACAGAAGAAGGATGGGATTTTCATATGCCAATCCAAATATGTGAAAGACATCCTGGATAAGTTTGGATTATCAGACTCAAAGCCAGCAAGCACACCGATGGAGACACACAAACAGATCATTGCTGATCTTGAGGGGGAGGATGTGGATGTCCATCATTACAGATCAATGATTGGATCACTCATGTATCTCACAGCCTCTAGACCAGATATTATGTTTCCAGTATGTGTATGTGCCAGATTCCAAGTTACACCAAAGCAATCACACCTTCATGCAGTCAAGAGGATATTTAGATACCTAAGAGGGCAACCTAGATTAGGTCTCTGGTATCCTTATGAATCATCCTTTGATTTACTTGCATACTCAGATAGTGACTTGGGTGGAGCTAACATGGATAGGAAGTCTACTTCAGGTGGATGTCAGTTTTTGGGTGCAAGACTAGTATCTTGGCAGTGTAAGAAACAAACCACAGTGTCCTTATCTACAACAGAAGCTGAGTATATAGGCTGCTCTCAGGTTCTATGGATACAAAATCAGATGTTGGACTATGGGGTAACATTTCTTCACACTCCAATCTTCATTGACAACAACAGTGCTATTAGCATTGTTAACAATCCAGTCAAACACTCAAAAACAAAGCACATAGAGATCAGGTATCACTTTATTCGAGATTGTAATGAAAAGAAATTAATTCAAGTTGCTAAAGTTCATACCAATGACCAGTTTGCTGATCTATTCACAAAAGCTTTTGATGTGGGTAGATTCACTTTCTTGGTAACAAGTGTGGGCATGATCAACCTTGAATAAAGTCATGTTTTCAGTTTTTATACATGTATTTCCTTTTATATTTGGTACTACTAACTCTTTTTCTCAGGATCTTCTGTATGACTCAGATTGACAAGTGCTGAAAAGTACATAGTTACTACTGCCAGTGCATAGTTACTACTGCCAGTGCATAGTTACTACTGCCAGTGCATAGTTACTACTGCCAGTACATAGTTAATACTGCTTCGTACTTAATACTGCATGTGTCGTTAATACTGCTTTAAAAGAAAAATTAGGGCTACTACTGCTATAAATACCTCTTTCAGCCCGCCAAAGTTCATAACGTCTCTTTGTATTCTATTCATCTCTCTCTCTTTCTAACTATTCTCTCCCAAGAATCTCTGTTTTCTGTCAAGAATCCTCAGGTACAATGGAGTTTATCGACGAACACAACGAGATTGCCATGCTCCAGAAGCCAAAACAGTCCACAGGTTTTCACGACATTGTGGATTTCCTCAAGTACACGCATATATCCTATGCCCTAACGGTGACCCCTACAATCTACACCGAGCATCAGAAGCAGTTCTGGGAAAATGCCACCGTGGTGTCTGAAGATGGGCAGAAAATCATCAAAACAAGGGTGTGTGACAAACCCTTGAATGTTACAGAGGAGCTTATTCGCATCACTCTTCGATTGGATGATGCCTCAGGTATGACGTCTATTCCTAATGACGATCTATACTCAACTTTAACGAGAATGGGGTATGAAGGTCCCATTGGAATCTTTAAGTTTTTCAAGTCTAAATTTTCTACACAATGGCGATTCTTTGTTCATACCTTAATGCATTGCATTTCAAAGAAAACTACTGGATGGAGTGAGTTTAGCAGTACCATTGCTTATGCCCTGGTCTGCTTGGCCACTGCCAGGAAGTTTAATATTTCACAAATGATTTTCAATGATCTTGTGTCAAACCTGGAATCCAAAAAAAGTTTTTATATGTACCCAAGGTTTGTCCAAGCAGTGATTACTCAGGAATTGACGGATTTGCCTCAATTTACTGAGGTATATGTACCTAAACCCCCTAAAGGAAAGGTCTTCTCAAATATGAGAAGAACTTCCAGGGACTCAGAAGGAGTTGACACTCCATTGTTCTCTACAATGATGGGTGTGTCCCACACACAAGAAGGTATGGCATCAGGGTCAAGGCCCTCATTAGACCAACCCACTGATAGACAAACCCACCTTCAATCACCAAAGAAACTCCTCAGTCCATTCTTCAAAGACCCACTCCTCTCATAACCAAAAAGTTTACAAGAAGAATGGTACACAAGGCTCCTTCCCTTGATGTACCTCCTACAAGCCCAAAGCCTTTAAGCCCTCTATTGGAGCATTCTCCAATAGAGAATATCGAAAGGGAAACCACAGGGGTGTCTCCCAACCCCAAGAAGGTGCTCACTAAGGAGAAGGTTGAGCATGTGAGTAGCAAGGCTGCCACTACTTCTGCTAGCACAGAGAAGGACAATGGTAACATACCTAAGACCTTCCTCACGGCAACTCAGAATGAGAAATCATTCAGAGGTCCCAGGTGCCAAGAAACCACGGGGGTAGGCAGTGCTTTTGCTAGGCAAAAGACACCTACTAAAATTTCCAGTGATCCTTTAAAGGAAGTAAAAACTCCTAAACAAGGTGAGGATAGATATACATATGAGGAATTGATGGAAACCATTGCCAATATCAACACAGATGTTGTAAGTCAGCAAAAGGAGATAGATGGACTCAAGAAAGTGGTCCTATATCAACAAACACAGCTTGAGAAGCATAAGAAGCTGATTACAAAGTTGATGCACATGAAGAAGAAAGCTCAGTATGTTCTTAAAAGAAGAAGCCCCAACAATGATGCTCCCAAAAAGGGGGAGTCAGAAGCTGAATTCAAAATGGAGAGTGCACAGTGTGTTGAAGAAATTGCAAAAGAAGCAGAAACTGATCATGCAGCAGAAACGGTTAATGCTGATGAAAGTCAAAAAGCAGAAGCGGCAGAAACCATTCCAGAGGCAGCAGAAACAAAAGAAGCAGCAGAAACCATGCAAGAAGCAGTATCTACAAAGGAAGAAGCAGCAGAAACAAAGGAAGCAACAGAAACTAAAAAGCCTACTTTGGAAGAAGTTGAAGTTGCAGAGGCTTTGATTAAAGCCAAACATGACACTCCTAAAAAGCAAGAAGAAACCCTGGGTGAAAAGCTGGTGTCACTGAAAAGAACAAGAACCAAGTCTATAACTACCAAGAGGAAATTTGTCAAGAAACCTAGGGTAGAACCAGTGGTAGAAGAAGAAAAAGAAGAGGATGTTCCAGAAAAGAAAGATGATACAAAGGTTGCTGAAGAAGAAGTAGCAACTCCATCAGGTCAACCAAGTAATGCTCAATGTGATATGTATATCACTGTGGTTGATACTGATCCAATCAAAGTTGACCCATTATCTTCCATGCCTCCTGAGATCATCTTCTGGGATACCTTGGTAGATCAGAGAAAGGAGTACATTAGAGTCAAAAGAGCAGATGGGAAGTATGAGGTCTGTTCTACATGGGGAAGACTTATCAGAATGTGCTCTAGATCTGACGTAGAGGAGATGTACAAGGTTGGAATGAAGCTGTATGGAAATATGCTGAATGAGAAAGGGATGTCTATAACCAAATTGGTTCTTGAATACCTGTGCCTAATGTTCAAACCAGAAGCAGTTCAGTATATGATAGAAAGAAATTTTCAAGCCATTACCAACTGGATGCTCATTGAAAAATGTGGAGTGTATGTCATCACACTTGACTATACATATCATGAGTATTATTTGGTGGATGTTGCATACAAGCACAACAAGAAAAGGTTGAATGGAATGCTACATGCTAAGTTGGCTTGCAACAAGGATTCTGAAATGGGAAGATACTTGGTGAGAAGGATTATCAATCAAAGCCTGGGTTTGAATCCTGATTTATGTGTTCATGATTAGGTTTTGGAAGCATCATCTGAAGAACTTGACTTCTCAACCTAAAATGTCAAGTTAGGGGGAGATTGTTGGGAACTGAAGATTTGCCAAGTATGGTTAGTACTGCCAGAACAACAATACTACTGCCAGAGCAAGGTTAGTACTACAAGTAAAAGTTAATGCTGCTGGAACAATGTTAGTACTGCTTGTGCATAACGATGTTAATGCTGCTTGTGATCATAATTATGGAATGCGAGAATGTTGGAGATAAAGATGGAATGATTGAAGATAAGCATGAAAGAATATTATGAAGATCAATTTTGTTTTGATAGTTATCTTGTAATTATTTAGTATAAATAGATTTTGATAGATAGCTATTCTGAGATTTTTTTTAGAATTCGTTTTTGTTTTAGAGAGAATTAACCTCAAGGTTTAGAACCCTATTTCTAGAGAAGTAGAAGTCGTCTTGTGGAGCCTGTTCAACAAGATTGAGGTTTGGTTGTAAACTTGTGAGTTGAAGTATTGAATACAAACAAATTGTGTTTTCTGATTAGTTGTTCATTGAGTGTGTTTGAATTAAAGTTCTATTCCGCAAGATTCTTTAATTCTGATTTCTAAGTATAATTATTCTTGTTTGGAATCGATCCTGACAATAGTTTTATTACTCGACTCGGCAAGTCCATTGGCTTGGGGATATCTGGGAGTCGAGGTCGTCAGCTTGATGTTCCTATCTTCACAGAACTGTTGGGTCCTGTCGCTTATGAATTGGGATCCATTGTCGCAGACAATTTCGAATGGAATCCCAAACCTGTATATGATATTAGTCTGGATAAAAGAAATAACTTCTTTATCCCTAATTTGGGAGAAGGCAGTCGTTTCGACCCATTTAGAAAAGTAGTCCGTAAGTACAAGGAGAAATACATTTTGTCCTGGAGCGGGTGGTAGTTTGCCGACAATATCCATCCCCCATCTCATGAAGGGCTATGGGATAAGTGTCGAGTGCAAAGGTTCCAAAGGTTTATGAGACATACCTGAGTGTCGTTGACAGGGGTCGCAATTCTGGACGTACTTGACAGCGTCTTGTCGCAGTGTCGACCAAAAATACCCTTGTCAGTAGATACGATTAGCCAAGCTACGACCTCCTGAATGATTACCACATTCGCCGTCGTGCATCTCTTGGAGGATTTTCTGGGCTTGATTTTTGCTGATGACGCACCTTAAATTCAAGCCCGTTGATGATCGCCGATAAAGCTTATTTTCGATCATGACGTACTTAGATGCTTTGAATCTGATTTTTCGAGCCTCCATTTTGTCTTCGGGGAGTTGGTCGTGCACGAGGAAATTTCGAATGTCGCGTGACCAATCATCTTCTTCGTCTTCGATCTGGATGACGTCTGTGTTTCCAATGAACGGCGTTGCCAGGTGAATCATAGGAATAACATCAAATTTTGGTTCAACTAAAGCGGACCCAAGGTTTGCCAATGCGTCGGCCTGAGTGTTCTGGTCTCGCGGAATCTGTTCAATAGAAAAAGATTTAAATTTTTTGGAAATTTCTTTTGCCACGCTTAGATATGCTGTCATTTTTGAATCCTTGGCTGTGAATTCTCCATTGATTTGATTTACTACCAGCAGGGAGTCGCTCTTGACATGCAGTGCGGTTGCCCCCGAGTCGTGGGCCATATTCATTCCCATGATCAGGGCTTCATACTCAGCCTCGTTATTGGTGGTTTTGAAGTCGCATCGGACCGAGTATACCATCTCCCCCCTGTGGCGACTTTAAGACGACGCCCAGTCCAGAGCCTCTAATGTTGGATGATCCATCGACATGTAGAATCCAAGGTACGTCGTCGCGAGTCGCCACAACAGACACTTCGAGTTCTGCTTCTTTTTCTAACTCAGGGCTGAAATCGGCGATAAAATCTGCCAAGGCTTGCGATTTGATCGCGGTCCTGGGCTTAAAATCGATGTCATAACTGCTTAGATATATACTCCATTTTGCTAAGCGACCTGTCAACTCAGGTTTTCTTAAGACATATTTTAAGAGGGAAGTTAGTCACGACAGTAATATGATGTGATTCAAAGTAATGACGTAGTTTTTTAGCAGCAGTGACTAGTGATAAGAGTAATTTTTCCATAGAGGAATACCTGGTTTCTGCGTCTAAAAGTGATTTACTTACATAATAGATCGGCAATTGCTGTTTTTCATCTTCTCGTGTCAGAACAGCACTTACTGTATTTGGGCTGACAGCCAAATACAACTGTAGGATCTCATGATCGTGAGGTTTTGACAACAGAGGAGGCGACGCCATGTACTCCTTGAGTTTTTGCAAGGCTTGTTCATGATCATTGGTCCAGTCGAAGCCCCTATTTTTCCTGAGGATATTATAAAATAGATGACATTTATCTGAAGATCGGGAGATAAACCTGTTTAGAGCTGCTACTCGACCGGTGAGTTTCTGGACTTCTTTGAAATTTCGAGGAGATTTGATCTCAATGATGGCCTTGATTTGGTCGGGGTTAGCCTCAATGCCTCGACGAGTGACCATATAACCCAGGAACTTCCCGGCACTAACGGCAAAGGAACATTTCGTCGGATTGAGCTTCATGTTATACTTCCGGAGGATGTCGAACGATTGCCTGAGGTGATCAATGTGATCAATCGCTTGCTTCGACTTCACTAACATGTCGTCGATATATACCTCCATCGTGTCTCCAAGATGGTCTTTGAACATCTTGTTTACCAGCCGTTGGTAGGTAGAACCTGCATTTTTTAGTCCAAAAGGCATAACTTTGTAACAATAAATACCTCGATCCGTCATGAAAGCGGTTTTCTCTTGGTCGTCAACGTGCATTAAAATTTGGTTGTATCCAGAATAGGCGTCCATGAACGTTAATAACTCATGCCCCGCGGTTGCATCGACCATGGCGTCAATATGAGGTAACGGGAATGGATCCTTTGGAGGCTTTATTGAGATCGGCGAAGTCGATACAGACCCTCCATTTTCCATTCTTCTTGGCTACGACCACGACGTTAGCGAGCCAATCAGGATATTCTACCTCTCGAATCTTTCCTGTCTTGAGGAGGTTGTCGACCTCATCATTTATTACTTTATTTCTTTCAGGAGCGAACTTGCGACGTTTTTGCTTGATAGGTTTGAACGATGGATCGACGTTAAGCTTATGAGCAATGACATTGGGGTCAATACCGACTGTTTGGGAAAAAAAATCACGTCGTACGACCACGACCAGAGCAGGTAAGACGCGCGTTATAATCCAAATCTTGTATTAAGATAAGGTCTCGACAAGAACCCAGAAAACATCCGTCATCTCCCGTAAAAGGTAAGGCGTACGTCTCCCATGACGCTCGACCATAGCATCGCCCGTCCCGTACGACCATCGCGTAAGATCATTGCACCTTCGACCAAAGCTAACGTTAACCTTGACTGTTACGTTTGTTAAGTATTTAATGCAGGAGTCAAAGCCATTAACAGCAAGCAGCCGTAACGGACGAAGAGCATTATGGATAATCACTCCGGCGACCGTTTCCAGCCGTTGTAGCCGTTGATCAAATCATTAATGGAGCTAATTAATGATGCGGAGACTATAAAAGACAAGCTAAAGCCTCATTTTAAAGGACATCAGTTAACATCCAGTATACATCAGCGAACATCACCAAACAGTAGAGAAAATCATCCAAACTCATAGCAAAGAACATTCAAACTCTGGAGATCAAGTACTGAAAGCCAGAACCCTACTGCGAACTCAAGAACACTCGAAGGAAAGCTCAAGTATCGCTCTCGATGCACGACAAACAACCCTCGACCAGAAGTTCACACTTTGTATTCACACACGACAAACACCTGTTTTTACATTCAAACACTTGTACTTTACATTTCGAAGTATTTCCTTCATTTGTATTGTAATCATCGTACGACCGACGCCAGTACCAAGGACGTCGCCCCTGATTGGCGACCATAGTGCAGCGATGAGACCCACTGTCGTCCGCAGGTTTTTTCCTCGATTGAGGTTTTTCCTGCGTCATCAAATCCTTTGTCTCTTTCATTTTTTCCCTCGTCGCACGTCTCGTCGAAAAATCCTTTCTTTAGTTGATTAAGTCCACATCGACCTTAAGTTGTCCCTTTGGTGCGATTTTTGGCATTAACAGTTTGGCGCCATCCGTGGGACCTCATCTAGAGAAAATCCTCGACGAACGTGCACCCTACTAACAGTTTCTTGGAGTTTTTTCTGCTCTCTATTACAGGAACAATGGCAGCCCCTGGAAATCCGCAGCAAGCTGTTGCTCAGATGTATCAGGAGCTCGAAGTCGCCAGGAATAAGCTCAATGCAATGGCAGAGCAGAATCGCAGAGCAGCTGAGGAGATTGCGCGGTTAAGAAATCCTCTTGGGCCTCAAAATGGTCCTAGGCCGTTCGTGCAGAACCCAATTCCAAGATCATTCGACCAGAATGGCCCTAGACCATTTTTCCCGAATCCAGGTTCATCCGCGCAGAATCAGCATCCAGGCCCGTTCATGTAGAATCAATAGCCAGGGACGTTCAACCCAAATCCCTAGTTTGGGACAGTTCCTCCTCAGCACATAAAGCCACCACCCGTGAATAATGGGTCTCAGCCATTACAAGGGCCGCAACCTTTCCAGCAGGGGTCGCAACCATTTCAGCAGCCATTTCAGAATGGGCCTCAAGGTGGATCTCAGCCACTCCACGATGGATCGCAACCTTTCCAGCAAGGATCGCAGCCGTTTCGGAATGGACCGCAGCAATTCCACTATGGGTCGCAGCCATATATTGTCCCGTTCAACGGGGACACCAATGGTTCGTCGCATGGTAATGGCACTAGTCCAGGGACCAATCCCTCAACAGGGGAAAATCCTGATCTTAACGATCCCGTCGCCCAGCGTTTGAAGATGTTAGAAGACCAAAATGAGCGCGTCCTGTCCTTGCTCGCCAAGTTGCCTGGGGCAGCCGTACCTATCGACGTCGAGCCTCGCTCGGGGTATCAGGCGTTGCCCTTCATCGACGAAATCGCCACCGTCGAGGTCCCAAAGAAGTATAACATTCCTGCCTTCACTCCCAAGTATTCGGGTGTGACCGATCCAACTGAGCACGTCGCGCAGTACAAGCAGCTATGTGGACAATCTCGATCCCATTTATGTACCAGGAAGTATGCATGTGTAAGAGTTTCGAAGCAACTCTCACTGGTCCAACTCTCCAGTGGTTAATCAATCTCAAACCCAAGTCCATCGGGTCGTTTGCTGAGTTGGTTAATCAATTCTCCCAGCAATTCGCCAGCAGTCGTAAGATGGAGAAGCAGACCAGCGACCTATATTACATCGTGCAGAAAGCTAATGAGTCTATTCGAAGTTATTTCAACAGATTCAATGCCGAAATGATCAGCATCCGCAATTGCGACGTAAAAACCGCGATCGAAGCCTATAAGCGTGGTCTGGACGATAGTTCGGGTCTACACACTGACCTGCCCAAGTATCCCCCAGAGACTTTTGAAGACGTCCGAGCTCGAACCTTGGCATATATGAGGGTCGAGGATGATGCCGCCTTTCGTCGCAAGCACACTGATGACAAGAAGTCGTTAGGCGTCAGAAAGCCAGAGTTCAAGACAAAGGCTGTTTCCAGAATAGAGCCAGCGCGCCAAATTTCAAATGTTCGTTTCAAGACGAAAGCAGAGGCCAAGACAGCGACTAAGTTCACTCAGTTCCCCAAGATATCCTCTTACGGATTCAAAGGATCTGCTAAGGAATTAGTCGAAGTTCTGAAAGGTACCCAAGCTACCATTTGATGGCCAAAGAAGTCCGACCTGGACGATGCTAAGAAGGACAAATCAAAGTGGTGCGACTTCCATGCCAATCATGGTCATGAGACAGACGATTGTATCGCATTGAAGAAGGAATTAGCATATCATTTCTAGAAAGGAAATCTCAAGGACATCATCGACGATGTCGCTGTTCCAGCTAATGGCCATCGACCGTCGACCCCCGAGCACGCGAAAGTCGTCAATTGCATCACCGGTGGTTTAGATGTGTGTGGTCTGACGTATTCAGCGGCCAAGCGTCATGCCAGTCAGGCACCCGATGATCGGCCTATTCCTCGCTCGTCTAGACCCAAAGGAGATTTGGAGCTAGAAGCTATGAAGATTGTGTTAGACCACGTCGACCTGGGCGACTCGTATCAGAAGCATCATGAAGGGTTAATCATTCAGCTCACAGTCGGTAACTGCCTAACGCGTCGAGTCTTGATCGACGGGGGCAGCTCAGCAAATGTCATTTTTCTCAACACTATCAAAGCCATGGGAATTGATCGCTCAGAAATCACCCGACGTTCGACAACTTTGGTTGGTTTCAAGGGAGAAGCGACGAGCACCTTTGGAGAGATAATTTTGCCCGTCTACGCCGGAGGAGTCAACAAGCAGACCAAGTTCAGTGTCATCGATTGTGCGTCGGCCTATAACATCATCTTAGGACGACCATGGATCCATGATATGAAAGTTGTTCCTTCGACGTATCATCAAATGTTGAAATTCCCGACGCCATGGGGAATCCAGGAGATCAAGAGTGAGCCAAAAGTCGCTCGTGAATGCTACAAGTCTACCTTGAAGCCGAGAAAATAAACTGAAGTCGCAAGATCAAGCTCTCGTCAGGTTCGTTCTTCTATCCCTAAATTAATATATTTTCAACAGGGATAAATCTACTATGGTGCCTCGTCGCACGACAACATAGTCGATCGCAGGACAATATTTCTCCGTGTCATTCTGTCATTTAAAACCTATCTTTTCCTCCAAAAAAGGATATGGTAATAAATGACAGGGGGCAAATAGAGAGAGTCTGAAATGGTACGTTCTCTAGCTCGTTCTAGCTCTTTCCCATACGTTTTTTTCTCACAAAACGTTTACTGACTTAAGCATCGGAAGGTCGTTGGCTAGCCAACGACCAACCCCCGACATCGTTTTATCGCAGAATCGCGCGACAGATTATCGCAGAATCGCACGACAGTAGTCATTAAGTCTACTATATGACTTTAAAATCGCAAGGTCGAACGACATAGGCGATCAGGATTTTCTCCTCATCCCTCCACAGGGACATACGATACAAATACATCGTACGCTCTCGTCGTACAATCGCAAAGCCTGAAACAACTTATCTTAAAGTTTCTTAGCTTTCACACCCTGAATGGATGCTTTAATCGTGTGTTTTTTATTTGTTTTACGTTCTTGTCATCGTATTACAATGAATACCTTAGTCGCATGATTTTGTATGTATTTTATGTTCGACTTCATAATCAATATGATTTGAATAAAGAATAAGATTCAAAGCAAAAGATATATTCGTTGAGTAAACCATCATATACATACTCAACCCTCGATAGGTCAAGTGGCAAAAACAACAAGGAAAGAAAAAATTCTAGACGACAGGGGGAACAGCGGTCGTATCCCTGCTCGAAGTCCCGACCTGAGGGCCTTCATCTGCCACTCCTCCAGCACGAATCTCCTGCAGTTCATATTGAGCATCGAAAAGATGGATGGCCAGCTCATCGGCACGCGCCATGGCCAACTTCTCCCTATATAAAGCCGCTCTCTCCCTTTCCAACGCTGCAGCTTCCCTCTCAAGAGCAGACGCCACCAGATCTTCAACTCTTGACGTCTCAGCATGTAACGCCAAGGAAGACTGGAACGTCTGTGAAAAATAAAAGGTGCATTCAAGAACATTCGACAAAGATTACACAAGTCATGAAAGATTGACACTCACCATGAACGCCAGACTGGCAACTTGAGATCTCATCTCTCCGGCCGGAACTCCATGAAAACGCTCCCCGAAAGACGGGAGCAAATACTTCCCCAGATGAGGAAACGACGTCGTCCCGTCTAGGACACCATCCGCCATAAAGTCAGACGGCAATGTAAAATTGACCGTCATAACTTCGGCCGATGATCCCTCGCCCCTGTCGGCAGACATTGGGATCGACACTTGAGACACCGGTTTCGTCACCGTCGCTGGAAGCGCAGAACTTGCTGGTGTCGCGTCCATCACGCCAGGACGGCTAGATGACGCCCTCGCCTTCTTAGGCAGAACCACTCCCGGTGAGTTATCAACCCTCGACGACGGTTCCCTCAGGACTGTCCTCTTGGTTCTCTTCTCGCTCGACCCAGTTGTCGAAACATTTTCACCCCGAAGGGCACGCATAACCTGCTTCCCTCTCGCCCTAGAAACCGATTTCCTCTCGGTCGACACTGATCAGGAAATACATGAAGCGTCAGACAGATAGAGTAAACGAAATAAAATAAACTATGGTACACTTACCAGTCGCCTCTTCCTGTACGTCTTCATCTCCTTCTTCTATCACGTCCTCATCCTCGTCCCCGACCGCCGATTGCCATGAAACGAAAGATCGGTCATCAACGCTAAGACTCAAGAACTTGTTGATCTTAGCCTGGGAATCCGCAGTCGGTCTCACTTCGTCAAACCGAATCTCTGAAGGCGACAAGAGGAGAATGATGAATAGAAGTCGTAAAAATAAATAAAACTCAGAAACAAACGAAGCATACCCGTCTCATTCCAGTCTGACCGCATCCAATCGCTGCTGGAATCCAGCGACTTGGTAAGAACAAATACATACCTCGACTTCCACCCACGATCATTGATGCCAGTTCCCAAAACCAAGGCACGATCACCCTTGAACTTAGAATAAGGACTATAACGCCAGTTCTTATCCTTTTTAACTTGGTACGCCGCCAAGAAATCATTCATGATCATAGGAGACTCCCATTTCGCGGACGCTCGCTCAATAACCAGCAAAACTCGCCAAAGTTGGGGCATCAATTGTCCCGGCGACACATCGAAATCCTGCATGAACGACTTGGCTAAACCAGAAAACGGCCATTGAAACCCTATCTTAAAAGGATACTCGTACAAAACGAGATATCCCTCAGGGCAATCCTTAGAACGAACAATCCCCGGACACCGCAACTCTACATTTGCAGGAATTTTTGCTAAACTCCTAAAAGCATCTAAGTCTATGTGATTCATGATAAGACTAGCAGGCTCCGTCGACATTGTGAATCAAAGGACAGAACAAGGTCTTATATAAACGCTCTCAACTGTGGTTTGAAGATTTGCAACGATTCGAGTAAGACGAAGAATGGAAAGGAATCAAGGCGAAATCTCTTCCCAAATAAACACTTCAAAAATAGATCAAGAAAAGATCCGTCGTGATCTTTACAAATGATCGCATCAAGTCGAATCCCTGGATGATTTCCCCGCGTCCGTGTCCTTTCGTATACCCGCCTGGATCTTCGACACCTGTCCTCGACAGCTGGTAAGCATCATCGTGTGTCAGTATGACGTCACGACCTCGTTCCCTTTTCAACTTCTCGTCCAGTTAGAAACGGACCAGTCTAGCTCCAAGGCGATTGAGGTAATTTCTAACTCTTGTCTTATTTCCTATGCGTCTGATTGACAAAATTTAAAACTCAAAATTGACATTCAATTTTCAAATTTTGGGGGCAAACTGTTTGGGCAAAAAAATCACGTCGTACGACCACGACCAGAGCAGGTAAGACGCGCGTTATAATCCAAATCTTCTATTAAGATAAGGTCTCGACAAGAACCCAGAAAACATCCGTCGTCTCCCATAAAAGGTAAGTCGTACGTCTCCCATGACGCTCGACCATAGCATCGCCCGTCCCGTACGACCATCGCGTAAGATCATTGCACCTTCGACCAAAGCTAACGTTAACCTTGACTGTTACGTTTGTTAAGTATTTAATGCAGGAGTCAAAGCCATTAACAGCAAGCAGCCATAACGGACGAAGAGCATTATGGATAATCACTCCGACGACCGTTTCCAGCCGTTGTAGCCGTTGATCAAATCATTAATGAAGCTAATTAATGATGCGAAGACTATAAAAGACAAGCTAAAGCCTCATTTCAAAGGACATCAGTTAACATCCAGTATACATCAGCGAACATCACCAAACAGCAGAGAAAATCATCCAAACTCATAGCAAAGAACATTCAAACTCTGGAGATCAAGTACTGAAAGCCAGAACCCTACTGCGAACTCAAGAACACTCGAAGGAAAGCTCAAGTATCGCTCCCGACGCACGATAAACAGCCCTCGACCAGAAGTTCACACTTTGTATTCACACACGACAAACACCTGTTTTTACATTCAAACACTTGTACTTTACATTTCGAAGTATTTCCTTCATTTGTATTGTAATCATCGTACGACCGACGCCAGTACCAAGGACGTCGCCCCTGATTGGCAACCATAGTGCAGCGACGACACCCACTGTTGTCCGCAGGTTTTTTCCTCGATTGAGGTTTTTCCTGCGTCATCAAATCCTTTGTCTCTTTCATTTTTTCCCTCGTCGCACGTCTCGTCAAAAGATCCTTTCTTTAGTTGATTAAGTCCACATCGACCTTAAGTTGTCCCTTTGGTGCGATTTTTGGCATTAACACCGACCATATCTTTATGTGACCAGGCGAAGCAATCAGCATGTTCCTGCAAAAAGGATATGAGTTTTTCTTTAATGTGGGGATCAAGGGATGAACCCACAAGAATCTTTTGATCGGGTTTGCTTTGATCTAGAACGATTTCCTCCAAATGATACTCATCGACAACTGCTGGGGAGTTTTGTGCATTTTCTAAGCTTGCGTGTACTGGTATAACGGCTTGTTCTGGATTCCCGTTATCCGCCATTTTCCTGCGACAAAAAAACAGAAGAAACTCCAAGAAACTATTAGTAGAATGCACGTTCGTCGAGGATTTTCTCTACATGTAGTCCCACGGATGGCGCCAAACTGTTAATGCCAAAAATCGCACCAAAGGGAAAACTTAAGGTCGATGTGGACTTAAACAACTAAAGAAAGAATATTTCCACGAGGCGTGCGACGATAAATAAAATAAAGAAACAAGGGATTTGATGACGCAGGAAAAACCTCAAACAAGGAAAAAACCTGCGGACGACAGTGAGTGTCGTCGCTATACTATGGTCGCCAATCAGGGGCGATGTCCTTGGATACTGGTGTCGATCGTACAGTGATTACAATACAAATGAAGAAAATGCTTCGAAATGTAAAGTACAAGTGTTTGAATATAAAAATAGGTGTTTGTCGTATACGAAACAAAGTGTGAACTGCTGGTCGAGGGCTGTTGTCGTGCGTCGAGAGCGATACTCAGAATAATGGTTCTTCACTTCAGGTGTTCTTGAATATTGCTTCGGTTGTTAATCGCCGGATATTCGATGTGTTGAAATGTTGATTGAGCTTGATATTTATAGTCTTCGCGTCCTTAGCTTCATCCATGAATGTTCCTTTAATGGCCTTAACGGTTGGAAACGGTCGCCGGAGTAATGATCTTCGTCCGTTACGGTCACCGACTGTTTAATGATTGCGTCGGTTATAGTCGTTGCTCCTTAATGACTTTTACTCCTGCATTAAACACTTCACAAACGGTTATGGTTAATGTTAGCTTTGGTTGAGGTCGCACGTCCTTATACAATAGTCGTGCGGATCGGGCGACGCTATGGTCGAGCGTCGTAAGGAACTCTCGACTTACCTTTTATGAGGGACGACGATGGTGTTCTAGGTCTTTGTCGAGACCTTATCTTAATACAAGATATAGTCCTTAATCATACGTCTTACCTGTTCTGGTCGCGGTCGAGCGACGTGATTTTTTGCCCAAACAGGGACCGCATCTAAGAATCACACTGCGTACTCAAGAACATACGAAGAAAAGAACTTTCTCACAACAGATTGCTCTCGACGCACGACATCGACGCACGACTCCCACGCTCAACGCATAGTTTTTACGCACGACACACAGACTATACACACGATGCACATTGTTTTTACATTCGAAACACTTGTTACTTTACATTTCGAAGTCTTTCCTTCATTTGTATTGTAATCTCTGTACGATCGACACCTGAAACATAAGGACATCGCCCCTGTTTGGCGACCATAGTGCAGCGACGACTTCCACAGTCGTCCGCGGGTTTTTTCCTCGTTGAGGTTTTTCCCGCGTCACCAAATTCTCTGTCTCTTTTACATTTTTCACCTCAATCGCACGTTTTGTCGAGAGATTCTTTTCTTTAGTTGTTAAGCTCCACAATCAACCTCAAGTTGTACTTGTGTGCGATTTTTGGCATTAACAGTTTGGCGCCCACCGTGGGGCCCCATCTAGAGAAAATCTTCGACAAACGTGTGTCCTACTAACGGTTTCTTGTAGTCTCCTCTGTTTTCTGTTTCAGGAAAATGGCAGCTCCTGGAAATCAAGAGCATGTCATCGCCCAGATGCATGAAAAGCTCGAGAGTGCACAAGATCCCCCTACTATAGTTGATGACTATCGCTTGGAAGAAATCATTCTAGATCAGAGCAAGCCTGATCAAAAAGTCTTTATCGGATCATCTCTCAGTCCCTGCCTCAAAGAAAAGTTAATATCTTTTTTGCAGGAATATGCTGATTGTTTTTCCTGGTCGCATGAAGATATGGTCGGCATAGACCCTGACGTCATCTCCCACAAGCTCAATGTCGACCCGTCGTTCAAATCCGTCAAGCAGAAGCGAAGGAAATTTGCTCCTGAAAGGAATAAGGTGATAAATGACGAAGTCGTCAACCTTCTCAAGACAGGGAATATTCGAGAAGTAAGGTATCCCGATTGGCTTGCTAACGTCGTGGTCGTGGCAAAGAAAAATGGCAAGTGGAGAGTCTGTATCGACTTCACAGACCTCAATAAAGCTTGTCCAAATGATCCTTTTCCATTACCTCATATCGGTGCCATGGTCGACGCAACGGCAGGGCACGAACTATTGACGTTCATGGATGCCTATTTCGGATATAATCAAATCCTAATGCACGTCGAGGACCAAGAAAAAACCGCATTTATGACATACCGAGGTAGTTACTGTTATAAGGTTATGCCTTTCGGACTAAAAAATGCAGGATCTACTTACCAGCGCCTAGTGAACAAGATGTTCAAGGATCGTCTCGGCGACACGATGGAGGTGTACATCGATGATATGTTGGTCAAGTCGCAGCAAGCTATCGACCACGTCGAGCATTTGAGGCAATCGTTCGACATCCTTCGAGAGTACAGCATGAAGCTTAACCCGACGAAATATTCCTTCGGTGTCAGCGCTGGAAAGTTCTTAGGCTATATGGTCACTCGTCGAGGAATCGAGGCTAACCCTGACCAGATCAAAGCCATTATCGAAATCAAATCTCCGAGAAATTTCAAAGAAGTCCAAAGGCTGACTGGTCGAGTAGCGGCGCTGAACAGGTTTATCTCTCGATCTTCAGATAAGTGCCATCTATTTTACAATGTCCTCAGGAAAAACAAGGGTTTCGACTGGACCGACGGTCATGAGCAAGCATTGCAAAAACTTAAGGAGTACATGACGTCGCCTCCTTTGTTGTCAAAGCCTCACGATCATGAGGTGCTACAGTTATACTTGTCTGTTAGTCCCAACGCAGTAAGTGCCGTCCTAACACAGGAAGATGAAAAGCAGCAACTGCCGATCTACTATGTAAGTAAATCTCTCTTGGACGCAGAAACCAGGTATTCCTCGATGGAAAAATTGCTTTTGTTGCTAGTCACAGTTGCTAAAAAACTGCGACACTATTTTGAATCGCATCCTATTACTGTCGTGACTAACTTTCCTCTAAAGTCTGTCTTGAGGAAACCTGAGTTGACAGGTCGCTTAGCAAAATGGAGTATATATCTCAACAGTTACGACATTGATTTCAAGCCCAGGACCGCAATTAAATCGCAAGCCTTGGCAGACTTCATTGCTGATTTCAGCCCTGAACTGGAGAAAGAAGCAGAACTCGAAGTGTCAGCTGTGGCGACTCACGACGACGTGCCTTGGATCTTACATGTCGACGGTTCATCCAACGTTAGGGGTTCAAGACTAGGCGTCGTCTTAAAGTCGCCACAGGGGGGCAAGATGGTATATTCGGTCCGGTGCGACTTCAAAACCACCAACAACGAAGCTGAATATGAAGCCCTGATCGTGGGGATGAATATGGCATATGACTCGGGGGCAACCGCGTTACATGTCAAAAGCGATTCTCTCCTCGTGGTAAACCAGATCAATGGAGAATTCGCAGCCAAAGATTCAAAAATGACAGCGTACCTAAAGATAGCAAAAGAAAAATCCAAAAAATTTAAATCTTTTTCTATTGAACAGATTCCAAGGGACCAGAATACTCAGGCCGATGCTTTAGCAAACCTTGGGTCTGCTTTGGTCGAGCCAATATTCGACGTTATCCCCATGATCCATCTAGCGACGTCGTCTGTTAATGCCAAAAATCGCACCAAAGGGACAACTTAAGGTCGATGTGGACTTAATCAACTAAAGAAAGGATCTTTTGACGAGACGTGCGATGAGGGAAAAAATAAACGAGACAAGGGATTTGATGACGCAAGGAAAACCTCAAACGAGGAAAAAACCTGCGGACGACAGTGGGTGTCGTCGCTGCACTATGGTCGCCAATCAGGGGCGACATCCTTGGTACTGGCGTCGGTGGTACGATGATTACAATACAAATGAAAGAAAATACTTCGAAATGTAAAGTACACGTGTTTGAATGTAAAAACAGGTGTTTGTCGTGTGTGAATACAAAGTGTGAACTTCTGGTCGAGGGCTGTCTGTCGTGCGTCGAGAGCGATACTTGAGCTTTCCCTCGAGTGTTCTTGAGTTCGCAGTAGGGTTCTGGCTTTCAGTACTTGATCTCCAGAATTTGAATGTTCTTTGCTATGAGTTTGGATGATTTTCTCTGTTGTTTGGTGATGTTCGCTGATGTATATTCGATGTTAGCTGATCTCCCTTGAAATGAAGCTTCAGCTTGTCTTTTATAGTCTTCGCGTCATTAATTAGCTCCATTAATGATTTGATCAACGGCTACAATGGCTGGAAACGGTCGCCGAGATGAATGTTCATAATACTCTTCGTCCGTTACGGCTATCGATCGTTAATGGTTGCGTCGGTTATGTCCGTTGCTCTTTAATGACTTTGACTCGTGCATTAAACACTTAACAAACGTAACAGCCAAGGTTAACGTTAGTTCGATCGAAGGTGCAACGAGCTTACGCGATGGTCGTACGGGACGGGCGATGTTATGGTCGTGCGTCATGGTAGACGTACGACTTACCTTTTACGGGAGACGACGGATGTTTTCTGGGTCCTTGTCGAGACCTTATCTTAATACAAGATTTGGATTATAGCGTGCGTCTTACCTACTCTGGTCGTGGTCGTACGACGTGATTTTTGCCCAAACAGTTTGCCCCCAAAATTTGAAAGAAGGATAGCAAATCCGAGTTTTAAATTTTGTCAGTCGAAAAAATATGACAAGTGATGGAAATTTCCTTAGTTACCTTGGAACTAGGCTGGTCCGCTCTTAACTGAACGAGAAGTCGAAAGGAGAACGAGGTCGTGACATCATGCTGACGTACGATGATGCTTACCAGCTATCGAGGACAGGTGTCGACGATCCCTGTGGTCATATGAAAGGACGGGGATGCGCGGCGGTTATCCAGGGATTTGACATGACATGATCGACTGCATAAATAAAGATTACGATGGATCTTTTCTTGGCGATTTCCGTTCGATTAGAACTTGCAAGGATTTTTGACCTAATTTAAGTTTTCCTGAGATCATATAAGATACGACCCTCCAGTTTGCGTATGCGTCGCAAGTCTATTGCTAGAAAGCCTAGAAAAAACTGGGATATCTGGGGCCTCTCAGAAGTGCAAATCAATTTAACGGGGCTGGCAATGTCGACAGAGCCTAGAAGCAGCATTAAAAACGAAGAAGATATCGACGACTTTAGAAGTCTAGCGAGGATTCCCAGGGGGATTACCGTGAGCAAGGTTGGCAAGGTTCGACTGGAAATGTGCCCCGATGGGTACATTGTTATATACGAATATCCGTTCAAAATAGGTTTTCACTGGCCATATTCGTCTTTAGTCAAAGAATTCATGTGTGAATTTGATCTTTCGCCAGGGCAACTGATGCCCCAGTTCTGGTGAGTTATCTTGATCATCGAACGACTTACCTCCAACTGGAATCCACCGATGAATGTGAGGGACCTTCTGACGGCGTATAAGGTCAAGAATGACCGGTACCGTCGCTATAGCTTGTTTTCAAGGTTCAAGGGTGATCGTACCCTAGTTTTAAATACTGCGGTCAACGACCGTAGGTGGAAGAAGAGGTATGTATTCGTACGAACGTCAACGCTGGACACTGATAGTGACTGGATTAGGGAGGGTTGGAATATGACGGGTGAGCCTTCAATTGTACGTTTTCATGTTATTCTGTTGCTCGATTGTTTTTTCGACTGATCTTCTTTTTTATGCGTAGATATTGATTTCGAGAAGGTAAAGCCGGATGATGCTTCTCGGGCTAAGGTCGAAAAGTTCTTGGACTTTAGTACCGAAGACCGGTCGCACGTCACGCGTCATTTGATAGACGAGGATGATGACACCATTTTCTTGAGCGACAGAATGAGGATGGGTCGAGAGGAGAAAGAAGAAGAGGAGGATTCTGAGAAGACTGAGGAGGAAGAGAAGAGCGAAGAACCAAAGGTAGAGATAATTGGTAAGTATCCTTTTGTCTTCTTTTTGCTTGACCTGGTATTTCTCTGTTCTGAATCATCTAATTTCTTTCTTTTACCGTACAGGTGAATCTCAAGCACTGGCGACGTCTTCTGTTGCTAGGAAGATGGCCCAAGTCGAAGTAGCTCGCGAGGAGAGGGAGAAGGACGTTTCGACAACTGGGTCGGGAGCCCTGAAGAGAAAAGAAGTCCCGACAGCCGGGTCGGGCCTCTTAAAGAGGACAAAGGTGTCCGTTCTGAGGGAACCGTCTTTTAAGACGGGTAACCCATCGAGGGTTGCCTTGTCCAGGAAGGCGAAGGCGTCGGTTGCGACCGACATGAAATCTGTGGATACTGCGCAACTGGCGACGATGTCTCCCTTCGTCCTATCCGGCCCTTCATCTGCCGACAGGGGCAAAGGCGCGCAGAAGGGACCTTTGGGGGAAACGACGGTCAACTTTACGTTGCCGTCGAATTTTCTGGACGACAATGTCTTGGACGAGACGAAGTTGTTCCCCCATTTGGAAAAATATTTGCTTCCGTCTTTCAGGGAGCGTTTTGACGGGTTTTCTTTCGAGAAGAAAGAGTTCCATACAGCTGGACTCTTATTCTTGGTAAGCCTTTCTTTCAAGACTTGTCATTTGTCGTTGTCGTTGTTTACTAATGCTGCTTATATTATGATTCTTCAGGCGTTCCAAGCTTCCATGGCATTACATGCCGAAACGACGAATATAGAGGTTTCAACGGCTTCTGTTACCAAAGATGAAGATGCAGCGTTAGCTAAAGAGAAAGCTGCTTTGGAGCATGAAGAAGCGATGTCGGTGCGCCTTGACCATGCTCTGGACGAATTGGATGCCCTCAGTCATACAAGAGACGAGATAAACTCACGTTTGAAGGAGTCCCTGACTTTGATGCGCGACCAGAGAGAGGAGCTGGAGGGGATGAAGGAATCCATAGCCGCGAAGAGGAAGGAAAAAAAATGTATTTGTTTGTTCGTGCTGCTCGACCGTTAGTGGTCGATTATGTACTCGATGGCTTATATAATGAACGCAACTTTTGTTTATGCTTTATCCAACCATGTTTTAATTATGAATTTGAACATAGGACACACAGGAAATCATGCGACTGAGGCATACATTGCAATACGATGATAAGAACGTAAAACAAATATAAAAACACGCGATTAAAGCATCCATTCAGGGTAAAAAAGCTAAGAAACTTAGAGGTATCGTACGACCAGATCGTACAGTGAGTTTGTGTCGTGTGTCCCTGTGGGGGAATGATCAAGTTAGAGACCTGATCGTTTATGTCATTCGACCTTGCGATATTAAAGTCATATAGTAGACTTAATGACTACTGTCGTGCGATTCTGCGATAATCTGTCGTGCGATTATGCGATAAAACGATGTCGGGGGTTGGTTGTTGGCTAGCCAACGACCCTCCGATGCTTAAGTCAGTATACGTTTTGTGAGAAAAATCGTATGAGAAAGAGTTAGAGAACGTACCATTTCAGACTCTATCTATTTGCCCCCTGTCATTCATTACCGTATCCTTTTCGGGAGGAAAAGATAAGTTTTAAATGACAGAATGACACGGAGAAATGTTGTCCAGCGGTCGACTATGTTGTTGTGCGACGAGGCACCATAGTAGATTTATCCCCGTGGAAAAGATATTAATTTACGGATAGAAGAACGAACCTGTCGAGAGCCTGATCTTGTGACTTTAGTTTATTTTCGCGGTTTCAAGGTAGACTTGTAGCACTCATGAGCGATTCCTGGATTCCCCATGGCGTAGGGAATTTCAATTGACAATTTTTGTATGTTCGGGAGTCGACGGTCGATGGCGATTAGCTGGAACAGCGACATCGTCGATGATATCCTTGAGATTTTCTTTCGGGAAATGATATGCTAGTTCTTTCTTCAATGCGATACAGTCGTCTGTCGCATGACCATGATCGGCATGAAAGTCGCACCACTTTGATTTGTCTTTCTTAGCATCGTCCAGGTCGGACTTCTTTGGCCATCGAATGGTAGCTTGGGAACTTCTCAGAGCTTCGACTAGGTCCTTTGTAGATCCTTTGAATCCGTAAGAGGATATCTTGGGATACCGAGTGAACTTAGTCGCGGTCTTGGCCTCTGCTTTCGTCTTGAAACGAACATTTGAAATTTGGCGGGCTGGCTCCATTCTCGAGACAGCCTTTGTCTTGAACTCTGGCTTTCTGACGCCTAACGACTTCTTGTCGTCAGTGTGCTTGCGACGAAAGGCGACATCATCTTCTACTCTCATATATGCTAAGGTTCGAGCTCGGACGTCTTTGGGGGATATTTGGTCAGGTCGGTGTATAAACCCGAACTATCGTCCAGACTACGCTTATAGGCTTCGATCGCGGTTTTAACGTCGCAATTGCGGATGCTGATCATTTCGGCATTGAATCTATTGAAATAACTTCGAATAGACTCATTAGCTTTCTGCACGATGTAATATAGGTCGCTGGTCTGCTTCTCCATCTTACGACTGCTGGAGAATTGCTGGGAGAACTGATTAACCAACTCAGCAAACGACCCGATGGACTTGGGTTTGATATTGATTAACCATTGGAGAGCTGGACCAGTGAGAGTTGCTCCGAAACTCTTACAAATGCATACTTCCTGGTACATAAATGGGATCGAGATCGTTCACATGAGCTGTTTATACTGCGCGACGTGCTCAGTCGGATCAGTCACACCAGAATATTTGGGAGTGAAGGCAGGAATGTTATACTTCTTTGGGACCTCGACGGTGGCAATCTCGTCGATGAAAGGCGACGCCTGATATCCCGAGCGAGGCTCGACGTCGACAGGCACGGCTGCCCCAGGAAACTTGGTGAGCAAGGACAGGACGCGCTCATTTTGGTCTTCCAACATCTTCAAACGCTGGGCGACGGGATTGTTAAGATCAGGATTTGCCCCTGTCGAGGGATTGGTCCCTGGACTAGTGCCATTACAATGCGACGAACCATTGGTGTCCCCGTTGAAAGGAACATAATATGGCTGCGACCCATATTGGAATTGCTGCGATCCGTTTTGAAACGATGGTGGTCTCTGCTGGAAAGGCTGCGATCCACCGTGGAATAGCTGAGATCCACCTTGAGGTCCATTCTGAAATGGCTGCTAAAATGGTTGCGACCCCTGCTGGAAAGGCTGCGACCCTTGTAATGGCTGAGACCCATTATTCACGGGTGGTGGCCTTATGTGCTGAGGAGGAACTGTCCCAAACTGAGGATTTGAGTTGAACGGCCCTGGCTGTTGATTCTGCATGAATGGGCCTGGGTGCTGATTCTGCGCGGATGAACCTGGATTCGGGACAAATGGTCTAGGGCCATTCTGGTCGAACGATCTTGGAATTGGGTTCTGCACGAACGACCTAGGACCATTTTGAGGCCTAAGAGGATTTCTTAACCGCGCGATCTCCTCAGCTGCTCTGCGATTCTGCTCTGCCATTGCATTGAGCTGATTCCTGGCGACTTCGAGCTCCTGATACATCTGAGCAACAGCTTGCTGCGGATTTCCAGAGGCTGCCATTTTCCTGCAACAGAAAATAGAAGAAACTCCAAGAAACTATTAGTAGGGTGCACGTTCGTCGAGGATTTTCTCTAGATGAGGTCCCACAGATGGCGCCAAACTGTTAATGCCAAAAATCACACCAAAGGGACAAGTTAAGGTCGATGTGGACTTAATCAACTAAAGAAAGGATCTTTCGACGAGACGTGCGATGAGGGAAAAAATAAACGAGACAAGGGATTTGATGACGCAGGAAAAACCTCAAACGAGGAAAAAACCTGCGGACGACAGTGGGTGTCGTCGCTGCACTATGGTCGCCAATCAGGGGCGACGTCCTTGGTACTGGCGTCGGTCGTACGATGATTACAATACAAATGAAGGAAATACTTCGAAATGTAAAGTACAAGTGTTTGAATGTAAAAACAGGTGTTTGTCGTGTGTGAATACTGTTTGGGCAAAAAATCACGTCGTACGACCACGACCGGAACAGGTAAGACGCACGTCATAATCCAAATCTTGTAGTAAGATAAGGTCTCGACGAGAACCCAGAAAACATCCGTCATCGCCCGTAAAAGGTAAGTCGTAGGTTCCCTATGACGCTCGACCATAGTATCGCCCGTCCCGTACGACCATTGCGTAAGATCATTGTATCGACGACCAAAGCTAACGTTAACCTTGACTGTTACGTTTGTTAAGTGTTTAATGCAGGAGTCAAAGTCATTAAAGAGCAACGGATATAACCGACGCAACCATCAACGATCGATAGCCGTAACGGACGAAGATCATCATGGATAATCACTCCGGCGACCGTTTTCAGCCGTTGTAGCCGTTGATTGAATCATTAATGGAGTTAATTAATGACGCGAAGGCTATAAAAGACAAGCTAAAGCTTCATTTTAAGGGACATCGGTTAACATCCAATACACTTCAGCGAACATCATCATACAGCAGAGAAAATCATCCAAACTCATAGAAAAGAACATTCAGACTCTGGAGATTAAGTATTGAAAGCCAGAATCTTACAGCGAACTCAAGAACACTCGAAGGAAAGCTCAAGTATCGCTCTCAGCACACGACAACAGCCCTCGACCAACAGTTTACACTTTGTATTCACACACGACAAACACCGGTTTTCACATTTAAACACTTGTACTTTACATTTCGAAGCATTTCCTTCATTTGTTTTGTAACCTCTGTACGATCGATACCAGTACCGAAGGACATCGCCCCTGATTGGCGACCATAGTGCAGCGACGACATCCACTGTCGTCCGCAGGTTTTTTCCTCGTTTGAGGTTTTTCCTGCGTCATCAAATTCCTTGTCTCGTTTATTTTTTCCCTCGTTGCACGTCTCGTCGAAAGATCCTTTCTTTAGTTGATTAAGTCCACATCGACCTTAAGTTGTCCCTTTGGTGCGATTTTTGGCATTAACAGTTTGGCGCCATCCGTGGGACCTCATCTAGAGAAAATCCTCGACGAACGTGCACCCTACTAATAGTTTCTTGGAGTTTTCTTCTATTTTCTGTTGCAGGAAAATGGCAGCCTCTGGGAATCCGCAGCAAGCCGTCGCTCAGATGTATCAGGAGCTCGAAGTCGCCAGGAATCAGCTCAATGCAATGGCGGAGCAGAATCGCACGGTTAAGAAATCCTCTTGGGCCACAAAATGGTCCTAGGCCGTTCGTGCAGAACCCAGTTCCAAGATCGTTCGACCAGAATGGCCCTAGACCATTTGTCCCGAATCCAGGTTCATCCGCGCAGAATCAGCATCCAGGGCCGTTCATGCATAATCAACAGCCAGGGTCGTTCAACCCAAATCCTCAGTTTGGGACAGTTCCTCCTCAGCACATAAGGCCACCACCCGTGAATAATGGGTCGCAGCCTTTCCAGCAAGGGTCGCAACCATTTCAGCAGCCATTTCAGAATGGACCTCAAGGTGGATCGCAGCCTTTCCAGCAAGGATCGCAGCCGTTTCAGAATGGACCGCAGCAATTCCACTATGGGTCGCAGCCATATTTCGTCCCGTTCAACGGGGACGCCAATGGTTCTTCGCATGGAAATGGCACTAGCCCAGGGGCCAATCCCTCGACAGGGGCAAAACCCGATCTTAACGACCCCGTCGCTCAGCGTTTAAAGATGTTAGAAGACCAAAATGAGCGTGTCCTGTCCTTGCTCGCTAAGTTGCCTGGGGCAGCCATGCCTGTCGACGTCGTGCCTCGCTCGGGGTATCAGGCGTCGCCCTTCATCGACGAGATCGCCACCGTCGAGGTCCCAAAGAAATATAACATTCCTGCCTTCACTCCCAAGTATTCGGGTGTGACCGATCCGACTGAGCACGTCGCGCAATATAAGCAGCTCATGTGGACGATCTTGATCCCATTTATGTACCAGGAAGTATGCATGTGTAAGAGTTTTGGAGCAACTCTCACTGGTCCATCTCTCCAATGGTTAATCAATCTCAAACCCAAATCCATCGGGTCGTTTGCTGAGTTGGTTAATCAATTCTCCCAGCAATTCGCCAGCAGTCGTAAGATGGAGAAGCAGACCAGCGACCTATATTACATCATGCAAAAATCTAATGAGTCTATTCGAAGTTATTTTAATAGATTCAATGCCGAAATGATCAGCATCCGCAATTGCGACGTAAAAACCGCAATCGAAGCCTATAAGCGTGGTCTGGACGATAATTCGGGTTTATACACCGACCTGACCAAATATCCCCCGGAGAATTTCGAAGACGTCCGAGCTCGGACCTTAGCATATATGAGGGTCGAAGACGATGCAGCCTTTCGTCGCAAGCACACTGACGACAAGAAGTCACTAGGCGTCAGAAAGCCAGAGTTCAAGACAAAGGTTGTTTCTAGAGTAGAGCCAGCGCGCCAAATTTCAAATGTTCGTTTCAAGACGAAAGCAGAGGCCATCGACCGTCGACCGTAGCTATTCCAGCTAATAGCCATCGACCGTCGACTCCCGAGCATGCAAAAGTTATTAATTAAAATTCCCTACGTCATGGGGAATCCAGGAGATCAATACAGAAAATAAACTGAAGTCGTAAGATCAAGCTCTCAACAGGTTCGTTTTTCTGTCCCTAAATTAACAATATCTTTTCCACAGGGATAAGTCTACTATGGTGCCCTGTCGCACGACAACATAGTCGACCGCAGGACAATATTTCTCCGTGTCATTCTGTCATTTAAAACCTGTCTTTTCCTCCCAAAAAGAGTACGGTAATAAATGACAGGGGGCAAATAAAGAGAGTCTGAAATGGTACGTTCTCTAACTTTTTCTCATACGATTTTTCTCGATTTTTCTCGCAAAACATTTACTGACTTAAGCATCGGAGGGTCGTTGGCTAGCCAACGACCAACCCCCGACATCGTTCTATCACAGAATCGCACGACAGATTATCGCAGAGTCGCACGACAGTAATCATTAAGTCTACTATATGATTTTAATATCGCAAGGTCGAACGACATAAACAATCAGGTCTCTAACTTGATTATTTCTCCACAGGGGCATACGATACAAACTCACTATATGATCCGGTCATACGATCGCAGAGTCTAAACGATTTTACCCCTAAGTCTATTAACTTAGAAAATGCTTTAATCACGTGTTTTTGTATTTGTTTTACGTTCTTATCATCGTATTACAATGTATGCCTCAGTCGCATGATTTCCTGTGTGACCTATGTTCAAATTTATAACTAAACATGGTTTGGATAAAGCATAAGCAAAAGTTGCGTTCATTATATAAGCCATCGAATACATAATCGACCACTAACGGTCGAGCAACATGAACAAACAAATACATTTTTTCTAAGGTTGTGGAGGAGCATCGATCGTGACCATGTCCGATACCTCATCTTGAAAACCCTCACTACCCGCCTCCTCTTCGACCTCCCTCTGGTCATCCAAGTCGAGATCTCTCTCGGTCCCGACTCTCTCATAGAAGAGACGCAACTCATCTGACGCTGAAGCCAAAGGATCTTTACCCTGCAGGTGACGTCGCATAATTGCCGCACGCGCAATAAGTCGAGCGTAACAAAGGAAAGACTTATTTTCGTCCTTCAACTCATCAGACTCCTTCTTCAAACTTATCACCTTAGCCTTGATTCCCTCGACTTCCTTCCTCTTCGCGGTTACGGATGCCTTCATCCCCTCCAGCTCCTCTCTCTGGTCGCGCATCAAAGTCAGGGACTCCTTCAAACGCGAGTTTATCTCGTCTCTTGCATGACTGAGGGCATCCAATTCGTCCAGAGCATGGTCAAGACGCGCTGACATCGCTTCTTCATGTTCCAAAGCAGCTTTCTCTTTAGCTAGCGCTACATCTTCATCTTTGGTAACAGAAGCCGTCGAAACCTCTATATTCGTCGTTTCGGCATGCAATGCCAGGGAAGCTTGGAACGCCTGAAGAATCATAATATGAGCAGCATTAGTAAACAACGACAACGACAAACGACAAGTCTTGAAAGAAAGGCTTACCAAAAATAAGAGTCCAGCTGTATGGAACTCTTTCTTCTCGAAAGAAAACCCGTCAAAACGCTCCCTGAAAGACGGAAGCAAATATTTTTCCAAATGGGGGAACAACTTCGTCTCGTCCAAGACATTGTCGTCCAAAAAACCCAACGGAAACGTAAAGTTGACCGTCGTTTCCCCCAAAGGTCCCTTCTGCGCGCCTTTGCCCTTGTCGGCCGATGAAGGGCCGGATAGGACGACGGGAGACATCGTCGCCAGTTGCGCAGTATCCACAGATTCCGCGTCGGTCGCAACCGATGCCTTTGCCTTCCTGGACAAGGCAACCCTCGATGGGTTACCCGTCTTCAAAGACGGTTCCCTCAGGACGGACACCTTTGTCCTCTTTAAGAGGCCCGACCCGGCTGTCGGAACCTCTTTTCTCTTCAGGACTCCCGACCTAGTTGTCGAAACGTCCTTCTCCCTCGCCTCGCGAGCTACTTCGACTTGGGCCATCTTCCTAGCAGCAGAAGACGTCGCCTGTGCTTGAGATTCACCTGAACGGTAAAAGAAAGAAGTTAGACGATTCAGAATAGAGAAAGACCAGGTCAAGCGAAAAGGAGACAAAAGGATACTTACTAATTATCTCTACCTCTGGTTCTTCCCTCTTCTCTTCCTCCTCAGTCTTCTCAGAGTCCTCCTCTTCCTCTTTCTCCTCTCGACCCATCCTCATTCTGTCGCTCAAGAAAATGATGTCATCATCCTCGTCTATCAAATGACGTGTGGCATACGACCGGTCTTCGGTATTAAATTCCAAGAACTTTTTGATCTTAGCCCGAGAAACATCATCCGGCTCTACCTTATCGGAATTAATATCTATACATAAAAAAGAAGATTAGTCGAAGAAACAATCGAGCAACAGAATAACATGAAAACGTACAATCAAAGGCTCACCCGTCATATTCCAACCCTCCCTAATCCAGTCACTATCAGTGTCCAACGTCGACGCCCGTACGAATACATACCTCTTCTTCCATCCACGATCGTTGACCGCAGTATTTAAAACCAGGGTACGATCACCCTTGAACCTTGAAAACAAGCTATAGCGACGGTACTGATCACTCTTGACCTTATACGCCGTCAGAAGGTCCCTCACATTCATCGGTGGATTCCAGTTGGAGGTAAGTCGTTCGATGATCAAGATAACTCGCCAGAACTGGGGCATCAGTTGCCCCGGCGAAAGATCAAATTCACACATAAATTTTTTGACTAAAGGCGAATATGGCCAGTGAAAGTCTATTTTGAACGGGTATTCGTATATAACAATGTACCCCTCGGTACACATCTCCGGTCGAATATTACCGGCCTAACTCACAGTAACCCCAGCAGGGATTTTTGCTAAAACCCTAAAGTCGTCTAGGGCGTCTTGATCCCGGATAGTGCTCCTAGGCTCCGTCGACATCGCTAAACCCGTCAACAAGATTTGACGCTCAGAAAAACCCCAAATATCCCAGTTTTTTCTAGGCTTTCTAGCAATAGACTTGCGACGCATACGCAAACTGGAGGGTCGTATCTTATATGATCTCAGAAAAACTTAAATTAGGTCAAAAAACCCTTACAAGTTTTTATCGAACGGAAATCGCCAAGAAAAGATCCATCGTAATCTTTATTTATGCAGTCGATCATGTCAGGTCGAATCCCTGGATAACCGTTGCGCGTCCCTGTCCTTTCGTATGACCGCAGGGATCGTCGACACCTGTCCTCGATAGCTGGTAAGCATCATCGTGTGTCAGTATGACGTCACGAGCCCGTTCCCTTTTCAACTTCTCGTTCAGTTAGAAACGAGCTAGTCTAGCTCCAAGGCGATTGAGGTAATTTCTAACTCTTGTCTTATTTCCTATGCGTCTGATTGACAAAATTTAAAACTTAAATTCGACATTCAATTTTCAAATTTTGGGGGCAAACTGTTTGGGCAAAAAATCACGTCGTACGACCACGACCGGAGCAGGTAAGACGCACGTCATAATCCAAATCTTGTAGTAAGATAAGGTCTCGACGAGAACCCAGAAAACATCCGTCATCGCCCGTAAAAGGTAAGTCGTACGTTCCCCATGACGCTCGACCATAGTATCGCCCGTCCCGTACGACCATCGCGTAAGATCATTGTACCGACAACCAAAGCAAATGTTAACCTTGACTGTTACGTTTGTTAAGTGTTTAATGCAGGAGTCAAAGTCATTAAAGAGCAACGGATATAACCGACGCAACCATCAACGATCGATAGCCGTAACGGACGAAGATCATCATGGATAATCACTCCGGCGACCGTTTTCAGCCGTTGTAGCCGTTGATTGAATCATTAATGGAGTTAATTAATGACGCAAAGGCTATAAAAGACAAGCTAAAGCTTCATTTTAAGGGACATCGATTAACATCCAATACACTTCAGCGAACATCATCATACAGCAGAGAAAATCATCCAAACTCATAGAAAAGAACATTCAGACTCTGGAGATTAAGTATTAAAAGCCAGAATCTTACAGCGAACTCAAGAACACTCGAAGGAAAGCTCAAGTATCGCTCTCGGCACACGACAACAGCTCTCGACCAACAGTTTACACTTTGTATTCACACACGACAAACACCTGTTTTCACATTTAAACACTTGTACTTTACATTTCGAAGCATTTCCTTCATTTGTATTGTAACCTCTGTACGATCGACACCAGTACCGAAGGACATCACCCCTGATTGGCGACCATAGTGCAGCGACGACACCCACTGTCGTCCGCAGGTTTTTTCCTCGTTTGAGGTTTTTCCTGCGTCATCAAATTCCTTGTCTCGTTTATTTTTTCCCTCGTTGCACGTCTCGTCGAAAGATCCTTTCTTTAGTTGATTAAGTCCACATCGACCTTAAGTTGTCCCTTTGGTGCGATTTTTGGCATTAACAAATACAAAGTGTGAACTTCTGGTCGAGGGTTGTCTGTCGTGCGTCGAGAGCGATACTTGAGCTTTCCCTCGAGTGTTCTTGAGTTCGCAGTAGGGTTCTGGCTTTCAGTACTTGATCTCCAGAATTTGAATGTTCTTTGCTATGAGTTTGGATGATTTTCTCTGCTGTTTGGTGATGTTCGCTGATGTATATTCGAGGTTAACTGATCTCCCTTGAAATGAAGCTTCAGCTTGTCTTTTATAGTCTTCGCGTCATTAATTAACTCCATTAATGATTTGATCAATGGCTGGAAATGGTCGCCGAGATGAATGTTCATAATACTCTTCGTCCGTTACGGCTATCGATCGTTAATGGTTGCGTCGGTTATGTCCGTTGCTCTTTAATGACTTTGACTCGTGCATTAAACACTTAACAAACATAACAGTCAAGGTTAACGTTAGTTCGGTCGAAGGTGCAACGAGCTTACGCGATGGTCGTACGGGACGGGCGATGTTATGGTCGTGCGTCATGGTAGACGTACGACTTACCTTTTACGGGAGACGACAGATGTTTTCTGGGTCCTTGTCGAGACCTTATCTTAATACAAGATTTGGATTATAGCGTGCGTCTTACCTGCTCTGGTCGTGGTCGTACGACGTGATCTTTTGCCCAAACATCGTCCATTGAAAACGTCGATGTCATCCAAATCGAAGACGAAGAGAATGATTGGTCGTGCGACATCCGGAACTTCCTCATGTACGACTGTTAATGCCAAAAATCGCACCAAAGGGACAACTTAAGGTCGATGTGGACTTAACAACTAAAGAAAGGAACCTCTCGACAAAGCGTGCGATGAAGATAAAAATAAATGAGACAAGGGATTTGATGACGCAGGAAAAACCTCAATCGAGGAAAAAACCTGCGGATGACAGTGGGTGTCGTCGCTGCACTATGGTCGCCAATCAGGGGTGACGTCCTTGGTACTGGCGTCGGTCGTACGATGATTACAATACAAATGAAGGAAATACTTCGAAATGTAAAGTACAAGTTTTTGAATGTAAATACAGGTGTTTGTCGTGTGTGAATACAAAGTGTAAACAACTGTTGGTCGAAGGCTGTTGTCGTGCGTCGAGAGCGATTCTTCAAGAGAAAGTTCTTTGCTTCTTTTTTTCTTGAGCTTGCTGTAGTATTCTGTAATTCGGTGCTAGATGATAGCTTTCTGTATGTGATTTCCAGAGTTTGAGTGTTTTATTTCACTGTTTTCTGTTCTCCCCCCGAATTGGTTGCAGCATAGAGTTTTTTATAGCCTCCGTCGGCTATTAATGGTGCCTTTATGACGCGCTTTCTAACCGCTGTCGGGCATTGAATGCTCCTTTGATGATTGGTCTTGTAACGGTCGCTGTCTTCAATGTGGGATTAAATGCTCGTTAATGACTTCGTCAGTTATAGCCGTTGCTCATAAAGAGTGTTGACTCCTGCATTAAATATTTAACAAACGTAACAGTCATAGTGAACGTTAGTTGGTCGAGGTCGCATGGAGCGGTCGAGTGTCGAGTGTCGAGAGGAACTCTCGTCTTGCCTTTCAGGAGGGACGACGGAGGTTTTGTAGGTCTTCGTCGGGACCTTATCTTAATACAAGATATGGTTCATAACAAGTGTCTTACCTTTTCTGGTCGTGGTCAAGACCTGCATTGATAAACAGAAGAAACGGATGTTTAACGGACAGTATAATCGTAAGACTAGGTCGTAAGACCACTAGGTTGTAAGACCAGGATGTCAGGACGATGTTGTCGCAGAGCCAGAGCAATATAACATCGATGGTCAGAAGACTGTCGATGTAAGATCGACGAGTCATAACTGGCGACACAAGACTAGTGACGTGTGACTGGCGATGTGCGGCGTGCGACACGTGACGTACGATCATTAGATGTAAAGACACTGTCTTGAGTAACTATTGACACCAGATGTGTTTCAATAAGCAATTATCGTGGTTATTAGCGTATGTCGGGGATATGATAATAACGGGTATTATCCTCGTCGGTCGGGGGTAATCAATGTCCATGGGTTATGTCGAGGGTGTTTCCCAGGTCGGTCGAGGGCGTGATTTTTTACCCAAACAGTTAGCCCCCCGAGATTTGAATTTCAAAGCTATTTGAATTTCAGATCTCGTACCAAAACATGTGTCTCTATGGAAACGTGTTACTTTTGCTAAGATCATCAGAGGAAAACTGACTTGGTCAACCAAAGAAGGTGACGCGAGTTGCTCTTGCCCTTCGAGGCCGGGAAAGGAGAAAGAATGCCCCGACAGTTGGGTTGGGAATCTTGAAGAAGACAAGGATGGTAGTCCTGAAGGAACCGTCTTCGAGGGCTGTCGTTTCATCGAGAGTTGTCACGCCTAAGGAGGCGAGGGCGTCATCCAGCCGTTCTGGCGCGATGGGCGTGATACCAGCAAGTTCGGTGCTTCTGGCGACAGTGACGAAGCTAGTGTCCAAGGTGTTGTCCCCAGCGTCTGCCGACAAGGGGGACAGGTCATCGGCCGATGGTGTCCTAGGCGGGACGACGTTGTTGGTGTCCTAGACGGGACGACGTTGTTTCCTCATCTAAGGAAATATTTGCTCCCATCTTTCAGGGAACGTTTTTCCTATCGAGGAGACAGGGGCCCATGTCGCCGGGTTGGCGTTCCCGGTCGACGTGGTCCTGTGATCTGGCGTTCACAGCCCATACGGTCGTTAGAGACATATGTTCTGGCGTTCGAGCCGATGTAGTCGTTAGAGACCTATGTTCTGGCGTTCGAGCCGTCGTGGTCTGGTTGTTGGAGACCCGAGTCACGTTGTGTCTAGCTTTTTTAGCTAATTGTAAGTTTAGCGATAATCGGTAAAAAATTACCTTTCTATTGAACCTGCGTATTACACGTCATGGACAGATGTAATATTAACTGAAAAAATTCATTAAGTACAAAAATGAATATGAAGTCGTGCGACTTGGGCATCCATTGTAATACAACGATTAGAACGTAAGTCATAAGACTTTCATATTTTTGAATCGTATAAGCGCGCGTGATCAAAGCATTCATTCAGAACATGAAAATTTTCTAAGTTAAAGAACTTAGATTGTGGGGTCGCTAGACCTTACGATCATGTGGTTCGATCATACGACGAACTTGAATCATGTGTTCCTGCGAAAGGATAATCAAGTCATAAACCTGATCGTTTATGTCGTACGATCCTGTGAGAGTGTACTAAAGTCGTACGATAGATTTAGCAATATATATCGTGCGATCCTGCGACACTAAAGTCGTATGCAACTAATGTTGTGCGATCCTTTTCATATGCGTTGCATTCCAGATGCGTGGAATATCTCGAATGTCGAGGGTTTGTAGCCGATATGCCTTTTTACCTACGACTTCTGAGATACGATAAGGACCTTCCTACTTGGTAGAAAGTTTACCTGCGTTTGAGATTTTGAGTGCTTTGGAATACTTGACAGGGGATGTAGTCACCTTCTTGAAAGACTTTAGCTTCGACGTTTTTGTTGAAATGTCGCTCGACCGCTTGCCCCTGGGTGTCGAGATCGTCAGCTTGATGTTGTTCTCTTCACAGAATGGTCGAGTTTCATAGCTTATGAACTGGGATCCATTGTCGTAGACGATTTCGGATGTCGTTCGACCAATTATCTTCTTGGTCTTCCATCTGGATATCATCGTCATTTTCGATGGACGACGTCATCAGATTGGAATGCTGTCGAGTATTGGTTCGACCAAAGCAGACGCAAGGTTTGCTAAAGCGTCGATTTGAGTATTCTGGTCCCTTGGAATCATGACTTGTGATTTGCGAGTTTCAATGTACGAGTTGTCTTTATTGACGACATATGAAATGACTAGCGATCACGTGATTTCAACATGTGAGTCGCTTTTATTGGCGACCGAAAGTTTTAACCTGTGTTTGCCATGAGTGGCGATCATAAGATTAAAAACGTGGGTCGTTTTTAATTGACGATTATAAGTTGAAAGTCGTAGAGACTTCGTTTCTCACGATATAAATCGTAAGACCTGCGTTTTATATGATCTTGCGAGCCTGCAATGTAAATCGGGGGTGGTCGTTGGTTTGACCAATGATCCTTTGATGCTTAAATCAACATTCATATGTTAGATCAAAATAATTAAATGAGAAGAATATACTTAGAGTATATATATAGAGTTGTTTATACCATATTCCATCTAAGCGGGATGTCACAGTTACCGTAACTTGGAGTCGATACGCGCCTTTTTCTCCAAGGACTTTTGAAATTGAAATATGGTGTTTTCTATTTTGCGACGGGCGTTCCGAGCCCCCGAGCCCTTCGGACGATGCGATCCATGCGATATTTTGACGGAGCATTTTTTTAAGGTTTGAATCTGGCTTCGAGCCGCATTTGATTCCGATTGAAGTTGAATCACAGGATCTTGAAGATTTGTTCGCTTCTGTTTGACAGGCTTGAACGATGGGTCGACATTGAACTTGTGTGAGATGATATCGGGAACAACATATTCCTGCAAAAAAGATATCAGCTTTTCTCGGAGGTTGAGATCGAGGGATGATCCGATGAGGACTTTTTGCTCAGGTTTGCTTTGATCTGGGATGACTTCTTCCATGCGATAATCATTGATTGATTCGAGAGTGCCTTGAGCATTTTTGAATCCTCCAGTCACCGGGATAGCGGTTCGTTCTGGGTTTCCCTTATCCGTCATTTTCTTGCGATGAAAGTAGAGGAAACTCCAAGAAACTGTTAGTAAGGTGCACGTTTCGTCGAGGATTTTCTCTAGATGGGGTCCCACGGATGGCGCCAAACTGTTAGTGCCAAAAATCGCACCAAAGGGACAATTTAAGGTCGATGTGGACTTAACAACTAAAGAAAGGAACCTCTCGACAAAGCGTGCGACGAAGATAAAAATAAATGAGACAAGAGATTTGATGACGCAGGAAAAACCTCAATCGAGGAAAAAACCTGCGAACGACAGTGCGTGTCGTCGCTGCACTATGGTCGCCAATCAGGGGCGACATCCTTGGTACTGGTGTCGGTCGTACGATGATTACAATACAAATGAAGGAAATACTTCGAAATCTAAAGTACAAGTGTTTGAATGTAAAAACAGGTGTTTGTCGTGTGTGAATACAAAGTGTAAACAACTGTTGGTCGAAGGCTGTTGTCGTGCGTCGAGAGCGATTCTTCAAGAGAAAGTTCTTTGCTTCTGTTGTTCTTGAGCTTGCTGTAGTATTCTGGAATTCGGTGCTAGATGATAGATTTCTGTATGTGATTTCCAGAGTTTGAGTGTTTTATTTCACTGTTTTCCGTTCTCCCCCCGAATTGGTTGCAACATAGACTTTTTTATAGCCTCCGTCGTCTATTAATGGTGCCTTTATGGTGCGCTTTATAACCGCTGTCGGGCATTGAATGCTCCTTTGATGATTGGTCTTGTAACGGTCGCTGTCTTCAATGTGGGATTAAATGCTCGTTAATGACTTCGTCGGTTATAGCCGTTGCTCATAAAGAGTGTTGACTCCTGCATTAAATATTTAACAAACGTAACAGTCATAGTGAACGTTAGTTGGTTGAGGTCGCATGGAGCGGGTGACGTCGTGGTCGAGTGTCGAGTGTTGAGTGTCGAGTGTCGAGTGTCGAGAGGAACTCTCGTCTTGCCTTTCAGGAGGGACGACGGAGGTTTTCTAGGTCTTCGTCGGGACCTTATCTTAATACAAGATATGGTTCATAACAAGTGTCTTACCTTTTCTGGTCGTGGTCAAGACCTGCATTGATAAACAGAAGAAACAGATGTTTAACGGACAGTATAATCGTAAGACTAGGTCGTAAGACCACTAGGTCGTAAGACCAGGATGTCAGGACGATGTTGTTGCAGAGCCAGAGCAATATAACACCGATGGTCAGAAGACTGTCGACGTAAGATCGACGAGTCATAACTGGCGACACAAGACTAGTGATGTGTGACTGGCGATGTGCGGCGTGCGACACGTGACGTACGATCATTAGATGTAAAGACACTGTCTTGAGTAACTATTGACACCAGATGTCTTTCAATAAGCAATTATTGTGGTTATTAGTGTATGTCGGGGATATGATAATAACGGGTATTATCCTCGTCGGTAGGGGGTAATCAATGTCCATGGGTTATGTCGAGGGTGTTTCCCAGGTCGGTCGAGGGCGTGATTTTTTACCCAAACAACGACCAACTCCCAGAAGACAAAATGGAAGCCCGGAAGATCAGATTCAAAGTATCTAAATATGTCATGATTGGAGATAGGCTTTATCGACGATCGTCAACAGGATTAAACCTGAGATGCGTCATTACCAAAAGTCAGGTCCATAAAATCCTTCAAGAGATGCACGACGGCGAATGTGGCAATCACGCAGGAGGTCGTAGTTTGGCTAATCGTATCTCTCGACAAGGGTATTTTTGGCCAACACTGCGACAAGACGCCATCAAGTACGACCAGAACTGTGATCCTTGTCAACGACACTCAGGTATGTCACATAAACCCTCTGAACCTTTGCACTCGACACTTATCCTATGGCCCTTCATGAGGTGGGGAATGGATATTGTCGGCAAGCTACCCCCGGCTCCGGGACAAAGGGTATTCCTCTTTGTACTCACCGACTATTTTTCCAAATGGGTTGAAGCGACTGCTTTTTCCCAAGTAAGGGACAAAGAAGTCATTTCTTTTATCCAAACTAACATCATATGCAGGTTTGGGATTCCATCCGAAATTGTCTGTGACAATGGATCCCAATTCATCAGCGACAGAACTCAACAGTTCTGTGAAGATAGAAACATTAAACTGACAACCTCGACTCCCAGATACCCCCAAGCCAACGGACTTGCCGAGTCGAGCAATAAGACCATTGTAGCTTCGATGAAGAAAATACTAAAAGCTGCAAAAGAAAGTGGGTCGAAGAACTCCCTTCAGTCCCGTGGGAAAATCGCACGACACCTCGCACGTCCACAGGACAAACCCCTTTTTCTCTAGTCTATGGCTGTGAAGCAGTTCTACCGGTCGAGGCCCAACTCCCAACTTCAAGGCATACTTCAGTCAATCACAACTTGGTCAATTTAGGATACGACCTCGATGCTCTCGAAGAACTTAGAGAATCAGCCTTGATTAGAATGGCGTCACAAAAGCAAGCGGTCGAGCGACATTTCAATAAAAACGTCACAATCAAAGTCTTTCAAGAAGGCGACTACGTCCTCCGACGAGTATTCCAAAACACTCAAGAGCTCAATGCAGGTAAACTTTCCGTTAAGTGGGAAGGTCCTTATCGTATATCTGAAGTCGTGGGTAAAGGAGCCTATCGGCTCCAGACCCTCGACGACCAAGAAATCCTACGCAGCTGGAATGAAACGCACCTAAAGAGGTATTTCTTTTAAACCCTTTTCCATATGATTTTTTACTCACCTCGATGGTAACTAACTTAAGCATCGGAGGGTCGTTGGTTATCCAACGACCAACCTTTGACAATATTTTATCGCAGGAACGCATGACAAAAGTTTATCGTGTGACCTTTCCAAGATCGCATAACATAAGTCTAATACACGACTCGAGATGTGATCGCACGATTCGATTATGCAATCGACCCACAATCTGAGTGTTTTGACTCAGAAAGGCCTCATGTCCTGAACAAATGCTCTAAACGCATGTATACTTGATTTTCACACGACTAATGTTATAGTCGTTATCTTTCAATAAAAAGCCCTAGTCGCACGTATCTACGGTTATATTCTATCTACGAGTGTGTTTATACAATTGAAATTACTTTCGACAATTGCTTGTAGTGAACAAATCCCACGAAACTTCATTCATACTTAAACTTAATTACATTAGACAACTCGATCACTGACGATCAGGTATGAAAAATTTATAAAACAAAAGTTTATTCTAAGGCTAGAAAAGATTGTCGGCCGCATCTTTGCCCGAAGTCTCGACCTTAGAATCTTCGTTGACCCAGAAGCGCATTAAAGAACTTATGCAAAGATCAAACGAGTATGAAAGACAAAACTTGAAATTGTTTCCCAGTATCTTGCGACACGACACGTCGCCCGCAGTATATTGAGAATGCGGCTCTTAAGATTAATGTTAAAGTTGGAGGAAGGAATATGATACTCTCGACGATCGACTTCCAGACCAACGTCTTCTCTATATTCGCATATCGCACGAACAGAGATCGAAGCATCTGTAAAAACAAAAGAAATATGTTAGCCTGCAAAAACATTGAAAACATAAGTTTTGAAAGAAAAACTTACAACGAACGCCTGTATGGCTATATGTGATCCTGTTTTCGCGACGGAGATCCCCCGAAAACGCTCCCCGAAAGATAGGAGCTGATATTTCCCCAGATGCGGAAATGACTCCGTCCCATCTAGGACATCGTCATCTAGAAAGTCCAACGGCAACATAAAGTTGACCGACGTGACTTTTCTCTCACCCTCTCCCATCTTTACACCCTGGACCTTGTTAGTTGACAAAGGGATTGACATGGCTGCAGAGGACATCGTCGCCAGATGCGCAAGGACCTCCGATATCGCATCAAATGCAATCCATGCCTTTGAAGACATCTCCCATGGAGCTGTTATCCTCGACTTTAGTGAAACCTCAACGTAACAATCAAAGTCTTTGCAAGCAAGCTCGGGATGTGCCATTCTCCTAGCAGAAATAATTGGCACCTTCATCATAGGACAAGCATAAAAACGATGAATTCAGAAATCCTTGAAGACTTGAGCAAAAGGTCATACCTTATACTCAAAAGCTTCGAAGCTTTAAGCAAGCAGAAAATCCTGGCAAACTCGGAAAGAATAGCAAATGAATCAAGAGGAAATCTCTGTGTAAAACCTTTTGGAATCGTAAACGAAAATAAACCCATCGTGGTCTCTATTTATATAAACGATCGTGTCAGTTCGAGTCCCTCGATGTTCGACAGGCGCCCCTGTGTTTTCGAATGACCACATAGATCGTCGACACCTGTGTGTGACTAGGCATGGGAATCGCCCCCGACCCGTCGGGTAACCCGGTCCACCCGCCCCGATCGGGGACGGGGATTCCCCGCAAAAACGGGTACCGGGGACGGGGACGGGGATTGGGGACGGGGATGGGGATGTGATTATATTCCCCGACGGGTACGGGGACGGGGATGGGGATGGATATAGGGATTGGGGACGGGGATGGGGATTGGGGTCCCCGCCCCATACCCGCCCCATTCCCATGCCTATGTGTGACAGCTTCTAAGCATCATCGTGCGTCAGCATGACGTCACAACTTTACCCTCTTTTCGACTTCCCTCTCTAGTTTGAATTGAACCGATTCAGTTCCAAGACAACCAAGGTAACTTTCGACACATGTCATAACCTCGAACCCCCGACAAGCAAAATTTAAAAAACTTTTTTTTTGCTACTCCACTTTTTCAAAATTTGGGGGCAAACTGTGTGGGCAAAATTTCACCAGTCTCGACCACGACCAAGGTAAGGAAAACACTTATTTTACTTCCCCATAGTAAGGTAAAATTATAGTACTTTGTCCCTTGGTTTAAAGTCAAATCGTATGTTATTTACCTCACGACACTCGACCACGATGTCGTCTAGTTCTCACGACCGTCGCATAAGACCATGCGATCTCGACCAACTAACGTTCATTACGACTGTTACGTTTGTTCAGTGTTTAATGCAGGAGTCAACGTCATTCATGACCAACGGCTACGACCAGTAAAGGGTCATTAACAGCATTAAAGACATCGTCCGTTACGACAGTTACGTAAAGCATTTACGAAATCAATCAAAGCACCCAAAGGCTACAAATATAGAGTTCCATCATCATTGAAGGGGACCGCATCCAAGAATCACACTGCGTACTCAAGAACATACGAAGAAAATAACTTTCTCACAACAGATCGCTCTCGACGCATGACATCGACGCACGACTCCCACGCTCAACGCATAGTTTTTACGCACGACACACAGACTATACACACGACGCACATTGTTTTTACGTTCGAAACACTTGTTACTTTACATTTCGAAGTCTTTCCTTCATTTGTATTGTAATCTCTGTACGATCGACACCTGAAACATAAGGACATCGCCCCTGTTTGGCGACCATAGTGCAGCGACGACTTCCACAGTCGTCCGCGGGTTTTTTCCTCGTTGAGGTTTTTCCCGCGTCACCAAATTGTCTGTCTCTTTTACATTTTTCACCTCAATCGCACGCTTTGTCGAGAGATTCTTTTCTTTAGTTGTTAAGCTCCACAATCAACCTCAAGTTGTACTTGTGTGCGATTTTTGGCATTAACACTCGTACAGTCGCCACTATCTGGGTAGGGGTCGCAACCCGGAGACAATGGTATCCGGATGGATTTCGTATCCAGACAGCGGTGTGAGAGACCAATTCCGATAGTATCCGAACACTGTTATCCGGAAAGTGGTATCCGGATAGTGGTGCCCGGTAAGATAGTAACCGGGAAGTGGGTACCCGGACAGTGGTGTCCGGTAAGTCAGTTCCGGGTAGTGGGTACCCGGGAGGTCTACCGACTGTGTTACCTTTTGAGGACAGGTCCTTTGTAAGTCGGGTTGAAGTAAGGATTAGTAAGAGTTGAGTGCGAACTTTAAAGCAATAGGATAGTTTATTGTTTCTTATCGTTCATCGTATGCATTCCATTTGGAGGTCAGAGGTAAAGGAAGAAAATTTGATAAAGGAATCAGGTGAGTCTTTCTAACTGAAAATGTGTTGATTTATGTATTACTTAAAATGCATGAGATATGATGAAACTGCATGTTTAATCCTTTATATGAAACTACATGTTTTACTTTGTTTGAGAAAGTTAAGATATTATGTATGCATACATTTGGAAGTGGGCATGTTTTGGCTAAGTCGGGGGGTGTGGCCCGCCAGTGCTCATACCGGGGGGGGGGGGTGTCCCATTTATGCCATGGGAGGTGTGACCCAATACAGCAATGTGAGACTAACACGTTGTCACATATATGCGTAACTTCAGTGTGCCATATACATGGGTAGTTCTTACGTGTAAAAGCTTAAATGTTTTAAACATGAGAAGAGTTTATAAATGCTTATAAACTGTTTAAAATGTTTTATGTGGTGCAAATGTTTGTTTCTAGAGGGAACTCACTAGACCTTATGGTCTAGCCCTCGCATTTCCAAAAACTAAATCATTTTCAGGTAAACACTTAGTAGGAGGCTCTAGTAAGGGAAAAGAGAAAGCACGAGTGTGAAGCTTTGGACTAGAAGGAAGCCGTTATATTTAGCATGTCAAGCATAGTCTTTAGGAATCTTAGCTGTGTAATAGGTTGTTTCCGCAAACCTTGTGTTGTACTCATATGTTTGAGATGGTATTTTGAGGCCGATTTCGGAAAGTTATTTATTTTAATGTCGTTATGCTTTATTGGTTGAGTTGGGTTGTTACAGTTGGTATCAGAGCCTCAGTTTAAGGGATTTAGGTGCCCGGATGGGCCTAAACTTAAACTGGGGAGTAGGGGGAACACATCTGAGATATAAGAGGCTTTTAGGAAAGGTCACTATAAGTGTGGTAATGATAGGGTAGTGGGGACCGTCATGTAAGGTAAATTCGAAATTACATCTGGCCAATGTAATCGCGAATTTACAGGTACATGAGTGTGCCCAATTGCTCCTGTGGAGAAGATAAACGAGTGTGGTAGTACGTAGTGAGTTCTAACATTGCAATGATAGAAAAAGGTTGAGGTATCGTAAGAGATCGCGTATGATATGTTGTTTAGATCTTCTAGAAGAAGTGTTATTTAGAACATCATGATCCGTCTAGAGGTAGAACTTCTTGGGTTCGAAAGAATGAATGACTGATTGAGGGTAAAACTCCTAGTTTCTAGTGAGCCCCCATTCTTGAAATTGTTGCGTCGATCAGTTGAGATGGTAAAGAAGGACGTTGTTGGAATCTTGAAAGCTTCAATTCAGGAGCGAGTGGAGGATTTGAACCTTGAGTCTTTAGTCAAGCGGTTCGGTGGCAAGAATAAGGAAGGAAAGACGATATCAGTGTTGGATTGAAATATGTGTAGGAGTAGAATGCGAGGCAATTGGTCAAGACAAAAACTACGTAGAGTGGTCAGACAAGTAGGTGGTGAAGCGCCTGTACCACAAGTTGTTGCAGGGGTGAGAAGGCGACCGTTGGTCAAAGGTGGGGTGTCAACGATAAGTTGTTGTGAGTACAACGATTGACCTTGTTAGAGTGAATAGCCTTCAATTGCAAATTTGGTTTCATGCATGGTGTTTTTTTTAAATGAACTACGTGATTCTTTCACGTCAAAAGTATATTCGAGCATAATGAGTTTCTTGTTTTAGAAATAAGTCGACGCATGCAAACGTGTGTAAAGAAAAAGACAAACTTGTTTACGTTAAACTCAAAAATTTCAAACGTATTGATTTGTGGATTATTTCACCACTTAAATGTTAAGATAGTTTTCGCTGTGAAAATCAGGAAAACGTTTGATTGCATGGTTTTATAACTGAATATGGTATGTATCTTTTATTGTCATATCAAAGTGTGAGAGTTAACTGACTCGCTTAGTGTACGAGATTTTGCTCGAATGTTTTTATCGTATGAGAAAAAAGGGTTATTGAAGATACTTTCATTTGCACTAACGTTCATTTGAGTGGTCAAGGTTGAGTTTTTACCGAAAATTTACGTGTGAACGATCCTCGAGATTGTTGTGCATGGCTTTGTATGTTATGATTGGTGTTGGGTCGTGTGTACTCCAGCTGTTTCCAAGTGTTATACTTATTGAAATTTTTTCAGATGTGTGAAGTGATTTAAATTATTGTGTCGTCATGCATGAAGGCTATGAACTCACTAGGTCGTGGCGAGTATTGTATTTGAGGTAAGGAAGGGTTTCGAGAGTGGCAATGTGTCGGTCGAGCCGTTGTCGGTGATTTGTGACCTTGAAATTCTCATTAGGGAAGAGAGGTGAATGACGAAAGTGTCGGAAACGGACATTAGTAATGTGTGTTTTGGTAGCTCATACTCTCGTACGGTAACTTGAGATGTGGTTGTCGGTGGGCGGTTGTGTCCGAGGTGAAGAATTTGAAGTCGTTAAGATACTCTTATTAGTAGCTTGTTATAGGTAGTGTTGAGATGCATTGATGAGTATTATCGGCGCAGAGACGGGGTCTCGAGGTGGCTTTATAACCAGACCGCGTAGCAAGTAAATCTTGTGCCCTCATCATGCGAGGACTGGGGCACGAAGTTAGTTATGATGTGTCGGGAGAAGTAGGTCCTGTTGATGTCGGAGACAACGACCGTTTGTTGAGATCGTTGTCGGGAGGCTGGGACTAGAAAGAGTAACTCTCGCATAGCTATATTGTTGAATTTTTCCAAGGGTGCAAGAGGTCATTTGGGAGAAGAGTGCGTACGTAACAGGATGTTGGGCCACCTTGTGTGGGCGTTTGATGGTGGAAGAATGCTAGATAGATGGATGATTTCCTATGATGTTTTGATGATTCGTATAGGAATGAAACATATTGCAAAACTGAAGTAGGTGCGCATTGATTATATTGGTCTGTAAGGGAATACACCTTATCTTTTTGGACTTTTGGGACTGGTTTATTAGAGATCGCAATGAACCGATAAGGAACGAAGACTTGTTTGAGTAGACTAGACTATCGTGATTTTGTGGTTCGTCTGGATTCGAGAAAGACAAAGTCATGAGACAGCCTTAGTTCATTTACACGTTGGTGGGTATGGAAGCGAGAATTATTATGTTACAAATGGTCGTGAGAACCTTGTCCGTGGTGTGATGCTGAGGTGTGGTGATTGTGTGGATAAATTAGTGGCATCTTTTGCCAAAGCAAGCATACAAGGCATTGATGTGGTAATGTCTTGTTAATAGAGGATAAGCTTAGATGGAAGTTCGTGTTCGGAGATTTCAGATGAGTTATACAAGATGTTGAGTATGTTGTTGAGATGTAAGGTTTTCAAGTTGGTATTATGGTAAAGCTTTTCAGAATAAAAAGGGTGGAACGGTAGATGGTGGTTACCTAGAAGAGAAACTGTGTGCCTTTTGTTGGATGAGTTTATTTTTTATGATTGAAAGATTGATGACGATGTTGGATGGGTTAGCTTACGATGTTTTGTGGTAGATGCGAAATCATTGGAATGTTGAATTATTTCTCGTATGTCAAAGAATTCTCATGAGTAGGCCAAGCCCCGTTGAGGAACAAGAAGTGGGTAGTTGCTTCATGTGGCGAGTGTCATTTCGGGATGGCTTGGTTGGATACCTCAAGTGAGAACTTTGGTGAGACCGTTGGTTAAGTATGAAAGGTGTTGTTGACACGTTTAGAGCGGTAAAAAAAGGGGGTAAGTAATGTTTAGTGGGCATTGATTCATGCTACCGTGAGGAGGTGAAGATAACATGTCGGGATAAGTGGGTAAGCTAGGAATAGGAAGTTTGGCAAGTGACACCGAAAATGTGGAGTAGCGTGTACAGATTGTACTTGGCGGGTACATGAACTCCTAGTGAGGGTATGAGAAAGGGGATTTGTGTATGTTTTATGTTCCGAGAAGGAAGTGGAAAAATGTAGTTGAATGTGGTGCTCAGAATGAATGACCATTGGATTTGAGTTGGTGTTATTGCGAGAAATGTTCAAGTGAACTGGTCGTTCAGTTATAAGGGTGTGTTCGGTACACTGGACAGAATAGAGATCATTGTTCCACGTTTGACAGGACTTTTATATGGAAAATACATGAATAAAGTGGAACAAGCCTGTTCCACCTCCACTCCATGGAGTAAGCTGGAACAAGGTGAAACATACTCTGTTTTATCAATATAACTTCAAAATAAAATAAAATATTATTTTAAAATATCAAATATGAATTTTTTTTATATTTTATTCATTCTCTAAATTTTATTTATTAAATTTTATGTTTTTTAAATTTTCATTTAATGTCCTCAAAATATTATTTTTATATGATTTCTATGTTTTGATTAGTTTATGTAAATTATTAAATATTAATAGTAAAAGAATATAAAAAATAAAAATTGAAAACTACATAATTTTTTTATTTTGGGGTCACTTTAATCGTTTTGAAAAGAACTTTCTAATAATATACTCTATTATAAAAAATATTTCACTATAAAACAAATGACTTTTACCCACAAAACTTACCCAGAGAAATTTCTGTCGGGGATCACCATCAATGGTTCGTTAGAATCCGTTGTTTTTCGAGAAAATACCTATGTATCACCCAGAGAATCACTGAGTAATCTGTCACTGATATGCATTACCCACCAAAAATTTACCCACCAACTTTGTGACGGTTTTGTGACGGATCAACCATTTAGCGACAAATTTCTCATGAAAAAGTTCGTAGTTAAAAGTCTTTCGTTTAGTAGTGCTTATTTCATTATAATTTAATAAGTTACATAATTAATCAAAACATATAAAATATATAAAGCTGTTTATTATGGTAAATTGATCATGTTATTTGTTCTAATCTATCCAGTCCAGTTCTGTTTTACCAAACACTGAACAACTGTTCTGTCATGTCCCATTCCTATTTTGACTGTATACCAAACGCACCCTAAATTTTAGTGTTTTCTCAATATAACATCTTTGTTCTTTCTATTTTTAAAAAATTATATTTTATTTCGTTTTTAGTTTATTTAATTTATCCATGCTCTCTTTGGACCTAATCGTGACTCCTGAGTCCTGACTCCGCCTCAGCAACCAGCCCCACCCAATGCTGACCATAACTGCTACCATGTTCATAGTTAATGCTTTGAATATCTTCACAGTTGCTTGGTGAAGATGCAACGAAGTCTCCTTTCTTGCAATAGTTCATCTTGAATCTTCTAGATAAACGTTTTCCAATCTGAAATGTTGTGTCGACAGTTCATATATACTCAGGAATATATATATATATATATATATATATATATATATAATAACGTTTTGCAATCTGTCTCTTAATGGATCTAAATCCTCTTAATCATATTGCATCTTGGTTCTCACTTAACCATTCAGAGCCCTAATTTCATTCTTAACAATTAACAAACAACCATATTTTATTTTGCACTATATCATAAGAGACTCTTAATCATTCTGACCAGTTAATCATCCTGCGTCAAACCATTAGCAACTCCAAACAACCCCTAGAAACTTAAATTGAAAATGAAATTATTTTATAATATGTAACTCTTTCAATAATACATACATAAAATAAAAGTAAATATTCATTAATTTATCTTTTCTTATACATTTTTTCTTGTGTCAAAATACAAATAAACTTTTTAGCCATACATTTATTCTTATCGAGTTGACTTTTGTAAACGAGTAAAAGACCGAGTAAAATACAAGCCAAGGTAAATGCATGAATGCATGATTTCTCATAGATAAGTGTATAAAATAATTATATATCCTCTCACTATAAAAGGGCCTTTAGAGTGACATATTAACATATATATCCTCTCCACAAACCATCTATTTCTACACTTGTAACAAATCTGAAGCAATGAAAATCAAAATCATTTCCAAAGAGAGCATCAAACCATCTTCCCCAACACCCCACCACTTGAAAACATTCAAGCTCTCCCTCTTAGATCAGCTTGTTATTGATCCATATGTACCAATTGTCTTGTACTACCCTAATGATCACAATAGCAACAACATTCTCCAAGCCGTAGAAAGATCATTGGCTCTAAAGAAATCTTTATCCAAAACCTTGACTCAGTTTTACCCACTCGCTGGAACTATCAAGAATGATCTTTCTATCGACTGCAATGATGTTGGTGCTTACTATGCCATAGCTTTGGTTCGTTGTCGTCTCAACGAGCTTTTGATCCATCCTGACCACAACCTTCTCAATAGGTTGTTGCCACTTCAACCTAATTTCGAGGGGTCTGGTGTAGGTGCTCGTGTAACAAATGTTCAAGTGAACATTTTTGAATGTGGTGGAATCGCTATTGGCTTGTGTATTTCGCACAAGATTGTTGATGGCGCTGCACTCTACACTTTTCTAAAAGGATGGACCGACATGGCTTGTGGAGCTAAAGAAGTCGTGTATCCAAACTTAAATGCACCTTCTCTCTTCCCTGCAAAAGACTTGTGGCTTAGAGAATCTTCAATGGCCATGTGTGGGTCATGGTTAAAGGAAGGGAAGTGTACCACGAAAAGATTTGTATTTGATTCTGATGCTATAGCGAGTCTGAAATCTGAAGCAACTAGAAATGGAGTGAAGAACCCTACTCGTGTTGAGGTGGTTACTGCTTTGATATGGAAGTGTGCAATGGCGGCATCCAAACAAACCAATGGTTTCTTGAAGCCTTCGCGCTTAATACACTTGGTGAACCTTCGTAGAAAACTCGCATCAACCTTATCGAAAGACTCCATTGGTAACGTGCTTTGGCCAGCAACCGCAAAGTGCGAAGATAACTACGAGACTACACTTCATGGTTTGGTGAATAAGGTGCGCGAAAGTATTTCAAAAATTGATACCGAGTTTGTGAACAAAGCACAAGGGGAAAAGGGTTATGTTGCAATGCATGAGTCTATAAAAGAAATGGGAGAAATTAGCTCCAATGGAACCATGGATAACTACACTTTTACAAGTTGGTGCAAGATGGGATTTTACCAAATGGATTTTGGTTGGGGAGCACCTAGTTGGGTGACTGGTATAATTGTCCATGGCAGCCCATTGTTCATCAATCAAGTCACCCTAATGGACACAATATTTGGTGAAGGAATAGAAGCATGGGTTAACTTTGAGGAAGAAGAGATGGAGATTTTAGGAGGCAACTCAGAGCTACTAGCATATGCTTCCATGGATCCAAGCCCTCTACTAAAGTTGACAAAATAAATAAAGTTAGATTTTCATAGAATGGATTATATCATTCTTTGCCTTTTGATTTTGTCTGTTTGAAAAATGATTATATCATTATATTTTTCTTTAATAAACTTAACATGATACATCTTCTTTGGTTTTTTTTTGAAACGGAACAACCTTTCATTAAACAAGAAACATTACAAAACAAGGAACACCAAAATGAAAGGATTTAAAAACAACCAAAGGATAAAGACAAGACAATAACGGAAGTGACTCAAAAGCAGCTTCGTAACCTCGTCTATCCACCGCTAGGATAAGACCCCAATCGTTCCAACTGGAGGAAATCAACATCTGATTCCATGGTTTTCTCGCAAAGGCAGATCTGAAGGTAAGAGAAAAGTGGGAAGGTGCCACTTTGAAGTTTTCTCCTTGATGAAAGTGGATAAAATCCGCTCTACTTGTTGTGTTTTCCTGGGACTGCTTTGACTGGAACTAAAGACTAAAAAGCCACAAGGGATAAAGATCCACACAGGGATTTTGAGAGCCACAAAGGGATTAAGAGCCACAAAGAGAGACGAAGAACCGGGGCGGCACAAGCCGGTAACGCTAGACAGCGATCGACGGCGGCGGCAGGCGACGGCGGCAGGCAGCGGCGGCAGGCGACGGCGGCAGGCGGCGGCGACAGGCAGCGCAGCAGGAAGCGGCAGGCAGCAACGGTCTCGTTCAGCGGGCGGTGGCCGTCGGCGCGGCAGCGGCACTCCCTCTCACTATTCACAGTCACACACAAGGCCTACGCAGGTGGAGGTGGCAAGGTGGTGGTGGAGATATGAAGGTGGTGGATGGCGGCGCCTGTGTTGAGAGTAAAAAGGAGAGAGGTGGCCGATGGGGTGGGGGAGGCGCTAGGGTTTTGCTTTCTAGAGAGAAATCCCTTTCAATCTTCCCGTGTCTTGTTATTTAACTTTATCTTCTTTGGTTTTATATATACTGTACTTGTGCAATGAAATACGACACATCTTTATTTTAATGTTTTGTTTTATTATTTGTTTATGTTGATTTTTTAATATGATTTTATGGTTTTAAGATAACGATAATGTTTTTATGTTTAAATAAACTATAAATTTGAAGACCCCGTAAATTTTTGAAAAAAATATACCGTAGGTCCGTAGTACAAATTAAAAAATTAAAAGTTCTCAATCTTTTGTATAATTTAATTAATTCAAATTCTTTATTATAATATGTTTAATATCGAAGTGATTTGTTTTAAGTTTAATAGTTTTTTTTTAAGATAATAATTAAGTGTTCTATTAGAACTCAATGATTATCTTAGTTAGATTTTTTATTTTTATTTTTAGAATGAGAGGTTAAATTGTAATAATAGATTAATATAAATAGTTGTTTACAATATTATGTTCTTTGAGAGACATGTCTTTATAATATTTATGCTCATGTTCGTTGTTGAAAATTAATGTTTATTCATTTTTGTTTATATTCTTTCACGTTCGTTCATTAAAATACTAATTAAACGAAAGTAAATGGATGAATGAAGTTAAAGGAACGAACAGAAATGTACAAAAGGCAACCACAATTACTCATTCTTAGGATACAAAATGTCCTAATTATATGATAGTTTTATAAATGTTTATATATGTAATAATAATGGGCTTGGGTTTAGAAAATATGGTTTGGGCTTATATGTGTAACAAAAGAGTATATAAGGATTCGTGTGTGTAATTAGGGTTAAGAGATCATTTTCACAATGTAAGGTTATGTTGGAAAATTTAGTAAAAATATATGGTTTTTACTAAACTTTGGACACATTTAAATACATATATATGTATTATATATAATTAACTCTTAGTGGGTTTGTATTCTCCTACATGAGAGTTTCAAAACGATATATAATGTGTCCAAAACGGAATATGTGTGAATGAGATATCGATACTCAAAGTTGAGTACTTGGATGAATGTAGCAAAAACCAAATGGGCATGGGAAAGGATCCTACATAGGAAGAAGGAGTAAACCTTCAATGGTTTATAACCAAAGAAATGTGAGGAGTTGACAAGCTCATTTGAATGGTTTTACTCCAACACCTACCCGCGCACAGGGGGTGTCGATTGACGATTTCGTAAGCTAAAATCGTCGAACTTGTGTGTGGGTCTCGGTTTTGCTAATTTTCGTTTTGACCCAGTTTCGATTTTTTGTAACTGAAACTCATTGAAGATGAATAAATGATAATTAATTCGTTTAATTAATCATTTCGGTTACAGTAATTAATTCGTTTAATTATCAGTTAATTACGAATTAATTATTTCGGTTTCAATCTTCAATATAAATAGAGGGTCTCTTTCATTCCAAGAATACACTGATTTTGAACACTGAATTGAACACTCGATACATACTCTCGAAACAGTAACCAACACGTACTGCAGCATACGACTTTTTCCGGCGAATTTTCCAGGCAAGTGGTTATCTCCGGTAGTACTTCTGCTTACGCTGTTGTACACTGGGAACAGACGACGAATCTGTTTAAGGGAATCGTGTGTAACACGAGCCTCATCAAAATTAACGACGTTTATAGGAATCTGTTTCCTAATTCTGTTTCATCTTTCTTCTACACGTTTTTTTCTTGACCGAACAGTTCTCGATTGTATGATTAAATATATATTAAAACCAACAGGTTATGGTGTAGTGTGTGTGTTCTAGAGAGATAACCATTCTCTCTCTAGGTAGTTCTCTTACATTTGAATAATACACCATTCATCTTATATCTCATCTTGTTACTTCATCTATTAATTACTTGAATTGTTGCTTGTAATAATGGGACTAACACTCATCATTTCATTCCTTTAACATACTACAAAACAAAAGCTTTATGTACTGGTAATCCGTCGCTAAATAGATGACTGATCACAAAGCCGTCACAAAGGGTATGTTGTCAGTGGGGAACTCAAATTAGTGTTAGGGATTTTCTGGATAACCCGTTGGTATTTTCTTGAAAAACATCAGATTCTACTGAACCATTGGTATTTTCTGAGTTATCTGTAGGTAAATTAACAATGACGAAAATTTCTATAGGTCATTGTAAAAATCATTTGTTTTGTAGCGACGTAACATAACAAATTTATAATATGTCATCATTAACTTGCACACACCAATTATTTGTCGTAAGTGGTTTTTCATCCCTGTAAAACTTCAAGTTAATCAAAATGTTTTGGGATACTTTGAAAGGCGATTTAATGAAAGCTCTTAATTGGTTTTGGGCTACAAATCAGATTAGCAAAGGATGCAACTCATCGAATTAATTATTTCGGTTTCAATCTTCAATATAAATAGAGAGTCTCTTTCATTCCAAGAATACACTGATTTTGAACACTGAATTGAACACTCGATACATACTCTCGAAACAGTAACCAACACTGCAGCATACGACTTTTTCCGACGAATTTTCCAGGCAAGTGGTTATCTCCGGCAGTACTTCTGCTCACGCTGTTGTACCCTGGGAACAGACGACGAATCTGTTTAAGGGAATCGTGTGTAACAAGAGCCTCAGCAAAATTAACGACGTTTATAGGGAATCTGTTTTCTAATTCTGTTTCATCTTTCTTCTACACGCTTTTTTCTTGACCGAACAGTTCTCGATTGTATGATTAAATATATATTAAAACCAACAGGTTATGGTGTAGTGTGTGTGTTCTAGAGAGATAACCATTCTCTCTCTAGGTAGTTCTCTTACATTTGAATAATACACCATTCATCTTATATCTCATCTTGTTACATCATCTATTAATTACTTGAATTGTTGCTTGTAATAATGGGACTAACACTCATCATTTCATTCCTTTAACATACTACAAAACAAAAGCTTTATGTACTGGTAATCCGTCGCTAAAGAGATGACTGATCAAAAAACCGTCACAAAGCTGGGTATGTTGTCAGTGGGGAACTCAAATCAGTGTCAGGGATTTTATGGATAATCCGTTGGTATTTTCTTGAAAAACATCAGATTCTACTGAACCATTGGTATTTTCTGAGTTATCTGTAGGTAAATTAACAATGACGAAAATTTCTATAGGTCATTGTAAAAATCATTTGTTTTGTAGCGACGTAACATAACAAATTTATAATATGTCATCATTAACTTGCACACACCAATTATTTGTCGTAAGTGGTTTTTCATCCCTGTAAAACTTCAAGTTCATCAAAATGTTTTGGGATACTTTGAAAGGCTATTTAATGAAAGCTCTTAATTGGTTTTGGGCTACAAATCAGATTAGCAAAGGATGCAACTCATCGATCGTGACCTTAATCCCCAAGTCTTCACATCAAAGTTTCCTACGAGACTATAAACCAATTAGTCTGATTGGTTGTTATTATACTAAAAAATAGTCTACTCTAGATGGGTGTTGATTGCAAATGAACCGGTTATTTTTTTTAAGAAAAGAAAGAAAAAATGTCTAGCTTTTAAGGTGGACTTCGAGAAAGCTTTCGACAGTTTAAATTGGAATTTCCTTCTTAACATGATGCGTCAAATGGGGTTTGGGGTAAAATTAATGGTGCAAATGGATGAAAACATGTCTAAGTTCAAACTCTATTTCTATTCTTGTTAATGGGTCTCCTACGGAGGAGTTCCAAATGTCGAAAGGAGTAAGACAAGGAGGCTTATTGTCCCCTTTTCTTTTTATTATTGTAGCAGAAGGCCTTGTTTCGATAAAAATCAACATTTTTATTTTGGCATGTGCTTCACAGTAGACTTCTAGTTCGGGTTGCCTTGGATTATCGAGGCATTGATTTAGACTCGGTATTAGGTCCAAGATATAAACGGAGAAAATAAAAAACTACGGTACGCTTACCAGTCGCCTCTTCCTGCTCATCTTCTTCTTCAGAATCTCTCGTGTCTCCCACCACGTCCTCGTCCTCGACCACCGATTGACACACGACGAAAGATCGATCATCGACGCTGTGATTCATGAATCTGTCGATCTTGGCTTGGGAATCTTCGTTCGGTTTCACGTCATCAAACTGGATCTCTGAAGGCGACAAAAGAAGAAGAATAAATAGAAAACATAAATCAAACAATGGCATACGTTAAAAACAAAAGAATAGTATATAACCGTCACATTCCAATTGGGACGAATCCAATTGCTGTGGAGATCAAGTGAATCAATACGTACGAATACGTATCTAGACTTCCACCCACGATCCTTAACCCCGGTTTTCAAAACCAGGGTACGATCGCCCTTGTACTTGGAATAAGGGCTATAACGCCAGTTCTTGTCTCTCATGACTTGATAAGCCAACAAGAAATCATTCATGATCATAGGCGACCCCCACTTTGTGGGCAATCGTTCAATGACTAGGAAAACTCGCCAGAGTTGGGGCATTAGCTGCCCTGGCGACAGACCGAAATCTCGCATGAAAGCCTTGAATAAAGCCGAATACGGCCATTCAAACCCTATTTTGAAGGGATACTGTTAAATCTAAAATATGTCTTCAAGTTTTAATGATAAAGTCAAAGTCAAAGTCAAAGTCAAAGTCAAAGTCAAAGTCAATGTATTATGTGTTTGTGAAAGTCAAACTTAGCTTATGTCTTGTATAGATCTTAGGTATAAATAGCTTTGTTTAGACTAATCATGTAACTAAGAAACTAAGCTTTGGTTCATAACTCTCATCTTACAATACAGAGCATAGATAATATGAGATCTACTTTCTCTCTCTAGAATATTGTGTGAATTCTTAGTTGATTGATCATATTGGGACACACAATTGGTATCAGAGCACGTTAATGAAGATACTTCTGAAGAATTTGCACGATTTGAGATCAAAATTGTTAGGTTTTTGAGGAAAATCGATTGATTTTCTTGATTTTTTCAAGAAAATCTATTTTTCTCAAAATCTTGCAATTTTTGAGATTAATTCGTCTGGATTTTGGTTTCTTTGTGTTAGCAATCTGTTTTGGAACATATCTTCTTCAAAGATCGAGAGCTAATTTCAAAGATTTGGAGGTTAATTTGAAGATTTTTCAGGTTTTGTTCAGTTCGTCAAAACTGATCTGATCAATCATTCAGATTTTGATTCAATGTTTGATTTGTCTGAAGTTTGAGTTCTTGGTGTTAGAAATTTCATTTGCAACACTTCTTCTTCTTGCATCAAGGGCTAATTTCAAGATTTTGAGGATCAATTTGAAGAAATTTGAGTTTTTTGTTCGGTTCGTTCGTATCATCTGGTTGATCATTCAGATTTCAATTCAGCGATTTTCAGCGAAATTGTTCTACATCATCGTGTTAGAAACTTGTTTTCTAACATATCTGCAAATTTTGGTTGATTAATTTGAAGATTTGATGGAGATTTAAAGAAGATTTTTGAGGTTGATCATCTTGTTCATCAGATTCAAATATTGCACCACCTTCATAAGAATTGCGCCACCTGCATGTTCATTTGCGCCATGCACATGAGTGAATTTGCGCCATCAACTAAATCATATTAAGAGAGTCAACACTTGCGGCTTCTCAATTAAATTGTTTTCAGCTACTAGTTTGCTTCACCATCTTGCTTGTTTGCTTCGTCACCATTTCAAGATAGTTAACAATCGCGGCTCATCAAGTTAACAATTCTTTCAAGATAGTCAACGATTGAGGCATACAATTAATTTGTTTCACCATCTTGTTTGCTTGGTTCACCAACTTGCTTGCTTGATTCAACAATTTGATCATCTGAATTGCGCCATCAATAAACCTGTATTGCGCCTTCATATTGCGCCATGCACATATCTGATTTGCGCCTCCTTCATTGGAGAGTTTCTCAGTTAGAGTTTTTCAGATTTTTCTAAGTACAGTTTGCGCCATAGACACTAGCGCGTTTGCCAAATTGCGCCACCTTCTTTGGCGCATTTCAAGATTTGCGCTACCCTCTTTAGCGCGTTTCTGACTTAGAAATTTTTTCGAGTTTTACTAATTGTTAATTGTTTGAATTTTTCAGATTAAATTTTCAAAAATGAACATACCTCCGGTGCTGATTAAAGATTCCGATTTCTTAAATGGCAAGATCAACTCATCAACTTCATAGAGAGGCAACCTAACGGAGAGAATATCATGCTATCTCTTACCGAGGGCCCATTTGTCAAACCTTATAAAGAGATTCCGGCAACTGTTACTATTCCTGCTTCAAGGGTTCTTAAATCTACCGATGAGTATACGACTGAAGAGAATTTGAGATCTCAAGCGGATAGAGATGCAAAGTCCATTTTTATACTTGCTCTTCCGCAACACATTTACAAACGCGTTGAATGTTTCAAAAACAACCCAATGCAGATGTGGAACGAGTTATCAAAGCAAATGCTTGGATCCGAAGTTGCTTTTAAGAGAAAGGAAGAAGAAAAGAAAGCTGAAAAGAGGATGCGGAATAGAAATCTTCGGATGCTGAAAATGAAGAACTCAAGAAAAAGGTTATCGAGCTTACAAAGAGATTGTCTGACACAGAAAAGTTACTAAAAGAGGAAAGAGAGGATTTCAGAAAAGAAAGAGCTAATTGGTTAAATGACAAAAATTGCTATGAAGAGCAAATTCTTTCTCTTTCTCAGAAAGTGTCTGAACTTGAAAAGACTTCAATTTCTGAGAAGAAAGAAAATGAAGAAAAGAAAGCTCTTGAACTCAGATGAAGAAAACTTTCCACACAAAATTCAGATTTTGAGAAAGTTTTATTTCTTGAAAAAGAAAATTTGGAGAAGGAAAGGATTGAGAATGAAAATACAAGGAAAGTTTTTGAAGATAAGAATGCAACATTGTCAAAGAAAATTTCTGAGCTTCAAAAGGACTTAGATAAAGGAAGTGAAGAGCTAGAAAAGAGGAAGAAAGCTGATTTTTAGGCCAGGAGTGTTAAAGACGAATTTCATGTTGAAAGGAAGATTTTTCAGCAAGAAATACGAAAGCTGACAAAGAATTTGGCTGTGTTATCAACTGATATCATGAAAGAGAAGTTGGTTAAGTCTGATATTCAGAAGAAACTTGATTTGGTGACCAAGGAACGGAACAACTTATACTACAAAGTGAAGTCACTTAACAAATCCAAACGCTATTCTGAATGTCCAATTCGTCCGTCTAATCTCTTCTATGATCACTCAGTGGATAATTCTTCCAAGTTTCAATCTGCTGATCTTCCTTCATACAAGAAAGTCAACATGCAATGGAGAGTAAAAGGTACGACTCCTGAAAAAGATGTACCAAAATCATCTGTTCCCAACAAGAACACTAACCTGAAAGGTAAATCTTTTGCTAAACCTGGTTCATTATATTCCGCAAATCATTTAATCAGGGTAGCACAAAAGAATTTTTGCTGTTCTTATTGTGGAACTAATGATTTTATTAAAAATAATGATGCTCAATATTGGTATGGTACTTATCATTTTCCTTCTGATAGAGCTCCGCTTAACAAGCCAGGACCCAAGACACGTTGGGTACCAAAATCTACTTAATCTGTTTTTGCAGATTTAGAAGCAAAACGTTGAACTCTCGGAAGAAGATTACTTGTGCCATTAAGGGGGAGTAAAGAGAATTGGTTTCTAAACACATCAGTTTAGAACCCGGATTTCACAGTTAATGGTTTCTGGGCAAATCAGTTCAAAACCCGTGCTTCAACGACTATGGCTTATGAACAATTCAGTTCAGGACCCGTACTTCAAAGACTAAGACTTCTAAACAAATCAGTTTAGAACTCATACTTATCAGGTGATATCCTTAACTGTCACATCTTTCATTTCAAGGAACAAGTGGTGAATGGTAACATTGCATTATGTTTCATTTCTACTGCTTTGAAAATTTTAATCTCAACAAATTTAATTCAATGAGATGAAATTTTTCAATTTTCATTCAATGAATTAAATGTGTGCTAAAAGATGATTTTACAAGTATTGCTGTATTATCTGTGTTATATTTGTTTCAACTTTCACTTTTGAAATAAATCGAAAGGTCAGCAAAACATGAATGAAATTTTGATATATGCGCAAAATTGTGTAAATCTAGACTTATATAGAATACGACGCTCACAAAGCCTAGTTGTCAGAATGAAGAATGGAAATGAAAATATAAGGGAAGCACAAAGTTTTATAACCAAGTGATTGAGATGCAATAAAAAAAAATCATTAGGTTTGAAAGTTTGTGCCTGTGGCCTATCTGGTTTGGGAGATTAAGTCCCAAGGGGTACTCGATATCTAGCCCCTAAGATCAACTGGTCTGGGATTGGCTGACCCAAATCCTGCTATAGAACCAGATAGAAAGCCATGTCCTACTGGTACAGATGGGATTAGGATATATCGATGTAGCCTTTCTGGTTTGGGAGAGTAAGTTCCAAGAGGTGCTCGTCACCTAGCCCCTAAGGCCAACTGGTCTGGGATTGGCTGATCCAAATCCTGCTATAGAACCAGATAGAAAGTTACGTTTACGGTGTATCTTAGTCTTAATAAACCTTTTGATAAAAAGATGCCATATATTGTGCACAAAATAAAAAGATGCCAATGTGCACAAAATAAAAGATGTCAATGAGCACACATCTCTTATATCTTGGGGAAATTACGATGTCGCGATAAACTTATAAATTTGTGGAAATTCTGATTTCAGTCATATAGTGTGAGTAAGAGCAAAGTATTCTTATAGGTTTCAGAAGTACATTTGATTGTTGCAAATCATATTTCGCATGCTTGCACACCAAATAGATTTAATAAAGGGGTTGAAACTGAACATTTTTAACTTGATATGCAATGATGACTTGTAGTTGAATCCAAACACATGCATTTGATTTCATTTGATTGAAAAATCTGTTAAATTTCATTAAGTTGGATTTCTTTTGTAAAGTTTTCAAATGATCAAATGGTAGTAGTTATAAAATGTAGTTCAATGAATTTTATTTTCCTTGAATAAAATTTTCATCTACTGTGCCTAAATGAAATATATGCATATTTTCAAGGGGAGAAAACAAATTGCTCCAGAATTCTTAGTTTGAGGAGGAGCGCAAGATTGTTCATTAAGGAGGAGATTGTTCGTGATACTCCGAGACACGACTGAAATTGAAAATAGTTTTCGATGATCATGATGCTCACTTTCATCGAAAAGGGGGAGAAATGTTTAATTCAATTTCATGTCAAAGAGCTTTCAAGGCAAAGATTCAATTTCATGACAGGGGGAGAAATATTTAAAGAAGATTTCGTCTCAAGATAGAAAAGGGGGGGAGAATTCTTCTTCAAGAGTTTAAGAAAAATCGATTGATCATCCTGTGATCTCTTTTTCCTAAACTTGTGCTATATTGTGAATATCATTACTGAAGCAAGAATTTCTCAAATCAAAGAAAGGAAAAAAGGGGAGAATTCTTCAAGAGTTTAAGAAAAATCGATTGATCATCTTGTGATCTCTTTTTCTTAAATTTGTGTTTATCAGTACCAAAGTGCCTTGTGTGAAGAATCAAATTTCTCCAATTCGAAGAAAGAAAATCTCCGCCAGATCCCCGTCTGAAGATTTTGTGACAAGTTGACTTTGACAAGCCAAAGACTGCTGTTCTCCAAATGATTAAATCTTGAATCCAAGGGGGAGATTGTTAAGTCTAAAATATGTCTTCAAGATTTAATGATAAAGTCAAAGTCAAAGTCAATGTATTATGTGTTTCTGAAAGTCAAACTTAGCTTAATGTCTTGTATAGATCTTAGGTATAAATAGCTTTGTTTAGACTAATCATGTAACTAAGAAACTAAGTTTTGGTTCATAACTCTCATCTTATAATACAGAGCATAGATAATACGAGATCTACTTTCTCTCTCTACTTTCTCTCTCTAGAATATTGTGTGAATTCTTAGTTGATTGATCATATTGGGACACACAGATACTCATATATTACAAAGTATCCTCCAGGACAACTCCCAGGACATGTACTCCCTCGACATATCAGTTCTATCTCTGGCGGTATTTTCGCTAAACACCTAAAGGTATTTAAGTCTTCCTGACTCGTGATAGAACTCTTTGGTTCAGATGACATTATTTGTCAGAAAAAAGAGAGGATCAATGAAGATGAAGGTGAGAAAGTAATGCCTTATATAGGCACTCTAAGCCTTGAATCGCTATAGTCCCTCGCAAATTTGGAAGGGATTCGAAGAAGAACAACAAGAATATCAAGAGGAGATATTTGCTTAAAACTCTCTGAGATCGTAAACAGAAGAAGATCAATCATGATCTTTACTTATACAAATGATCATGTCAGGTCGAGTCCTCAGATGATCGCCACGCATCCCCGTCTTTTCGTATGACCACACAGATCGTCGACACCTGTCATCGACAGCTGGTAAGCACCATCGTGCGTCGGCATGACGTCACGGCTTTATCCTCTCTTCGATTTCCCTCTCTAGTTTGAATTGAATCGATTCAGTTCCAAAACAACCAAGGTATTTTTCAACACAAAACCCTGAACAGCCGACAAGCAAACTTTAAAATTCGAATTTGCCATCCTACTTTCAAATTTTGGGGGCAAACTGTTTGGGCAAAATTTCACAGGTCTCGACCACGACCAGAAAAGGTAAGACACGTGTTATGAGCTATATCTTGTATTAAGATAAGGTCCCGACAAAGACCTAAAAAACCTCCGTCATCCCTCCTAAAAGGTAAGTCGAGAGTTCTTCACGACACTCGACCTCGACGTCGCCAACTTCGCACGACCGTCGCGTAGAATCATGCGACCTCGGCCGACTAACGCGTTATACGACTGTTATATTTGTTCAGTGATTAATGCAGGAGTCAAAGTCATTAATGGACAACAGCTATAACCGACTAAATCAGTTATGAGCATCTAATCCCACATTGAAGACGACGACCGTTACAACAATCATCAAAGATCTTAATGAATCAATTAAAATCATCTGAAGACTATAAATCCCAAGTTCAATCCTCAGTTTCAGGACATCGAATAATACAGGAAGAGAGATAGAACAAAAGGACCGGACACCGAAAGACCGAACATCGAACAACAGAAGCAAATGCAAACACTCGAAGAATATTCATTCGAAGCAAAGAGATCATTCATAGAAGATCGCTCTCGACGCACGACTTTCACTCTCGACCAACAGTTTACACATTGTTTTCACACACGACGCACACTGTTTTTACATTTCAAACACTTGTACTTTACATTTCGAAGTCTTTCCCTTCATTTGTATTGTAATCTCTGTACGATCGACACCCGGAACACCAAGGACATCGCCCCTGATTGGCGACCATAGTGCAACGACGACTTCCACAGTCGTCCGCAGGTTTTTTCCTCGTTGAGGTTTTTCCTGCGTCATCAAATCCTCTGTCTCATTTACATTTTTGTCTTTGTCGCACGCCTTTGTCGAATGATTCATTTCTTTAGTTGTTAAAGTCCACATCGACCTTAAGTTGTCCCTTTGGTGCGATTTTTGGCATTAACACATACTACTGTAAAAAGGCATGATTTTGTCTTTAAGGATAGGAGGACGAACCTGTCGAGACCTTTTGGTCGTGTTGTGTCTGCTAGACGATTTACTTTTGCGGCTTCAGAGTGGATTTATAGCAATCACGAGCAACTTTCGGCTCACTCTTGATTTCTTGGATTCCCCATGGCGTGGGGAACTTCAGGGTCTGATGATACGTCGAGGGGACGACCTTCATCTCATGGATCCATGGTCGGCCTAAGATGATGTTATAGGACGACGCACAATCGATGACGCTGAATTTGGTCTGCTTGTTGATTCCTCCGGCGTAGACTGGCAAGATGATATCTCCATAGGTGCTCGTCGCTTCTCCATTGAAACCGACCAAAGTTGTCGAACGTCAGGTCAGTGTATAAACCTGAGCTGTCGTCCAGACCACGCTTATAGGCTTCAATTGCAGTCTTGACGTCACAATTGCGAATGCTGATCATCTCCGCATTGAATCGATTGAAATAACTGTGGATAGACTCATTGGTCTTCTGCACGACGTAATACAAGTCACTGGTCTGCTTCTCCATTCAATGGTCTGCGGCTGCGACCCATTCTGAAATGGCTGCGATCCATTCTGAAATGGCTGCGATCCAATTTGAATGGGTGGTGGCCTTATATGCTGACGATGAACCGTCCCGAACTGGGGATTTGGATTGAACGGTCCCGGCTGCTGGTTCTGCATGAACGGACCTGGATGCTGATTCTGAGCGAACGGACCTAATCCTGGACCTGGATTATGCGCGAATGGTCGAGGACCATTCTGACCGAACGATCCTTGGCCTGGATTCTGAACGAATGGCCTAGGACCATTCTGAGGTCCAGAGGGATTCCTTAGTCGTGCAATCTCCTCAGCTGCTCTACGGCTTTGCTCCGCCATGGCGTTGATTTGATTTCGAGCGACTTCAAGCTCCTGGTACATCTGGGCAATGACATGCTGCTGATCTCCAGGGGCTGCTGTTTGGGCAAAAAATCACGTCGCTCGACCGCGACCAGAACAGGTAAGACGTATGACTAAGAACTATATCGTGTATTAAGATAAGGTCTCCACAAAGACCCAGAACACCATCGTCGTCCCTCATAAAAGTTAAGTCGAGAGTTCCTCACGACGCTCGACCATAGCGTCGCCCGATCCGCACGACTATTATATAAGGACGTGTGACCTCGACCAAAGCTAACGTTAACCATAACCGTTTGTTAAGTGTTTAATGCAGGAGTCAAAGTCATTAAGGAGCAACGACTATAACCGACGCAATCATTAAACAGCCGGCGACCGTAACGGACGAAGATCATTACTCCGGCGACCGTTTCCAACCGTTAAGGCCATTAAAGGAGCATTCATGGATGAAGCTAAGGACACGAAGACTATAAATATCAAGCTCAATCAACATTTCAAGACATCGAATATCCGGCGATTAACAACGGAAGCAATATTCAAGAACACCTGAAGTGAAGAACCATTATTCTAAGTATCGCTCTCGACGCACGACAACAGCCCTTGACCAGCAGTTCGCACATTGTTTCGTACACGACAAACACCTGTTTTTACATTCAAACACTTGTACTTTACATTTCGAAGCATTTCCTTCATTTGTATTGTAATCTCTGTACGATCGACACCAGTACACAAGGACATCGCCCCTGATTGGCGACCATAGTATAGCGACGACACCTACTGTCGTCCGCAGGTTTTTTCCTCGTATGAGGTTTTTTCTGCGTCATCAAATCCCTTGTTTCTTTATTTTTATCCTCGTCGCACGTCTCGTCGAAAGATTCTTTCTTTAGTTTTTTAAGTCCACATCGACCTTAAGTTGTCCCTTTGGTGCAATTTTTGGCATTAACAGTTTGGCGCCATCCGTGGGACTACATCTAGAGAAAATCCTCGACGAACGTGCATTCTACTAATAGTTTCTTGGAGTTTCTTCTATTTTCTGTTGCAGGAAAATGGCAGCCCTTGGAAATCCGCAGCAAGCCGTCGCTCAGATGTATCAGGAGCTCGAGGTTGCCAGGAATCAACTCAATGCAATGGCAGAGCAGAATCACAGAGTAGCTGAAGAGATAGTGCGGCTAAGGAATCCTTTTGGACCCCAGAATGGTCCTAGACCATTCATCCAGAATCCAGGTCCGGGACCAGGCCCGTCCGCGCAGAATCAACATCCAGGTCCATTCATGCAGAACCAACAGCCGGGTCCATTCATTCCGAATCTCCAGTCTGGGCAGATTCCCCCTCAGCACATCCGACCACCACCCTTGAACAATGGATCCCAACCATTGCAAGGTGGCGCCCTGCCATTTCAGAATGGATCCCAGCCATTTTCCCAGCCGTTCCAAAGTGCTCCGCAACCTTTCCATCAAGGATCACAACCTCTCCAGCAGGGATCGCAATCTTTCCAGCAGAGATCACAGCCATTTCAGCATGGACCACAATCGTTTCAGAATGGACCGCAGCAATTCCACTATTGGTCGTAGCCATATTTTATCCCGTTAAACGGGGACACCAATGGTTCATCGCATAGTAATGGCACTAGTCCAGAGACCAATCCCTCGACAGGGGCAAATCCTGATCTTAACGATCCCGTCGCCCAGCGTTTGAAGATGTTAGAAGACCAAAATGAGCGCGTCCTGTCCTTGCTCGCCAAGTTGCCTGGGGCAGCCGTGCCTGTCGACGTCGAGCCTCGCTCGGGGTATCAGGCGTCACCCTTCATCGACGAGATCACCACCGTCGAGGTCCCAAAGAAGTATAACATTCCTGCCTTCACTCCCAAGTATTCGGGTGTGACCGATCCAACCGAGCATGTCGCGCAGTATAAGCATCTCATGTGGACGATCTCGATTCCACACATGTACCAGGAAGTATGCATGTGCAAGATTTTCGGGGCGACTCTCACTGGTCCAGCTCTCCAGTGGTTGATCAATCTCAAACCCAAATCTATCAGGTCGTTCGCCGAATTGGTCAACCAATTCTCCCGGCAATTCGCCAGCAGTCGTAAGATGGAAAAGCAGACTAGTGATCTGTACTATGTCGCGCAGAAGACCAATGAGTCTATTCGAAGTTATTTCAATAGATTCAATGCCGAAATGATCAGTATCTGCAATTGTGACATCAAGACTGCGATCGAAGCTTATAAGCGTGGTCTAGACGATAGTTCAGGTCTATATATCGATCTGACCAAGTATCCCCCATAGACTTTCGAAGACGTCCGAGCTCGAACCTGAGCATATATGAGGGTCGAAGATGATGCCGCCTTTCGTCGCAAGCACACTGACGACAAGAAGTCGTTAGGCGTCAGAAAGCCAGAGTTCAAGACAAAGGTTGTTTCCATAATAGAGCCCGCGCGCCAAATTTCAAATGTTCGTTTCAAGACGAAAGCAGAGGCCAAGACCGCGACTAAGTTCACTCAGTACCCCAAGATATCCTCTTACGGATTCAAAGGATCTGCAAAGGACTTAGTCGGAGCTCTGAAGACCACTCAAGCTACCATTCGATGGCCAAAGAAATCCGACCTGGACGATGCTAAAAAAAGACAAATCAAAGTGGTGCGACTTCCACGTCGATCATGGTCATGCGACAGACGATTGTATCGCATTGAAGAAGGAATTAGCGTATCATTTCCCGAAAGGAAATCTCAAGGATATCATCGACGATGTCGCTATTTCAGCTAACGGACATCGAACGACGACCCCCGAGCATGCGAAGGTCGTCAATTGCATCACCGGTGGTTCAGATGTGTGTGGTATGACATATTCAGCGGCCAAGCGTCATGCCAGTCAGGCGCCCGATGATCGGCCTATTCCTCGCTCGTCTAGACCAAAAGGATATTTGGAGCTAGAAGCCATGAAGATTGTGTTCGACCACGTCGACCTGGGCGACTCGTACCAGAAGCATCACGACGGGTTGATCATTCAGCTCACAGTCGGTAACTGTCTAACGCGTCGAGTCTTGATCGACGGGGGCAGCTCAGCAAATGTCATTTTTCTCAACACCATCAAAGCCATGGGAATCGATCGCTCGGAAATCACCCGACGTTCGACGACCTTGGTCGGTTTCAATGGAGAAGCAACGAGCACCTTCGGAGAGATAATCTTGCTCGTCTACGCCGGAGGAGTCAACAAGCAGACCAAGTTCAGTGTCATCGATTGTGCGTCGGCCTATAACATCATCTTAGGACGACCGTGGATCCATGATATGAAAGTCGTTCCCTCGACGTATCATCAAATGTTGAAATTCCCTACGCCATGGGGAATCCAGGAGATTAAGAGTGAGCCAAAAGTCGCTCGTGAGTGCTACAAGTCTACTTTGAAGCCGCGAAAATAAACCAAAGTCACAAGATCAGGCTCTCGACAGTTTCGTTCCTCTATCCCTAAATTAATATCTTTTTCACAGAGATAAGTCTACTATGGTGCCCGGTCGCACGACAACATAGTCAACGCAGGACAATATTTCTCCGTGTCATTCTGTCATTTAAAACCTATCTTTTCCTCCCAAAAAGAATAAGGTAATAAATGACAGGGGGAAAATAGAGAGAGTCTGAAATGGTACGTTCTCTAACTCTTTTTCATACGATTTTTTCTAACAAAACGTCTACTGACTTAAGCATCGATGGGTCGTTGGTTAGCCAACGACCAACCCATGACATTGTTTTATCGCAGAATCGCACGACAGTAGTCACCAAGTCTACTATATGATTTTAATTTCGCATGGTCGCACGACGTAAATAATAAAGTCCACGACTTGATCATTCTCCTGCAGGAACACATGATTCAAGTTTATCGTATGATCAAATCATACGATCGTAAGGTCTAATGACCCCACAATCTAAGTTCTTCATCTTAGAAAAATTTCATGTTCTGAATGAATGCTTTGATCGCATGCGCTTATGTTTGCTTATACGATATAGAAATATGAAAGTCTTATGACTTACGTTCTAATCGTTGTATTACAATGGATGCCCAAGTCGCACGACTCTTTGTACCTAATGAATTTTTACAGACGATATTACATATGTCCATGACATGTATGAGTCAAAATAATACTCAGGTTCAATAGAAAGGTAAACTTTTTTACCCTTCATCGCTAAAGCAAAACCTACACAACGTAACATAGGTCTCTAACGACCATATCGGCTCGGATCGCCAGACCATAGGTCTTTAAAACGACCATATCGGCTCGGAACGCCAGAACATATGTCTCTAACGACCGTATCGGCTGCGAACGCCAGATCACAGGACCACGTCGACCGAGAACATCAACCCGGCGACATGGGTCCCTGTCTCCTCGATAGGATAACGTTCCCTGAAAGACGGGAGCAAATATTTTTCCAGATGAGGAAACAACGTCGTCCCGTCTAGGACACCATCGGCCGATGACCCGTCCCCCTTGTCGGCAGACGCTGGGGACAACACCTTGGACACTAGCTTCGTCACTGTCGCCGGAAGCGCCGAACTTGCTGGTGTCGCGTCCATCGCGCCTGGACGGCTGGATGACGCCTTCGCCTCTTTAGGCGTGACAATTCTCGACGAAATGTCAGCCCTCGAAGACTGTTCCTTCAAAACTTCGTCTTCTTCAAAGATTCCCGACCCAGCTGTCGGGGCATTCTTTATCCTTTCCCAGCCTCGAAAGGCAGACACAACTTGCGCGTCACCTTATTTGATGATCGACACGCGTCTATGTCCTTTCGTATATCCGCCCGGATCTTCGACACTTGTCTTCGACAGCTGGTAAGCATCATCGCGCGTCAGTATAACATCACAACTTTTCAACCTCTCGTTCAGTTAAAGGCGAGCCGGTCTAGTTCCACGACAACCAGGTAAGTCCCTCAACCCAGGTCACAAGTCTAAGCGTTCGACAAGCAAAATTTGAAACTTAAACTTGACATTCAATTTTCAAATTTTGGGGGCAAACTGTTTGGGCAAAAAATCACGTCGCTCGACCGCGACCAGAACAGGTAAGACGTATGATTAAGGACTATATCTTGTATTAAGATAAGGTCTCGACAAAGACCCAGAACACCATCGTCGTCCCTCATAAAAGGTAAGTCGAGAGTTCCTCATGACGCTCGACCATAGCGTCGCCCGATCCGCACGACTATTATATAAGGACGTGCGACCTCGACCAAAGCTAACGTTAACCATAACCGTTTGTTAAGTGTTTAATGCAGGAGTCAAAGTCATTAAGGAGCAACGACTATAACCGACGCAATCATTAAACAGCCGGCGACCGTAACGGACGAAGATCATTACTCCGGCGACCGTTTCCAACCGTTAAGGCCATTAAAGGAGCATTCATGGATGAAGCTAAGGACACGAAGACTATAAATATCAAGCTCAATCAACAATTCAAGACATCGAATATCCGACGATTAACAACGGAAGCAATATTCAAGAACACCTGAAGTGAAGAACCATTATTCTAAGTATCGCTCTCGACGCACGACAACAGCCCTCGACCAGCAGTACGCACTTTGTTTCGTACACGACAAACACCTGTTTTTACATTCAAACACTTGTACTTTACATTTCGAAGCATTTCCTTCATTTGTATTGTAATCTCTGTACGATCGACACCAGTACACAAGGACATCGCCCCTGATTGGCGACCATAGTATAGCGACGACACCCACTGTCGTCCGCAGGTTTTTTCCTCGTATGAGGTTTTTCCTGCGTCATCAAATCCCTTGTTTCTTTATTTTTATCCTCGTCGCACGTCTCGTCGAAAGATTCTTTCTTTAGTTGTTTAAGTCCACATCGACCTTAAGTTGTCCCTTTGGTGCGCTTTTTGGCATTAACAACTGCCATTTTCCTGAAACAGAGAACAAAGAAAACTCAAAGAAACCGTTAGTAAAACGCACGTTTGTCGAAGATTTTCTCTAGATGAGGTCCCACGGATGGCGCCAAACTGTTAATGCCAAAAATCGCACCAAAGGGACAACTTAAGGTCGATGTGGACTTTAACAACTAAAGAAAGGAATCGTTCGACAAAGGCGTGCGACAAAGACAAAAATGTAAATGAGACAGAGGATTTGATGACGCAAGAAAAACCTCAACGAGGAAAAAACATGCGGACGACAGTGGATGTCGTCGCTGCACTATGGTCGCCAATCAGGGGCGATGTCCTTGGTGTTCCGGGTGTCGATCGTACAGTGATTACAATACAAATGAAGGGAAAGACTTCGAAATGTAAAGTACAAGTGTTTGAAATGTAAAAACAGTGTGCGTCGTGTGTGAAAACAATGTGTAAACTGTTGGTCGAGAGTGAAAGTCGTGCGTCGAGAGCGATCTTCTATGAATGATCTCTTTGCTTCGAATGAATATTCTTCAAGTGTTTGCGTTTGCTTCTGTTGTTCGATGCTCTTGTTATCTTTCTCTATGTTGTTCGTTGTGTTTCGTTTCATCCTCTGAACTGAGAATTGAGCTTGGAATTTATAGTCTTCGGGCACCTTAATTGAATCATTAAGATCTTTGATGATTGTTGTAACGGTCGTCGTCTTCAATGTAGGATTTAGATGCTCATAACTGATTTCGTCGGTTATAGCCGTTGTCCATTAATGACTTTGACTCCTGCATTAATCACTGAACAAACATAATAGTCGTATAACGCGTTAGTCGGCCGAGGTCGCATAATTCTATGCGACGGTCGTGCGAAGTAGGCGACGTCGAGGTCGAGTGTCGTGAGGAACTCTCGACTTACCTTTTAGAAGGGACAACATAGGTTTTTTAGGTCTTTGTCGGGGCCTTATCTTAATCCAAGATATAGTTCATAATACGCGCCTTACCTTTTCTGGTCGTGGTCGAGTCCTGTGGATTTTTGCCCAAACACATATGATCTGTACTAAAACTCCCCCTGAAACCATGAACATACCTTTGTGCAGATACAGGTATCATAACCAATCATAGATAAGACAATTAAAAGAAGAGAAAGAAAGAACAAGTTGAAGAAAATATTTGTAATACAACTAAGATATGAAGATTTAAATAACATATATTAAGAATAGAATATGATGAAAATTTGAGTGTATCAATCTAGATACGATGTCTAGATTGAGATACAAATATTTCCATCTATTATATGATCAATATATAGAAGTTAAACTTTCATATTCAGCATGCCGAGCATGGATACTAGAAAATTGAAACGTTTTTCATCCAAGGCTTTTGTAAAGAGATCGGCAAGCTGATACTCAGTTGTGACAAAATACAATTCAACAGTTCATTTCTCAACATGATCTTTTATGAAATGATACCTTATGTCAATGTGTTTGGTTTTGGTGTACTGGACAGGGTTAGCAGATATAGCAATAGAACTCTTACTGTCGCAATAAATGGGGATCTTCTCGTATTTAAACCCATAGTCCATGAGTTGGGTCTTCATCTAAAGGACTTGTGAACAACAGCTCGCCGCGGCAACATATTCTGCTTCCGCGGTTGATGTTGAAACACAATTCTGCTTCTTCGACGACCAACTCACGAGCTTGTCTCCCAAAAACTAGACGTGCCCCGAGGTGCTCTTTCTATCCAGCATGCTTCCTCCGTGATCTGCATCTAAATATGCAGTGAGTTCGAAGCCGGTTCCCTTGGGATACCACAGTCCTAGGTACGGAGTGCCTTTCAAGTACCGAAAGATTCTTTTGACGGCGCCGAGGTGTGACTCTTTGGGTTTGGCCTGGAATCTAGCATAGAGACAAGTTGAAAACATTATATCTGGACGACTAGCGGTTAGACACATTAGAGACCCAATCATTCCTCTATAATTCTTTACGTCGACATCAATACCGTCAGGATCTGGACCTATCTTAGATCCAGGAGCCATAGGCGTACCGATCGACGTACAGTTTTCCATCTTGAATTTCTTCAAGATGTCAAACACATACTTCGACTTGTTGATGAAGATACCCGTAGAGAATTGTTTTACTTGTAATCCGAGAAAGAAATTAATCTCTCCCATCATACTCATTTGAAACTGAGTCATCATAATGCCCGAAAACCAAGTACAAAGTCCAGGGTTAGTCGAACCAAAAATAATATCGTCAACGTAAATCTGAACTAAAAGAATATCACCTTCCTCGCGTAGAGTAAATAGAGTTGTGTCGATTTTACCTTTCACAAAGCCAACTTTTAGTAGAAAGGTTGATAAGACTTCATACCAGACACGGGGGGCTTTCTTGAGACCGTAGAGAGCTTTGTCAAGAATGTATACGTGATTTGGATAGTCTGTCCACAAAGCCTTCTGGTTGAGACACATACACTTCCTCCTTAAGGATACCGTTCAAGAAAGCGATCTTCACGTCCATTTGATAGACGGTGAAGTTCTTGAAGACGGCAAAAGACAGGAACTTCCGAATTGCCTCAAGACGAGCAATCGGTGCGTACGTCTCGTCATAATCTATCCCCTCCTGTTGCCTATACCTTTTCGCTACCAATATAGCCTTGTTTCGCACAATTATTCCGTCTTCGTCTTTCTTGTTCTTTAGGACCCACTTGGTATCGATAACTGTCTTACCTTTGGGTCGCGAAACTAACCTCCACACCTTCAGAGCTTCAAACCGATTCAGCTCTTCTTGCATCGCAAACAACCAGTCAGGGTCTTCTAAGGCTTGTTGAACTGTTGAGCGCTCAACTTGACTTAAGAAGAGTGCATATAAAACTTCGTTTGTGGATGCAGATCTTGTCTTCACTAGTTCAGAAACATCACCAATCACCTGATCAATTGGGTGACTGCATGTCCACTTTGTGGAGTATGGATGGAGATATATCGCATCTTCATTGGGGTTTACAAGGGTAGGATCCTTATCGAAGTTCAACTCGATCGTCAGCGTCTGTTCCGGATGTGAGGCGGGTTGCTTGTCAGAATTGACAATTGGCACAGCCTCGGGAACTGATTCGGTAAATTTGTCAGGATTGTTGTTATTACCCTGATCACTGACATTCGAAGTTGTTCCAGATGAAGAATCACCACTTGTAGATGCATGTTGTCGTGCTTGTGTAGATACCATTGTTGTGTTCCTTGGAGAAATTGCAGAAGTAGTTGCACTAGTATTTGATGAAGTCAGCACCGGCGAAGGGCTTGACATAGTAGCTTGCACTAGTGGTGTTTCAACTTGAATCCTGTTATTGATAGATGAAGAGGGTTTATCATTACCAAAATAGTCATCATAAAAGTGTTCAAACAATAAATCAAGTTCATTAGGATTAGGGTTAGAAGTGAAAGCTTGATCCTTGTTTGAAGATCTAGTCATCATTGGACGGATTTGTCCAGATGCTAGAATTCCGGAGATCACAGGTTCTGTACTGTTTTGCACAGAAGCCATCTCTTCAGATTCGTCGAATTTGACATTTATGCTTTCCATCACAATTCTGGAAGACTTGAGGTAGACTCTGTATGCTTCTGAAGTGAGCGAGTATCCGATAAAGACGCCCTCAATACCCTTAGGACTGAATTTGTTCAAGTTGTCCTTATCGTTCAACACAATACACCTGCATCCAAAAACACAAAAGTAGTGTATTACAGGTTTTCTATTGTTAATCAATTCATATGGAGTTTTGCCAAACCGTCGATGTATGATTGAATGGTTTTGTGTGTAGCATGCCGTCGCAACAGCTTCAGCCCTCAGAAACAGAGGTAGATCAGCATAAGACATCATCGTTCGTGCCGCTTCAACAAGTGTACGGTTTCGTCATTCAACGACACCGTTCTGCTGAGGTGTTTTGGCCGCAGAATATTGATGAGTTATTCCTAATGACTTAAAGAAGTCATCAAGAGTCTTGTTTTTAAACTATGTCCCGTTATCTGATCTGATGGTCTGAACTGATTGTTGACGATTTACTTGAAGCTGTTTGATTAATGAGATGATCAAGTCAGGTGTTTCATCTTTTGAGCGTAGAAATTTGACCCATGTGTATCTCGAGTAATCATCGACGACAACTAACACGTAACGTTTTGCACTAATACTCTGAGTCTTCATCGGACCACAAAGATCCATATAAAGGATTTCCAAAGCTTTGCTTGTGCTGGGCTCGGGTTTCGGTGGATGAGGAGCACGCTTCATCTTCCCCTTCTCACAAGCGGTACAAAAATTGTCTTTCTCAAATTTCGGAACTGGTAGACCTATGACTAAATCACCCAACGTCAACTTTTGAATATAACGGAAGTTGAGATGAGATAGTCGTCTATGCCATAACCAACTTTTCTCCAAAGACGCTTTAGACATCAAACATACATCGTTCTTAGTCTTGAGCGTTGATAGGTCAATAGTGTACAGATTGGACTTCCTAGAACCAACAAGAAGCTCATCTCCTCCGTCGGTAAGAACTGCACAACGGGTCTTCTTGAAATGGACTTCTAGGTCTTTATCACAAAATTGACCTATACTAAACAAATTGTGTCCTAAGCCCTCGACGTAATTGACTTTTGTAATCCTCACATTATCTTTGACAATATCTCCGTAACCCAAAATTGGAGCATATTGATCATTTCCAAACTTAACTTTTCCACAATCCTTTTTCACAAAATTAACAAGCAGCTCCTTTCTTCCAGTCATGTGCTTTGAGCAGCCAGAATCTAAATACCATACATGACTGGGCTGCAAAATGGAAATTAAACGGTTTTAGGTACCCATTGCCAATTGGGTCCTTTCTGATTAGTAGGTTTGGACTTGACATTATGTTTTCTATAACCGGTGTGAAAATAATCATTTGAATAAAACCAACGGTTATAGTCAGATTTGCAGATAAAATCATCCACACCACAAGAAGCACAAAAAATTTGATCACGTGCCAAATTAATCAGTTGTCGCATTGAATAAACCTTGTAAGGAACTATAAATTTTCGTCTATTGCCAACATCATAATTAATAACATTTGAAACAAAATTGACTTTCTTGGAATTTAAAACAGTGTGGGATGATTTTATCTGGGCCCCATCCTGTGTGGACTCCTTTATTCTCCACTCAAGGCGCGTGTTGTTTCTCAAATTACGATCTGAAACACCAGAAAGATAGGAGTTGTAAGCTTTTGAATTCTGAGCTTGAAAAGAATTAACATGCTTCTTTCTTTTTGTTTTTCTTTTCTTCTTCTGTAATGATTGTTTGGATTTAGGTTTCGAATAATAATCATTAACAGAAGGGTTTTAACTGATTTTGAAGATTCACCCTTAAAGAAATTCTTCTTAGGTTCTTCTTCTTTGATTATAAAATATGTGTGATCTGGAAGCTTTTCGTTAAAATCAAAGTCAAACTGAACGGATGTTTCTTTTACTTCCTTACTGTAATGACCCGGTATCCCAAAACATACATAATATACATCAAATAACATGGCATACATAACGTCGTTACATTCATAACAAAAGATACATAATAATTCACGTACGGTCCCATAGTCTCAAAACTATACAATACAAAACATAAGCATTTCCTAATCTTCGTCAGCTATCAACCGCATCCTATACTTTATCCTTCCCTTTATACCTTCCTTGACCTGGAATACATATTTTTGAAAACAAAATGAGGGTTAGACCAAACGGTCTAGTGAGATAATCCCTGCCAGTTTATTAATCCTTTTGTAAAAACACACATATATCACACATAATTGAATACCAACCAAGACTCGTGCATAGTGTACAACTCATCCTTCACATGGCCAAATTAGTTGGTTGCAAGCCAACTAATAAATTAACTCCGTTGTACAACAATTACAGGCAACACCGATGTACGAATATTACAGCCAACACCACCGGTCCTAAGCCCGGCCAACGTATTCTCGAATAGTGTAATGCTCATGTAAATACAATATCTCAATATATTATATTTCAAACATAAACACATAATCACACCATCTATCACATTCCCAATACACACATATATGTATTCCAGTTTAAAAACGTTTTAAAGTAAAATTCACCTGATTGTTTAACAATAACTCTTCCAAGCCTTTTCTCCACGCTATCCAATCTTTTACCCAAAATTATCAAAATCTTATAATTCACTTCCAAGCAACCAATTTGAATCCCTAACCTTTCTTTCTTTCTTCTTCTTCTTTTGTTTCAAAAAAACACACACACACTCTATAATCTGATATTTTGCTGAAATGAAAATATCTGGACTCTTCAAGGGTAATATCAAACCCTAATTACATTTTAGCCCTTAAACTATTCAACAATGACCCAAACATCCTTAACTTGTAAATTTACCTAAACTTACCCTAAACCTCAAATTTTAAAGTTAACTTTATTTAACGGAAATGAATTTTTTTAACTAACGAACTTACCCGGGTATTACATTATCTCCCCCTTAAAAGAATTCCGTCCCGGAATTTGGTTAGGCGAAAAGGTATGAATACTTATCACTACTACTTCGAACTCAATCAAAACCATAGAAACTAATTGAATAGACACTCCACACCCACCTATATCTCTAACACAGATAAGCAACAAAAGCATGGAAATACCAATAACCATTTTGCACCGAAGTCAGATAACACCTTAGCACGTATAGAGTTTATTAGAAATGTACCTGTAACTTTATCCGGAATTTCCTCCTCTTCCTGTGTTGTCATTTGGAAGACACGACCCTTTGCTTTCGGTACCTCAGGCCTTTGTATCTCTCCCGGCCTAACACCCGTTGATCTCGCTGTCATACTACTCTGCTGTGCTTTCCATTGTGGACAATCGATCTGAATATGATCAGAGGAGTTGCAAGAGAAACATAATCGAGTTCCTCGACATTCTTTAGCAATGTGACCAGTCTTTCCACATTTGTAACAACTTCTGGGACCAACATAACAATTTCCTTGATGAACACGGTTGCATTTTGGATATGTTCTTTCAACTGGTCTGAAAGGTAGATAACTATCAAACCTCGGGTTTTCGTACTCCTTTGAATCATACGTAATTTCCTCCAATTTCCTTTTTCCAGTACTCTTATCACTAGCATCTCTTCCTCTATCCCGTTCCACATTTTCCGCGGCATCTACTGCTGCTGAGAAGGTTTCCGGTCCCCTTGCAATCACTAAACTTCTGATTTTTGACCTTAACCCGAAGATAAACCTCTCCACCTTCATTGCTTCTGTGGCCACGTAGTATTCTGCAAAACGACACTTTTCCAGAAAACGAGCGGTGTAATCCCGAACTGATAAATTCCCTTGCTGCAAGTTCATAAACTCCCCTTCCAATTGTTTAACTGCTGCTTGGGGACAAAACTGTTTCCTGAAAGCTATAACGAATTCTTCCCAAGTGAAAGTAGAATATATGTCAGATCCTCCAGAAGAAATAAGAGCTTCCCACCAGTATAGAGCATCGGCTTTTAGCATTGCAGTCCCATATAGTACTCTATCCTCTTCGGCACACTTACTAGTTTTGAAGATAGCTTCTATTTCTTTCAGCCACCTCATAGCTTTCACTGGTTCCCTTTATCCTGAGTAGGTCGGAGGTTTGCAACTTAGGAACATTTTATAATCACACCTCTTCGTCACTGGTACGACAGTAGGTGTAATAGGCATCTCTTCTTCATGAGTAGGATCTGGTATTTCCGTTTCCGTATTATGAGTTCGGTTGAACATAGCTTGGATATTTGCCTGTAATCTTCCCATTTCAGCCGCTAAGTCGTCTCTCGTAACAAATTCTGCACCTCGCGGTTTAACTCTGCCGCCTGTTCTGCCTCTACCTCTTTCTCCCCCTCTACCCCTTGTCCCAACTGTTGGATTTGTTCTATTAGGATTTCCTCCTCCCTCTCGATTCGTTTGTCGAGTACCACTTGCCATTCTGTTTATTCAAACAAGGTTAATATACACATAAGCACATACCCCATATAACAAGGTATTCCAGTTCAAACATGTACCTGTAAGATCATAATTACACTGGCCAGGTGTAATCTGAAATTACCTTACATGATGTTCCTTCTACCTTTTTATATTTAACATCCCAAGGTTCTACATTAATAGGGACATCCTACTTCACATGAAGTTTAAGTCTAGGTACAGATACGAATACCTAAATCCCTTAAACTAGGGCTCTGATACCATCTGTAACGACCCGGTATCCCATAACATACATAATATACATCAAATAACATGTCATACATAACGTCGTTACATTCATAACAAAAGATACATAATAATTCACGTACGGTCCCATAGTCTCAAAACTATACAATACAAAACATAAGCATTTCCTAATCTTCGTCAGCTATCAACCGCATCCTATACTTTATCCTTCCCTTTACACCTTCCTTGACCTGGAATACATATTTTTGAAAACAAAATGAGGGTTAGACCAAACGGTCTAGTGAGATAATCCCGGACAGTTTATTAATCCTTTTGTAGAAACACACATATATCACACATAATTGAATACCAACCAAGACTCGTGCATAGTGTACAACTCATCCTTCACATGGCCAAATTAGTTGGTTGCAAGCCAACTAATAAATTAACTCCGTTGTACGACAATTACAGCCAACACCGCTGTACGAATATTACAGCCAACACCACCGGTCCTAATCCCGGCCAACGTATTCTCGAATAGTGTAATGCTCATGTAAATACAATATCTCGATATATTATATTTCAAACATAAACACATAATCACACCATCTATCACATTCCCAATACACACATATATGTATTCCAGTTTAAAAACGTTTTAAAGTAAAACTCACCTGATTGTTTAACAAAAACTCTTCCAAGCCTTTTCTCCACGCTATCCAATCTTTTACCCAAAATTATCAAAATCTTATAATTCACTTCCAAGTAACCAATTTGAATCCCTAACCTTTATTTCCTTCTTACTCTTCTTTTGTCTCAAAAACACACACACACACACACACACTCTATAATCTGATATTTTTGCTGAAATGAAAATATCTGGACTCTTCAAGGGGTAATATCAAACCCTAATTACATTTTATCCTTTAAACTATTCAACAATGACCCAAACACCCTTAACTTGTAAATTTACCTAAACTTACCCTAAACCTCAAATTTTAAAGTTAACTTTATTTAACGGAAAGGGATTTTTTTTAACTAACGAACTTACCCAGGTATTACACTTACCTTTCTCATCACAATTAATCTCCACATCACATTCAGAATCACAATCCAATGAGGTGTGAAAGATACCATAAGACTTAGGATAAAGAAATTCATTATATTCTTTTCGAAAAGCTTTATCTTCTTCCGTAGGAAAATGTATTTTAGGAGCAGGTTTAACAGATTGACTTTCCAAATCCCAAGATTCAAGATCATCTTGGTCATCAACTGTTAAGCTCCGAAAAACAGTATTTCCCATGAAAGTTTTGCATAAGGAAACATCTGAATCTGAAGAATGCTTTTCTTTTGAAACTTTTTCTTCAGATATTTCCTCAAGTTTTGTTTTCATTTCTTTCAAACTTTAAGAAAACACTGTGATCATAACTTCCTTTTCAATCTCAAAAGCAAGCTTCTCGTCATTTCTGACTTCTTGAATAGTACTTTTGATCTTGCTTTCGAGGTCCATGAGTTTTTGTTCAAGAACCATTGGTGGAAAATACCTTTTACCTTCAAAAATTGGGTTTTCAGTAGTATCCTTTTGAGTATTTTTCATTTCCTCTGGTTCTTTAACAATATAACTATCAAAATAATCATTTGGCAAGGTTGTTTCATTATCTAATGCCTTTGCATTATCTGGACCATACCAAAAAGGAAGTTGCATCTTAACAGTGGTTTTTCTTTTTATTTCTTCCTCAGCCTCATAGTCTTCACCATCCATTTTAAGCCATTTGATTTGATAGCTAGGATGTGATGCAAGCATAAACCACAAAAATTTATAAAGAGTGGGAGTTTTTATTAAGGCATTCCTCAGGTATTGTGGATTGTCATACCCGATACCCCACTTTGAATTGAAATACCTGAACTTACTTGGCTTATGCATGTGAATTGTTTGTTCAGTTTGGCCTGTTTTGTACAGTTTATCTTCCAGATCTTTGACATTTTCACACAGCTCATTATTCCTATCTTTATAAGCATGTAAAAGATTTTCAAACTCACTATTCTTGGCTTCCGAGCTCGCTAATAGTTCTGATAATTCCGTTATTCGACTTTGAAAATACGCTTGACCAATATCGAACCCAATATTTTTCTTTTCTAATTCTTTAATTTGATTGTGTTGTTCTATTAGTCTTTCCTTTTGAGTGGAACTTATTTCATCTGCTCTTTTCTGGTCATTTGTTAGTTCTTCTAACTTCTTTGTTAAATATGATTGTTGAGTAAAAAATTGATTATAGAGATCGGAATGTATCTCATTTGAAGTAGACTCTGACCCTTCATCATCAGTGTTTTTGTTCATGAAGCACATCTTGGTCTGAGCAACTGTCTCATCATCTGCTTCATCATCAGTCTGATCAATCCAGTATTCCTCTTCGACCAACAGTGCTATTCCCGATTCCTTCTGTTCAGCAAGCATCAACTTGTTCTTGTAATAACTGGAATCCCTGACTTTCGGCTTCCAACATTCCTTTGAGAAGTGACCAGTCTTCCCACAATTGTAGCACTTCGGGGCTTCATCCTTCTTCTCAAATACCTTCTTCTCATCCGTCCTCTTATCATCTCTCTTATACTCAACCCTCTTGTCACCAACCTTCTTGTTTGATTCAACATGTGCTTTGTGCTCGAAGTTCTTGGAGCCAGACGCAGACCTTTGACTATTAGAACTGGGGATTTTCCCAAACTGTCTCTGAAAAGATCTGGTAAGGAGTATCATAGCTTGCTTCATACTTTCAACATCATCTTTCCCATCTGCTTCATTCTGTTCCTCATCAGACTGATTACCCACATTATTTGAGTATTTCTTGATAGTTTTGTTAGACATTAAATCAAGTGGATCTTATCTCGAACTTGGTGAACGTCTATTTCAATATGTTTAGGTTTTTCATGGAAAACATGATTGTTTGTGATTTGTATCGTTTCTTTGTTATCACAGAAAGTACTAACAGGAAGCAAATTATCAAGATTTAAGAGCTGTAAAATATTTAAAATCCAAATAATTTCACAAAGTACAACTGCCATAGCCCGATACTCTGACTCGGCAGAAGATCGGGAAACTGTTGTTTGTTTTTTACTTTTATAAGAAATTAAACCGATTCCTAAAAATAAACAATATCCAGTAACTGACATTCGAGACGACAAACATTTTCCCTAATCTGCATCCACGTAAGCATGTAAGTTGAAAGAATCAAAGCGAGAGAACGAAATACCTTTACCTGGTGGCTTTTTCAAATATCGAAGTATTCGAAGAGGAAGATTAAGATGCGAGCGGCGAGGTGCGTGCATAAACTGACTTAAACAGTGCACGACAAACGCAATATCGGTTCTAGTAGCCAATAAGTATATTAACCACAAATTAATCGTTGAAACCCATATATATATCCTCAAAAAGGAGGATCAGAAGAATTCCCAATAGATTCAGTAACAATAAGGTTCATATCCATAGGTGTATTTATAGGTTTACACCCTAGATAACCAAAGTCATTCAATAACTCTAAGCAGTACTTACGTTGACTCAAACAAAGACCAGTTTCAGATTTTAGGATTTCAATGCCTAGAAAGAACTGAAGATTACCAAGATCTTTAATCATAAAATTCGATTTCAAATGTTGTTTTACCCTATGTATTTCACTGTTGTTATTTCCTGTCAAAACTATGTCATCAACGTAAACAAGTAAAACAAGAAATATGTTACCAGAAGATAGAGTGAACAATGAATAATCATTGCTACACTGCATAAAGCCAAAATCAAACAAGCAATTAGATAACTTTTCATACCATTGCCTAGGAGTCTGTTTCAACCCATACAAAGACTTAACAAGCTTACAGACACGATTATCAAAATTAAAAAAAAAACAACCTTATGGTAATTTCATAAAAAAGTCTTCATGAAGATCGCCATACAAAAAAGCATTATTTACATCAAGCTGATATAAAAGGCAATCATATTGAACAGACATAGCTATAACACATCTAACAGTCACCATTTTAACAACAGGAGAGAAGGTTTCTTCGTAGTCTAAACCTTCCCTCTAACTATAGCCCTTGGCCACTAACCTAGCCTTGTATCTCTCTATTTCCCTAGATACCTTATACTTAATTTTGTCTAAACCTTCCATTTGACTACAACCCCTGATGTTTCAACATCAATCCAACAACACCTTCTCACTTGAATTATTACACTTTAAACCCTACAAACCAACAACATTCTCAAATTAGACTAGAAAGATGATGTCAAGATTGACTTTATTAACTGAGTTTCTTGGTTTCTTGGTGCTTCAACTGCTTTGGACTTCCAATAGAGGAAACCTGCTTTGGTTTCTTGGTGCTTCAACTGAATCTGCGACAGATCTACAAAATGTAAAATTCTAAAATACCCTATGGTGTGTGGTCTATTTAATTAAATGCATCATTGGATCCGTTTGAGTTTTAAGTTTGTATAAATTTTTAATATAATATTTTATAACAAACTATTTAATTTTCGCCGCTTTAAATGACTAAAAATTGTTTTAAAACCCTACACTTACCATTACAACTACTAAGATTTATAGAGTCACTTTCTCATTGTTATTTTATTCAATTACTTTAAAATTACAGTTTTAGTCCTAATATTCAAGAGAAAGTTTATAGAAAAATTTCAAAAAATTGAAAATACGTAAAGATCATTAGTGAGTCTTATAAGGGTGTGTTCGGTACACTGAACAAAATACGGATTATTGTTCCACGTTTGACAGAACTTTTATATGGAAAATACATGAATAAAGTAGAACAAAAGTGGAACAAGCCTGTTCCACCTCCACCCTATGAAGAAAGCTGGAACAAGGTAAAACATACTCTGTTTTATCAATATTACTTCAAAATAAAATATAATATTATTTTAAAACATCAAATATGAATTTTTTTTATATTTTATTCATTCTTTAAATTTTATTTATTAAATTTTATGTTTTTTAAAATTTCATTTTAATGTCCACAAAATATTATTTTTATCTGATTTCTATGTTTTGATTAATTTATGTAAATTATTAAATATTAATAGTAAAAGAATATAGAAAATAAAAACTGAAAACTACATAATTTTTTTATTTTGGGGTCACTTTAATCGTTTTGAAAAGAACTTTCTAATAATATACTCTATTATAAAAAATATTTCACTACAAAACAAATGACTTTTACCCACAAAAGTTACCTAGAGAAATTTCCGTCGGGGATCACCAGAAAATATCAATGTTTCGTTAGAATCCGATATTTTTCGAGAAAATACCCATGTATCACCCAGAGAATACCTGAGTAATCTGTCACTGATATGCATTACCCACCAAAAATTTACCCACCAACTTTGTGACGGTTTTGTGACGGATCAACCCTTTAGCGGCAAATTTTTCATGGAAAAGTTCGTAGGTAAAAGTCTTTCATTTAGTAGTGCTTATTTCATTATAATTCAATAAGTTACATAATTAATCAAAACATATAAAATATATAAACCTGTTTGTTATGGTAAATTGATCATGTTATTTGTTCTAATCTATTCAGTTCTGTTTTACTAAACACTAAACAACTGTTCTGTCATGTCTCGTCCTATTTTGTCTGCATACCAAACGCACCCTAAATTTTAGTGTTTTATCAATATAACATCTTTGTTCTTTCTATTTTCAAAAAAATATATTTTATTTCATTTTTAGTTTATTTAATTTATCCATGCTCTCTTTGGACCTAATCGTGACTCCTGAGTCCTGACTCCGCCTCAGCAACCAGCCCCACCCAATGCTGACCATAACTGCTACCATGTTCATAGTTAATGCTTTGAATATCTTCACAGTTGCTTGGTGAAGATGCAACGAAGTCTCCTTTCTTGCAATAGTTCATCTTGAATCTTCTAGATAAACGTTTTCCAATCTGAAATGTTGTGTCGACAGTTCATATATACTCAGGAATATATATATATATATATATATATATATTATAACGTTTTGCAATCTGCATGGATCTAAACCTTCTTAATCATTTTGTATCTTGGGTCTCTCTTAACCATTCAGAGTTCTAATTTCATTCTTAACAATTAACAAACAACCATATTTTATTTTGGACTATATCATAAGAGCCTCTTAATCATTCTGACCCGTTAATCATCCTGCGTCAAACCATTAGCAACTCCAAACAACCCCTAGAAACTTAAATTGAAAATGAAATTATTTTATAATATGTAACTCTTTCAATAATACATACATAAAATAAAAGTAAATATTCATTAATTTATCTTTTCTTATACATTTTTTCTTGTGTCAAAATACAAATAAACTTTTTAGCCATACATTTATTCTTATCGAGTTGACTTTTGTAAACGAGTAAAAGACCGAGTAAAATACAAGCCAAGGTAAATGCATGAATGCATGATTTCTCATAGATAAGTGTATAAAATAATTATATATCCTCTCACTATAAAAGGGCCTTTAGAGTGACATATTAACATATATATCCTCTCCACAAACCATCTATTTCTACACTTGTAACAAATCTGAAGCAATGAAAATCAAAATCATTTCACCAGGTCATTGTAAGAATCATTTGTTTTGTAGCGACGTAACATAACAAATTTATAATATGTCATCATTAACTTGCACATACCAATTATTTGTCGTAACTCGTAAGTGATTTTATATAAACTTCATGTTCTTCAGAATGTTTTGGGATACTTTGAAAGGCGATTTAATGAAAGCTCTTTATTGGTTTTGAGTTACAAATAGATTAGCAAAGGATGCAACTCATCGATCGTGACCTTAATCCCCAAGTCATCAGATCCAAATTGCCTACGGGACTACACATCAATTAGTCTAATTGGTTGCTATTATAAAATAATAGCCAAAGTTTTAGCGAAAAGATGCAAAAGAATTACTGGGAAGGTAATCGGGGAGGCTAACGTTTTAATAAAAGGAAAGTCTATTCTAGATGAGGTGTTGATTGCAAATGAAACGGTTAATTTTATTAAGATACGAAAGAAAAAATGTCTAGCTTTTAAGGTGGACTTCGAGAAAGCTTTAGACAGTTTAAATTGGAATTTCCTTCTTAACATGATGCGTCAAATGGGGTTTGGGGTAAAATTAATGGTGCAAATGGATGGAAACTTGTCTAAGTTCAAACTCTATTTCTATTCTTGTTAATGGGTCTCCTACGGAGGAGTTCCAAATGTCGAAAGATGTAAGACAAGGAGACTCATTGTCCCCTTTTCTTTTTATTAGTGTAGCAGAAGGTCTTGTTTCGATAAAAATAAACATTTTTATTTTGGCGTGTGCTTCACAGTAGACTTCTAGTTCGGGTTGCCTTGGATTATCGATGCATTGATTTAGACTCGGTCTTAAGTCCAAGCTATGAAGAGGCATCTGAAACTCTTGATCATTGTATTGCGAGGTGCAAGAATTTTGTCTCATTACCAATGCCCACCTCAACCCCAAATAATGTCGAAAAAATCAAGACCCTTTTATCTAACGCTTGTCATTCTCTACCGATATTCGACCACACCGTCGCCTTCCCCATATTTCTACCCGCCTCCCCTTTTAGCCCCCCCTCATCACCGTATATGCTTTTGATCAGTTTTACCCAAAGAGCTTCCTTTTCACTCCCAAACCGCCACAACCATTTTCCCAATAAAGTCCAATTGGAATCTTGTAAGCTCCCCACACCCAACCCTCCGAATTTCAAGTCTCTCAACACTACCTCCCACTTTATCCACGATACGACCCTTGTGGAATCGGACCCTTTCCCCCCACCCCAAAAAATGCACTCCTCACTCGCTCTAACTCTCGAATCACTCCTCTCGGGGCTCTAAAAAGAGAGAAATAATACAAGGATAATGACCCAAGAACCGACTTAACCCACGACAATTTACCTCCAAATGAGATTAATCTTGCTTTCCAATCGGCTAATTTATTCTTCACCTTTTCTACTACAATCTTCCAATTGCCATTTTTGGACATCTTTGATCCAACTGGTAAGCCAAGATACGTGAAAGGCAATGACCCGTGCCCGCAACCCAAGCCTCTAGCCCAACTTTGAATCTCCTCGTCACATACTCCTACACCAAATAATTTGCTTTTGTTCATATTGATTTTCAGCACCGAAATCGCATGGAAGCATTGAAGAATCTTTATGAGATTTTTTATGTTCGATAGGCTCCATTTACCGAAGAATACTACATCGTCGGCATATTGGAGATGTGTCACCAATATCTCATTTTTACCGACCATTACACCTTCAAACAATCCTTTTTCATATCCTTCCATTACACACACTTTGTAGCTATTCACAATGACCTCTTTCTCACACAAACCCTACAATTGGGTTTATATACCTTTGACCAATACTAGCTATTTTGTTGACTTTGACTAATATTGACTAATTACAATTAGCCTAAATCTTGGATCCATTTGTGTACTAACAACATCCTTCCATCATCATAACGAGGTGCAAGAATGCTAAGACAGTTTGGGATACGGTTCTGTTAGTGCTATATTTTATATTGTACCAAGTAGAGGGACCTATTATGTAATAGTGTCAAACTTGTCATAGGTATATATAGTTTGCTATTTTCCTCTTTAGGAATTAGGTCATTTACTACACACACTAGCCACACACATTGTATTGCATTGCATTCATCATTGTGAGCTTTTGGATCATATTTGGAATATATAGATGGCTTCCTTTGTTGTTTATATGGATTGATTACTTGTTCTGGGATCACAATTGGTATCAGAGCTTGTATATCATATTGATCAGATTAGGATTGTTAGAGTTTTTGGCAAAGTTGAGTGTTCTTCAAGATTTTCTTCTTTTTGGTTGATTTTAGCCATTTGAGTTCTTCAAATGGATTAGAATCGATCAAGGGTTGTTTGTAGACAATACCTGAGTGCTTTTATTCCGCAAAATCACTAGGTTTGTAGCTCAGTTTGTGAATTTACTCATTTTCGGACTTTTGTATTTCTGCACTCTGTTTTGCATCAAAAAACTAGTTTCTATTGGTTTTTGGACAAAACACGAAGCATTCGTAAACTGTTCGATGCATGAAAGTTTGCTTATATTTGTTTATTTATAAATTAATGAAACATGGATGAATATATTTTTTTATTTGTTCCTATGTAAAATCACTTACTACGAATAATTGGGGTGTGCAAGTTAATGATGATATATTATAATTTTGTTATACTACAAGATAAATGCGTTTTACCTACAAAAATGACCCAAAGAAATTTTTGTCGTTGTTTACCCAGAAAATTCCAATGGTTTAATAGAATCCGATATTTTTCAAGAAAATACCAACGGATTACCCATAAAATCCCTAGTAATCTGACACTGATTTAAGTCCCCCACTAACAAGTTACCTAGCTTTGTGACGATTTTGTGATCAATCATCTCTTTAGCGACGGATTTCCCAGGAAACGCCAATAGGTAAAAGTCTTCGTTTTGTAGTGTGTTAAAGGAACAAAATGATAAGTAATGGTGGTTGCCTTTTGTACATTTGTGTCCGTTCTTTTAATTTCATTTGTCCATTTACTTTCGTTTAGTATCTTAAAGAACGAACATGAAAGAATATAAACAAATGAATAAATATATTATTTAACAAATGAAATGAACATAAATATTATAAAGACATGTCTCTCAAAGAACATAATATTGTAAACAACTTATATTAATCTATTATTACAATTTAATTATCTCATTCAATAAAATTAATTCATCGTCACCTTCACTTGAGATGTTAAAAGTTTTAAAAAATCCAACGAATTATCAACTATGTGATTTTGAATGGGTGAGTCCTTAAACCATTTTTTAAAAGAGTAAATTGCATTTTTGGTACATGTGGTTATATGATTTCTTTGAAAGGAAAACCTGAACTTCAATAACTAAAAGATTGGTACATGTGGTTAATGAACTTAATTTTGAAAAAACAAAATCAAAACTTTTTTTGAACAAAAAATATGCAATTACTCTCATTGCCAACAAAGTAAAATGAATCAATTAAACAAATAAAACTTATCATTTCTATTACTAATTCCGAAACATTCAAAAGTATGTCTAAAGCATAAATACATACATACAAAAATTATACCCATTTTTTCACAAAATAAATTCTTGAACTTTTTTTAACAAATAAATTATACTCATCATTTTGCGTATTTTAAACTTTTTTCTAATTTTTTTTTCAAATAAATTCCAAATTTTTTTTGAGGAAACAAAATCATGAACTTAATTTTGAGCAAATAAATTCGAAACTTTTTGTGAACAAAAAATATACTAATCCTTTACTAGCAACAAAATAAAATGAACCATTTAAACAGAGAAAAATTATATTATTTTGATTACTAATTTTGAAGCATTCAAAAGTTTCGCATTTATTTTTTCAAATTGTTTATTAAAAAAAATTGGATTTATTTGTTCAAAAAAAAGTTCAAGAATTTATTTGTTAAAAAAATTTAGGAAAAATTTAAAATTTTATTTGTTAATTTTGTTTTAGAAAAGAGTGTAAAGATTTATTTATTGAAAATCAGGGACTTAATCATTCAAAATCAGATAGTTTGTTGGAGTTTTTAGACTTTTCCTAAATTTGTATAACATTAACATGTTTTTACAGGTTACATACAATAACAATATTTAACTGGTTTTAGAAAGTTTAGAGGGTTTTATCATTCAAAAAAGAGTTTGAGGACTTAACCATTTAAAATCAGATAGTTTGTTGGGTTTTTTAGACTTTTCCCTAACTTTAACTAATAAGCAGAAAAACACAACATATAAACAAACACAGTTATTAATTTGCTTGTGTTCGACAATTAAAAAACGGGTTTGTTCGTGTTCAGTCATGCTCGTTTCTTAAGGTAACGTTTGGTACATAGAAATAATTGGACAGGACTAGACATGACATGACAAGAGGGTTGGACAAGACATGACTGAACTGGAAAAATGTCTGTCCAGTGCTTGATATGACTATGTAGGATCGGATAAGACAACACTAGACAAGTTGTCTCTAAAAGTTGTCTAATTATTTTATATATCTTATAATAGTTATAAATAATTTAAATAAAATATATATAACTAAATAGTTTAATTTATAAGTAGTTTTTGTTTTTTACATAATTTTCATATACCTAAATACATATATAAATAATAGTACTAAATTTGAGTGAACATAAACAAACGAAAAACAATCATCTATGCACACCATCTCGTCCCCCCCCCCCCCCCCCCCAAAAAAAAAAAAAAACTTAACACAATAAGAATTATCGACATTAACAAACATATATATATATATATATATATATATATATATATAGGCGAAGGATATTTTACAAACCATTAAAAGGTGACAAACCCTACAAACCACATCTAAGCCACTCATCTAATCTCTATCCGTTTTCAGCATGGATTGCGTTTGTATGCATGGTCAAGGGTAGTGTTGGAAATTCATCTCTTTGCTTAAATCAAACAATCCGATCAGCCTTTTTTTAGGAGATTTTCAATTAATTTAGGTGCAATTATTTAGGTAGTTATCTTTTCCTTTTTATGATAATTACAAACGATATTCAAACAATATTCTTTTCACTCATTCTGCCAATAATTGCCGACCAGAATTTCTGCAGAAAATCGATGGATGCTCCGGTTGTGAAGTGTTTGCAGGCGGCTCAAGTAAACATGACAGTCCCAACTCCTCAACTGCTTTTCTATGTGAAATATTAAGACCGATGATCGTTTCATACAATGTTCGGGGGGGATGTTCTTGTTCGGAGATGTAACAACCCAAATGTACAATAGAACATACATAGCATTTAAGCATAAATTTTACAAAACTGAGTCCCCAAAAATTTTCGTTACATCAAACATAAACTAAGGTTGGCGGAAACAACCTATACACAACTGAGAATAATCTAACTTCTACTAGGGGCACCTGCACTATCACTAGCTGCTTCCGTACTCTATCTTGCCACTTACTCATTTATCTGAGCCTCCAATATAATGCTTACCTGAAAAGGGTTTTGGTTTTGAAAAGCGAGGGTTAGACCATGAGGTCTAGTGAGTTCCCCCTAAAACATGTTCACAAATCATTTAAAGAAAAACGTTCATTTCAAAACAGCAACGTATCAAATCATGTACTCAACAATGGTATGCACAGCGGAGAAGACCATGGCAAACACCCTACAAAGTCGGGCACGGCAAACACCCTACGAAGCCGGGCACGGCAAACACCCTACGAAGCCGGGCACGGCAAACACCCTACAAAGCCGGGCTCGGCAAACCAAGTAGTCCCCCCCCCCCCCACGGTGCAACCCAACTCCACAAAAGATAATTTCACAAAACATGCGGTTTCACACACTTGAGGGCAATCCTCCTTTAATAGCAAAATAATACTTTTCCTGGAAAACATTCGTAACAGCTCGTAAATAAATCATGCTCATAAACATACCCTGATCAGTAAAACATAAAGCTTTCATTTACGTAAAATTCATGTACATTAACGGGGCACTTTCATATAATCATTTTCCTTTGGAAACACGTAGAATCAAGTATTTTAGTTAGAAAAACTCACCTGGCTAGCTTGCTCCAAAGCTCCTCACTTACACTTCCGATCTCTAGGCGGAACACCTATTATATTAATAGCGTTCGTCATAATTCGTTCAATTATTACTCGAGTTAAATCCCGAACTCAACCCTAACTTATCTAAATTGGTAACTTCCACTTCTAGTCCACAAATCGTAATTAATGGTCTTTGCTTATTTATCCAATTGAAATGCCATACCGGATCCATTAATTTACCCGACTCTAGGTTTTCCCCCCGACATAATATTGTAACTCCAGATTCTAAATATCAAAGTCGGTTCATGATAATAATAATATGACCAAATTTAATAAATAGACTATCGATTACGTACTAGGCCCCTTTAAATAATTATAGACTTTATTAATTAACTAAGCCCAATCTTAATAACTAAGCCCAAAAGGACTTAATAATTATCTCGGCCCAACACTCAATTCGGCCCAATAAACCAATTCGGCCCAATAAACCAATTCGGCCCAAACTTGAGTTACGGGCCAACTCCCGGAACATACCGACTTCCGATACACACGGTTCAAAACAAAAACCCACATTCTTCGTCATTATTCTAATTCTACACAAAATTTGGCGACAACCTCTTCTTTTATTAATTAACCGTTACACGATTCCCTAACCAAGAATTCACATAACAATGCTTAACGTGACAATATGAATTAGGAAAACTCTATTAACACTTTTACTTGCTTTCTCACTTTACATAACCGAGCACAATAAGAATTTAACCAATCTAACATTACTTGCTAAAGAGAAAACGCAAGGGAATGGTTTCTTACCCGCGAAAAACTTCACGAAACGGAAAGTTATTGACCAGCCATGCCGCCGCCGACGACCACCACCGACAGCCGACCACCGGCGACCACCACCGGCAGCCAACCGCCGGCAACCAGCAGCAGCAGCACGCCGCCGGCGACCTGCATGTGTCTTCTGCCAATGAAAGAATTTGTAACTTGCTATCCTCTTGCCTAACAGGCAGAGATTTTCCTCCGTCGAAAGGATGATTTATTCGGATCCGTCAATCCGGAAAGGAGCTCAACTAATTTTCAGGAAAGGGGCGCGATGGAATAGCTAGAATACATTTACCTCTGTACCATTTTCAAAAAGTGTCTTCTGTGGCTGTGGCTGATTTTCAGGAAAGGGGCGCGATGAAATATAATATTGTGGTAGCCGTTTTTTTATATTATATTTATAGTATACGTAATTATTATAAGATAATATAATAATAAATAAAATAGGTAATAACTCTAAAAACGTTGTCTATTGACTACGCCTGATCTTAGGCCCCGACTCACCCTCCGTGGTCGAACCTTGCGGACGGGAAGTTGTGTTTCTAATGGCGGACGAGTGAGTAACGTGTAAGAACATGCCCTTGCAATTGAGGGCCAATCTCCGTTCTTGAGCGAAAAAAATGAATATTCACTTTTTATTCTAATATGGCCTTTCGTCTTTTTTCCCTTTTTGTTTAAATGTTTTTCCTTTTCATCGTGTATTGTTTACCGGTGCAAAAACAGAGACAAATGTATGTTCTGTTAGGCCCTGTCATTAATGGCTGAAGGTATTCAGCCGTTTATCCATGTTGGTTCATCTTTATTTGATTAAAAAGAATTCAAGGAATTATGAATGTTAGAATAAGAGTCATCAAATACTCAACATCTATTATCGATAGTTCCTTCCTTCACTTAATTATATTAACAGATATAATCGTATATTAACTAAAATACAGTGAAAATACATTTTTTTACAAATTACATCATTATTATTGTCTCGTCAATACAGTCAAAATGAGTCCAATATCGAATGTTTTGGATTTAATCTCACATTATTAAATTTCATAAATGCGTACAAATTATTTTCACTACTAGAAAAAGAGGTATCAGTGACGAAAATCAGTGACGAAAATTTCCGTCACTGATCAGTGACGGATTTGTGACGGATCAACGACGAAACGAACAAGAACACAATCCGTCACTAATCAGTGACGGATTAGCGACGGAATGTATTAAAAAAGAAATTAAAAAATGAAATATATGTGTCTGTCGCTAATCCGTCACAAATTAGTGACGGATTAGCGACGGACACGTGGAGTTTCACAAAAAAATGAAATTCCACGTGTCCGTCACTAATCCGTCACTGATTAGCGACGGATTAGTGACGGACGTGTGGAATCCGTCACTAGTCCGTCGCTAATCAGTGATGGATTAGTGACGGATGTTTTTTGTATTTATTGTTTCTCATGTTTATGTGTTATATGTACACATGTGTAAGTGTTATATGTATCTGTGGATTAGTATACATATATATATATATATATATATATATATATATATATATGTGTGTGTGTGTGTGTGTGTGTGTGTGTGTGTGTGTGCGTGTGTGTGTGTGTTAGTATGTGTCGGTTGTTGATCTATGCATGTATATTGTGTATATGTGTATATATTGATATCATGTGAACATGTGATCAATGTGTATATATAGTTAATGTGTGATATTCGGAAATCACATATGATGTATATATGTGTGTTATATAGTTAATGTGTGTTGTTTGGTAACCCTGTAGGTAAACTGAGGTAATAAGTTATAATGAATGTTAGTAGGTCTTAATAAGCCATATAAAATATCTTGTTGTGTTATAATGGATCTCAATTGGTCTTATTGACCTATAGTGGGTCTTAGTGGTCTTATCAACCACAATAGACACCACATACATATATGCAATACACACTTTCATACAAACATGTAATAAGTCATACACAGTGTTGTTGGGTTTTAATGAATTCTATTGGGCTTTAATTGGTTATGTTGGACTTTAAAGCATATATAGGGCTTTAATCTGTTATAAAGGGCTTTAATCAGTTCCATTGTCTTTTAAAGGGTTTCATTGGGCCTTAATGGATCTATCGGGTTTAAAGGGTTCTATTAGGCTTTAAAGGGTTTAATTTGACCTTAATTGATCTATCGGACTTTAAAGGGGTCTATTGGGCTTTAAAAGGCCCAATAGTTTATTAAGAACCACTGTAACCCATAAAACATCTATTGGACTTTAATCTATTCTACTCGACTTTAATCGCTTTTATTAACTTTTAAAGGGTTTCATTGGGCCTTAATGGATCTATCGGGTTTAAAGGGTTCAATTAGGCTTTTAAGGGTTTAATTGGACCTTAATTGATCTATCGGGCTTTAAAAGAGTCTATTGGGCTTTAAAAGGCCTAATAGTTCATTAAGAACCACTGTAACCCATAAAACATCTATTGGACTTTAATCTATTCTACTCGACTTTAATCGCTTTTATTATCTTTTAAAGGGTTTCATTGGGCCTTAATGGATCTATCGGGTTTAAAGGGTTTCATTGAGCCTTAATGGATCTATCGGGTTTAAAGGGTTCAATTAGGCTTTTAAGGGTTTAATTGGACCTTAATTGATCTATCGGGCTTTAAAGGGGTCTATTGGGATTTAAAAGGCCTAATAGTTCATTAAGAACCACTGTAACCTATAAAACATCTATTGGACTTTAATCTATTCTACTCGACTTTAATCGCTTTTATTAACTTTTAAAGGGTTTCATTGGGCCTTAATGGATCTATCGGGTTTAAAGGGTTTCATTGGGCCTTAATGGATCTATCGGGTTTAAAGGGTTCAATTAGACTTTTAAGGGTTTAATTGGACCTTAATTGATCTATCGGGCTTTAAAGGGGTCTATTGGGCTTTAAAAGGCCCAATAGTTCATTAAGAACGACTGTAACCCATAAAACTTCTATTGGACTTTAATCTATTCTACTCGAATTTAATCGCTTTTATTAACTTTAAAGGGTTTCATTGGGCCTTAATGGATCTATCGGGTTTAAAGGGTTCAATTAGGCTTTTAAGGGTTTAACTGGACCTTAATTGATCTATCAGACTTTAAAGGGGTCTATTGGGCTTTAAAAGGCCCAATAGTTCATTAAGAACCACTGTAACCCATAAAACATCTATTGGACTTTAATCTATTCTACTCGACTGTAATCGCTTTTATTAACTTTTAAAGGGTTTCATTGGGCCTTAATGGATCTATCGGGTTTAAAGGGTTCTATTAGGCTTTAAAGGGTTTATGTGAACCTTAATTGATCTATCGGGCTTTAAAGGGGTCTATTGGGCTTTAAAATGCCCAATAGTTCATTAAGAACCACTGTAACCCATAAAACATCTATTGGACTTTAATCTATTATACTCGGCTTTAATCAGTTTAATTGGACTCTAATTGATCTATCGGGCTTTAAATGGGTCATGATTTGAGGATTTTAAAGTGGTTAGAGATAAGAATCAATTAATAAGAGTTCACGATTTAAGGATTTGAAGGTTGTTAGAGATAAATATTAATCAAATAATTAACATTAAAAACGGTACATAAAGTTTCAAGAGTTGTTTTTTAGAGATTTTAAGTAATTAACATTAAATAGTGGTACATGAAGCTTTAGGGTTGTTTTTAAGAGTTTTTCATAAATGATTTATAATATAGTATATATATTTATTAAAAAATAATTAATAATAACATTTAATTAAAAAACAAAAAAAAACGGATTCCGTCGGAAATCTGCGACGGAATTTCCGTCGGAAATCCGTCACTGTTCACACTTTAATACCCACGCTTAATATAGAGAAATTACATTTCCTTTTTGTTACTAGGTCAAATTTACAGCCGCAACCTCCTCCAACAGCCTCGACTCCCCTTCTGCCCGACTTCTTCCCACCGCCGGTCGCCACCGCCAGTCGCCACCTCCATAAATGATTTATAATATAGTATAGATATTTGTTACTTTGTTGTTTGTTGATTCGCTAATTCCTCACGATTACGGCTTCTGGTACATCTTGGCGTGCTTGAAATGTCAATCAGTAAATGAAGCATTCTTCATTGTATGGTATCAGCATCTCCAAAACCATGGTCTAATACAAAAACATCTAATGTACATATTAATACGATGCATCTAAAACTTCATGTTACAAAATCACCAAATTCACATGCTGATGATGTGTTGTTTAATCGGTCAAAGAACATATGATTTTTTTACTTAACAAATCATGTCTAGCTCAGTTGGTCTACCTAAGGACGGTAACATCCTAAGGGGGCTGTGGATGGTATCCCAGTCTACCCGGGTTCGATTCCAAGGGGAGGCAATTGAGGGCATGAGGAGTACTCAGTCCTTGGGTGGTCCAGTCTTTGACTGGGCTTACCCCCCCCAGCCTGTGGTTGGGCCTTAGGTCCAGCGTAAGCTGGGCCGGGACAACGGCAGATTAGTAGACTGCCCTCGGATGTCCGATACCGCCGGAGAGGCGTGCGTGCGTGTGTGCGTTGTGTTCGTGATAGTTGATCGAAAGGGTCGATGCCGCTCTGCCCTCGGATGTCCGATACCGCCGGAGAGGCGTGCGTGCGTGCGTGCGTTGTGCGTGTGTGCGTTGTGTTCGTGATAGCATTATGATTTTTTTACTTAGAATGCCATTTCTTCAGATTCTTGATAACAGAGGCAATGCGCTGAATCACTGATTTTCGAATCGATGGTGTATTGGGATGATATTATGAGTTTATTTAGAGATATTATCAAAAGCAATCCAAGTTCCCATTTTTAACGGAGGGGTGGGATCTTAATGGAGTTCCAATTTTACCCCTGAAGTTGACGGTTTTAATCAATTAAATTCATTAAATATATTTTAGTAATTTGAAATGAGTTATAATTTATAATGACCCTTGATTTGATAATGTAGGATTAAGATGATGGTTGCATGGTTTGTTACCTTTCAACGGTTTGCAAAATAAACCAACCCTATGTATGTATGATTTGAATTGATACTCAAATTGGGAAATTTCAGCTGCCAAAAATCATAATAGTAAAAGCTTTTGTTTGTATGTATGTTCTTATTATAAGTTTAGTGAAATTTGATTTTTATGTGCTAAATTAACCCTATTTTAATCACTTTTAGTAGTCATTTTCCTTGTTTTATTTGCCCAAAGTCAGTAATTGAGTCATTTTTATTAGCTTTTTAGCATTTTCTGTGTTTTAGGTGTTAATCATGAATTAATGGTGTTTTGTGTACTTTTGGATCTCATTTGGGCCTTATTTGATTAATTTCAGATTTTTGCTGGACACTACTACGGCAATGCTATAGGAGTTGAGCGCAAAAGGAATGCTGTAGGAGTGCCGCAGGATCGAACAGCTGGGCCATTTTTGGGTATCTTATGGAAGAAGCCTCTTTTGATGACAAGGCTGGAGTTGACTTTTTGGAAGGGACATAAAGCTGTTTATAGGACATCAGTCTTAATCTCCTTTTAGTTGCTTTGTCTCCACACAACTCCCCTATATATAGAATGCTTCTATGCTTTTGTAAAACAATGCTTTTTAGCTAAAAACACAAAAACTCTCCACAAGTATTTAGCTTTTCTCTCTAGTTTATTTACCTCTTAATTTCCAGTTTATTTACCTCTGAATATTCAGAGATGTGGTCACGAGTTCAGTATTTTGTAGTCAAGCTTTCGGTTTCAAGTATTAATCTAAGTGATTCGAAGTAAGTTCTTTTGTTTTATTTTCCGATTCTCGCAAGTCTCCAAGTTCTCGATATTGTCTTAGTTACTTACTTAAAATCTAAAGGTTCGTGATTTTTAGTTTGGAGTCCTTCCCTCTAAAAACCGTAACCTTTGGTTGTTTAAGTTAGTGTTTCAAAGTTTTAACGGTTTCAAAGCAACAAGTAGTTTTGTGACGTAACTTGCACGACAAGTTTCCATAACTTGGCGAACAAGTTACCTTGGTAGTTTAGTAATTCCGTTTCCTTGCATTCTTAGTTCTTATTATTGTTTTTTATTTTCTTGTTGTTGAAATTCCTGTATTTAATTTCTGTCTTTCCATTTCTGTCATTTACATTTCTTGCAATTTAATTTCTGTCTTTCCATTTCTGTCATTTACATTTCTTGCAATTTAATTTCTGTCTTTCCATTTCTGTCATTTACATTTCTTGCAATTTCCTTTCAGTACTTTCCATTCATGTCATTTACATTTCTTACACCTTTCGAAAGAAGAAATCAAGCCATGAAGGGCTAATCGCCTGAGCTTGGGGTGTAAAGCAAAGTTTAGATGTAAAATATGTGTGAAAGTAAAGAGGTGTATTGAATATAACATTGTATCTAACTATTTATTTCAGGTGATTGATCTTACATTGAATATTGCATTTAATTAATTGACAACTAATTTTATGTATGAAAATGCATTAACATTCAGTGTTAAGGTTAAGGTTAATTAACTGAAATAATAAAAGAAGACTATAAAGAGTTTTAGTGCCTGACAAGTACTATACTTTTACGGTGTAGGATGGTAACACTGTGTTGTGCTAGGATTCACAAAGTCTAACATAAATGATATTGTATCGATAGCACGTTGACCAGTGTGTACTCTTGGGAGGCCGTTTGAACAGATAGTTGGTGCTGTGGCAGTCCTATAGCACTTGTGCTGGAGGACTGGCTGGATGTTATAATACCTTTTTACTCAATCACTTGTTTTCATCTTTATAGAGCTTTGCACCCTATGCTTCTTCTCTAGAATTGATTTTTAGCTGATAACTTAAACCAACCAATCAAACAATCTGTTTTCGAAATCGCCATCTGAAATTAGTTTTTAAAGACTGGACTTTTGAAAGGCTTTCACAAGATTTCCCTGTGGATCGATATCTGGTATTTTACCATTATTACTTGTTACGAGACGATAGTAGTTCAAGGTGTATACTTGCACTGAGTCCTATTCTAAGTGAATCTCTAAGGTTGCATAAATCTTACAACAAGTTTTTGGCGCCGTTGCCGGGGAAGACTTCGCTGAAAGATTTTCATTCCAAAGTAAAGTTTGTAAAAATTGGTTTTTCTACCATCTTTGTTACTTGTCATACGTCTCCATGTGTGCACAAGTAATAAATCTTTAAGTATATCTTTCTGTGGATATGGATTCAATGGGACATTCGTTTGGGCCATATGAAACTGTTTTTTGTGACTACTGTGGTGGAAGTCATTTCTCATACAGTTGCCCTTCGACCCCCGAATCCCGTTATTTCATGGGAGATAGTAATTGGGATACCTCGCACTTCAATGGTTATACTCAATCATGGGAGGATCATCCTAATTTGTTTTTAAATGGTCAAGATCATGGCACTTTCACATCACCAATACCTCCCTATCAAGATTGGAACAACACTTATTCAAACACTTTTAACCAATCTTGGGAGGAACAAGCTGATTTTTCTGGAAATTTTCAAGGGGATGATTTTAACAACTCACTTTTACCCCCTACGCCCCCTTTAGAACAAGTTGAAAATTTCGAATCTCTTGAAACGTTGATGAATGATTTCTTACAGAACATACAAGGATCTGTTATTAACATAACAACTTGTGTTGGAGAAATTATTAGTGAGCATAAAAGACAAAGCCAAATCCCTATACCAAGTGATATTGAAAAATATGAGTGTATTGGTAAGGATGAGGGTGAGGCTAATACTTTGAAAATTCAAGAGATAGAGAGTTCCAAGGAAACACCTGAGCATTTGAGCAACCCCTCTTCACTTCAAAATAGTGAAGATGTGCAACAAAGTGCTAAGATTGTCATTAACCCATACTTTAAACCTGTGCAGAAAGAACATATTGTTGCAGATACCATAATATCCCTACAACAAATTTCTGTAGAAAATTTTCAAGTTGTTTTAAATAGGGGACGTGATGATCAATCCAAGGACTGGGGAAACTTCATAAAATCATGTTATATTGTTGGTGAGGTGATGAATCGTTCGCCCATTTGTGCAATCGATGTTTTGTGTCGTGATCAAGTAGTAAACCGAGTGGTGAGAAAAGTATATAAGCATAAGTGGAAAGAGAAACACCAAGCTTGGAGATATCAAAAAGCAAGACTCTTGAAGAACCACCCACCATTTCCAATCCAAAGAGGAAGGCAGACTGATGCTTCACCTACTCATCATGAGTAGGGCAGGTTCTATCAATTTTTTTTTGATTTGCTGAATTATTTTCTTCCATTTATTTGTTGGTTTGTGTGCATGTCTTAGTCTGTTAAGCCCTTTTGGGGTTGTTTGGACCTGTTCTGCCACTTTGGCAATGAACAAGTTTGAGGTGTGCACTTTGTTGCACACCAAGTCATTTCTGTGGGATTCTGTCATTTGGCAGTTTATCTGTTTAACACGGGATTTTGCTGTCTTTTAGCTTTTACTGTGGATCTTGCATGAATGATCAACATGCCTTGACTTCACCTTGTTAATTGAGTCAATTCTTATGAGTCTTGTGTGTTCTTATTCCATGATCAGTACCTAAAAGTCTGATTGGTTTGGATAATTTGCTGATTTGAGTCCAGAAACTGTCTTTTGACAGTTTGTGTCTGAATCATTAAGTCATGATAGTACTGTTTGAGTCCTGTTTCTTTTTATTCTCATCTTTTGCTTTTCTGTTTCAATTTGTTGGGTACTGATTTTATGAACTTGTTTCCCTCATAATATGTATGCAATTATCACAGTTTCATCAGAAGTGTTTTTTTTGCATGCTTAGTTGATCTTATAGCCACAGTAATCTTATGCTTTGTTCTTTAAGACTAAATTGCCGTTATAGCCTACCCAACAGTTTTCCAAACTGTTAAGTTGAGTCATCATGGGCAGCTTCCCCATTAAAGCCATAATCAAATCCCAAACAGTACTTTGTATGCTCTTATCTCCCTTGACAATGAAGACATTGTCCATTTCAAGTTTGAGGTGGGGTAAGATCTGCCTCACACATCTTACGGCAAACCTCACAGATCTTTCATGAGCAAAGTGCTCTTTTGTACTTAAAAGTGTGTCATGGACACCAAAAATTTAAAAGAGACCAATAAGTCCACATTATACCTCAATATGAGATGAATGGCAGGAAAATTGTGCCATTGAGTGATAATGTGAGTGTGTGGAAAAAGGCAAAGCATTAAAAATCAAAGAAAAAAGCCAAATGCATACCCAATTCCAATTATAGTATGCCTTGATGACTCTTGTTAACATAAAGAAAGCTTAGGTTGGTTATGATGGTGTATTTGTGTACTTAAACGAAAATAAGCTTGGTTTATGAAGGGTTATTTGTTTCATGCAACTCATGTTTTAAACCTCCTGTTCTGAAATTCTTTGTTTGTGTGCATTGTGTTTATGGTTGAAACAAGTTCAATTTTTTTTTGGTATTTTTAGAAACTTGAGTCTTTATTTTGTCTATTTTTGTTGTTTGGGGACAAACAACGGTTTAAGTTTAACTATATATACACATTGAACATGTGATCAATGTGTATATATAGTTAATGTGTGATATTCGGAAATCGCATATGATGTATATATGTGTTATATAGTTAATGTGTGTTGTTTGGTAACCCTGTAGGTAAACTGAGGTAATAAGTTATAATGAATGTTAGTAGGTCTTAATAAGCCATATAAAATATCTTGTTGTGTTATAATGGATCTCAATTGGTCTTATTGACCTATAGTGGGTCTTAGTGGTCTTATCAACCACAATAGACACCACATACATATATGCAATACACACTTTCATACAAACATGTAATAAGTCATACACAGTGTTGTTGGGTTTTAATGAATTCTATTGGGCTTTAATTGGTTATGTTGGACTTTAAAGCATATATAGGGCTTTAATCTGTTATAAAGGGCTTTAATCAGTTCCATTGTCTTTTAAAGGGTTTCATTGGGCCTTAATGGATCTATCGGGTTTAAAGGGTTCTATTAGGCTTTAAAGGGTTTAATTTGACCTTAATTGATCTATCGGACTTTAAAGGGGTCTATTGGGCTTTAAAAGGCCCAATAGTTTATTAAGAACCACTGTAACCCATAAAACATCTATTGGACTTTAATCTATTCTACTCGGCTTTAATCGCTTTTATTAACTTTTAAAGGGTTTCATTGGGCCTTAATGGATCTATCGGGTTTAAAGGGTTCAATTAGGCTTTTAAGGGTTTAATTGGACCTTAATTGATCTATCGGGCTTTAAAGGAGTCTATTGGGCTTTAAAAGGCCTAATAGTTCATTAAGAACCACTGTAACCCATAAAACATCTATTGGACTTTAATCTATTCTACTCGACTTTAATCGCTTTTATTAACTTTTAAAGGGTTTCATTGGGCCTTAATGGATCTATCGGGTTTAAAGGGTTTCATTGAGCCTTAATGGATCTATCGGGTTTAAAGGGTTCAATTAGGCTTTTAAGGGTTTAATTGGACCTTAATTGATCTATCGGGCTTTAAAGGGGTCTATTGGGATTTAAAAGGCCTAATAGTTCATTAACAACCACTGTAACCTATAAAACATCTATTGGACTTTAATCTATTCTACTCGACTTTAATCGCTTTTATTAACTTTTAAAGGGTTTCATTGGGCCTTAATGGATCTATCGGGTTTAAAGGGTTTCATTGGGCCTTAATGGATCTATCGGGTTTAAAGGGTTTCATTGGGCCTTAATGGATCTATCGGGTTTAAAGGGTTCAATTAGACTTTTAAGGGTTTAATTGGACCTTAATTGATCTATCGGGCTTTAAAGGGGTCTATTGGGCTTTAAAAGGCCCAATAGTTCATTAAGAACGACTGTAACCCATAAAACTTCTATTGGACTTTAATCTATTCTACTCGAATTTAATCGCTTTTATTAACTTTAAAGGGTTTCATTGGGCCTTAATGGATCTATCGGGTTTAAAGGTTTCAATTAGGCTTTTAAGGGTTTAACTGGACCTTAATTGATCTATCAGACTTTAAAGGGGTCTATTGGGCTTTAAAAGGCCCAATAGTTCATTAAGAACCACTGTAACCCATAAAACATCTATTGGACTTTAATCTATTCTACTCGACTGTAATCGCTTTTATTAACTTTTAAAGGGTTTCATTGGGCCTTAATGGATCTATCGGGTTTAAAGGGTTCTATTAGGCTTTAAAGGGTTTATGTGAACCTTAATTGATCTATCGGGCTTTAAAGGGGTCTATTGGGCTTTAAAATGCCCAATAGTTCATTAAGAACCACTGTAACCCATAAAACATCTATTGGACTTTAATCTATTATACTCGGCTTTAATCAGTTTAATTGGACTCTAATTGATCTATCGGGCTTTAAATGGGTCATGATTTGAGGATTTTAAAGTGGTTAGAGATAAGAATCAATTAATAAGAGTTCACGATTTAAGGATTTGAAAGTTGTTAGAGATAAATATTAATCAAATAATTAACATTAAAAACGGTACATAAAGTTTCAAGAGTTGTTTTTTAGAGATTTTAAGTAATTAACATTAAATAGTGGTACATGAAGCTTTAGGGTTGTTTTTAAGAGTTTTTCATAAATGATTTATAATATAGTATATATATTTATTAAAAAATAATTAATAATAACATTTAATTAAAAAACAAAAAAAAACGGATTCCGTCGGAAATCTGCGACGGAATTTCCGTCGGAAATCCGTCACTGTTCACACTTTAATACCCACACTTAATATAGAGAAATTACATTTCTTTTTTGTTACTAGGTCAAATTTACAGCCGCAACCTCCCCCAACAGCCTCGACGCCCCTTCTGCCCGACTTCTTCCCACCACCGGTCGCCACCGCCAGTCGCCACCTCCATAAATCATTTATAATATAGTATAGATATTTGTTACTTTGTTGTTTGTTGATTCGCTAATTCCTCACGATTACGGCTTCTGGTACATCTTGGCGTGCTTGAAATGTCAATCAGTAAATGAAGCATTCTTCATTGTATGGTATCAGCATCTCCAAAACCATGGTCTAATACAAAAACATCTAATGTACATATTAATACGATGCATCTAAAACTTCATGTTACAAAATCACCAAATTCACATGCTGATGATGTGTTGTTTAATCGGTCAAAGAACATATGATTTTTTTACTTAACAAATCATGTCTAGCTCAGTTGGTCTACCTAAGGACGGTAACATCCTAAGGGGGCTGTGGATGGTATCCCAGTCTACCCGGGTTCGATTCCAAGGGGAGGCAATTGAGGGCATGAGGAGTACTCAGTCCTTGGGTGGTCCAGTCTTTGACTGGGCTTACCCCCCCCACCCCCCCCCCCCCCCCCGCCTGTGGTTGGGCCTTAGGTCCAGCGTAAGCTGGGCCGGGACAACGGCGGATTAGTGGACTGCTCTCGGATGTCCGATACCGCCGGGGAGGCGTGCGTGCGTGTGTGCGTTGTGTTCGTGATAGTTGATCGAAAGGGTCGATGCCGCTATGCCTTGCAAAAAATATATATATATATATATATATATATATGATTTTTTTACTTAGAATGCCATTTCTTCAGATTCTTGATAACAGAGGCAATGCGCTGAATCACTGATTTTCGAATCGATGGTGTATTGGGATGATATTATGAGTTTATTTAGAGATATTATCAAAAGCAATCCAAGTTCCCATTTTTAACGGAGGGGTGGGATCTTAATGGAGTTCCAATTTTACCCCTGAAGTTGACGGTTTTAATCAATTAAATTCATTAAATATATTTTAGTAATTTGAAATGAGGTATAATTTATAATGACCCTTGATTTGATAATGTAGGGTTAAGATGATGGTTGCATGGTTTGTTACCTTTCAACGGTTTGCAAAATAAACCAACCCTATATATGTATGTATGATTTGAATTGATACTCAAATTGGGAAATTTCAGCTGCCAAAAATCATAATAGTAAAAGCTTTTGTTTGTATGTATGTTCTTATTATAAGTTTAGTGAAATTTGATTTTTATGTGCCAATGATCATGATTTTATTAAGATACAACAGCTGTTTGGTAGTTTAGGGCATTAATAGTTGCTTCCATTTAGTTGATGCCAAGGTTAAATGGAAAACTGAGGAACACCATGGTAGGCTTGGGTTCAAGTGAGAAGTGCTAAATTTGGCAAGAAGTGGTTATCTACCGTTGGATGAGAAATGGACGAACGTTAGGATGAGATGCATCGAGATAAGATGTACCGGATCAATTTTCTTTTAAGCCACAATTCATGGGAGGGTATTTGATTAAAAGTGATCAACGGTTTATAAGTACTTCTCACCAAAAATGACACTTCTCACATGATCTCATGCCCACCCTGGAATGAAAATAAAGTTACTTTTATTTCAATATAATTAGTGTGTATCAAGTATGTTCCATTTTGCAAGAGAAATGATGATCATTTCTTCAAGATAGAGGCCACCATTTTTGGTCTACAATGTATTGCTTTATTTTGCTGTTTTTCAGATTGAAATGGCTTTTGTAGATGTATGGTTGAGTAGTCTATTTTATACAACAAGATTATGTATTATCTCTAGAACAACTATTTAGATTCATGCTATATAACAAAATTATAAAGATTGTGGATCGTTTTGATTTGGTGTAGAGCATACTTGCAATAAACAAGCTCCAAAGCGGAGGGGTTTGAAAGGTTATTACAACGGAAAGTCATTTGTTTATCTCTAATTTGAATTTGTGAAGTTATATATATGCAAGGTAATTCATTAACTCCTAAAACTTACCAAAAAGCTATATTTTGTTCAGACACAAGACATACAGAAGGTTAAAATGGTAATATTAAATAACTGAATATAGATTAAAGTCATGTAACGACGAGTCGACCTATTTGTGAACGAAATTCAATTGAAGATTAATAAAACTATTTTTTTTTGTGGTGACTACCCTTTTTTAGGTCATTAACACTTTTAATACAGTTAGCTGAGTTGACACAGAGAAGATAGCAAATATCGAGGAGGCGAGGGAGGCAAAGGAACGCGAGGAGCGTTATCGGCCCCAATTAGGGATCGAAAAGAAGTGGAACGAAGACGTGCAGAAGTCAGACATGCTATCCAGTTAGCCGAGAAACTCACAATGTCGCAACAATTTGCTGCTTTTATGTGGCAACAGGGATTCGTTTTCCCCTCTCCCAACCTTACCGACCCTCCTTCTAGTTAGGTTGTTATTAACTTATTATCGTATTTGCACTCGTACTGTATTTTTGAATTTGGTATTTTGAATTTGGAATTTGTTATTTGAAATTTGGTATTTAGTATTTTGAATTTGTTGGGTTAGTGTTTTCAAATTATGAGCAGGTATTTATATAAAATACAGGAAATACTGTTTTTAGTATTTGTTTTTTTTTGTTTTTTTTACAATTAGCGACAGATTAGTGACAGAATTCCGTCGCTAAAAGCATTCATATATTATTTTTTCGCATAATCAGCGACGGATCAGTGACGGAATTCCGTCGCTGATCCATCATTGAATCATTCCGTCACTGATCCGTCACTGAATAATTCCGTCACTGATCCGTCACTGAATAATTTCGTCACGGATCCGTCACTGAATAATTCCGTCACTGATCTGTCACTGACATACGTCACTGATCCGTCGCTGATACTTTCAGCAACCTCCTGAGCAGTGACGGACCAGTGACGAAATCGTCCGTCACTGATAGGGTCGATTTTAGTTGTGAATTATATTAATGCTTACACTTTCTATTCCTTTTAATTATTTATTTAATAATATAAGATTAATCTGTTATTATAAGAGTATAATGTGTAAATATTAAAAATAATTCGTAGTATTTATGATATTTAATAATATAAGATTAAATCCAAAAATATTCAATATTGAGTTCATTTTGAACGTATTGGCGAAACGATTATAATGGCGTAATTTGTAAAAAGAAACTAATTTTTAATATATTTTAGTTGATATACAATTATGTGTGTTAATATAATAAAAATATATAAAAATAATGGATATAAAATAAACTAAATAGCTATATTATAAATTATAATTTTATAAGGATGCAAAGTATAAATCTTTTTTAAAACTATAAGCAAAAAGTGAATCTTTACACATAAAATTTTACATAAGGATGCTTTTAAAAAAGTTGACATAAAAAATCCTTAAGCAAAAAAAATATATTATGCCAAAACTTTGGATATCTTAGAAAGAAGTTTGAAAAAGTGGGTAAAAATGAATTTGGTCGATGATATTGACTATTTTATTTAATTTTCATATTTTTAATTTGTAGACGGATAAAATATGTGACATTTTTTTTCTAAAAAAAAATTGTAGGCGGATAAAATCTTATTCGTATGAACTTAAATTACTACAATACATAATTTCAACAGAAATAAAGAATCAAAAGATACATGATTGATATAAAAGATTGAATCCATTCCAATCTAATCTAATTTTTATATATTTATTCTATCAACTTTGGTAGAGGGCTTGGATCCACGGAAGCATATGCTAGTAGCTCTGAGTCGTCTTGTAGAATCCGTATCTCTTCTTCATCCAAGTTGACACATGCTTCTATTCCTTCACCAAAATTTGTGTCCAATAAGGTGACCTGATTTACGAATATTGGGCTGTCATGGTCTATGATACCAGTCACCCAACTCGGTTCTCCCCAACCAAAATCAATTTGGTTGAAACCCATCTTGCACCAACTTGTGAAGGTGTAGTTATCCATGGTTCCATTAGAGCTAATTTCTCCCATTTCTTTTATAGACTCATGCATTGCAACATAACCCTTTTCCCCTTGTGCATTCTTCACAAACTCGGTATCAATTTTCGAAATACTTTCGCGCACCTTATTCACCAAACCATGCAATGTAGTCGCGTAGTCATCTTGGCACTTTGCGGTTGCTGGCCAAAGCACGTTACCAATGGAGTCTTTCGATAAGGTTGATGCGAGTTTTCTACGAAGGTTCACCAAGTGTATTAAGCGCGAAGGCTTCTGGAAACCATTGGTTTGTTTGGATGCCGCCATTGCACACTTCCATATCAAAGCAGATACCACCTCAACGCGAGTAGGGTTCTTCACTCCATTTCTAGTTGCTTCAGATTTCAGACTCGCTATAGCATCAGAATCAAATACAAATCTTTTCGTGGTACACTTCCCTTCCTTTAACCATGATCCACACATGGCCATTGAAGATTCTCTAAGCCACAAGTCTTTTGCAGGGAAGAGAGAAGGTGCATTTAAGTTTGGATACACGACTTCTTTAGCTCCATAAGCCATGTTAGTCCAACCTTTTAGAAAAGTGTAGAGTGCAGCCCCATCAACGATCCTGTGTGAAATACACAAGCCGATAGCGATCCCACCACATTCAAAAATGTTCACTTGAACATTTGTGACACGAGCACCTGCACTAGACCCCTCGAAACTAGGTTGAAATGGCAACAACCTATTGAGAAGCTTGTGGTCAGGATGGCTCAAAAGCTCGTTAAGACGACAACGAACCAAAGCTATGGTATAATGAGCACCAACATCATTGCAGTCAATAGAAAGATCATTCTTGATGGTTCCAGCAAGAGGGTAAAACTGAGTCAAGGTTTTGGATAAAGATTTCTTTAGAGCCAACGATCTTTCTAGGGCTAGGAGGATATTATTGTCATTGTGATCATTTGGGTAGTACAAGACGATTGGTACATAAGGATTAATAATAAGCTGATCTAACAGGGAGAGCTTGAATATTTTCAAGTGGTGTGGTGTTGGGGAAGATGGTTTGATGCTCTCTTTGGAAATGATTTCGATTTCCATCACTTCAAATTTGGTTCAAGACTAGAATTGAATGGATGACTATTGCAAAAGATATGACACTCTAAAGGTCCTTTTATAATAATGAGGATATGAAGAGATGTATCCTAGTTTCTATTATTTTATTTAAAAGAAATATTGCCATGCATATGCCTTAGTATTAAATTTCTATATCTTTTTATGTTGCTCATGTGTATATTTTTCCCGGATCTCTTGGGATTATCTATTTAAATAAGGGAAATTAATTAAAATACCCTAAGTCAAATCACGTTTTACTGAAATACCCAAAATCTCTCCCATGTTACAAAAATACCCCAAAAATCCGCGATGAAGCCCGCGATCGCGGGCTCCAGGCCACGTGTCACCAAAGTTTGCCCACTTTGCCCGCGTTGGTCCCTCAAGAATGCCCGCGGTCCAGCTTTCCCCCCTCAAGAATGCCCGCGTGTGCAGTTTTGGTCCCTGCCCGCGTTTGACTCTCGTTGACCCCTGCGATCGCAGGCTACACGTGTCCAAAGTTTGACCACTTTGCCCGCGTTGGTCCCTCAAGAATGCCCGCGGTCCAGCTTCCCCCCCTCAAGAATGCCCGCGTGTGCATTTTTGGTCCTTGCCCGCGTTTGACTTTCTTTGACCCCCGCGATCGCGGGCTCCTGTGCCACGTGTCGGCACAGGGTTAACCCTAAAATCACTTTGACGAACCCTAAACCCTAAATGTTACTTCGGCCGCACTATATAAGGGGGGGACCAAAAAACGGCACTCTCATTTTTATAATCACTCTCTAAAATTTTAATCAAACTCTCTTAATTTTCTCCCACTCTCTCAATTTTGTCGTGTGGAATACGCGTTCGGGTTTTGTGAAGATGTCTCGTATTACCTCTGTGGTATGTTTTCCTTATGTTATTTGTTATTTTTTGTATGTTATTTTAAGTTAAGATATATGATTTGTAGGTTGTTATAGTGTTTATAACTTATGTTTGAATATGTTCTATGTTTAGCATGATATGTATGGTTTTATGTTTGAATGTGATATTTGTATGTTATAATGTGTATGTTGTTATAGTGTGTTTTTTCATAAAAAAATTGTTAAGAGTGTTCTTTTATAAAAAAATTGTGTTTTTATAAAAAAATTGTTAACAATGTTTTTTTTATAAAAACACACTCTTAACAATTTTTTTATAAAAACACACCCTTAACAATTTTTTATAAAAACAGTGTGTTTTTATAAAAAAATTGTTAAGAGTGTGTTTTTATAAAAAATTGTTATAGTTTTATGGTTTTTATAATGTGTTCCTAGGGTTTGGGGCATTTCAGCATCTCGTTTGAAGCTGAAGGCAGCCCGGGAAATGATGAAAGAGGGCCTTAGTGCCCTAACCGACGACGATGCTGTCCGTGTATGCTTGGTGGTGATCGTGGATATGGGCTTCTTGGGCCGTGAGTATAGCCAGTATGCTTCCGAGACGGTCCTTAGGGCCGTCGAGGACCTTGAGCTGTTTAACAGCTACCCGTGGGGTAGCCATATCTGGACACATTGCTACTCTATTCTGCACCGAGCCATAGCCAGACGCGTTGATCGACATGCAAAGATGAATCTTTGTGGTTTTACATACGCCTTCAAGGTTAGATACGTAGTATAACAATTGTTAATAATACATACAAACTGTTTGGCTTTTCTTTTTACGTACTTGCTCTTCTTGTCTAATTCCAGATATGGATCTTGGAGATGTTTCCCGCATCAATCCGATATTTCGTCAAGCGCGACGATCGAGTACATAGGGGAACCCGTTGGGACAAGCGTGTTACCCTAAGTAGGTCGCTTTGGTTTCAGTTCTTCAATGCGTCTAGAAATGTAAGTTCTTTTACTATGTTTACAATTTGCATACGTTAGTCCCGCTTATTAATTTCTTTTATGTTTTATCATATATTTAGCAGCCACTCTTGCCTTTCGATCGCCTTGTGCCTACTGTCGACGAGATGGGCACAGATTGGTACAGAGACAGCGTGGCCTTTATTGACGCAGAGGCGGAAAGGGCTCGACGTCCCCCCTACTTCCACATCTGGCGAAGATGAGGAAGACGACAGGCCCCCTTCCTCCTCCTACCAGCCGGCCCGTTCGTCCTCCTACCAGCCGCCCCCTTCCTCCTCCTACCAGCCGCCCCGTTCCTCCTCCTACCAGGCGCCCCCTTCCTCCTCCTACAATCCATATCAGGCGGCCCCTTCCTACGAGCCACAGCGTGGCTCACATGAAGTCCTGTGGGACTACGTCCACGGGCCGCTAGAGACACGTGTACACTATCTGGAGGAAGTCTACAGACAGTTTAGCGCTGTCAATGTTAGTGTTTAACTTAATTTGTTGGCCACGTTTATTTAGTTTGTATATTAATATTACGTTCTAAATTTGTTTAGCTGTCGAGTACGACACCGATCCCCGCTCCGTTCGGACAGGGGGCACAGGCGACGTTTGCCACCACATCCTATCCGTCATTCCCTGAAAATGTAAGTGACATTGAGTAACCATTATGTTTGTTCCTAAGTTTGTAACTCTTATAATGATCAATGTCACGCAGGCCGGGATGTCGGGGGCCGGGATGTCGGAAACGCCGTTCGCCACCACATCCTATTCTACTATCCCGGAGAGTGTAAGTGACACTGAGTAACCATTATAGTTATATGTTTGTTCCTAATTTTGTAACTATTTTAATGATCAATGTCACGCAGGTCGGGATGTCGGGGGCATACACCTCGCAGATGCCGCCGCCGTTCGCCACCACATCATATTCTACTATCCCGGAGAGTGTTAGTGACACTGAGTAACCATTATAGTTATATATCGATAATCCTAATTTTGTAACTATTTTAATGATCAATGTCACGCAGGCCGGGATGTCGGGGGCATACACCTCGCAGATGCCGCCGCCGTTCGCCACCACATCAATCACAAACATCTTTGGCGTTTCGGCCGATGACTATTACAGGCCGGAAATGCATACTGTAAGTTATTTTGGTAGTTTTGGTTTAATTGTGAACATTTCCTAAATTGTACTTAAAACATTGAGTAACGTAATTTTCAGACGGGGTCTCCTATTATCCAGGATCACTTCTCGGAGCGCTTCTCGGAGCCTGACGATGACTCGATGGATGTTGTAGATCCACCACCATAGGTGACCCCGCTCCCTCTAAAGCAGTCGCATAAAATTTCACAATGGTTTCGTCACCCGTTTGGCCAACAAGGATCTACGACACCACCGCCCGCTAAAAAACAAGCAAAGAAAGCGGGGGGAAAGAAGGGAGGAAAGAAAAAGGGAAAGGTGCCTTCACCGGAGCCTCAACCGGCATCAGAAATATTGAGGATGTGCCAGACTGTTCGCCTCCCCAACTTGACATTCACCCCTTACGGGGGCTTAGAAATCAACCCCTCGTTTTTTGAAAAATTGCTTGCGGATGACCCTGTGAACTCTGACTTAGACGATACGGTTAGTATGAAGTTAAATTATAGTCATATATAATCAAATATATTTATATTACATGTCTAACCATCTATTTTTTATGCATAGCACGTCGATTCTTGGGTTAGCCTGTTGCAAAAACATCGTGGCGTAGACACGAGGTGGACCATCATGCACACTATGTTCTTTCAGTGTATACTGATGGACCATCAAGGTCCCGCCTCCGTGATCGAAATATGCAATGGCTCGGAAGGGACCTCTTGGACTCTCCTCGATAGGGTATGCAAATCGTTTTACTGTTATTTTATTTAATAACATATATGACATATATTGTAATATTTCAGGTGTACATCCCCATATGCTTGCATCCCAGACATTGGCTGCTTGGAGTGTTTGAACTAGACACTATGGTCATGACCCTATATGACAGCGAAAAGGACGGTCTCTGCAAACAACAATTGACAGAGCAGATGCAATCGTTTAAAACAAAACTATATACGTTCTTTTCATTGATCGGGGATCATAGACGTCGCGAAGTGTCAAGTATCTTTCGCACAAAGATGGCCGGCCAAGTACCCCAGCAGACCGGGTTATATGCGGATTGCGGTGTATGGGTATGCCGTAATGTCCAAAAGTTGATAAATAACGAGGAGATATGGGTACCCCCTAACGAAACCGACGATGAGGCAATGGATTTCCGCCGACATATGGCGGAGTCAATTTATGCGCATTGTCTAATAGGGCCACGTTAGGTTGTTTATGTAACATTAAATAATTGTTATTTTTAGTATTAACTTATTTTGTTAAAGTATTGTGATTGACTTACTGTTTACTTCATTTGGTTTTTGCTAATTTCATCCATTTACTCAACTTTGAGTATCGATATCTCTTTCACACATACTCTATTTTGGACGCATTATATATCATTTCGAAGATCTCAGATAGAAGAACATAAACCTACTAAAAGTTAGTTATATATAACACATATATATAAATTTAAATGCGTCCAAAGTTTAGTAAAACCCATATTTCCAACACCTAGTAAGTAGGTTTATGAAACTTGCGATAATCCTAATACAGAGATTATTGGATGAACAAGCATTTATTTCTTGATTATTGGGGTATTGGTTCTTGTTGTCTGGAAGTGATTCATATGATGCAAAAATTGGTATCATGTAATGTAGAACAATATCTATATTATAGAAACTTGCATTTGATAGTACCATATAAATCTGATCTAAATTCTCATTAATTAGCTATGTTTGACTACTTAAAGACTAATTTTCTGCCTAATGAAAGACCTTTATTCAAGAGCAGACGAATATTGCAGTTACTTTTTCAGTGGAATCATGCAGGCAACTTTTTCAGACGAAATCTATAAACACATTCAAATAATAATAATTTAAAACGATTTAATGAATTAGTTAATATATGATTATTATGTTAATGCGATAGGAGTGTAAAACAAAATTGAAAAAAAATAAGAGATGTACCATAAATTAAATAATTAACTATAAGAGTATGAATTTTAAATATAAAAAATATTTTTTTTATGTAGTGTATAATTGTATATGATATATATTAAAATATATAAATCCAAAAAAATTCAAGATTGGGCTCATTTCGGACGTATCGAAAAGACGATTATAATGGTGTAATTTGTTAAAATTAAAACGTATTTTAGTTAATAAACGATTATATGTGTTAAATGTAAAATTAAAATAATGAAAGTAAAAGGTATAAAGTAAATTTAGTAAATAAGTATAGGGGTTGAAAGTGTAACATTTCATTTTAAATTCGTAAAAATGGACGAAATGGGGTGAACATTGCCAAAATTTTCGTAAATGGTCCCTGGAATTTTTCAAAAATGGTCCCTTGCAATTGAAAAGTCACAAAAATAACCCCATCGCGGGATGAGCCCGCGATCGCGGGATTCCATTTTTCAAAAATGGTCCCTGCAAGTTTAAAAAAGTGTCAGAAAGGTCCCTGGCCCGCGATCGCGGGCTCCCATCGCGGATTTTTAGGGTATTTTTGCAAAGTGGGAGAGATTTTGGGTATTTCAGTAAAACATGGTCAAACTTAGGGTATTTTAATTAATTTCCCTTTAAATAACTCATAAGTCAACTTTGCTAATTAAGCGTTCCGATTTCATTTTGATATTCCGATTTCATTTTGATATGTTTTATAATGTCACATGATATGTTATCAATATTTTTGATGTCATGTGTTTTATTTGAAAAGTCTAAACTTTGTCACGCCAAAAAATTAGATATAAAAAATATCTAATTTATTAATAACTCTTGTCAATCGTTTATTTTACTTTGGGTTAAGGTTTATGACACGTATGAAATTAACTTTTTTTTTAATTTCTAACTATTGGATAACATAAGTTGGTTTAATAAATAAGACTTAATTTGAGACTCACTAATTTATGTGTCACTAAGGGGTCGTTTACCAAATACTTACTCGGGTAAACGCTTGCCGATTCACATTACGTACCGGAGTGATATGACAAGAACAAAAAATCTTACCTGGTAAGAGCGAATGAAATGACCGAGAGTCTTACCCCGGTAAGTTATGACGACGACTCTTACCACAGTTAGCGCTTACCGGGTGAATTGTTGCATACGTAACCGATTTGACGGACTAAAATCTTACCCGGTAAGTAAATGATAGATAGTGTTAAATTTGACTGGTAGGCTTTCCTGGGTAAGCATTTGGTAAACAACCCCTAAGTATTATCAACAATCAAACGCACTTAGCTTACAATTTTACATATACTAGATTTTTTCGTTAAGGCATTTGTTTAAAACAATAAAGACAATTTAACATATTTCTAGCCATTTAAGTCAAACAATTTTGGATTTTATATTTTTAACAATTATTGTATTTATTTATCATTTTAGATTTATATTAGCTTTTACATTCAGGGTTATTAGGCTATGGTGCCAATGGTAAAAATCTTCTAAATTATTGAAGGGATTGATTTTTTTTATCTAACTGTTAAAATATTGCAGATCTTCGAGTAGCTTCATCTAATCATCTACATTCAATTATCATCATTAATCTTAGGTGCTGTTTGTTTTTTAAGAGGTCTGAAGTCTGAAATTTGATTTTACATCTAAAATGTAAGAGGTGGAGCTGAAGTCTGAAATCTGAAATATTAAGACTGTTTGTTTTTATAAAATGTTAAACATCTTAATTGACTAAAAATATTATGTTTAAAATTCCAACTTGAAAGAGACCACTATTTGATAACACACACATTCATATCCATCAACCATGCGTGCAATTGAGGAGGAGGTAGAAGAAACTGAGCCCTTAAAAAAATAAGAGGAATTAAGTGGATGGTGCACCTCTAAAATTTCAGAGGACACTAAGAGGTTTTGAGATTTTTTTCTAAAAATAAAACAAATAGTCTTAAATCTGAAAACCTCTTAATTTTCAGACTTAAGAGGTTTTAAGAGGTTTTAAGAGGTATTTTTTCAAAAACAAACAACCCCTTAATCTTCACATTTATTTTCGATTTTCACTCACTCAATGTCACTCACTTTTACATACCTATAATCACTTTCACATGTATTAATTACATAAATTCAAAGAAATTCGATGAAATCGGGTAAATTCATTTACAAAATCAACGAGAATCCAAATGCAATTGACGGTTTAGATGAAGGTTGCACAGGTTGTAACCTTTTACTGGGTTGCAAAATAACCGTGACCTATATATATAGGAGGTTCAAGGGAAAAACTAAAAAAATGAAAACCTGAATAAATAATAACACCCTGGTAACCATTCATCTAGACGGTATGCATACGTGCATTCAAGTAATTGAAGATGTTTTTTGGTTTTATGCACGTGCGTGCATATTTTGCACATGTACATATACCAGACAAATTGCTTACAAATTACTTATATATACGTACATATACCATCCAAATAAACAATTATCAAGGTAGGGCTAGGTTCAGGGGAAACATCAAAAAACGGAAAAGTGAAGAACATCCTGGTAGCCCTTCATTTGGACGGTATGCACTTGTGCATACAAGTAACATGTAACATTCACATGTGCATATGCGCAAGTGCATAATGCACACGTGCATAAAAACAAAAAAAACAACAACACAATTTACGTGAAGCTATAAAAAATTTGACATCTTGATAGAGGGAGGTTTAGGGAAAACCTCAAAAAAACGGAAAACTGAATAACATCTTGGTAGTCTTTCATCCGGACGGTATGCACAAATGAAAGGCTACCAAGATGTTCTTCAGTTTTTCGTTTTTTTTTTTAGGTTTTCCCTAAACCCTCTATCAAGATGTCAATTTTTTTATAGCTTTCCATTAAAATAAACCATATATATATATATATATATAATTTGTACTATAGTATTTTATATTTATGTCCTCATGAGGTATGAATATTGAAGATCCCACGATCCATCATTCTAGAAATAATCCCAGATGGGAAAGCATTCCAATTATTTAAACATAGAATGTGAGGCCAACCCCATCTCGAAGATCAAAGATAGCCATTCCTTTATATCAGATGTGTCGGCTCATGATTTCATACTTTTCTTTGAACGTGAGCAACCAATCAATTGTGAAAAAGATAATAATAATTATGGAATAATGACAGAAAAATAGTGATGAAGCAGAGAAATAATTTATTTTTGAAGCATGGAATCCAAATGTGAACAATAACCAGCATCAACAATGCGAAATTAGTCAATCAGGTTGTAGCGCAGTGGTTGATCGCCCTGAGTGATGTGGTGGAATATCCCATCTACCCAGGGTTCGATCCCAGGCGTCCTCAACATTGATAAAACATCTTTAAGTTTCAAAATTGCCAGGGATTAGTCCGGGCTGTGCCTGGGATACCCTTCGCAGCAAAAAAAAACAAAAAAACAAAAAAAAAACAATGCGAAATTTGTTTAAAATAAAGAATTCAGAATCATGTAAAAGCATGAACACACCCAAATGCATAATAATAGTAATGAGAGATCGAGATTTAACGTGGTTTCACTATTTGTGTGATAATATACAGTTTTGGGGCAACGTTCTTATTATTATAAAAATGTCATGTAAAGCTTGTTACAATACCCAAAAACGTCGTATACATTTATTACAACACCTTTAGATAGAACGCTTTATTTTTTTGGTTCTATATACATTAAATCTTATAAAACGTTCTTTTTGGATGCTTAGAAAATTTTGACGTTCAATACACCCAATTTGATTGTAGTGAAAAATAATAATATATGATAAAAAATTAAATATATATCTTTTTAAAGTATTATTTTATATTATATTGGATTGTGGTTACACGATTAATGAAGTGAGATCGGATTGAAGTTAAAGATTATGTAGGTAGATGAAATAGAAAATAATTTTAGCTTGAAATTGATTTGGAAGAGATCGTGAGTTTTAGCTGCTGCAAGTTTAGAAAACGCACACAAAAAAACATTTCCTTGATGTAGGGAAAAGTTAAAAAACAAACCTAACAAATTTTCCCATTTTGAATGATTAAGTTTTAAACTATAATTTTTTAATGAATAAATTGTTGAACTTTATCAATTCAAATGACTAATTAAGTCCCTGAACATTCTTTTGGATAAATAGATTAACCATCGAATTTTTAAAAATTGGCTACCAACATATTTTTTAAACCCAAAAACAAATTACGTGTAATCAACTAGGATTATATTCAAGTGTAAAAACCTAAATAAGTTTTATCGTTCCAAAATTCTACAACATTCAAACCTTTGCATCCAATGGCACCGCTCCCTCTCGCTATGCTCCTCTCGTCGCCCCATCGATCTCCCTCTTTTTGATCTGTTATCTTGTCTTTCGATTCTTCCGTTTTACAACAATTTAATGGGGTACGTATAGATATATAAAAAAGAGGGAGTATTGGAAAAAATAAAAATCTATTATAAAAAGGGGGTCAATGGCAGGGGTCACCGAGGGTGATGGATTGGGAAGTGATAGAGAACAGATGATGATGGGGAGCGAGGGGAGCGAGAATGTTAAGTGTGAGGGGTTTAAACGACATAAGTTTTGAGAACGTTGTAATAACCCAGTTAAGTGTGTAAGAAATAAAATAAAGTTTGGTGGCCAAAGTGTGAAAGAGGTAAAGTTTAGTATTCTTTTGTGAAGGGTATAAATAAGGGTTAAACCCTAGGAACCCTGATTTCTCCAAAAACACTGTGTGCGGCTAAGGTGCGATTAGTGGGTGCAAGGATCATCAAGGAGTCAAGGCGATTGGGGTTCTCCAAATTGTGTGCGTGGAATCATCATTTGCAAGGTAATCTTCATCTCTTACTATTTAGTAATCTAATCAGAAGTTTGGAGTGGTAGAGTTTGAAGCTTTTGTTTATCTTTGGAAAGAAAAGAAATGGAGTCTGTATGTTCCTTCTAATTGATATAGTGTAGAAATCGGATGGTTTGACTTATTATAATGGATGGTAATGTTATTTCCTTAACTATATTGGGTTATCACTAAGTTGGAGTTGTGTGAAATCATCGTCTGCGTATTTAGTAAATAAATCGTTCGTGAATGAAAACCCTAGAGTCCGGGACTCGCTAATTCCTGAAGTGTTTGGGAATCCAGAATGGTATCCGGAACCGGAAAGGAGTCCGGACTATATTTTATGTGGAATCCGGAGGGATCCAGAAACGTACCGGAATCCGGAGGGATCCGGAAGACGTACCGGAATCCGGATGGTTTCGGGAATATGTCGGAATCCGGAAATGGGATCCGGAACCCGGGTATTTCTTGTCCGGGACTTTCTGTTGTCAGTGAGATTCGAGAGTGTCGTGAGACTTAACTAGTCTTGTTTGTTGGGTGCAATTGTAGGCACGGGTAGAGGATAAACGGTTGCAAGTAAGAACTCCTAGCAGGACTTCAGGTGAGTCTTTCTGAACCAAAGCTTGATGGTACTTGTTTTAATTACTTGTACATATATACTTTGGATTGTGTGGTTGTACTTGGTTTATTTATGCATGCTATAAAGTTGATTCTATGTTGAATATAGGGAGTGTGTCCCATATGGAATGATTGAACAGATCTCGTCTGTTCCTTAGGGCGGGTGTGTGCCTAATTTAGGTCACAGGTGTGAGCGTGACCAAGCGAGGAATAACAGTTATGCGTTTGTGTATCTTAACTGGCAAGAACATTATTGTTTAATGATTTCTGTAAACTCTTTTAAATACTACTTGTGGTGCGAATGTTGTTTGAGGGTACTAGACCTTGTGGTCTAACCCTCGCGTTTTCAAAACTGAAACCCCTTTTCAGGTAAGCAGGTTAGAGAGGGCTCGGCTAGTGGAAAGGAGAAGATGTGAGTACGGGCGTGCTTTTAGTAGAACTAGAAGACTTTCCTTTTTCCTTTATTAGATACATTTCTCAGTTGTAATTAGGGTTTATTCCGCGAACCCAAGTTCTAAATTTTGTTATTGTGAGACTGTGGGCCATGTTTGGCAGTTTTAATTTAAGTATGTGGTTTTGTTTTGGCTAGTCTGGTGTGGGTTGTTATAGGTGGTATCAGAGCACTAGTTTAAGAGATTTAGGTGACCGGATGGGCCTAAACTTAAACTGTAGGAATTAGGGAGTACAACTGAGAAAGTAGGAAGGCCTAGGAAGACCTCACTGGGAACGTGAATAATAGGGTGGTGAGAACTATCATGTAAGGTAAGTTCGGAATTACACCTGGCCAGTGTAATTGTGAATTTACAGGTGCATGATGGTGCTTATTCTTGCCTTGTTATTTTGGGATTGTTGTTAAGTTGTGTTATCGTGTGATGTTTCAGTATTCAAGAATGTCAGAGCGAAGTTTGAGAAGTAGATATGTGCCAGTTGTAGGTACAGTGCCGGTTGCGGGAGAAATCCGCGTAGAGGAAATTCTGGAGGACGGACTGGTGAATCCTCCGAGGCAGACGGCTACCCGCGGAATGGGCGGAGGCCGCGGAAGGGGTCGGGGAAGGGCACCCCGACGATCGGCCACCCAGGCATTAGGAACTGGGGTGGTGACTCGAGGTGGGAAGAAGGCGCCGACTGCCGGTCGAGCTAAGAGTACGGGAGCACCGGAGGTACGCGAGCCGTCCCAAAACGAGAGTACCGCTTCGGTGAGGGGGAGCCACTCAAAAAGCCCGAGGCAAAACCAGAACCAGGCTTTTGTGACCGAGGAAAAGTTCACTGCTGAAATGGGCAAACTGCAAGAGACTCTGCAAGCACTGTTGGAGAACCAGGTAAAGACCACGTCGGGAGGACGGACAAAGAGTGGGAACGAGACAAAGACTGAGGCGTCTAGCATACCTCGGACTGTGGTGGGAGATTATTCAATGTCAACTCCATTCGTGGCTAATGAACCGAAGGCACCAAAAGGGTGCACTTTTAAGACTTTTGTGTCGTGCAAACCCCCATCTTTTAGTGGGGAGCGCAACCCGGTGCTGGCAATGAGGTGGGTCCGTGAGATGGAATTGGCTTTCGACACAAGCAAGTGTGCTGAGGGGGATAAGGTATTGTTTGCTATGTCGATTCTGAAGGCAGATGCTATCTTTTGGTGGGATGTTGAGATGGGTGGTAAGGGTTCGGAGGTGGCAAAGACAACATCATGGGAAACGTTCACTAGAAGGTTCAAGGCTCAGTTTTGCCCGTTGGCGGCAATAAAGAAGTTGAAAGAGGAATTTATGGGGCTTGAGCAAGGGTCGATGACAGTACAGGAATACACCTCTAAGTTCATCGAGAAGGCACGATTCACGGAGATATATGTGCCTACTAAGGAAAGGCGTGTCGAAAGGTATGTTTGGGGGTTGAAGAGCAGTGTGAGGGAACTTGTGCAAAATCGTGGCCCCGCAACCTTTCAGGCGACGGTCGACGTAGCAGAGCTAACTGAGAAAGAAAAGAATCGACAAATGTCGGAGAGGAATGTGGATAAGAGAAAGTGGGATGGACTTGTTCGGGATGTGAAAAGGTCTAAGGCCTCAAAGCCCGACCTGCGGGTGGGGCCGAGGTTTGGTGATAGACCATGTGGGAAGTGTAACAAAGTGCATCGTTGAGAGTGTTTCTTTAAACCTGATGGTTGTTTCAAGTGTGTGAAGTTGGGACACATAACGCGAGAGTGTCCTAACCTGAGGGCGTGCTATTTGTGTGGTTCTCCAGATCATATCAAACCTGATTGTCCGCAGTTGAGAAAAGGGATCTTCGGTTGGTTTTGGTGGGAATCAAGGAGGAAGGGGTGGAGAAAGGAGAACGAAACCAGCTCGAGCGAAAGCTAGAGCTTTTCATATGTCGACGGAGGAGGCAGTTGATGTGCCTGATGTGGTGACAAGTACTTTTCTTGTTAATTCGAAATTTGCTAAAGTGTTGTTTGATTCAGGTGCAAACCGTTCGTTTGTATCGTCGGCCTTTGCTCGATGTCTGCATATTAAACCTAAGCGGTTAGAATGTGGTTTTGAAGTAGAGATTGCGGATGATAGTCGTGTTTTGGTGGGGGAGGTGTATGAGGGGTGTAGTATCAATGTAGAGGGTCACACTTTTCCCTTGCGTTTATATACGATGGGTATGGGAGAGTTTGACATTGTTGTGGGGATGGATTGGATGGCTAGTTGTAATACCCCGGGTAAGTTCGTTAGTTAAATCTTAATTCCGTTAAATTTATCTAACTCTATAATTGGTGTTTAGGGTATGTATGGGTGAATTTATAAGTTAAAGGGTGTTTGGGTCATTATGGTATAGTTTAAGCCAAGATTGGGAATTTGGTCTAAAATATAAATATCTTAAGAATCCAGATATTTTCATAAAAATCAGATTTATCAGTGTGCGAGTGTGTGTTTGGAGACGAGAAGAAGCAGAAGAAGAGTTCGTACGGTTAGGGCTTCAATTGGCTTGGTTGGAAGCGATTTTGAGGTAAGTCCTGTATGTTTTATGTTTATAATCAATAGTATTAGACTTCTATCGGATTATAATGTTTAATTTGTAGTTGTATAGGTTTAATTTGGATCTGGGTAAAATGGAACCGACTGTGTTCTTGAGAGTACCGGTATATTTCATTGAGTACCGGTAGTGTGGAGTACCGGTAGTGTGGAGTACCGGTAGTGCGGAGTACCGGTAGTGTGGAGTCCCGGTACTGTGGAGTCCCGGTACTGTGTGGAGTTCAGATAGTTTTGGGTAGTGTCCGGATATAATTTCTGGAAGTATTTTTGAGGATAAGGGTTAGATAGATTTATCTACAGTTTTATGTGTTCTATCTGGTAAAGAGACGCTTGTATTTAATTATTTCAGATTTTGAGAAATTGGGTGAAGGACTGAATCCTTTTGAGAAGAGCTAAGGAAGCGTGTGTTAAGCTAGCAGGTGAGTTTTACTTTAAAACGTTTTCAACTGGAATACATATATATCTGTGTTTATATATATATGAGATGGATTTGTGTGGATCGAGAATGTGTGGAATATATATATATATATATGTGTGTGTGTGTGTGTTTATATATATATGAGTTAAATATGTATGATGGCGTGGTTGTATCATATATTGAGATATGATTGAGTTTATGCTTTTAAATATAATATAATGAGATATTATATTTATGTAAGTATTACACTACACGAGAGCACGCCGAACTATGCCGGTAGAAGTGTTGGTCGTAATTGTTGTACGGCGTTGTGAGTCGTAGTTGTCGTACGGCGTTGTTGGTTGTAATTGTAGTACAACGTTGATTTATTAGTTGGCTTGCAACCAACTAATATGGCCATTGGGAACGAGGATGAGGAGGAGTCGAGCACGATGCACGAGTCTTGATTGGTATTTAAGTACGTGTGGTATGTTTATATTTTACGAAAGGATTACCAAAGGTTTATCTAAACTATTTTGATATAAAGGATTTACATAAAAGGTTTTATAATGATTTTGGAAAGGACTGGGATTAACTCACTAGACCCGTTTGGTCTAACCCTCATTTTGTTTTCAAAAATATGTTTTCCAGGTCGAGGAATTGATAGCGGCAAAGGAAAGAATAAGGTGTAGGCTGCCTCCGTTGATCGATGATGTTTAAGAAGCTTTTATATATTTTGTAGTTTCAAGACTAATGAGACTGTACTTGGTTTGTTATGTAACTTTTGTTGTAAATCAATGATATGTATGCATGTTATGTTATATGATGTATGTTATGGGATTTGGGTTGTTACAAATGGTATCAGAGCCCTAGTTTAAGGGATTTAGGTATTTGTATCTGTACCTAGATTTAAACTGCATGTGAAGTAGGATGTCCCTATTATTGTAGAACCTTGGGATATTAAGTATAAAAGGTAGAAGGAACATCATGTAAGGTAATTTCATATTACACCTGGCCAGTGTAATTGTGATCTTACAGGTACATGTTTAAACTGGAATACCTTGTTATATGGGGTATGTGATTATGTGTATATTTACGTTGTTTGAATCTACAGCATGGCAAGTGGTACTCGACAAACGAATCGAGGGGGAAGAGGTGTAGATAGAGGTGGAGGCAGAAGGGGCGGTAGAGTCCAGGGGCGAGGTGTTGAATTTATTACAAGAAATGACTTAATGGCTGAAATGGGAAGACTACAAACCAGTATACAAGCAATGTTTGACCAAAATCGTCACAACGAAGCTGAAACACCAGACCCTGGACTCGAAGACAAAATACCAATCATACCGACTGTTATACCAGTACCAAGGAGGTGCGACTACAAAATGTTTTTAAGCTGTAAACCTCCGACCTACTCAGGATACAGGGACCCCGTGAAAGCGATGAGGTGGTTGAAGGAGATTGAAGCTATCTTCAAAACTAGTAAGTGTGCTGACGAAGATAGAGTACTATATGGAACCGCAATGCTAAAAGCTGATGCCCTATTCTGGTGGGAAGCTCACATTGATTCCCTAGGGTCGGATGTATACTCTACTTTTACTTGGGACGAATTCACAACAGCATTCAAAGGACAGTTTTGTTCTCAAGCAGCAGTTAGACAACTGGAAGAGGAGTTCATGAACCTACACCAGCGAAGTTTATCGGTTAAGGATTACACTGCTCGTTTTCTAGAGAAGTCTCACTTCGCGGAGTACTACGTTGCCACCGAGGCACTAAAGATGGAAAGGTTTATTTTCGGGTTGAATTCCGAAATTAGAAAGCTAGTGATTGCAACAGGACCCGATACTTTCTCAGCCGCAGTAAATGCCGCGGAAAATGTGGAACAGGATAATAAGAGAGACGTTGGTGATAAGAGTACTGGAAAAAGAAAATTGGAAGAAACGGCATACGATTTGGAGGAATACGAATCCCCGAGGATTGATAGTCATTCACCTTATAGATCAATTGAAAGACCATGTTCTAAATGTAATCGTATTCATCAAGGAAACTGCTATGGTGATTCCCGAAATTGCTATAGATGTGGAAAGATTGGCCATATTGCGAGAGATTGTCGGGTAACTCGATACTGTTTTGTTTGCAACTCCCCTGATCATATTCAGTCAGACTGTCCACAATGGAAAGTACAACAGGGTAGTATGACGGGGAAACCAACGAATGTTAGGTCGGGAGAAATAGAAGGGTCTGGGGAACCGAAAGCAAAAGGCCGAGTATTCCAAATGACAACACAAGAAGAGGAGGAAATTCCCTGATAAGGTTACAGGTATATTTCTAATAAACTCTATATGTGCTAAGGTGTTATCTGACTTCAGTATTGATATTCCCGTGCTTTTGTTGTTTATCTGTGTTAGAAATATAAGTGGGTGTGGGGTGTCTATTCAGTTAGTTTCTACGGTTTTGATTGAGTTTGAGGTAATAGTGGAGGTTAAGTATCAATATCTTTCGTCTAACCGAATTCCGGGTCGGAATTCTTTTAAGGAGGAGATGATGTAATACCCCGGGTAAGTTCGTTAGTTAAATCTTAATTCCGTTAAATTTATATAACTCTATAATTGGTGTTTAGGGTATGTATGGGTGAATTTATAAGTTAAAGGGTGTTTGGATCATTATGGTATAGTTTAAGCCAAGATTGGGAATTTGGTCTAAAATATAAATATCTTAAGAATCCAGATATTTTCATAAAAATCAGATTTATCAGTGTGTGAGTGTGTGTTTGGAGACGAGAAGAAGCAGAAGAAGAGTTCGTACGGTTAGGGCTTCAATTGGCTTGGTTGGAAGCGATTTTGAGGTAAGTCCTTTATGTTTTATGTTTATAATCAGTAGTATTAGACTTCTATCGGATTAGAATGTTTAATTTGTAGTTGTAGAGGTTTAATTTGGATCTAGGTAAAATGGAACCGACTGTGTTCTTGAGAGTACCGGTATATTTCATTGAGTACCGGTAGTGTGGAGTACGGGTAGTGTGGAGTACCGGTAGTGCGGAGTACCGGTAGTGTGGAGTACCGGTAGTGTGGAGTCCCGATACTGTGGAGTCCCGGTACTGTGGAGTCCCGGTACTGTGTGGAGTTCAGATAGTTTTGGGTAGTGTCCGGATATAGTGTCTGGAAGTATTTTTGAGGATAAGGGTTAGATAGATTTATCTACAGTTTTATGTGTTCTATCTGGTAAAGAGACGCTTGTATTTAATTATTTCAGATCTTGAGAAATTGGGTGAAGGACTGAATCCTTTTGAGAAGAGCTAAGGAAGCGTGTGTTAAGCTAGCAGGTGAGTTTTACTTTAAAACGTTTTCAACTGGAAAACATATATATATCTGTGTTTATATATATATGAGATGGATTTGTGTGGATCGAGAATGTGTGGAATATATATATATATATATATATATATGTGTGTGTTTATATATATATGAGTTAAATATGTATGATGGCGTGGTTGTATCATATATTGAGATATGATTGAGTTTATGCTTTTAAATATAATATAATGAGATATTATATTTATGTAAGTATTACACTACACGAGAGCACGCCGAACTATGCCGGTAGAAGTGTTGGTCGTAATTGTTGTACGGCGTTGTGAGTCGTAGTTTTCGTACGGCATTGTTGGTTGTAATTGTAGTACAACGTTGATTTATTAGTTGGCTTGCAACCAACTAATATGGCCATTGGGAACGAGGATGAGGAGGAGTCGAGCACGATGCACGAGTCTTGATTGGTATTTAAATACGTGTGGTATGTTTATATTTTACGAAAGGATTACCAAAGGTTTATCTAAACTATTTTGATATAAAGGTGTTGGTCCCGAAGGGCTATACAAGTTTGTAGAAGGGGGGGGGGGGGTTGAATACAAACACACAGATTTTACTTTTCTAAATTGTTTATTGATAAATTATTAACAATTTACAGCTTGTTGCGGAAACAAGATTAAGGATAAACCTAAATCTAAACAAGTTGGAACACTAAGTTTCTTGCACTAAGAAGGAGAAGGAAATTACTAATAATAACCTATCTCAAGATAAGAAGGATGAACTTGTCCAGAGTTAGCAAGTTACTTCAAAATGAAGTGGGTTCTTCTTCTTATATACTGCATGCATTTAATGCATTGCAGTTTACACTTTACACGTGGCAGCAGCTGAATGGTTGCATGTCATTGACCTTTGTTGACAACCTTAGTAGCCGCATGTTTGAACAGTGTAGTATCAGAGTGGTTGTACGAATTCAGACAATAAGGAGGTTCTTTTCTGACATATCGTACGGAGTCGTGCAAGGGTGGTTAAGACAAAAATACTTTGTACGGAGGACTTCATGATCAGCTTTTCGTTGATTCAGCGATCTATCATTCTTCATCAGTGAATGATAGAGTTCAGCGATAGCTGAAGTCTTGTACTTGATACTTCACGTTGATTGGACAAATCCGAGTCTTCGCTGATCCGCATCAGTTCATTAGGAGACTTTTCGCTGGTTCTTGAGCTTGATCTTCGACTTCAGCGTAGAACCTATGTTGACGTGAAACTTGTCTTCAGGGATCATAAGTAAACAACTAACTTATCAGCGATCACCATAAGTACTGAACAGACTTAGAGTATTAGGGTGAACAGTTTCGCTGAATGTTTAATCTAAAGAGTGAGAGTTCCTATCAGCGGTACTGGAAGATCTTAGTACTTATCAGCGATAGTGAAACTCTGATACATATTGTTTACTTACAATTTTCACTAAGTATATAAGAGAGGGTCATTATCAAATCACTGAGGGTTTGGATCAACAATCTCCCCCTATTTGATTATGACATAGCAACAGAATTTGGAAAGGACCGGGATTAACTCACTAGACCCGTTTGGTCTAACCCTCATTTTGTTTTCAAAAATATGTTTTCTAGGTCGAGGAATTGATAGCGGCAAAGGAAAGAATAAGGTGTAGGCTGCCTCCGTTGATCGATGATGTTTAAGAAGCTTTTATATATTTTGTAGTTTCAAGACTAATGAGATTGTACTTGGTTTGTTATGTAACTTTTGTTGTAAATCAATGACATGTATGCATGTTATGTTATATGATGTATGTTATGGGATTTGGGTTGTTACACTAGTAATAGTGCTAGCATTGTGTGCAATAAGAAGATAATCCGTATCGCGTTGCCAGATAAGTCTGAGGTCGTAATCTATGGGGATAGGCGTGAGCGTACAGTCCTGCCTTATCTCAGTGATGAAGGCGAGACATTGTTTGGAGAAGGGGTGTCAGGGGTTTCTAGCGTATGTGGTAGACGCTAAGAAAGAGAAGAGAGGAATAGAATACGTTCGTGTGGTGAGCGAGTTCTCGGAGGTATTTCCGGATGACCTGACAGGTTTACCCCCAGATCGTCAAGTCGAGTTTAGAATTGAATTGATGCCCGGTGCGGCACCAACAGCGCGTGCGCCGTACCGGTTGGCACCGGCGGAGATGAAAGAAATGATGACGCAATTGCAGGAGTTGCTGGACAAAGGATTCATACGCCCTAGTTCATCACCTTGGGGAGCCCGGTACTTTTTGTCAAGAAGAAAGATGGGTCTATGCGAATGTGCATAGATTATCGCGAGCTTAACAAAGTGACTGTCAAGAATAAGTACCCGCTTCCGAGGATCGACGATCTGTTTGACCAGTTGCAAGGGGCGAGCTTCTTCTCGAAGATAGATTTGAGATCCGGTTATCACCAGTTGAAGGTAAGGGAAGAAGATGTGCCGAAGACTGCTTTTCGCACGAGGTACGGACATTACGAGTTTCTAGTCATGCCCTTTGGGTTGACTAATGCTCCGGCGGTATTCATGGATTTAATGAATCGGGTGTGCAGTGCGCTGTTAGACAAGTATGTGATTGTGTTCATAGACGATATCCTCATCTATTCCTGATCTCGGAGTGAGCACGAAGAGCATCTTCGCGTAGTGTTGGAGTTGTTGCGGCGAGAGAAGTTGTTTGCAAAATTCTCTAAGTGTGAGTTCTGGCTTAGAGAAGTCCAATTCTTGGGGCACGTAGTGTCAGGAGAAGGTATCAAGGTGGATCCAGCCAAGGTAGAGGCCATTAGAGGATGGGAATCACCGAGATCACCATCAGAGGTAAGGAGTTTCCTTGGTTTAGCGTGCTATTATCGAAAGTTCATCCAAGACTTTTCTCGTATAGCTACGCCGTTGACCGCTTTGACAAAGAAGAGTGCTAAGTTCAAGTGGACGGAGGTTCAAAAAGAAGCATTCAGTAAGTTGAAAGACAAGTTGAGCAGTGCTCCGATTTTATCGTTGCCTAGTGGAACAGAAGGATTCGTAATCTACAGCGATGCGTCCAAGTTGGGACTAGGGTGTGTACTGATGCAAGGCGGGAAGGTGATCGCTTATGCATCCCGTCAGTTGAACGAGCACGAGAAGAATTACCCTACGCACGACATGGAGTTAGCGGCGGTGGTTTTCATGCTGAAGATATGGAGACACTACCTTTATGGAGTTAAGTGTCAGATCTATTCAGATCATAAAAGTTTTAAGCATTTGTTCGATCAGAAGGAGTTGAATATGAGGCAACGCCGTTGGGTGGAATTGTTAAGTGACTATGATTGTGAGATCCTTTACCATCCGGGTAAAGCGAACGTCGTGGCCGACGCTTTGAGTCGGAAGGAAAGAAGAGAGCCAACTAAAGTAGTGGCCTTTCGAGTCGATGTAATTTCTAATCTGTTGGACGATATTAAGAAGTTCCAAGAGGAAGCTCTTGGAGAAGAAAGGTGGAAAAGTGAGAGAATTGTCAGCTATGTGACATCCTTGGAGCGTAACGGGAGTGGTGTGAAATGTTTGGGGGACCGATTATGGGTTCCTAAGTTGGGAGGTTTGCGGGAACGTATTTTGGAAGAAGCGCATAAATCGCGATATTCGGTACATCCGGGAACTAATAAGATGTATCGAGATCTGAGACAAATGTATTGGTGGCCGGGGTTGAAGAAGGACGTTGCGTACTTTGTTTTGCGGTGTATGACCTGTTTGAAGGTCAAGGCAGAACATCATAGACCTTACGGGGAAATGCAACCCTTAGAGATACCAATGTGGAAGTGGTACTGTATAACAATGGACTTTGTCACGAAGCTACCAAGGACCTCGAAGGGGTATGATGCCATATGGGTGATAGTTGACCGTCTCACCAAGTCGGCTCACTTTCTACCTATTCGGGAGAAGGATTCGTTAGAAAAGTTAGCGAGGTTGTATGTCAATGAAATAGTGACGAGGCATGGAGTGCCGTCGTCCATAGTCTCTGATCGTGATAGTCGCTTCACGTCGTCTTTTTGGAGGAGCCTTCAAAGGGAGTTAGGTACGCAGCTTTTGATGAGCACTGCATATCACCCTCAGACGGATGGACAAAGCGAGAGAACTATACAGACTTTGGAAGATATGTTGCGTGCTTGTGTGATAGACTTCAAGGGCTCGTGGGAATCTCATCTACCGTTGATCGAATTCTCGTATAATAATAGCTATCACGCCAGTCTTCAAGCAGCACCATTTGAGGCATTGTATGGGCGTAAGTGCAGAACGCCATTGTGTTGGAATAAAGTGGGAGAGAAACAGTTGGTAGGACCGAAGATCGTGCAGTTAACTGCCGACAAGATTAGTGTGATAAGAGAGAAGTTGAAGGTGGCTCAGGACCGCCAAAAGGCATATGTGAATAGAAGAAGGAAACCGATTGAGTTCATGGTAGGGGATAAAGTGATCCTTAAGGTGTCACCGTAGAAAGGTGTCGTCCGATTTGGGAGGAGAGGGAAGCTAAGGCCTATGTATGTAGGGTCGTTCGCCATCACCGAGCATTTGGGTGAGGTGGCGTATAAGTTGGAGTTGCCCGAGGGGCTACGGGGAGTTCATTCGACTTTTCATGTGTTGAATTTAAGGAAGTGTCTGACCGAGGAAATCATGACAGTGCCGTTGAAGGACATACGTGTGGATGAGAAGTTAAATTATGTTGAGGAACCGTTGGCAATCATAGATCGCAAAGTCAGGAAGTTGAGGAATAAAGAAATCTCGTTAGTGAAAGGTCAGTGGCGCTTCCATAAGGGGCAAGAAGCAACTTGGGAAGTGGAATCGGAGATGAGGACCCGTTTCCCTCGTTTGTTCGAAGATGGAATTCCGGGGACAGAATTCTTTTGAGGGGAGGATGTTGTAATAACCCAGTTAAGTGTGTAAGAAATAAAATAAAGTTTAGTAGCCAAAGTGTGAAAGAGGTAAAGTTTAGTATTCTTTTGTGAAGGGTATAAATAAGGGTAAAACCCTAGGAACCCTGATTTCTCCAAAAACACTGTGTGCGGCTAAGGTGATATTAGTGGGTGCAAGGATCATCAAGGAGTCAAGGCGATTGGGGTTCTCCAAATTGTGTGTGTGGAATCATCATTTGCAAGGTAATCTTCATATCTTACTATTTAGTAATCTAATCAGAAGTTTGGAGTGGTAGAGTTTGAAGCTTTTGTTTATCTTTGGAAAGAAAAGAAATGGATTCTGTATGTTCCTTCTAATTGATATAGTGTAGAAATCGGATGGTTTGACTTATTTTAATGGTTGGTAATGTTATTTCCTTAACTATATTGGGTTATCACTAAGTTGGAGTTGTGTGAAATCATCGTCTGAGTATTTAGTAAATAAATCGTTCGTGAATGAAAACCCCAGAGTCCGTTACTCGCTAATTCCGGAAGTGTTTGGGAATCCAGAATGGTATCCGGAACCGGAAGGGAGTCCGGACTATATTTTATGCGAAATCCGGAGGGATCCGGAAACGTACCGGAATCCAGAGGGATCCAGAAGACGTACCGGAATCCGGATGGATCCGGATGAGTACCGGAATCTGGATGGTTTCGGGAATATGTCGGAATCCGGAAATGGGATCTGGAACCCGGGTATTTCTTGTCCGGGACTTTCTGTTGTCAGTGAGATTCGAGAGTGTCGTGAGACTTAACTAGTCTTGTGTGTTGGGTGCAATTGTAGGCGCGGGTAGAGGATAAACGGTTGCAAGTAAGAACACCTAGCAGGACTTCCGGTGAGTCTTTCTGAACCAAAGTTTGATGGTACTTGTTTTAATTACTTGTACATATATACTTTGGATTGTGTGGTTGGACTTGGTTTATTTATGCATGCTATAAAGTTGATTCTATGTTGAATATGGGGAGTGTGTCCCATATGGAATGATTGAACAGATTCCGTCTGTTCCTCAGGACGGGTGTGTGCCCTAGTTTAGGTCACAGGTGTGAGCGTGACCAAGCGAGGAATAACAGTTATGCGTTTGTGTATCTTAACTGGCAAGAACATTATTGTTTAATGATTTCTGTAAACTCTTTTAAATACTACTTGTGGTGCGAATGTTGTTTGAGGGATCTCACTAGACCTTGTGGTCTAACCCTCGTGTTTTCAAAACTGAAACCCCTTTTCAGGTAAGCAGGTTAGAGAGGGTTCGGCTAGTGGAAAGGAGAAGATGTGAGTACGGGCGTGCTTTTAGTGGAACTAGAAGACTTTCCTTTTTCCTTTATTAGATACATTTCTCAGTTGTAATTAGGGTTTATTCCGCGAACCCAAGTTCTAAATTTTGTTATTGTGAGACTGTGGGCCATGTTTGGCAGTTTTAATTTAAGTATGTGGTTTTGTTTTGGCTAGTCTGGTGTGGTTGTTACAGTAAAATTGATTATATTTTTCTACTTTAAAACTTTTCTAACGAGTTACATGTAAATTTGTTTCGTTAATTATCCCATTTCTAAAAGTTCAATGTTTTGTTTATTCTAAAAAAGTTTTAAAAAACTTAATTAATCATTCAAAATAAAAAATTTAATGGTTTCATTTAACAAATAGTTTAAAAACTTAATTATTCAAAATTAAAAACTTTTTAGAGTTAATTTTTTTTGAACTTTTCTGTTATTTTTATTTATAGTTAATTGTATTACAACCCATTGAACATTACCAAAATTTCCAACTGTAGTCATTGAGCTTCAAAGATCTATAAAAAGACGAATAGACTTATATAAACATGAATTTTACTTTTTTTTAACAGCAAAAAGACTCCATTAAAAAACCAAAAACTAGCGAGAAGCAAGAGATACACGTATTATTTATAGAATTTCAAAGTGGAGCTAATCCAATCATCGCAATATAAACATCTACCTATATTTGATCTAACTTCAATTCAATAAAAGACAAAATACTGGATTAAATTGTTAATCTTCTTACTGTACTTCATCTTCCCCTTGTAAAGCTTTTCATTCCTTTGATTCAACATGGCCCAAAAGTAAGTTATGAAGACCACTTCTGCAGCCTCATTAATGCGTTTTTGGGACCCAACTGCTGCTCCACCATTGATGAAGATAAACACAAATTTTACTACCCTGAGTCACATGGGAACCTTAATACAACATATATAGTCTATTGCGACGACTTTTTTCGTTGCTAAAGATCAATATTGATCTTTAGCGACGACTTTTGTCGTCGCAATAAACTACATTTGTTGTAGTTCTGTTAGCAAAAGCAATTGCTGGTGGAGAAGGCGCAACTTATTTCCATATAGCGTAACAGCCAGCGCCACGTTTCGATTTAGGGAGATGTTGGTCAATGACCCAACAATCCCCCCCAGCATCCGCCATCACTAACGAGAGCTTCGCTAGAAGTCAATGGCTGCACAACATGCCTTTAGCATTTTAAATGCACTCCATGGGATTTGAACCCGTGACCTGCTCTGATACCACATGTTAGGATCCAAGCACTTACCACTACGCCAAAAGCAATTGCTGGTGGAGAAGACGCAACTTATTTCCATATAGCGTAGCAGCCAGCGCCACGTTTCGATTTAGGGAGATGCTGGTCAATGACCCAACAAGTTCTATACCAGGTTAGAACTTAGAAGAGTTGATTCCTTAAAAAAACCCAAGGACTTTTGCTCTAGTTCATGTAAAACATAATAGAATAGAAGTGGAGTGGAGTATATGTTTTTACTCAAAAACGTATTATCAAACTAAATCGTTGGGACCAATACGTAAATCAGTTTACAATCTATAATCGAGAATCTGAATCGGTTTAAAATTCATATGCAAATCTTTAAAATATATATTTATCATCATGGATTTTAAACCAATGTTTCATATCACATCATGGATCTTAAATCAACACGCAATGGAATGTTAGTTTTAGAATAATGTAATAAGGAGCGTATTCTAACCTATTAAACAAATCAAAAATTAAGATGCCTCAAGTCACGTTGTTTATAACGACACATAAATAGACGTTGTAGCTCCAAAACATGGATAGTACATCATCCGATCTGTATTTATTATCCAATCTTCACTATCGACAACATTTAAACTTAATAGCTTAAAAATATTGAAGTCGTTCAACAAACTTTAATAAAATATAAATGAATATGTATAATATTAATAATTGTTTCATCAAGTGTCATAATTTTTTTGAACATAAAGACATCATACAGAAATTATTCGTTGTAATTGCACACTAAGAATTTTATTCCATAAACTAATAGACCATATCACATGTGTCTTGTTCATGCGAATATTATATTTTTAAACGAAATATCAATCAATAAGAAAAATATATAAATGACTCCGTTCAGTTGACGTAGATCTGGTAGGAGCGTGTACACCCCCTAATCTAACCACAAGTATACGAGTCGAATCAAGTAATAGTACTAAAAGTACGAGTATCGAACCAAGGGAACTAGGAACTGAGTATCACAATTACTATCCTCGCCATTAACTGAACGATCGAAATTTTGGTTGTGGTTTAGAAATTATTTAAGACCAACTAAAACTAAATTCGATTGACGAAAAGGTTGGAAAAGACTTTGATAGAGAAAAGGTTGAGGGTTGGAAATCCTATGGCTATTCCGTCGACGAACAATAAACCCGAACAATTTTTACCGGTTTTTCCTATGAAACCTAATTCAAACCAATAAAACTGTTCAGTTACATGTCATCGCTAGTCAAACCATAATCAATCCAACCACCAACATCTAAAGATTAGTTCATGTTGGGGGTGGATAAGAACACAAGAAAATAGTAGAAATCATGTTTATAAAACATCGTTTCGTAACGGAAGCGTAGTACTGATCAATTCCCTTCTCTCAACTCTAATCCGTGAATGATATTTCAATCCCCTTCAATCGGCTCTCTAGCGTGACTCGAAAATGACGAATTCCTCACTCAAAATCGCCTCCTCCCAGCCTCCGGTCGCAGAAAAATCAGATATGCCCTAATTCGGGAAATCGCCAAGCTAAAACACGAACAGAGGGTTGTGCGGCTTTCCCCACGACATGAAGTCGCGTGGGAAACCGCGTGTGTCTATTTTGGCTCGGGTTCAGGCTTGGGCCTGTTCTTGGGCTTCCGCTTGGCCTCAATTTGCTTTATTTTCAACTCTTTTTTCGCTCGTTTTCTCGACTGTAGCTTTCCTTCGGGACATCTGCACATTTCACTGGAAACACTATGAAAACACCACCGCTTTGCTTCAAAATTAACAAGCCACTCTCAGTGGTTTCTGGACCGAAAATAACGCCAAGATTTGGCGTTATCAACATCCAACCTTTAATTATTCACTTAATTTTGCGTTAATGTGTGTATGTATATACACACACAAGAATAATCATGATTACCTTACTTGATGGGATCTATATATTTGGATATTCATGACCTATGGCTTGTTTATTAATGCGGCAACTTCATCATTTGGTAGATGTTAGTCCCATTTTAACAAAGCAACGATTCATATATTGAAGAGATTGGTAACAAGAAGATAGATAATCAAAGTGGTGTATTATTGAAATGGAAGAACACCTAGAGAGAGAATGGATCTCTCTCTAGAACACACACATACACACTAGGAGGCTACATTGCAATGACACTCTTTCACAAACCCTAATTACACACACTAAACATTATATACCCCCTTGTTACACTATTAAGCCCAAGCCCTAATTACACTATTACCCTCCAAATCGCAATTGCCTATTGCGACTTCGATCCCGAATCGCAATCCATTACACTATGAACAGTACCAAATCGCAACCTTCAGTTGCGACTTGGGTGAACTTTTACCTATTGCGACTTCAGGTGCTGCGACTTCAGCTATTGCGACTTCAGTGCATTGCGACTTCGGTACATTGCGACTTCAGTGTGTTGCGACTCTGGGTTTTAACATGGTTTGTGTTGCAACAAAGGGTTAAAAATGTGTAATAGTGACTGTTTCTGGAGATCAAGATGGTATCCTCGCCCAAGTAATCACCCATTCAATAAATAAATAAATAAAAATCCGCTAACCGGGTAGCGTAACCCCCGTGCTTAGTCTCAGGAGGGGGGCATTGTTCATGGTGTTTAGCATAAAGCGCGTGTGACATCATTCCCATATTTAGGCTGTCACATACATATATAGCAACTGTCAATGCTTAATAGAGCTCAAGTTTGCCAAGATTTTCAGAAGATGGGTGTTGGAATTCAGTCTTTAGTTGAATTGAATTAGACGTTTGAGCATTTGCAATCATTATTCTGGAGTTTTTGTTGACGATGCTAGACCGTTGAGTGCTCTCCTGACCTGATCAATCAGAATTGTGAGTGCTTGCAATCGTTGTTCTGGTGCTTTGGTTGTGATTCAGACTCTTGAGTGCTTATAATCATTCAGCTATTTCTTGAAGATTGAAGTTCCGGATTTTCATCAGTCAGTATTCTGATATTTTGGGGATGAACATTATTCTACAGTTGATGAACAATGTTACTTGTGGAGTTCTTCTAAACCCTACCTTATAGTGTATGCTTGATTATGTTTCCTCTTCGAGCAAATCCGAATCACGCTCTTAAGCTGAATTCCTATTCAACTCGCGGCTTATCGACGGATTTGGTGTTATAGACTGAGATTGCATTTGGTTTATCACGCAACAACTCGCTCGTTATCTTTCTTGTGAGCTTATCGGCACGAGCTTGAGTTTCAACATTTATGAATATGTTTTTTCGTGCGCTCGGTCGAGACATTGAATCCGATTTGTCAAGGTTGAAATATAAAGAGTAAGAGCATATTTCAAGGGGGAGCCTAGACTACATTTGAAGATTTGCATCACTACGGTTTTTTAAAGAAATCAAGGGGGAGAAGAACTGAAGATCTTTCGAGATGGGTGATTCCTTTACAAAACTATAGGGGGGGATTGTTAAGACACAAAATGTCCTAATTATAAGATAGTTTTGTAAAGGGGTAATTAATAGTAATATGGGCTTGGGTCATGTTATAAGGGCTTGGGTCATGTTATAAGGGCTTGGGCTTAACTATGTAACAAGGGGGTATATATTGATAAGTGTGTGTAATTAGGGTTAGTAAGAGTAGCCATTGCAATGTAGCCTCCAAGGTGTTTGTGTGTGTTCTAGAGAGAGATCCATTCTCTCTCTAGGTTGCTTTCATCTTGAATAAAACACCTTGTCTATTATCTATCTTCTTGTTACCAATCTCTACAATATATGAATCGTTGCCTTGTTTAAATGGGACCAACAGTGTGTTACACTTGTTTGTGGAACTTCTGAAGTTGCAATAGTGTTGGATTTTCATAATCTGCACATATATCCAGAAAAGCATCCTTAAACAATATATCGAGTTCTGAATTACTAGGATTAGAAGTAGATTCATAAATCTTAGTCTTGTTTTGCTTAGGTTCCACTTTTTTTTTGTAGAAGCTTGTATTTGCGGTCGGAGTCCTGAACTGATGTGTTCAGAAGTCTATACAGGTTTTTCGTCAAATTTCACATTAATACCAATCGTTGTTCCAAATTCAAGTTCTAATAGACAAGATCAAGATCAAGAAATCATTATGTCCTATACCTATTTAGTGAGAGAAATACTACAATGAGAGCACTCTATTTAGCACACACTTCATGCACAGACCTTTTCCAAGTTATGAACTCTAACAAAGACAAAAAATAATTTTTACCTAAGAAGCCAACACTTACTTCACGTGGCTATTTACAAGAATTACATTTAAGCCCTAAATCTTGAATACAATACGAATTTTCTCTTAATATTCCCCATAAAAAAACCCAAGGACTTTTACTCTAATTCATGTAAAACATAATAGAATAGAAGTAGAGTACATGTTTTTACTCAAAAGTGAATCATCAAACTAAATGGTTGAAACCAATACGTATATGTAAATCAATTTACAATCTATAATCGAGATCCTGAATCAGTTTAAAATTCATATGTGAATATTTAAAATATATATATATATATATATATATATATATATATATATATATATATATATATATATATATATATAGAGAGAGAGAGAGAGAGAGAGAGGAAGACTATTTTGCAACCCTCAAAAAGGTTGAAACCGTTGCAACCATCATCTTAACCGTTGATCTCTATAGATTAGTTTCTAATATTCCTTAAGGGTTCTTTATATACAAAAGGGTATTACCGGAATTTCCTAATTATAGTATTAATATTTTTCTGAAATCGCTATCTTTTTAATCACTTGCCATGGATAAAGAATTCGATTTTTATGGTAACCGTATTTGATTTTTTAAATTCTATAATTAATTTTGAAATTTTTAGACAATAATCATGGATGAAATTGTACACATCTTTTTAACTAATACAAGATATTTCATGAAGCCTTTCAACTTATTGAATTTTTTTCCGATATCATTCCCGGTTAGCGGAACCCCCGTGCTTAGTCTCAGGAGGGGGCATTGTTCATGGTGTTTAGCATAAAGCGCGTGTGACATCATTCCCATATTTAGGCTGTCACATACATATTGCAACTGTCAATGCTTAAAGGAGCTCAAGTCTGCCAAGATTTTCAGAAGATGGGTGTTGGAATTCAGTCTTTAGTTGAATTGGATTAGACGTTTGAGCATTTGCAATCATTATTCTGGAGTTTTTGTTGACGATGCTAGACCGTTGAGTGCTCTTCTGACCTGATCAATCAGAATTGTGAGCGCTTGCAATCGTTGTTCTGGTGCTTTGGTTGTGATTCAGACTCTTGAGTGCTTATAATCATTCAGCTATTTCTTGAAGATTGAAGTTCCGGATTTTCATCAGTCGGTATTCTGATATTTTGGGGATGAGTATTTTTCTACAGTTGATGAACAATGTTACTTGTGGTGTTCTTCTAAACCCTACCTTATAGTGTATGCTTCATTATGTTTCCTCCTTCAAGCAAATCCGAATCACGCTCTTAAACTGAATTCCTATTCAACTCGCGGCTTATCAACGGATTTGGTGTTATAGACTGTGATTGCATTTGGTTTATCACGCAACAACTCGCTCGTTATCTTTCTTGTGAGCTTATCGGCACGAGCTTGAGTTTCCACATTCATGAAGATGTTTTTCGTGCACTCGGTCGAGACATTGAATCCGATTTGTCAAGGTTGAAATATAAAGAGTAAGAGCATATTTCAAGGGGGAGCCTAGACTACATTTGAAGAATTGCATCACTGCGGTTTTCTAAAGAAATCAAGGGGAAGAAGAACTGAAGATCTTTCAAGACGGGTGATTCCTTTACAAAACTATAGGGGGAGATTGTTAGGACACAAAATGTCCTAGTTATAAGATAGTTTTGTAAAGGGGTAATTAATAGTAATATGGGCTTGGGTTATGTTATTAGGGCTTGGGCTTAATAGTGTAACAAGGGGGTATATAATGTTTAGTGTGTGTAATTAGGGTTTGTGAAAGAGTGTCATTGCAATGTAGCCTCCTAGTGTGTATGTGTGTGTTCTGGAGAGAGATCCATTCTCTCTCTAGGTGTTCTTCCATTTCAATAATACACCACTTTGATTATCTATCTTCTTGTTACCAATCTCTTCAATATATGAATCGTTGCTTTGTTAAAATGGGACTAACAGTAGAGAACTTGGATCTAAAGAAGCAGATGACAATGACTCTGAATTGCCTTGTAGAATCTCCATATCTTCTTCATCTAAATTCATCCATGCTTCTATTCCTTCACCACATTTTGTGTCTGTTAGAGTGATAAGATTCATGAACATCGGGCTGCCATGGCCCAGAATACTAGCCACCTAACTAGGTTTTCCCGATCTAAAATCAATTTCGTAGAAGCCCATCCTGCACTAGCTAGTAAAGAGGTACGAGGTTGTTTGTTTACCTCTTAATAGTTCCATTAAAAGGCAACGTCTAAATCATTAAGAGGCGGATCTTGTTTGGCAAAAAAAATGTTTGTCTCTAAATGAGTCTAAAACCCTTTGAATGATTTTGTATATTTGGCCTCCCTTAGCCATTCAACGCCCTAATTTCATTTTGAACAATTACCAAACAACCATATTTCATTTTGTACTATATCATAAGAGCCTCTTAATCATACTAAACCACTTAATCCTTCTGCACCAAACCATTCAGCAACTGCCAAACAACCTCGTAGTTATCAATGGTCCATTTGGAGCCAATTTCTCCCATTTCGTTGGCAAACTGTTGCATGGCAATATACCCATTATCACCCTGGGCTTTGTTCACAAACTCATTGTCGATTTTGAAAATACTTTCACGTACAATGCAGATACCACCTCAACACGTGTAGGGTTTTGCAGTCCATTTGTAGTTGCTTCGACTTTTAGTGCGGATATGGCAACAACATGAAATACAAATCTTTTTGTGCTTCAGTTCTCTTCCTTTAACCACGAACCACACACATCCATTGATGCCTCTCTAAGTGAGAGTTTTCATATAACAATGATTAACACAATAGAACTTGATTAGAGAAGAGAATTGATACAAGATTGGAATTAGATGTCTATTCTCTCTCTAGAGGGTCATCTCTATTTCACACACACATTCTATCCATATGCAACTCTACAATAACTTCTAATGTGCTACCAATGTGCTATTGAGAGTTTCAGATAACAATGATTAAGCACAATTGAACTTGATTGGAGAAGAGAATTGATACAAGATATGAATTTAGAACAATATTCTCTCTCTAGAGGTCATCTCTCATTTCACACACACACACACACTACGTATGCTAACCTCTACAATGACCTCTCTCAATGTGCTACACACACAAATTCCTCACAATTAGGTATTTATACCTTTGACTCTCTTAGCCAATACCCTTGACTTTGACCATTTCTTACTAGACTTTGACTATTGTTGACTCCCTAAATCTTGAATACATTTGGTCCTAACAATCTCCCCCTATGGATTCAAGATTTAAAAATTTATAACGGTAGTCTTTAACTCTTTAATCTTCAGATCTTCAACATTTTAAACCTTTGACGAATCTTCAGATAAAGTTTTATCTTCAAGAATCCACATTGACAGCTTTAAATCTTCATTAGGCTCTACTGAAACAAATAGTCACAAAGTCTTGAAACACGAACTTCAAATCTTCGAATCTTCGTATCGTTAATCTTTGCATCTTTGACTTCTGGCAAATTTCTTCAGTCTTGGATCATGAACTGGGTTTGAGGTTTTGATTGGCTTTGAACTTGAACTGGGTTTGAGCTTTGACAACATTCTTGAATTATCTTTAAGGACCAACTGTACTTGTATCTTCAAACATTTCATCTTCTTGAACTTCTTGAACTGCCTTTCTTTGACTTTGGCAAATATCTCCTTGATTCTCGGAAATTGAAATATTCGAATTATCTCCCTCTTTTCTTCTGTTTGATATTTCTCCCCTTTTTTGATGATTGTGAGCATCATGATCATCAAAACTCTTGTTCAATTTCAGCATTCTCTTTGAGTACCAGAAACATTCTCCTCCTTTTGATATGTTTAACCGTCAATTCCAAAAATATTTCTATCTAAATCTTTTCAAATTCAAATAATATAACAGTGGAACCCACTCTTTGATTTATACCCCTCACCCCTCAATTCCAAAAATATTTCTACGTGCAAGTGTAGAAATGATTGAAGCAACTTATGCTTGAAAAATAGGCTCAAATTGTGTAAACTGTTGAGACAACAACAAGTTTACCACGGACTCAATGTGCATGATTGAAGTGCGAAGGTGGGGAAAACTTCATTCTTTTTCAATATCCAAACCTTTCGAGTGAAGATTAGATAGATTATATGTTGTGTCCCCAAGAAAAATTGAAACATTTCTTTGTTGAGAAATAAATGAGTAGCTGGTGGGGTTAAAGCAAGAGTTGGCATGGGCTCACTGCCTGTTTCAATGATGGTCACCAAAGAATGTGAACCAATCAGTAATATGGCTGCCCGACTCAGAAAGTGGTTGGTGCAGAGTTCTCTTATTCTTTTAACTCTGTTCTCACACCCTCTTTCTATTTTTTTTAATCTGTTCACGTCTAACCAAACTCTCTTTTTCATTTTACCTCAGCACAATGAGATTACTCAACCGTATGAGTTATCTCCCCCACTCTTTGATTTATACCCCTCACCCCTCAATCACTCAAGGATAACTTCTTGGATAGGAAACACTGGTTAACGTGAATCCATAGAAGTTCTTTAATATCTCACACTGATTCCCATGAAATTTTGTCCTAAAAGATGTGTTGTTCAACAGTTTAGCTTGAACAATTTTAAATCTCAGCTTTTTGAATAACATTGTCATCAGAATGTATGCTCCTCAAAAATATCATGAAATATTTGAGCATTTGAACTTTGAAGATTTCTCAAAACAAGGATATTGAAAGAATGAAATGAATTCGAAACACTTGTTTGAGAATCTTACAATGTATCAATCAGATCAAATATGAAAGATAATCATGTAAGGTTTAGGGTATCAAAGAATTGAATTTTGTTTATATGAACAAATATAAACATTTTTTGAATGAAACACTTAAGTTCTTACGCTGAAATGAATATGTGATGCTCAACAACTAAGAATACAAACGGGAGTATTACCATCAAAAGATGTTTCATTTTGAGACATGGTAATAACAAAGTCAATAAGAAGTCGAACCGGTGTGTATGAATACTTGAAAGTATATAGACAATATAATACGCAAGTATTAATCTTTGGAAACACACGGTCAAAAATAATGATGTAATCCAAGATAATCATGAAAAACATTTAGAAACACACTTCTAAAATTATAAATCTGTTTGAATTAGAGAAGTGGTTTGAACATTTAAGAACACATTCTTCATGCTTGAAAGTCGTTCTTCTTTCAAACAATCTCAGTTTGAGTTCAGAAGATACTTACAGTCAATGTATCAGCTCCCCCTCAAATTATGATAGACTGATTAAAAATCAGATAAGCTCCCCCTCAACATCTGCAAAGAAATCTTAACGAAACAAGATTAGGATACGTAACAATCAAAGTTTAAAAACAATGAAGCACGAGTTCTAAACTGATGTGTTTAGAAGTCAAACACATTGAAGTACGAGTCCTGAGCTAAGTTACTCAGAAGTCACATATCTTCTAATGTGCTACCAATGTGCTATTGAGAGTTTCAGATAACAATGATTAAGCACAATTGAACTTGATTGGAGAAGAGAATTGATACAAGATATGAATTTAGAACAATATTCTCTCTCTAGAGGTCATCTCTCATTTCACACACACACACACTACGTATGCTAACCTCTATAATGACCTCTCTCAATGTGCTACACACACAAATTCCTCACAATTAGGTATTTATACCTTTGACTCTCTTAGCCAATACCCTTGACTTTGACCATTTCTTATTAGACTTTGACTATTGTTGACTCCCTAAATCTTGAATACATTTGGTCCTAACAATCTCCCCCTATGGATTCAAGATTTAAAAATTTATAACGGCAGTCTTCAGCTCTTTAATCTTCAGATCTTCAACATTTTAAACCTTTGACGAATCTTCAGATAAAGTTTTATCTTCAAGAATCCACATTGACAGCTTTAAATCTTCATTAGGCTCTACTGAAACAAATAGTCACAAAGTCTTGAAACACGAACTTCAAATCTTCGAATCTTCGTATCGTTAATCTTTGCATCTTTGACTTCTGGCAAATTTCTTCAGTCTTGGATCATGAACTGGGTTTGAGGTTTTGATTGGCTTTGAACTTGAACTGGGTTTGAGCTTTGACAACATTCTTGAATTATTTTTAAGGACCAACTGTACTTGTATCTTCAAACATTTCATCTTCTTGAACTTCTTGAACTGCCTTTCTTTGACTTTGGCAAATATCTCCTTGATTCTCGAAAATTGAAATATTCGAATTATCTCCCTCTTTTCTTCTGTTTGATATTTCTCCCCTTTTTTGATGATTGTGAGCATCATGATCATCAAAACTCTTGTTCAATTTCAGCATTCTCTTTGAGTACCAGAAACATTCTCCTCCTTTTGATCTGTTTAACCGTCAATTCCAAAAATATTTCTATCTAAATCTTTTCAAATTCAAATAATATAACAGTGGTAACCCTGAAACAACAAATGAGACAGTTAAAATGCCTGTAAGTTGCACAAATCCACTTAGTACAACGAATGCACTTTGGAAATGAGCTTTTTGATGTTCACTCCTCCAGAGCTTCCATTCAATCATCGAAAAACACAATGAATTTCTATGAACGTTATGACAAGAAAACATATTCCCTGTGTGTACGTGCAAGTGTAGAAATGATTGAAGCAACTTATGCTTGAAAAATAGGCTCAAATTGTGTAAACTGTTGAGACAACAACAAGTTTACCACGGACTCAATGTGCATGATTGAAGTGCGAAGGTGGGGAAAACTTCATTCTTTTTCAATATCCAAACCTTTCGAGTGAAGATTAGATAGATTATATGTTGTGTCCCCAAGAAAAATTGAAACATTTCTTTGTTGAGAAAGAAATGAGTAGCTGGTGGGGTTAAAGCAAGAGTTGGCATGGGCTCACTGCCTGTTTCAATGATGGTCACCAAAGAAAGTGAACCAATCAGTAATGTGGCTGCCCGGCTCAGAAAGTGGTTGGTGCAGAGTTCTCTTATTCTTTTAACTCTGTTCTCACACCCTCTTTCTATTTTTTTAATCTGTTCACGTCTAACCAAACTCTCCTTTTCATTTTACCTCAGCACAATGAGATTACTCAACCATATGAGTTATCTCCCCCACTCTTTGATTTATACCCCTCACCCCTCAATCACTCAAGGATAACTTCTTGGATAGGAAACACTGGTTAACGTGAATCCATAGAAGTTCTTTAATATCTCACACTGATTCCCATGAAATTTTATCCTAAAAGATGTGTTGTTAAACAGTTTAGCTTGAACAATTATAAATCTCAGCTTTTTGAATAACATTGTCATCAGAATGTATGCTCCTCAAAAATATCATGAAATATTTGAGCATTTGAACTTTGAAGATTTCTCAAAACAAGGATATTGAAAGAATGAAATGAATTCGAAACACTTGTTTGAGAATCTGACAATGTATCAATCAGATCAAATATGAAAGATAATCATGTAAGGTTTAGGGTATCAAAGAATTGAATTTTGTTTATATGAACAAATATAAACATTTTTTGAATGAAACACTTAAGTTCTTACGCTGAAATGAATATGTGATGCTCAACAACTAAGAATACAAACGGGAGTATTACCATCAAAAGATGTTTCATTTTGAGACATGGTAATAACAAAGTCAATAAGAAGTCGAACCGGTGTGTATGAATACTTGAAAGTATATAGACAAGATAATACGCAAGTATTAATCTTTGGAAACACACGGTCAAAAATAATGATGTAATCCAAGATAATCATGAAAAACATTTAGAAACACACTTCTAAAATTATAAATCTGTTTGAATTAGAGAAGTGGTTTGAACATTTAAGAACACATTTTTCATGCTTGAAAGTCGTTCTTCTTTCAAACAATCTCAGTTTGAGTTCAGAAGATACTTACAGTCAATGTATCAGCTCCCCCTCAAATTATGATAGACTGATTAAAAATCAGATAAGCCCCCCCCCCCCCCCCCCCCCTCAACATCTGCAAAGAAATCTTAACGAAACAAGATTAGGATACGTAACAATCAAAGTTTAAAAACAATGAAGCACGAGTTCTAAACTGATGTGTTTAGAAGTCAAACACGTTGAAGTACGAGTCCTGAGTTGAGTTACTCAGAAGTCACATATCTTTTATGCTCGGGTTCTAAACTGAAGTGTTTAGAAACCATAATCTCTTTGAAATCTGGGTTCTAAACTGATGTGTTTAGAAACCATTATTGTGTATGCTCCCCCTACAAAGAAGCATAAAAAGATATGTCATTATGCACATATATATCAAAAAATTTGAATCTCTTCCCCTGAAATTATGCAAATAGTTCAGCATAGGTACTCTTCTTCAAATTGCACACTTCTCTTCTGTTTTCCAGTCATGTGTTTGTATAGTTCTGACAATCAGCACCACACATGATAAACCTGCAAAACAGATTAAGTAGATTTTGGTACCTAATGGAACTTGGGTCCTGGCTTGTTAGATGCAGTTCTATTTGAAGAAATATTGTAAGTACCGTACCAAAACTTAACATTTTCTTGCTTAACAAAATCATGAGTTCCACAATAAGAACAACAAATTTGCTTTTGTGCCAACCTAATCAAATGATTTGCAGAATAGATAGGATTAGGTTTTACAAAACACTTACCTTGATAAGCTTTGTTCTTCTTGTTCACTGAAGGTGTAGGAACATATGACTTTGGCACATCTCTTTCAGGTGAAGAACCTTTCACTTTCCAAACCATCTTTACTCTTTTGAAAACAAGATTTTCTGAAGGTTTTGAAATAGAAGCATATGACTTATCAGCAGAAAGATTATAAAAGAGATTGGAAGGACGAATCTGATCCTTTGAAAAACCCTTTGATTTGTCAAATCCTTCAGAAGAAACATCATTATTAATTGAACTTGAAGCCGTTTTGAAAGAACATTCAGAACCAGTTGAGTCAACAAGTGGAGTCTGGACAATCGTGTCAGTACTTGCTTGTTTTGAAACCTCAACTTTAAAAATAATGTCTTCAAGTTCTTTAACTTTGTTAGACAAAACGTTTCTCTCTTTGGATAACAAATCAAATTTCCTTTGAATCCCAGATTTAACCTTCTTCTCTATCATAATTTCAACAGATAAACCAGATAAATTCTTTGTGAGCTTCTTGATTTCATTCTGAAAAATCTTTCTTTCATGCGCATAAACATCTTTCACACTCTTGGCTTGAAAATCTTCAATTTTCTTATTTTCAGATTCTTTTCTTTCGATGTCTAATTCTTTTTCCAAATTAGATATTTTCAGTGAAAGTTCAGCACTTTTTGATTCAAAAACTTTTCTTTCAATATCAAACTCAGACATCTTTTTCTCAAGCTTTTCCTTTTCTAAAAATAAAACTTTTTCAAAATCAGAATTTTGTTTTGAAAGTTTTATACATCTAAGCTCAATAGCTTTCTTTTCATCAAAACACTTCTTTGAAAATTCAGAATTTTTTTTTTCAGACTTTTCTCTCTCACTGTTTAAAAGAACAGTTAACATGACTTCCTTTTCTATCTCAAAAGAAATTTTGTCATCATTTCTGATGTCTTCAATTTGACATTCGAGTTCTACGAGCTCTGATACCAATTGAGAGTTTCAGATAACAATGATTAAGCACAATTGAACTTGATTGGAGAATAGAATTGATACAAGATATGAATTTAGAACAATATTCTCTCTCTAGAGGTCATCTCTCATTTCACACACACACACACACACACACACACTACGTATGCTAACCTCTACAATGACCTCTCTCAATGTGCTACACACACAAATCCCTCACAATTAGGTATTTATACCTTTGACTTTCTTAGCCAATACCCTTGACTTTGACCATTTCTTACTAGACTTTGACTATTGTTGACTCCCTAAATCTTGAATACATTTGGTACTAACACTAAGCCACAAGTCTTTTGTAGGCAAGAGAGAAGATGCATTTAAGTTTGGATACAACACTTCTTTAGCTCCACAAGCCATGTTACTCCATCCCTTCAGAAAAGTGTAGAGTGAAGCCCCATCAATAATCTTGTGCGAAATGCATAAGCCGATAGCGATCCCACCACATTCGAAAATGTTTATTTGAACATCTGTTACACAAGCACTTGTACTAGACCCCTCAAAACTAGGCGGAAACGACAACAACATATTTATCAAACTATTGTTAGGACGGCTTAGAAACTCGTCGAGACGACGAAAAACCAAGTTTAATGCATAATAAGCACCAACATCATTACAATCAATAGAAAGATCATTCTTGATTGTCCCAGACACAAGTAGGTAAACTGAATCAAGGTTTTCGATAAAGATTCCTTTAAAGCTAATGACCTTTCATGAGCTTGGAGAATGTTGTCGCCATTGCATTACGGTAGTACAAGACGGGTGGTACAAAGGGATTTAAAACAAGTTGATCTAAAAGAGAAAGCTTGAATGTTTTCAAGTGATATGGTGTTGGAGAAGAAAAGTTGATGTTCTCTTTAGCACTCTAGGGAAGAGGGTTCATGACATTATATCAGACCTACTAGTAGTTAAGTATACCAAAGATCCAATTATACATCTGCATTTCTTTTGATCCACAGACTTACCAGTTAAATATGCATTCATGAAAATGCGAATGGCCATTGAAGTTTTCTTAGAAGAACTATCAGACATATTGAACTTTTTAAATATTTCTTTCAAATACTTATATTGTTTGATGAATATACCTTCAGAAGATTGTTTAATTTGAAGTGCATGAAAGAAATGTAACTCTCCCATCACACTCATCTCAAATCTAGTTTCAATAATGTTTGAGAAATTCTTGCAAAACTTTGGATTAGTTGAGCAAAATATAATATCATCTACATAAATCTATATTAAGATTAAATCATCACCTTGTTTGTTTAGAAATAAGGTAGTATCGATCTTACCTTTCTTAAAGCCAGATTTTAAAAGAAAGTCAGTCAGATTATCATACCTTGCCATTGGAGCTTGTTTTCATCAATACAATGCTTATCAAGGACATAGACATGATCAGAGAATTCCGGATCAACAAAAACCTTCAGGTTGGCCAACATATACCTCTTCATGCAGAAAACCATAACTTTTTACGTTCGTCTAAAAAATCTTGAAATTTGTATGAGCTGCATTGGCTAAAACGATTCTGATGGCTTTAATCCGAGCTACTGGAGCAAAGTTCTCATCATAATTTATTCCTTCTTGTTGACAATAACCTTTCGCTACCAGCCTGGCTTTGTTTCTGACGACAATCCCAACTAACGGGTGTCGAGCCCGACAAATAATAATATCTATAAATTTCTATTAGCTTGTATTACAACCTAAATTGTAATAGTGTCAAGTAGGGCCGATTCCACAGGGATTAGATGTGAATGTCTCAAACTTCTACGCTTTATGTAAAAGGGGGGGGGGGGTTGGATTGCGATATTTTAAACTAAGCAGACGAATAATTAGAGACGGTAAATAATAAAAATAAAGTTTCCAGCAATGAGCTATAATCCAATTAAACGTCAGACATGAGACATGTGTATCATTGACTTCCCAAATACATTCTCTCGATCAATTCCAGACTGACCATAAGTGTCGATACTCATCATACACTATATTTACCCTTATAATCAGAATATCAAGAGATGCTCAATGACAAGTCCCTAATTAGTTTAAACAGCCATATTTACTAACATAGAAGTTGAGCTACTAATTGCATTAATAGCAAGATAAACATCATTCCTAACTAATGATGAGACGCTCGATCATTTAAGTTATATTATGAAAACCTCTAACACATTCCAAATAATTTGATGGTCTTTGAAAGTGTTAATTTCTACTTTTTCAAAACTAAGAACAATTACGGATCCTTAATTTTGATTAGGAATTCAAAGCTAGGTAACACAAATCAATGGGCCCTATCAATTTGGAAAACCAAACAATGATAAAGATGTTCAACCAAGATTAACACAAATGAAACATGAAGAAAAACATATATAGATTAGGAATCTCAACACGAATCCAATCATCAAAAGATTACAAACTCATTGCTTGAAAAGAAAATTTAACTAAGAAAAATAAATGTTAAACTTAATCTAAAATGCCTACTAAAAGAGAAGAAATCGTGATGAAAGCTTTCCCAATCGTCTACATGCTACCTTCTGCGATTTTTGACTCGATTCCCCCTCCAATCGACCGTTCCCCCACGTCCATGAAATCGCAATGCGAGAAACGCCTCCCTCCATATGCTTCTCTTCCTCACGTTTCTTTTTGGATTTAGGCTCCTTATTCTCTTCGCCAAAAGTACAAATAACCCAATATTAAAAGCCCCTTTTTCCTATTTGTTTCCTTACTCACTGCACCCACGAAGCACACATGGTTTTGTTTTAGTTTTTTTCTTTTTTTTTCTTTTTTTTTCTTTTACTTATTTCCTTTCCTATTTGATTAATGAAATAAAAAGGAAATACAAATCAAACCATATTTAATGTAGTGATATTTATTCTAGAAAATCATAAATTAAGGGATAATTTGATATATAAAAATGAGTTAAAATATGCACTTATCACCAACTTCTTTTTATTTCTGAAAACCCATTTAGTACCAATAATAGATTTTCCCTTGGTTTTTGGAGCCAACCTTCAAACCTTATTTCTCTTAAACTGGAAAAGCTCCTTGCATTTGCCAAAATCCAGTATGGATCTTGTAATGCTACAAAAGCTTTCCTTGGCTCTATTATACTGAGAAAGTTCACAAATAAGCACTCGTTTGCTGTTGCAGGCCTTGGCTTAAATCCACTATTGAAATCACCAATTACTTGATGTAGGGGATGATCTCTTGTCCATTTTAGTGTACTGGGTAGAGGTTGAACATCATTCAGATTATTATTCTGATCGTCCTAGTCATATAACATGTAACTCTATAACAATGGAACAAAGAGTTTCTGAATTATTTCTTGGTTGAACTACTTCATTTGTAGGTAACTTTGATGTTATCATCTCTGCCATAACAAATTCTGAATTTTGACTCACTGACTCAGAAGTAAGTTTTAGATTAGCTTACTCAGAGTTATGAGTACTTGTTCTTGCAGAAGAAGAACAAACATCTTCAGATGATCCAGAAATGTGTGTGTTAGGACACAAAATGTCCTAATTATAAGATAGTTTTGTAAAGGGGTAATTAATAGTAATATGGGCTTGGGTCATGTTATAAGGGCTTGGGCTTAACTATGTAACAAGGGGGTATATATTGATAAGTGTGTGTAATTAGGGTTAGTAAGAGTAGCCATTGCAATGTAGCCTCCAAGGTGTTTGTGTGTGTTCTAGAGAGAGATCCATTCTCTCTCTAGGTTGATTTCATCTTGAATAAAACACCTTGTCTATTATCTATCTTCTTGTTACCAATCTCTACAATATATGAATCGTTGCCTTGTTTAAATGGGACCAACAAGTGGTATCAGAGCCAAAATCGAAGGAATCAATCATCGATACGATCATTCTGCAACGATTCATCATCAACAGCCCCATTTCGGTATGAAACAGTCATTTTTTTGGATTTTTTGTTGCACACACTATTTTGGGATTGAAAAACACATTTCTGGTTGTTTTTGGACAAAACTCGAAGTATTAAAGTTGTCCAGAATCCCAGTGCGCACCTACATACCAATTTTCAGCCCAAACAGATCAGTATTGAAGTTTCGACTTAAGAAAATTTAAATCTTCATCCATATCGCAACCTTAAGTGTTCTTCATGTTCATCCATGTCGCAATGGTCATATATTCATGCATATCGCAATCCACTGCTCATGAACAGTACCAAATCGCAATGGTCTATTGCGACTTGGCCTCCAAATCGCAATCGTCTATTGCGACTTGCCCCAAATCGCAATCTACTACACGTTGAACAGTACCAAATCGCAATGGTCTATTGCGACTTGGCCTCCAAATCGCAATCGTCTATTGCGACTTGCCCCAAATCGCAATCCACTACACATTGAACAGTACCAAATCGCAACCTTCAGTTGCGACTCGGGTGAACTTTTACCTATTACGACTTCAGGTGTTGCAACTTCAGTGCATTGCGACTTCAGTGCGTTGCGACTCTGGGTTGCGACAAGTCTTGTGTTGCGACATTATTTGGGTTGCGACTTGTGTGTGTTTGCGACATGGTTTGTGTTGCAACAAAGGGTTAAAAATGTGTAATAGTGACTGTTTCTGGAGATCAAGATGGTATCCTCGCCCAAGTAATCACCCATTCAATAAATAAATAAATAAAAATCCGCTAACCGGGTAGCGTAACCCCCGTGCTTAGTCTCAGGAGGGGGGCATTGTTCATGGTGTTTAGCATAAAGCGCGTGTGACATCATTCCCATATTTAGGCTGTCACATACATATATAGCAACTGTCAATGCTTAATAGAGCTCAAGTTTGCCAAGATTTTCAGAAGATGGGTGTTGGAATTCAGTCTTTAGTTGAATTGAATTAGACGTTTGAGCATTTGCAATCATTATTCTGGAGTTTTTGTTGACGATGCTAGACCGTTGAGTGCTCTCCTGACCTGATCAATCAGAATTGTGAGTGCTTGCAATCGTTGTTCTGGTGCTTTGGTTGTGATTCAGACTCTTGAGTGCTTATAATCATTCAGCTATTTCTTGAAGATTGAAGTTCCGGATTTTCATCAGTCAGTATTCTGATATTTTGGGGATGAACATTATTCTACAGTTGATGAACAATGTTACTTGTGGAGTTCTTCTAAACCCTACCTTATAGTGTATGCTTGATTATGTTTCCTCTTCGAGCAAATCCGAATCACGCTCTTAAGCTGAATTCCTATTCAACTCGCGGCTTATCGACGGATTTGGTGTTATAGACTGAGATTGCATTTGGTTTATCACGCAACAACTCGCTCGTTATCTTTCTTGTGAGCTTATCGGCACGAGCTTGAGTTTCAACATTTATGAATATGTTTTTTCGTGCGCTCGGTCGAGACATTGAATCCGATTTGTCAAGGTTGAAATATAAAGAGTAAGAGCATATTTCAAGGGGGAGCCTAGACTACATTTGAAGATTTGCATCACTACGGTTTTTTAAAGAAATCAAGGGGGAGAAGAACTGAAGATCTTTCGAGATGGGTGATTCCTTTACAAAACTATAGGGGGAGATTGTTAAGACACAAAATGTCCTAATTATAAGATAGTTTTGTAAAGGGGTAATTAATAGTAATATGGGCTTGGGTCATGTTATAAGGGCTTGGGTCATGTTATAAGGGCTTGGGCTTAACTATGTAACAAGGGGGTATATATTGATAAGTGTGTGTAATTAGGGTTAGTAAGAGTAGCCATTGCAATGTAGCCTCCAAGGTGTTTGTGTGTGTTCTAGAGAGAGATCCATTCTCTCTCTAGGTTGCTTTCATCTTGAATAAAACACCTTGTCTATTATCTATCTTCTTGTTACCAATCTCTACAATATATGAATCGTTGCCTTGTTTAAATGGGACCAACAGTGTGTTACACTTGTTTGTGGAACTTCTGAAGTTGCAATAGTGTTGGATTTTCATAATCTGCACATATATCCAGAAAAGCATCCTTAAACAATATATCGAGTTCTGAATTACTAGGATTAGAAGTAGATTCATAAATCTTAGTCTTGTTTTGCTTAGGTTCCACTTTTTTTTTGTAGAAGCTTGTATTTGCGGTCGGAGTCCTGAACTGATGTGTTCAGAAGTCTATACAGGTTTTTCGTCAAATTTCACATTAATACCAATCGTTGTTCCAAATTCAAGTTCTAATAGACAAGATCAAGATCAAGAAATCATTATGTCCTATACCTATTTAGTGAGAGAAATACTACAATGAGAGCACTCTATTTAGCACACACTTCATGCACAGACCTTTTCCAAGTTATGAACTCTAACAAAGACAAAAAATAATTTTTACCTAAGAAGCCAACACTTACTTCACGTGGCTATTTACAAGAATTACATTTAAGCCCTAAATCTTGAATACAATACGAATTTTCTCTTAATATTCCCCATAAAAAAACCCAAGGACTTTTACTCTAATTCATGTAAAACATAATAGAATAGAAGTAGAGTACATGTTTTTACTCAAAAGTGAATCATCAAACTAAATGGTTGAAACCAATACGTATATGTAAATCAATTTACAATCTATAATCGAGATCCTGAATCAGTTTAAAATTCATATGTGAATATTTAAAAAATATATATATATATATATATATATATATATATATATAGAGAGAGAGAGAGAGAGAGAGAGAGAGAGGAAGACTATTTTGCAACCCTCAAAAAGGTTGAAACCGTTGCAACCATCATCTTAACCGTTGATCTCTATAGATTAGTTTCTAATATTCCTTAAGGGTTCTTTATATACAAAAGGGTATTACCGGAATTTCCTAATTATAGTATTAATATTTTTCTGAAATCGCTATCTTTTTAATCACTTGCCATGGATAAAGAATTCGATTTTTATGGTAACCGTATTTGATTTTTTAAATTCTATAATTAATTTTGAAATTTTTAGACAATAATCATGGATGAAATTGTACACATCTTTTTAACTAATACAAGATATTTCATGAAGCCTTTCAACTTATTGAATTTTTTTCCGATATCATTCCCGGTTAGCGGAACCCCCGTGCTTAGTCTCAGGAGGGGGCATTGTTCATGGTGTTTAGCATAAAGCGCGTGTGACATCATTCCCATATTTAGGCTGTCACATACATATTGCAACTGTCAATGCTTAAAGGAGCTCAAGTCTGCCAAGATTTTCAGAAGATGGGTGTTGGAATTCAGTCTTTAGTTGAATTGGATTAGACGTTTGAGCATTTGCAATCATTATTCTGGAGTTTTTGTTGACGATGCTAGACCGTTGAGTGCTCTTCTGACCTGATCAATCAGAATTGTGAGCGCTTGCAATCGTTGTTCTGGTGCTTTGGTTGTGATTCAGACTCTTGAGTGCTTATAATCATTCAGCTATTTCTTGAAGATTGAAGTTCCGGATTTTCATCAGTCGGTATTCTGATATTTTGGGGATGAGTATTTTTCTACAGTTGATGAACAATGTTACTTGTGGTGTTCTTCTAAACCCTACCTTATAGTGTATGCTTCATTATGTTTCCTCCTTCAAGCAAATCCGAATCACGCTCTTAAACTGAATTCCTATTCAACTCGCGGCTTATCAACGGATTTGGTGTTATAGACTGTGATTGCATTTGGTTTATCACGCAACAACTCGCTCGTTATCTTTCTTGTGAGCTTATCGGCACGAGCTTGAGTTTCCACATTCATGAAGATGCTTTTCGTGCACTCGGTCGAGACATTGAATCCGATTTGTCAAGGTTGAAATATAAAGAGTAAGAGCATATTTCAAGGGGGAGCCTAGACTACATTTGAAGAATTGCATCACTGCGGTTTTCTAAAGAAATCAAGGGGGAGAAGAACTGAAGATCTTTCAAGACGGGTGATTCCTTTACAAAACTATAGGGGGAGATTGTTAGGACACAAAATGTCCTAGTTATAAGATAGTTTTGTAAAGGGGTAATTAATAGTAATATGGGCTTGGGTTATGTTATTAGGGCTTGGGCTTAATAGTGTAACAAGGGGGTATATAATGTTTAGTGTGTGTAATTAGGGTTTGTGAAAGAGTGTCATTGCAATGTAGCCTCCTAGTGTGTATGTGTGTGTTCTGGAGAGAGATCCATTCTCTCTCTAGGTGTTCTTCCATTTCAATAATACACCACTTTGATTATCTATCTTCTTGTTACCAATCTCTTCAATATATGAATCGTTGCTTTGTTAAAATGGGACTAACAGTAGAGAACTTGGATCTAAAGAAGCAGATGACAATGACTCTGAATTGCCTTGTAGAATCTCCATATCTTCTTCATCTAAATTCATCCATGCTTCTATTCCTTCACCACATTTTGTGTCTGTTAGAGTGATAAGATTCATGAACATCGGGCTGCCATGGCCCAGAATACTAGCCACCTAACTAGGTTTTCCCGATCTAAAATCAATTTCGTAGAAGCCCATCCTGCACTAGCTAGTAAAGAGGTACGAGGTTGTTTGTTTACCTCTTAATAGTTCCATTAAAAGGCAACGTCTAAATCATTAAGAGGCGGATCTTGTTTGGCAAAAAAAATGTTTGTCTCTAAATGAGTCTAAAACCCTTTGAATGATTTTGTATATTTGGCCTCCCTTAGCCATTCAACGCCCTAATTTCATTTTGAACAATTACCAAACAACCATATTTCATTTTGTACTATATCATAAGAGCCTCTTAATCATACTAAACCACTTAATCCTTCTGCACCAAACCATTCAGCAACTGCCAAACAACCTCGTAGTTATCAATGGTCCATTTGGAGCCAATTTCTCCCATTTCGTTGGCAAACTGTTGCATGGCAATATACCCATTATCACCCTGGGCTTTGTTCACAAACTCATTGTCGATTTTGAAAATACTTTCACGTACAATGCAGATACCACCTCAACACGTGTAGGGTTTTGCAGTCCATTTGTAGTTGCTTCGACTTTTAGTGCGGATATGGCAACAACATGAAATACAAATCTTTTTGTGCTTCAGTTCTCTTCCTTTAACCACGAACCACACACATCCATTGATGCCTCTCTAAGTGAGAGTTTTCATATAACAATGATTAACACAATAGAACTTGATTAGAGAAGAGAATTGATACAAGATTGGAATTAGATGTCTATTCTCTCTCTAGAGGGTCATCTCTATTTCACACACACATTCTATCCATATGCAACTCTACAATAACTTCTAATGTGCTACCAATGTGCTATTGAGAGTTTCAGATAACAATGATTAAGCACAATTGAACTTGATTGGAGAAGAGAATTGATACAAGATATGAATTTAGAACAATATTCTCTCTCTAGAGGTCATCTCTCATTTCACACACACACACACACTACGTATGCTAACCTCTACAATGACCTCTCTCAATGTGCTACACACACAAATTCCTCACAATTAGGTATTTATACCTTTGACTCTCTTAGCCAATACCCTTGACTTTGACCATTTCTTACTAGACTTTGACTATTGTTGACTCCCTAAATCTTGAATACATTTGGTCCTAACAATCTCCCCCTATGGATTCAAGATTTAAAAATTTATAACGGTAGTCTTTAACTCTTTAATCTTCAGATCTTCAACATTTTAAACCTTTGACGAATCTTCAGATAAAGTTTTATCTTCAAGAATCCACATTGACAGCTTTAAATCTTCATTAGGCTCTACTGAAACAAATAGTCACAAAGTCTTGAAACACGAACTTCAAATCTTCGAATCTTCGTATCGTTAATCTTTGCATCTTTGACTTCTGGCAAATTTCTTCAGTCTTGGATCATGAACTGGGTTTGAGGTTTTGATTGGCTTTGAACTTGAACTGGGTTTGAGCTTTGACAACATTCTTGAATTATCTTTAAGGACCAACTGTACTTGTATCTTCAAACATTTCATCTTCTTGAACTTCTTGAACTGCCTTTCTTTGACTTTGGCAAATATCTCCTTGATTCTCGGAAATTGAAATATTCGAATTATCTCCCTCTTTATTCCAGGCAAAGCTTGTATAGAAGGTGGATCATCCGGTGAAAGAATGTTGATGATCATGTTTTCCATCTCATGCAACTCATGAACTTTCTTCCTCAGTATTTTCTACTGGAAGTGGCAATTCTTCAACTGAATCGTCAAAATCGATGAAAATCGGGTCTGCAGCAGTGTTGCGGAAGCGAGAGAAGGAGTACTTTATCTTTATTCGCTCGCTTTTTCTTCCACCTGATGATTATTAACAAGATACAAATAAAACCCTAATCAGTTTCTGATAACACATTATCGACGGCAAACAACATCAATTTCTTTAGATTTTGCAAACCAACCTTTGAATCTGTCACCCATTTTCGTATGGGGTTGCATAAAATGTGTTTGAAAGTTATACTACCAGTTTTTGCGGAAACGAATCGTGTTTAGGGAGTGAAAATCGGGACTAAGATCAAACTGAATCTAGGTTGTCATTGTTAGCAGATTCTGTAGAATCACGATTTGACCAAAATACCCTTTAGCGCCTTATTAATGGAATGTTTAATTATATTAAATTTGAAAATAAATAAAAAATGTAGGAATTGATCCTAGCCATTTATATTTAATCAATGGTTAGATCATAGTTTCATTGGTTTCAACCTTTTTAAAGGGTTTCAAAATATAGCATCTCTATATATATATATATCATGAATTTTAAATCTGTTTTCCTTATTACATCATGGATCTTAAATCAACACGCAATGGAATGTTAGTTCAAGAATAATGTAATAAGGAACACATTCTTAGCTATTAAACATATCGAAAACTAACACTACTAAACAGAAGTCGATTTCCGGCGGATTTTTTCGGCGGATTTTCCGCCTGATATTTTCCGGCGTCTTTCCGGCGGATTTCCGGCGGAAATTAAAAAAGTCAAATTCCGTTGACTTCCGCCGAAAATCCGCCGAAAATCACAAAAAAAAAAAAAAATTCGCATTTTTTTAAACGATCGACTTATTTTTTCGGCGGATTTTCGGCGGAATGCAATTAATTATTTTTAAAATTAATATCCGTCGGAAATAAGTCGGAATTCCGCCGAAAAACTTTTAATTAATTAAGAAAATAATTTTTTTAATCATCCGCCGCAAATCCGCCGAAATACTAAACTCTTAAAAATTTAAAAAAATTAAAAAATAATTTACGATCCGCCGGAAATCCGCCGGATATTAATTTTAAAAAATAAAAAATAATTTTTTTAATCATCCGCCGAAAATCCGCCGGAACCCGTAACCTTCAAAAATAAAAAAAAGAAACTAATTTACGATCCGCCGGATATCCGCCGGAAATTAATTTTAAAAAATAAAAAATAATTTTTTTAATCAGCCGCCGATAATCCGCCGGAACCCATAACCTTTAAAAATAAAAAAAAACTAATTTACGATCCGCCGGAAATCCGCCGGAAATTAATTTTAAAAAATAAAAAATAATTTTTTTAATCATCCGCCGAAAATCCGCCGGAACCCGTAACCTTCAAAAATAAAAAAAAGAAACTAATTTACGATCCGCCGGAAATCCGCCGGAAATTAATTTTAAAAAATAAAAAATAATTTTTTTAATCCGCCGCCGATAATCCGCCGGAACCCATAACCTTTAAAAATAAAAAAAAACTAATTTACGATCCGCCGGAAATCCGCCGGAAATTAATTTTAAAAAATAAAAAATAATTTTTTTAATCATCCGCCGAAAATCCGCCGGAACCCGTAACCTTCAAAAATAAAAAAAAGAAACTAATTTACGATCCGCCGGAAATTAATTTTAAAAAATAAAAAATAATTTTTTTAATCAGCCGCCGATAATCCGCCGGAACCCATAACCTTTAAAAATAAAAAAAACTAATTTACGATCCGCCGGAAATTAATTTTAAAAAATAACAAATAATTTTTTTAATCATCCGCCGAAAATCCGCCGGAACCCGTAACCTTCAAAAATAAAAAAAATAAGAAAAAATAAACTCACAGGAAGCAGCAAAAGAGCAGAACATAAAAGTAGCTAACAATAATTTCTTGAACGCCTCTATTCTCATGAATTTAAGAAATTCAACAGAGATTTTAGTTTAGGAACCTAAAAATAAGAAATTAGTTGATAACGGCGGATTAAGTAACACAAAGATAAGAAGCAGGTAGGTGAAATCGAAGATCAATGACGAAAGAACTTACAAGGAATCGTGAAATTCCGGATCTCCTCGAGCTAAATCCAGATTGAAAATAGAAAAAGGGAAAAATGGAAAACCTAGGAGGAGAGAGAGAGAGAGAGAACGTAAGGTAAGGCCTTCCGTACCCCAGCGGGGAAGGGGCTCGGGATGGCTGAGGTGGCTGCGGGGTGGCGCTACGGCTCGGGATGGGCTAGCGGGGCGGGATGGTGAGCGGGGTTGGGTTCCCGAGCCATCCCGAGGGTTTTATAAAAAAAAAAAAAAAAAATTTAATTAAATTTTTTAAAAAAACAACCGTTGAACGGCTATTTCTTAAAAAAAAAAAAAATTTCTAAATTTAATCCCACTATATATTTAACCCTCAACCTCTTATTTCTCACACCTCTCAACCTCTTATTTCTCACATCTTTCAACCTCTTATTTTTCACACTATCAAATTCTCTCAATCTCACACCTCTCAAACTCTCTCAAATTCTCTCAACCTCTTATTTTTCACACCTCTCTCATCATGAATCCAAACAAAACACCTACATCCCGTCGTAACCGACCGAATACACCACAATCGCAAGAAGATCAAGAGCTTGGTTTCCAAGCGTTTACACAACAAGGTTATCATCTGCAATTCTCGCAACAATTTCCGCCACAATTCTCGCAACAATTTCCGCAACAATTTCCGCCACAATTTCCGCAACAATTTCCCCAACAATATCACCAACAATTTTCGCAACAATTTCCTTACCAATTTACACGTCCCGGTTTGATTGACCAAGGTTTTACTCCGGCCAACTACAATCTTCCTTCACCCGCAATCAATCTCGACGACGAGATTGTTCCGGAAACCCAACCTTCTACCCCAAACTCACCACAATTTATCCCGACACAACAATCTAACCCGGAACCATCAAATCCGAGACGAACGAAAGCCGCCAAACAAACGTGGAGTAAAGCCGAGGAACTCGCGTTAGTGTCGGGGTGGGTTGACGTTTCGGAGGACCCCGTGGTCGGTAACGCACAAAGCGGTGGTAATTATTTTTACTGTTATTATTCTTATTATTATTATTATTATTATTATTATTATTATTCTTATTCTTATTCTTATTATTATTATTATTATTATTATTATTATTATTATTCTTATACTTTATTTTACATAAATGTAGGAAGTTTTTGGGCCCGAATCGGGCAAGTGTTCTTTACTCGCATGGGTCGTGAACCAGGTTATAGATCAACCCATCAACTAAATAGCAAGTTCAGCGACGTCAATAAAAGAGTTAATTCGTTTGGCGGCATCTACAACAACTTGCTCAGTAATAGATCAAGCGGGATGAGTGAGGCCGATATATCCCGAACGGCACACGAACGCTATGTAGCACGCCATAACGTTGCTTTCACTCACGAACAAGCTTGGGACATCCTAAAAAAATGTCCAAAATGGGGAGCCGTTCCAACGATGACGACAACTTCATCGCGGGGTTCAAAACGTACCCAAACTTCCGATGATGACGATGACGAGCCAATTCAACGACCCATCGGGAGAAACAAGGCAAAAAAAACATCAACGAGTCATACGTCCGGGACGAATACGGACGAAAGTGTTACTCAGTTGTTGACGACGTTCAACGACAAGTTTGATGGTGCAATTGAATACAAAATGAAAAAACTCGATGTCGAACTTCAAAGGTTGGAACACGAACGAGAAATCGAACGAGCAAAACGATTTGATGCAGACTTCCAGTTTTACATAACCCCGCATGATCACCTTTCGGGCCGCGCTTTGATGGCTACGCTAAAGAGAAAAGAGCAAATTAAAAAATATCATGATTGGAATGACGACGAGTAGATTTTTAAATTTATTTTGTAATTTTTAATTTTTTAATGAATGATATGAATTTTAATTTTTATTATTTATCTTATTTTTATTTATTAAAAATATATATAAATATTTTTATTTTGTTAAATAATTAAATGTATAAATAAAAGAATTAAAATAAATGAGGTGGCAAAGGGGTTTGAGGGAATGGGGTACGGATGTTTAGGGATCGTGAGGGATGGGGTGAGGGATGGAAGAAAAGCTGATGTGGCGCTGACGTGGCAGGGAATCTTTCACAGATAGGAGGGATGGGGTACTGATGGCCTAAGGGGAGAAGGACTCAGAGAGAGAGAGAGTGGAACTTTGTTGCTGACAGGCTGTCTCCAGCATTAGACCAACCAACAAAAATCAAATACAATTTTCTGTTTTCTGTTTTCTAATGTTTTTAATTTTTAAATAAGAGTGAATTACAGATCAGCTCCCTGTGGTTTAATGAAAATTATGATTATAAAAATTATGGATGGTGGTTGTCATTTTATTATGACTACGTCCACCTCGCTTTGCTGATTCCCGGCAAGAAGAGTCCCGGACAAAACTTGGATGTATTTCTTCGGCCCTTGATCGATGAATTGAAGATGTTATTCTTGGAGGGTGTCCATACCTACGATGCTTTTCGTAGGACCAATTTTACCATGAGGGTCGTACTGTTGTGGACGGTTAGTGACTTCCCTGCTTATGCCATGCTTTCTGGTTGGAGCACGCACGGAAAGTTAGCTTGTCCATATTGCATGGGCAATACAGGTGCGTTCCAGTTACGAAGCGGAGGGAAGTCGTGTTGGTTTGACTGTCACCGCAAGTTTCTACCACAAAGACATGCGTTTAGACGTGACAGAAAGCAATTTCGTAAGGGACATACCGAGACGGCTGATCCACCCTTAATGCCAACCGGTCAAGAAATATGGAATCAAGTGTGTAGCCTTCCTACGGTTTATGATGGTGTCCCACACAAGTCAAGGCACTATAGAAAGCCTGCGGGTTTTGGGGTAACACACAATTGGGTAAAGCGGAGCATTTTCTGGGAGCTGCCGTATTGGCACACTTTGTTGATACGACACAACCTGGATGTAATGCACATTGAGAAGAATGTGTTTGATAATCTGTTTCACACGATTATGGACACACAAAAATCAAAGGACAACATCAAAGCAAGGAAAGACATAGAAGAATACTGCAATCGACCAGAGTTGCATCTCAGGGAGGAACGAAATAAAATATTTAAACCGAAAGCGGAATACACTTTGAAAAAAGCGCAAGTAATAAAGGTGGGTGAATGGTTGAAGACGTTGAAATTCCCAGACGGCTATGCTTCCAACATAGGGTCATTATTTAACCTTGAGGAGGGTAGTTTCTATGCCTTCAAGAGTCATGATTGTCACGTGTTCATGCAAAGACTGCTCCCTATTGCCATTAAAGGGATGGTACCCACCCAGATATGGGATGCTATCACTGAGTTGTGCACATTCTTTCGTGCAATATGCTCGAAGGTGTTACATGTTGACGACTTGATTCAACTGAAGACAAGTATAGTTGAAACGATCTGTAAGTTGGAAAGAGTCTTTCCACCGGCGTTCTTTGATTCCATGGAACACCTTGTGGTACATCTGGCGGATGAGGCACTAGTTGGTGGTCCGGTTCAATACAGATGGATGTATCTCTACGAGAGACGTCTTGGATCTTTGAAAAAGACGGTGAGAAACAGAGCAAGGGTAGAAGGGTCGATTGTAGAGGCATATTTGGTGAACGAGCTCTCTAATTATTGTGCGCTGTATTTTGATCCAACTGTAGAGACGCGTCTAAACCGTGAGCCTCGGAATTTTGCCCCCGAATGTGAGTCTTCTGACAAACGCTTGAAAATATTTAAAACCCCGTGTCGTCCATTATACAATAAGGCCGAAAAACCATGTCAGTTGGATGCTGGAGATATGCACAAGGCTCACACATACATCTTGCTTAATTGTGAAGAAGTCTTTCCTTTCATCCCCTTGTTTGATGATTGGATTAGACTTTCGGAGCCGTATATTGATGAAGCGGGCCTCGACAAACGTAGAGGTGACCACTTTGCTGATTGGTTTAAGAACTATGTAAGTACTCCTTATGAACCCATCTATTTCATCATCATTTATATGTATTTAATATCATATTAAAAATGACATAATATTTTATAATACAGGTCATCACTCGGCCCGACTCCTCAATCGGCCATCTAAAAGTTTTGGCACAAGGACCTCTCTGTTGGGCTTGGAGACACCCAGGTTTTTTTGTAAATGGTTACAAGTTCCACACCCAGTCTCACGGTAGGAATCGCATCACACATAATAGTGGAGTTTGTGTGAGAGGCTCTTGTTACTCGGAGTTTGATGTGGACTACTATGGATTGTTGGATGAAGTGTTAGAGATAGAATATCATTCGAGACTCGATCGTTGTGTTGTCCCAATATTCAAATGCACATGGTTTGATACAGTTAACGGGGTCCGAGTTCACCCAAAGCATAATCTCGTGGACGTCAAACACAGATCAAGACTTCGTTCAGACGACCCTTTTATCCTAGCATCGCAATCTGAACAAGTCTATTATGTGCCATATCCATCGAAGGAATTAAAAGATTGGTGGTCTGCGGTGAAGACAAAGCCTAGAGGGGTCTATGACTTGGCATCAAGTACACTTGAAGTACCGGAAGTTGAAAATGTGGATAGCGAACAGTTTTTCCAAGAAGATGATAGAATTGCACCCACAGTTGGAAACGAAGACGTTGATGAACCCATCCGTCTTAACACGGTTGGAGAGGGCATCGAAATCTCCAATGACGGTCGCGACTTCTGGCATGTTGACGAGAGTGGTGACGAAGAGGACGAGTTCCAAGACTCGAGTAGTGACTCTGACGAAGAAGAACCTGACTTGTCTGATCACTCATCTGATGAATAAATACTATGTTAATCTTAGACTTAGTAAACTTTGTGTAATTGTTTCCATGTTTTGCTATCTGTTTTGTCACATTTACAAACTTATCTATTGATTTGTGACCATGTTTACCTATATAATAATTTGTTGTAAACTTGAATTATTGGTGTATGTTTTCTAACGATGCTTTGTAGACAATGCCGCGTACCCCGGGATCCAGGCGAGGGAGTTCTAATCGAGGTACTCCTACTCGAGGTACTGGCGGAGCCTCCAGTAGTGGCTCGGCACATCCAGAGACAGGGTTTGGACATGGACATGATGACGGTGCTAGTGATATTCCGCAGCAGGTCCCGGCTCCGTCGGAGAGGAAGATTATTGCTCCACGTGCTCCAGACTCAATGGAGTAAATTCATTTCTATTAACTTATTGATCAAAGTAATTGTTCTTTGTATTGATATTAATTAATTTCATTATGTAGGTTTGATTGTGAAAATGCGAGCCGAGTTGCGACGGAGATTAATCGGCGATACACTACCGGGGCATGTCGCACTTGGTGCCACATCCCTCTTTCTACTCGGAACCAAATGTTTGAGAAGTTCGAGGTTCGTAGTGTATATTTAAGTAATTAAATCCTTGGTAGTATTCTTGGAAACTTAAAAATAACTAAACATGTACGTGCAGCAATACTACCAATGGGACCCGGCGTTGCACTCTAAAATTCGTCAAATTTGGGAGAAGAAATGTGGGAAATGCTACAATGACAATCTTTCATATGCACGAAATAGAGCCATCCGTCTGTGCAACCAGAGTGGTCGTCGTTATGATGGGAACGACCCAAATAGAAACATGGACTTGTTGCGGCCGTTCAATCCCCCCTGGATAGATGAGAATCAATGGAACAGAATGATCGATGCCTGGAATTCCGATCGTTGGAAGTCGATTTCAGTGACGGCACGCTCGAACAGGATGACTGAGATTGATGGAGAAATATCGAAGCACACTAATGGCTGTATTTCTTTCGGGGCGACAGCTGCAAGATTGGTATGACCTTCATATGTTATAATTAACCAATTGCGTTACTAGTTTGTTGTTTGCTTAACATGTTATAATTCGCCATTGTTTGTATTATTTGATCTTTGCATACGAGAGCTAGGGGAGGCGTGCCACCGTCGGGTATTGAGCTCTTCGACCATACCCATATGAAGAAGAAGAAGCAGCGGTCGGGAGCGAATGACACATCTTCCGAATCTGGGGAGTATGTGACGACGCGGTGTAGCCGTTTTGCGGTAAGTATTTTTTGACCAAGACTTTACAATATCTACATAGTTTGTGTTTAACTATAAACATTATAACTAGGTAACTAGCTATCTTATATATCTACTTTGGGTTGCCATTTGTTGGGCAAACGTTAGGATTGTTTAACTTTAAGCTTTATAATTGTTTTGTTATATATCTTGCCGTTAATATCTATCTAGTTTGGGTTGCCATTTGTTGGGCAAACATTAGGATTGTTTAACTTTTAGCTTTATAATTGTTTTGTTGTATATCTTGCCGTTAATATCTATCTAGTTTGGGTTGCCATTTGTTGGGCAAACATTAGGATTGTTGTTTAACAGGAAAATGGAAACGTCCTATTTACAGTCGTTATGCTGTCGAAAATGACTTGTATAATTTTGTAAAAACCACAGGGTGGGTATCGGGCGGGTGCCATAGAGAGATACGGCGATGACCTTACCAATCATCCGCCACTTGATACCCAATTATGGCATGACGTGACCGGGGGAACGAAGAAAGGTCGTTCATTTGGGTTTGGAAACCATCTAGATCCCAATGCGATCTTGAGTGGGTCATCTTCGTCAACTGGTGCGTCGTCTTCCTCCCAGCAGGTGTGTACCAGTTTTTTTCATTAAATGATGTTATCAATTTGATTTTTAGTTCATATTAAATATTCTAAAGTCTTTTTTTATTTTGTAGCACATCGTTGAGACCTTAATGAGCCAAGTGCAAGAGTTGAGGGCACGAGAAGAGGAACGTAAGTTAGAGGATGAGAGACGTCGAGAAGAGGATGCGAGACGTGAAGAGACCCGTCGTTTGGAACGAGCACAATATGAAGAGATGTGCGAGTTGATCAAAAGTCTCAGTCAAAGTACGCCGCGTCCGCCTCCGCCTCCGCCTCCGCCTCCATAGCGATTTGAAACTTTTATAATTGTCTTTTGTGTTATTTGAACGAATTTGGAACAACGATTTGGTCGTTTTGGCCCAAACAATGTATTGGGCGTTTTAATTTATGATATATAGCATTTTAGCAGATTATACAATTTGTAGCAGGTTTTTATCTGATTCCATGAAAAAATTAAATTTTAAATTAATAAAAAAAAATTAAAATTAATTTAAATTATTTTCGGCGGAATATTCCGCCGGAAATCCGCCGAAAATATTACCGAAAATATATTTTGTATTAATTGATAAATAAATAAATAAATAAATAAGTATATTTCCGACGGAAAAATCCGCCGAAAATCCGCCGAAATATTACCGAAAATATTTTTTTTATTAATTAATAAATAAATAAATATATTTCAGGCGGAAAAATCCGCCGAAATTAAACCGTAATTATCTTGTTAATTAAGACTTTGATAATTATTTCTACCGTTTTCCGGCGGAAAGATCCGCCGAAAATTTCGCCGAAAAATACATATCCGCCGAAAATTCCGCCGAAAATCTGTAATCTCGGCGCCCAATTATCCGGCGACCGAATCCGCCGAAAATTCCGCCGAAATAGGCTGTTTCCGGCGGATTTCCGACGGATTTTTCCGCCGGAAATCAGGTTTTTTTTAGTAGTGGTAAGATGCCTAAAGTCACGTTGTTTATAAAGACACATAAATAGACGTTGCAGCTCCACATGGATAGTACATCATCCGATCTTCATTTATCATCCAATCTTCACTACCGATAACATTTAAATTAGTACCTTAAAAATCTTGAAATTTTCAACAAATTTTTATAAGATAAAAAAGAAATGATTAATGATTGTTTCATCAAGTGTCATAGTTTTTTCTGAACATAAAGACATCATAAAAGAAATATTTGTAGTAATAGCAAACTGAGAGTTTTATTCGTATACTAATAGACTGTATCACACAGTCTTGTTCTTGTGAATATTACATTTTTAAAACGAAATATCAAACAATAAAAAAATATATAAAGGACTGTTATTGTGTGTTTGTATATACACACACAAATGTGTTGTTTAAACTCAAGAGAATATACTTAGAACACATAAAAACTTCTTATTGCATAATATCACGATCTTACAAAATATATATACAAATACAGTTTTACATAAAGATAATAAACCAACACAACTATTAATGAAGCATCACAACCCTTCCAAGAACCGTTGCTACTTTTAACTATCATTTCCGCCATTTATCAATAACTGCCATTTAACTACCTTATCAAATCTGCTGTTTAGCTTATCTCCAACATTCCCCCTTAAGTTAAACATCATCTACACCAAGTGCTCTCTTCATCCTTAAGAAGTTACCCCTTTGTAAAGATTTTGTAAACACATCTGCTACCTGCTCCTTAGTCCCACAGAACAGGATTTCAACTTCCTGATTTTGTATAAGTTCTCGATGAAATGGAATTTGATCCTGATGTGCTTGCTCTTTCCATAATACACAGGATTCCTTGTAAGTGCTATAGCAGATTTGTTATCACACATGATTTGAGTAGGATCTGTCATAGGTACTCCAATCTCTTCCAATATACCTCTAAGCCAAAGGGCATGGCATCCTGTTGAAGATAGTGCCATGTACTCTGCTTCAGTGGAAGATAAGTCAACCACTTTTTGTTTCTTAGACTGCCATGATACAGCCCCTGAGCCCAGATTAAAAATATATCCTGTAGTACTTTTGCTGTCTACCACACTACCTCCAAAGTCACTGTCACTGAAACCAACTAATTTTGGAGTTTGTACATGAGTAAACTTTATACCATGGTTGATAGTTCCTTTCACATACCTCAATATCCTTTTGGCTGCTTCCCAATGACTCCTTTTAGGTTCCTCCATAAATCTGCTTATTAAGCTCACAAAGAACATTATATCTGGTCTTGTAGCAGTAAGGTACATGAGACAACCCACAAAGCTTCTGTAAAGTGTTGGATCTACACTTTCTTCATGGACATTCTTGGTCAATTTCAGTCCAACCTCCATGGGAGTTGCAGCAGAAAAGGAATCACCCATGTTAACCTTTACTAATAGTTCCAGAGCATATTTTTTCTGTGAGATAGTTATCATGTAGTCATCTTGTTTAGCCTAAATCCCTAGGAAATAATGCAGCAGTCCAAGGTCTGTCATCTCAAATTCAGACTTCATACTTTCTTTGAACTCAGTAATCAATTCTATAGAGTTACATGTGAAGACTAAGTCATCCACATACACACAGACCATTAACAGTTTGTCATTTTCTTTCTTGATGAAAAGAGTATGCTCATAGTTGCATTTCTTGAATCCACATTTGAGAAAGTAACTTTCTATTTTGCTGTACCAGGCCCTTGGAGCCTGCTTCAATCCATACAAGGCTTTCTTCAAATGACACACCTTTTCTTCTTGACCTTTCCTCTTGTAGCCACAAGGTTGGTCTATATACACATCCTCATCAAGATAGCTATTTAGGAAGGCTGACTTTACATCCATCTGATGTACCTTCCAGTTATTTTGTGCTGCTAACGCTAATACCAACCTTATAGTCTCTAATCTGATGACAGGAGCAAATACCTCCTGATAATTGATACAAAACTGTTGCTTGTACCCCTTTACCACCAGTCTTGCTCTATGTTTGTCCAATTCCCCTTTTTCATTTAATTTAGTTTTCTAGATCCATCTAACCCTTGTGGATTTCTGACCTTTAGGAAGATCCACAAGATCCCAAGTATTATTTTTTAGAATAAAATTCATCTCTTTGTCCATGGCTTCCCTCCACCTTTCATCTAAGCATGCTTCTTCATAGTTCATTGGATCTGCATCTGAAAACAAAGCAAAATCAGCAAGATCATCAATATTCAGAGTTTGAGTATTCTCATAAAGATCCCTTAGACTTCTTGTTTTTCTGCCTTGTATATTTGATGAAGAAGAGGTATTTTCTGAGTCAGTTTCAACAGGGGATGGTTCAGATTCAGATTCTTGATTGTTGCCTATAGTTTCATTTGGAGAAGAAGGTTCAGATTCACTGACTTCTTCATGGTTGACAGTTTGCTCTTGATCCTCTTCAATCATAACACATGTACCATCTTCATTACTTGACAGGCCTTTCCAAGCTTTATTTTCATCAAATAAAACATCTCTGCTGACAATAACTTTTCTAGTATAGGGATCATAGAGTTTGTAGGCTTTAGTGTTGTAGCTGTACCCTACAAAGATAACTTTTTCAGATTTCTTATCAAGCTTGCTTGTTTTTTGCTTAGTAATATGGGCATAAGCAACACATCCAAAGGTTCTTAGGTGGTTTACACTAGGCTTGAAACCACTCCTTGCTTCCTATGGGGTCTTATTTTCCACACTTTTTGTCAAGGTCCTATTAGAGATATATGCAGCACAAGCTATGGCTTCAGTCCAAAAAATATCAGGTAAGGATTTACTTTTCAACATGCATCTTGCCATTTCAACTAAAGTTCTATTTTTCCTTTTTGCTACTCCATTCTGTTGGGGAGAATAGCTAGCAGTAAGTTGATGGTGTATACTATTTAATTTCAGGAATTCTTCCAAATCATGCAATAAGTACTCACCTCCTCTGTCAGACCTTAAGCACTTAATCTTATGTTCACTTTACTTCTCTACCATTGCTTTAAATACTACAAAGTGATTGTAAGTCTTAGATTTCTCTTTAAGAAAGTATATCCATATCTTTCTAGTGCAGTCATCTATAAATGTTAGAAAATACTTACTTCCACCTATTGATAGGGTTCTCATAGGTCCACAAATATCATAGTGGATAAGTTCCAAAGGGTTTGAAGCCCTCCAAGTATTATTATTTGAGAATGATTCTCTGCTGTGTTTACCTAATGCACATCCCTCACATATTTGATCTAGACTAATAACTGCATGGAGACCTTTTACCATATCACTTTTGAACATATGAGTAAGAGAGTTTAGAGAGACATGTCCAAATCTATTGTGCCATAACATGGATACATCCTTAGAACTCATGCTAAGAGAGAAGAATCTGGTGTCCTCAAACTTTATAGGAAACACTTTGTTTGAGGTCATTCTTACTCTTCCAATCAAGGTGTTAGTTTGGTCCTTTATTTCACATAATCCATCTTTGAATGTAAGGGAGTATCCTTTCATAATCTAGTGATCACTTAAAATCCTTATTTGGTTTTAACAATTACGAAATTCTAAAAGTCATTAAAGAATTCAGTTCAGACGAACAAGAGACTCTTCATAACGACGAAAGTTCTGATTCTGAAGATTTTAACTTTAGAATGAACAAAGAGGAGCCCTCTAAAAATGAAAATTTTGACGAGGAAGCAGAAACCTCTGGCACAAAAAATGGTGTCAAGAAAAGAAAGGGTAACTTCAGTGAACCCATAACAAAAAATAACAGTATCAATATCTTTGGAAATAATATCCTAAATATTGATTGTACCCCAAACAGAAAAGAACTCATTGACAGATGGGCTCAAGAAATTAGTTTGATTATTCAAACCAATGAGGTTTATGAAGACCTTAACTCTGTATTGTTATTAGTCGAACACAAGACAACAGGTATTGTTAATAACTTTATTAAAAATACCAATTGGACTTCTGAAAAAGGACCAATTACAGCCTTTGATCATATTTTAGAAGCAATCTACACTATGTTTTTAGGAATCGATCTTGCAGAAAATAAACTACAAGAGCTTTTAAAAATCGTTAGTAAAGCAAAGACCATGCTTACCAACATGCAACTCTGTGATATATGTTTTCTTGATCAATTCTATTGCGATTACGAAAGATATTTATATCAGCTTAAAGACAACGAAGATTATAAGAAGTATATCAAAGATTATCTTCTTAAAATCCCTTTCGTTGGACAAAAAGCCCTTGACAGATTCCAGCTAGAAGCCTCTAATTCCGCTCTAATCAGTCTTGGCTATGCCCATAGAATAGTTAAGGAAGAGATTTCAAAAATCTGTGATCTAACTAAGAAGCAAAAGAAATTAAAAGCTTTCACAAAAGTTTGTTGTGAAAAAATAATAGAGCAGCCATACGATTATGGATGCAGAACCAAGAAAAAGAAACGTCAGAAAAAGGACATTTCTAAGTACAGGTTTAAAAGGAAGAAAAAACCATTTAAACCAGGAAAATACGTTAAAAAGAACTCTCCAAAGAAATCTTTTAACGAAAAACAAAAATTTTGCCCCAAAGGCAAAAAGAATTGTAGATGTTGGGTCTGCAATGAAGAAGGACACTATGCAAATGAGTGCCCAAATAGAAAACAAAATTCTAGCAAAATGAAAATGTTAGAAACAATATTTTCTTTAGGATATGGTCCTATAGAAAATCCCTATGAAGATATACGAGAAGTATACTCCATAGAAATAATAGATTCAGAGACTGAAAATTCAGATTCAAATGAATCATCTTCTTCAGATTCAGACTGAAGAAACTATTGAGTTAGTGATGACCAACATCACTAATCCCAATTCTATTTATATATCTGGAAAATTAAAATTTACAGGTTATAAACAAATTGAGTTACATTGCTATGTCGATACTGGTGCTAGTATGTGCGTCGCAAGCAAATACGTTATCCCTGAAGAACACTGGGTTAATGCAGAAAGACCTATCAAGGCCAAAATAGCAAATGGAACCATTGTTACGGTCAACAAGGTTTGCAAAAATCTTAATGTCATGATTGCAGGAGAAATATTTCACATTCCTACTGTCTATCAACAAGAATCAGACATTGATTTTATTTTGGGTAATAACTTTCTCCAACTTTATGGACCATTTACTCAATTTACAAAAATGATTATACTAACTCTTGCAGAGAAAGAAGTATTCATCAGCAAAATCACGATGGCTTATCGTGTAGGAGTGAAAGGTTTCCTCGAATCTATGAAAAAAAAGTCAAAGATTCCTCAACCAAAACCACTCAATATCAGTCCCAATAAAATTCTTCTTTTAAAACGGGGGAGTGATAAGATTAAAGTATTCAGAAATGAAAATTTTATTAATGCCATTTCAAAAGAGACGGCAAAAGGAAAAGAAATCATTAAAATTGATGATAATACTCCAAAAAGGGCCTTGGAAGTATAGTTATCCAAACTATGACGTTGGAAACGAGGATCTAGGTTCAAGCAAAAATCCAGACAGTCTTTCATGGCCGCCCAGAAAGAACTAATATGGACTACATGAAAACTGTAGAAGATTACTTCTGGGAAAATCTAGAAGAAAACGAATTACAAATTAATGACGAGAATTATGAAAAACTTGATCAAACAATTCGTTTAATGGAAATAGATGATAATTCTGTTGCCAATAAAGAAATAGAATCCAGTGATCACTTAAAATCCTTATTTGGTTTTAACAATTACGAAATTCTAAAAGTCATTGAAGAATTCAGTTTAGACGAACAAGAGACTCTTCATAACGACGAAAGTTCTGATTCTGAAGATTTTAACTTTAGAATGAACAAAGAGGAGCCCTCTAAAAATGAAAATTTTGACGAGGAAGCAGAAACCTCTGGCACAAAAAATGGTGTCAAGAAAAGAAAGGGTAACTTCAGTGAACCCATAACAAAAAATAACAGTATCAATATCTTTGGAAATAATATCCTAAATATTGATTGTACCCCAAACAGAAAAGAACTCATTGACAGATGGGCTCAAGAAATTAGTTTGATTATTCAAACCAATGAGGTTTATGAAGACCTTAACTCTGTATTGTTATTAGTCGAACATAAGACAACAGGTATTGTTAATAACTTTATTAAAAATACCAATTGGACTTCTGAAAAAGGACCAATTACAGCCTTTGAACATATTTTAGAAGCAATCTACACTATGTTTTTAGGAATCGATCTTGCAGAAAATAAACTACAAGAGCTTTTAAAAATCGTTAGTAAAGCAAAGACCATGCTTACCAACATGTAACTCTGTGATATATGTTTTCTTGATCAATTCTATTGCGATTACGAAAGATATTTATATCAGCTTAAAGACAAAGAAGATTATAAGAAGTATATCAAAGATTATCTTCTTAAAATCCCTTTCGTTGGACAAAAAGCCCTTGACAGATTCCAACTAGAAGCCTCTAATTCCGCTCTAATCAGTCTTGGCTATGCCCATAGAATAGTTAAGGAAGAGATTTCAAAAATCTGTGATCTAACTAAAAAGCAAAAGAAATTAAAAGCTTTCACAAAAGTTTGTTGTGAAAAAATAATAGAGCAGCCATACGATTATGGATGCAGAACCAAGAAAAAGAAACGTCAGAAAAAGGACATTTCTAAGTACAGGTTTAAAAGGAAGAAAAAACCATTTAAACCAGGAAAATACGTTAAAAAGAACTCTCCAAAGAAATCTTTTAACGAAAAACAAAAAAATTTCCCCAAAGGCAAAAAGAATTGTAGATGTTGGGTCTGCAATGAAGAAGGACACTATGCAAATGAGTGCCCAAATAGAAAACAAAATTCTAGCAAAATGAAAATGTTAGAAACAATATTTTCTTTAGGATATGGTCCTATAGAAAATCCCAATGAAGATATACGAGAAGTATACTCCATAGAAATAATAGATTCAGAGACTGAAAATTCAGATTCAAATGAATCATCTTCTTCAGATTCAGACTGAAGAAACTATTGAGTTAGTGATAACCAACATCACTAATCCCAATTCTATTTATATATCTGGAAAATTAAAATTTACAGGTTATAAACAAATTGAGTTACATTGCTATGTCGATACTGGTGCTAGTATGTGCGTCGCAAGCAAATACGTTATCCCTGAAGAACACTGGGTTAATGCAGAAAGACCTATCAAGGCCAAAATAGCAAATGGAACCATTGTTACGGTCAACAAGGTTTGCAAAAATCTTAATGTCATGATTGCAGGAGAAATATTTCACATTCCTACTGTCTATCAACAAGAATCAGACATTGATTTTATTTTGGGTAATAACTTTCTCCAACTTTATGGACCATTTACTCAATTTACAAAAATGATTATACTAACTCTTGCAGAGAAAGAAGTATTCATCAGCAAAATCACGATGGCTTATCGTGTAGGAGTGAAAGGTTTCCTCGAATCTATGAAAAAGAAGTCAAAGATTCCTCAACCAAAACCACTCAATATCAGTTCCAATAAAATTCTTTTTTTAAAACGGGGGAGTGATAAGATTAAAGCATTTAGAAATGAAAATTTTATTAATAAAAATTTTGTTCTTAATGACTTAAGAAAGAAATCTATAATTGAAAAATTACTAGATTCAGTTTGTTCAGACAACCCTTTGGATCCTACAAAGACCAAACATTGGATGAAAGCAAACATCAAGCTCAATGATCCTAGCACTATAATCAAGGTTCATCCTATGAAATATAGCCCGCAAGATCGTGAAGAATTTGGCAAGCAAATTCAAGAGATGCTAGATATGAAAATTATCATAGCTAGTAAATCACCACATATGTCTCCCGCCTTTTTAGTTGAAAATGAAGTAGAGAAGAGACGTGGAAAGAAAAGAATGGTAGTTAACTACAAGTCCCTTAATGAAGCGACTATTGGTGACATCCATAACTTACCTAACAAAGACGAGTTACTCGCTCTCATCAGAGGTAAGAAAATGTTTAGTTCGTTAGACTGTAAATCAGGATTTTGGCAGGTTCTGCTAGATCAAGAATCACAGCTTTTAACAGCCTTTACATGTCCTCAAGGACACTACCAATGGACGGTTGTGCCCTTTGGCTTAAAACAAGCACCCTCCATATTTCAAAGACATATGCAGGATGCATTTAGATCATTTGAAAAATTCTGTTGTGTTTATGTTGATGATATTCTTATTTTTAGCAGTAACGAACAAGAACATCTTTGGCAGCTTGCAGCTGTTTTAAAGAAATGTCAATCCCTTGGGATTATTTTGTCTAAAAAGAAAGCCCAGCTTTTCAAGACAAAGATTAATTTTCTAGGTTTAGAAATTGATCAAGGAACTCACTGTCCTCAAGGTCATATCTTAGAACACATTCATAAGTTCCCAGATAAAATTGAAGACAAGAAGCAGCTACAAAGATTCTTAGGAATTTTAACATATGCTTCTGATTATATTCCAAAACTTGCAGCTATTCGTACTCCCTTACAGGTTAAGCTCAAGAAGGACGTTCCTTGGGAATGGAAAGATTCTGACACCATTTACATCAGTAAGGTTAAAAAGAATCTCAAGAGTTTTCCAAAGCTCTATCATCCTCAGCCTGAGGATAAGCTTATCATTGAGACAGACGCCTCCGATAAATACTGGGGAGGAGTTCTCAAGGCTATTAATGCAGGAAAAGAATTAATCTGCAGGTATGCTTTCGGCAGCTTTAAAGAGGCCGAAAAGAATTATCACTATAATGAAAAGGAATACCTTGCGGTAATTAGAGTAATAAACAAATTCTCTATTTATCTTACTCCAATAAGATTTTTAGTCAGAACAGATAATAAAAACTTTACTTATTTTCTCAGTATTAAGTTACAGGGCGATAATAAGCAGGAAGTCTGGTTAGGTGGCAACAATGGCTTTCCAGATACGACTTTGATGTAAAGCACATTGAAGGAACAAACCATTTGCTATTTTGGCCTTGATAGGTCTTTCTGCATTAACCCAGTGTTCTTCAGGGATAACGTATTTGCTTGCGACGCACATACTAGCACCAGTATCGACATAGCAATGTAACTCAATTTGTTTATAACCTGTAAATTTTAATTTTCCAGATATATAAATAGAATTGGGATTAGTGATGTTGGTCATCACTAACTCAATAGTTTCTTCAGTCTGAATCTGAAGAAGATGATTCATTTGAATCTGAATTTTCAGTCTCTGAATCTATTATTTCTATGGAGTATACTTCTCGTATATCTTCATAGGGATTTTCTCTAGGACCATATCCTAAAGAAAATATTGTTTCTAACATTTTCATTTTGCTAGAATTTTGTTTTCTATTTGGGCACTCATTTGCATAGTGTCCTTCTTCATTGCAGACCCAACATCTACAGTTCTTTTTGCCTTTGGGGCAAAATTTTTGTTTTTCGTTAAAAGATTTCTTTGGAGAGTTCTTTTTAACGTATTTTCCTGGTTTAGTGTTCTTCTACGAAGGCTAACTCAGTAGAATTCTTCTACGAAGGCTAACTCAGTAGAAACTCTTCCCTTTTTGTAAAGATATTTGAACCAAATGCTCACCCAGAATTTATTCTTGAAGCATATCAATACGGATTATTAGCTATGGTCTATCCTTCTAATAATCTTTTAGAATTATCAAAATTCCCAAAGGAGTTCAGATTCATTTGAATCTGAATTTTCAGTCTCTGAATCTATTATTTCTATGGAGTATACTTCTCGTATATCTTCATAGGGATTTTCTATAGGACCATATCCTAAAGAAAATATTTTTTCTAACATTTTCATTTTGCTAGAATTTTGTTTTCTATTTGGGCACTCATTTGCATAGTGTCCTTCTTCATTGCAGACCCAACATCTAATTCATCCAATGTCTAAATACCAAAGATCACTTTGAGGCTTATTTTGAACACTTAAACATCATAAACATTGAATCATCCTCTTTACTATCTTCTTTGTGTATAAAACTTGATGCTTTATTTTCTTCTGCAAGTCTCTTTCTACAAAACTTAATAGTGTGTCCAATTTTATCACATTAAAAACATTTAACTTGATAGAAAGGTTTACCTTTTGATTTTCCTTTGAAGTTTCCTTGAGTTTGATCTTCTTTATTTGATTCAAAGTTCCTTTGTCTCTGGCTTGTGCTTGTGCTTCCATCCCAAGAAGCTTGTGTCTGTAAAGCATGATCCACTATTGGAGGGTCAAATTGTTTCATCCTCATCTCATGTGATTGGAGAGTCCCTAACAGTTTTGATTCCTCAATAGCCACGACTATGTATTCAAATTTTCTGGTTAGGCTTCTTAAAATTTTCTCTACTACTCTCCCGTCATCAATACTTAATTTCCCCATTTACTCTGAGTTGATTAAGTAGTACAATTACCCTGTTGAAGTATTCTTCTGCACTTTCAGTCTCCTTCATTGTCAGATTATCAAACTCACATCTCAGAGTTTGAAGTCTCACCATTTTTACTCTCTCTTCTCCTTTGTATGATTTGTACAGCATCTCCCATGCCTCCTTGGACGTTTCTGAATTGGAGATTCTCTCAAAGATGTGTTCATCTACTGCTTGTTAGATCAATTATAGGGCCTTCTTATCCCTTCTTCTATTTTCCTTAAAGGCATTTGTTTGTTCTGCCGTGGGATCCTCTGGTTCAAAAACTCCTTCTTCAATAACACTCCATAGATCCTGAGATTCGAAGAGTACTCTCATTTGAATACTCCAGTGGGTGTAATTTCTTCCATTTAGTTTTGGAAGTTGGGTTTGTGCTTGTATGTTACTGAAGGAATTTGTGGCCATGTTCTTACAGGCTCTGATACCAATTTGTTGTTTAAACTCAAGAGAATATACTTAGAACACATAAAAACTTCTTGTTGCATAATATCACGATCTTACAGAATATATATACAAATACGGTTTTACATAAAGATAATAAACCAACACAACTATTAATGAAGCATTACAACCCTTCCAAGAACCGTTGCTACTTTTAACTGTCATTCCCGCCATTTATCAATAACTGCCATTTAACTACCTTATCAAATCTGCTGTTTAGCTTATCTCCAACAAAATGTAATCATGCATGATTACTTTACTGGATGGGATCTATATATGAATATTCATGGCATGTGGCTTGTTTAATGCAGCAACTTCATCATTTGGTAGAGAACTTGGATCTAATGAAGCAAATGACAATAGCTCTAAATTGCCTTGTAAAGTCTCCATCTCTTCTTCATCCAAATTTATCCATGCTTCTATTCCTTCACCACATTTTTTGTCCATTAGAGTGATAAGATTCATGAACACCGGGCTGCCATGGCCTACAACACCAGCCACCCAACTAGGTTTTCCCCAACCAAAATCAATTTCGTAGAAGCCCATCCTGCACCAGCTGGTAAAGAGATAGTTGTCAATGGTCCCTTTGGAGCCAATTTCTCCCATTTCTTTGACAGACTGTTGCATGGCAATATACCCTTTATCACCCTGGGCTTTGTTCACAAACTCATTGTCGATTTTGAAAAGAAAGCTAATGACTTTTCAGGGGTTAGAGATGCAAGATGAATGTAAAGAAAGCAAAGTAAAAATTCAATGCCCAGTGCTGCACGGATGCTACAAACATTCATACGTATGGATGAAGATTTGAAGAAGAAATGAAAGCATTAAATGAAGAACTTGAAGAACTAAAAGGAAATGGGATTAGCTCGAAGGTGTGTCTAAAAAAAGAACCCAAAGCCCTCTATTTATAATACAAAAGAGGGGTAAAAAGTGTAAAATCTAACCAAACCATTAGGAATCTAACTTAACTAGTTCAACTAAACACTAAAAAAGCATTAAAACTAGTTAGAGAGTACAAAAGCAAGTCCATAAACAACTGGATATCATTAGACACAATATCCACCGGTTAATACACAATGGGTAACCAAATAGCATTTTACGTCATCCTCCATGTCATCCTCCAATTTGGCTCCAGCAGATCAATGTTGTGGTATTGCTACAGCATGACCTGTGTTCAAAAGAAGATTCCAAAAATACAAAGATTATCCCTTCTATCTTTATGGAAACAAGTAAACCATAACTTTTAGCTCCAAAATTAATAAATGGAAAATAAAGTAGAAAATGACTCAAATTGGGATGTTAAAATAAAAAATCTTATCTAAAAACCTAAGAAATAAGTGCTTTAAGTATTAAAAAATGAGTATTTATCAATATACATATGTATATGCATACATGCAAGAATATACATATAATGAACATATATTCATATGGGATAATGTATATATGCATTTCAGATTATGCACACATTGTTCACATATGCACATTGGTTTATAAGGGGTACAACAAATACATGATTTGTATTTAATTTGTATCATATATATATATATATATATCAACAGATAAATAGTTATTAAGATGTTTCTTAGATTTTTTTACTATGAGTATACCCTATATACATTATATAATTTGTGCTAAACTATTTCATATTAGTATGAACGTCGATCCCACACTCATCATTCTAGAAATAATTCCAGATGGGGAAACGTTTCCAATTATTTATACATAAATGTGAGACCATTCCTTTATATGAGATTGTTGGCTCATGCTCCACACACAAATCCTATATATACCCACTTGTTACACATGTAAGCCCATACCCATATTATAATAACCCAAGCATATATTACAATTATAACCCTTTACAAAACTATCATATAATTAAGACATTTTGTATCCTAACATGGATACAGAAAAAAAAATCCACCGCATGTCGTTTAAGATCATCTACAATCTCTTGTAAAGATAAACAAATATTGATTAGCAACGAAATAATTTATTTTTGAAGCATGAAATCACAAATTAACAATTGAGAAATATACAAAAAGAATAACATTTCCCTCAAGAGAATATGGAATAACATAGTTAAAGATCAAAAAATTTATGGAATGTTAGTTTCAGAATAATGTAAAGAGGAACACATAGCAACTTATTGAACATATTGAAAATTAAGATGTCTCAAGTCACGTTGTTCGTCAGTTTGTAATGACACATTCAAATAGACGTTGTATGCATAGCAAATCATCCGATCTTCATTTATCATCCAATCTTCACTACCGACAACATTTAAACTTAGTAGTACAGGTGCTGTGTTGATCGGGTTGAAGGCATTTGAACAACGCGGTTTGGAAAATCTCAACCCAACACAACCCGTACGGGTTGGTCGGGTTAATATTTTCGCACATTAAAATATTCTTGTAAACTAAAATATGTTGTTTTATCTACTTATAATTTCTTTTCAACATCCATTATTTGATACACTTTGTCATATTTCTTAAATCTTAAACATATAGTCTTCAACTGTTTTTCTCAATTTGCATATGTATGTTCACATTTACTGTACATATATATATATATATATATAGACTTGAGATCATGTGAGACCAAGCTATTTTCGTGAGACCCGTGAAACCACAAAAATAACACTAATTACCTTCACAACAAAAGACTGTGAAGGTATTGTGAAGGTAAACCTTCATAGTGTTTTTGTTGTGAAGATTTGGTGTTTTTCATACCTTCACAATGAATCATTGTGAAGTTTTAGTATTATTTTGTGGTCTCACGAAAACATGTTGGTCTCACGTGAACCCAACACACACACACACACACACACACACACATATATATATATATATATAAATAGGGTGCGTAATGGTGTAATTGTCTAATATACATATTATTATAGACTTCACAATCATATTAAATTCAAGAAATAAAAGTATATCGGGTTGATCGGGTTGGGTTGGGTTCAAATGATCGTAACCCGATATCAACCCAATACATACGGTTTGAAATTTTTACAACTCGATTGGACATCGGGTTACTTCGGATTGAATTATTTCACGTCGGGTTGGGTTGGATTGATCGGGTTGGTCGGGTTTTTGAGCACCACTACTTGGTAGCTTAAAAATCTTGAAATCCTTAAACAAATATTTAATAAGATACAAATGAATATGTATAAATATACATATATATTTTTGAACAAAAAGACATCATATGGAAAATATCCGTTGTTATTGTAAACTGAGAATTCTATTACAATAAACAAATAGATCATATCACATGAGTCTTGTTCACGTGAATATTACATTTTCTAACAAAATATCAAACAATAACAAAATAAGATGACTCAATTCAGACGTAGATCCAACTTTTAATTATCACTACAACAAATTTAGTCTATTGCGACGACCAAAGTCGTTGCTAAAGATAAATATTGATCTTTATCAACGACAAAAGTCGTCACAATAGACTACATTTGTATTTATTCACTCAGTTTTTGCATTAATGTGTGTATGTTTACACACAAACGAACGTAATCATCATTATTTTACTTCATGGGATCTATATATTTCGATATTCATGGCATGTGGCTTGTTTAATGCAACAACCTCATCATTTGGTAGAGAACTTGGATCTAATGAAGCAAATGACAGTAGCTCTGAATTGCCTTGTAAATTCTCCATCTCTTCTTCATCCAAATTTATCCATGCTTCTATTCCTTCACCACATTTTGTATCCATTAGAGTGATAAGATTCATGAACATCGGGCTGCCATGGCCTACAACACCAGCCACCCAACTAGGTTTTCCCCAACCAAAATCAATTTCGTAGAAACCCATCCTGCACCAGCTGGTAAATAGGTAGTTGTTAATGGTCCCTTTGGAGCCAATTTCTCCCATTTCTTTGACAGACTGTTGCATGGCAATATACCCTTTATCACCTTGTGCTTTGTTCACAAACTCATTATCGATTTTAAAAATACTTTCACGTACCTTTTTTGCCAAACCATGTAATGTAGGGTTGTAGTTCGCTTGGCAGTCTGCAGTTGCGATCCAAAGAACATTACCGATTAAGTCTTTAGAAAAGGTTGAAGCTAGTTTTCTACGAAGGTTTACAGAGTGTATTAAGCGAGAAGCCTTCTGGAAACCACGGGTTTTTTTGGATGCTGCCATTGCACACTTCCATATCAAGGCAGATACCACCTCAACACGTGTAGGGTTCTGCACTCCATTTCTAGTTGCTTCGGCTTTTAGTGCGGATATGGCATCAGCATCGAATACAAATCTTTTTGTGCTACACTTCCCTTCCTTTAACCACGATCCACATACAGCCATTGATGCTTCTCTAAGCCACAAGTCTTTTGTAGGGAAGAGAGAAGATGCAGTTAAGTTTGGAGACACCATTTCTTTAGGTCCACAAGCCATGTTGCTCCATGCTTTTAGAAAAGTGTAGAGTGAAGCCCCATCAACAATCTTGTGGGAAATGCATAAGCCGATAGCGATCCCACCACATTCAAAAATGTTTACTTGAACATTTGTTACACGAGCACCTGCACTAGATCCCTCAAAACTGGGCGGAAACGGCAACAACATATTTGTCAAACTGTTGTCAGGACGGCTTAGAAACTTGTCGAGACGACGACGGACCAAAGTTAACGCATAATAAGCGCCAACATCATTACAATCAATAGAAAGATCGTTCTTGATTGTCCCAGCAAGTGGGTAAAACTGAGTCAAGGTTTTCGATAAAGATTCCTTTAAAGCTAATGACCTTTCATGGGCTTGGAGAATGTTGTCGCCATTGTCATTACGGTAGTACAAGACGAGTGGTACAAATGGATTTAAAACAAGTTGATCTAAAAGAGAAAGCTTGAATGTTTTCAAGTGATGTGGTGTTGGAGAAGATGGTTTGATGTTTTCTTTAGAAATGATTTCAATATCCATCTCGTCAAATATTGGTACAAGGCTAGGATATTGCAAAAGATATGCCACTCCATGGCCCCTTTATAGCGAGAATGTGATGTAATTAATGAAATGCATGATGCCAAGTCAACTTAAGTGTTCCAACATGGATTCTAACATTTGAGTAATGTTATTGGGTCAAACGTTACAAATGTTTTACTTAATTGCATTGTCATTGTCAAACACATTTTCATTTATTTAAAGTTGATTTGTTTTTCTAAGTTTACAAATGTATCATTATACAAGTAAAAATACATCCAAGCAGGGGCGGACCAACACACACTGGAGGGGAAACTGAAATATTTCCTCAAAATCAACCGAAAAACCAAAAAGTGTCTCGAAATCAACAAAAGAAGTTAAAAGATCACTTAAAATCAACCAAAAAAATCGAAACATTTTCTCGAAATCAACAAAAAATCAAAACAAGTCACGCAAAAATCAACCAAAAAACTTAAAAAATCCCCTTATGGCAGAATTCGGTTAAAAACACATCGAACAAATTTACAGGCATTTGATCAAATTTAAAGATGCACCCGCTCGAGAAAAATCTTGGATCCGCCTCTGCATCCAAGGATGGTTGTATACCTATTGGAGAGGAAAAATCATTTCGGTTAGGAATAGAGATAAGTTTTTATACCCGTTATTTTTAAAGATAAAAATTAAACAACTTTTTTGGTCGTTAGAGTCACCTCATAAATTAATTATTTTCTTTTATTTAAATTGAGATGTTAGTTCGTTTTCTTGAGAAAACTATTTGTATTTTGATCAAGTAAAAAGACTTGAAGAAAAGTGGATATAAATATTTACTTTCTGTACATTTGATCCATATTAGAGGTGCACCTGTTCAGCCAAATCCTTGATCAAATAAACGGATCAATAATTAAAAATTTTAAAAAATTACATTCAACTCTGACAAGTACTCTATTTTTGGAATAGCAACTTTAAATCATTGTAGTATAATATTTTATAAATTGATAATCCCAATACACTTAACAAATAATTTTTTTTTATAAATTATAACACATTCAACTTCATTGATAGAAACAATTAAAATGATATATCTTTGAAGGTAAATATTAAGCTTTAAATATCTCTCAAAACTTAAAATAATTTTAAAAAATATATGATCTACAATCCATACTTCTAAAAAATCACTAAACTATGGGTTTATCCCTCTAAAACACAACTTCAAAAATTATTACACATACTTTTTGAAGGCCATAAATAATATACCTCTGTAGATCTAGGTCTTCTTCAATTTATAAAAAAGTTGGTATTATTTTCTGATGAGTTATTTACTTAAATAACCTTAAATAAATAAAATTAAGTTTTAATGATCAATTTTTTTACCAAACGTTCAAAATCCTATAGGTTTGACACCGCAACATACTTTTTACTGACGCCTGACGGCGTCAAAATTTTTTCTGATAAAACCCCAACCCAATTGCGGTAAAGGAAGATAATGACACGTGGTCTCTTATCTCTTGTGGTTTTATCAATTTTTCTTTAAAAAAGTTATATATTTTATTTTTTGTCAGAAAAATTCTAACACCACATGTAAAAGATGTCGTACGGTGTTTGACCGATTCCGGACATTTTAATAAAAGGAAATTAATGGTTAAAACATAAAATCTTTATTTGAGATATGGCCATTTAAGGAAATAACTCATTAATATCTCTGATTAAATTCCATTATTATGACTTTTGACCATGGACTGGACAATGAAAATTCTAGAGGGTCGAGATGGTCAAACATGGATTACATGTCAGGATCGATTCTTAACAAGAATTAAACTTCTTAGAAACAGAATTTAGAGAATCTTGCGGAATAGAACTCTAAATCAATTAAAGAACAATCAATAGAAATTCAATACACTGTATATATCAAACTGTATTACTCACAAGTTTTACACCAAACCTCAATCTTGTTGAACAGGCTCAACAAGACGATTTCTACTTCTCTAGAAATAGGATCTATGATCTTGAGGTTAATTCTCTCTGAATAGCTAAACAAACTTTGTAAAAACTATTCTCTGTATCGTGTATCTTCTTGTGTATTCTATGTCTCTCACGTATTCTCGTATATCCTAATAGCTATCTATCAATACTATTTATACAAAAGTAATTACAAGATAACTATCAAAAGTAAATTGATCTTCTGAATCTTCGTTAAACATATCTTGATCAATTCCTTATTTGTCTCCAAAAGTATCGCATACCAAACTTATCAAGTCAGCAGTATTAACAATGATTTGGCTCAGCAGCATTAACGATGATTTGGCTCAGCAGCATTAACGACCTTCAGCAGTATTAACCTTCACAGTCTTCACGCAGTAGTAACTCAGCTCAGCAGTACTAACCATGTCTAGCAGTAGTAATTTGGTCTAGCAGTACTAACTTCGTCTAGCAGTAGTAATCTTGCCCAGCAGTAGTAACGAAGAACTGGCAGTAGTAATGTAGACTTAGCAGTACTAACCATACTTAGCATATCTTCAGTTCCCAACAATCTCCCCCTAACTTGACTTTTAGGAAAAGAAGTCAAGTTCTTCAGATGATGCTTCCAAAACTTAGTCATCATATACGCATAGATTAGGACTTAAACCTAGACTCTGATTGAGAATCCTTTTTACCAAGAATCTACCCATTGCTGAATCCTTGTTGCAGGTCAGCTTAGTATGTAACATTCCTTGCAGCCTCTTCATGCTGTGATTGTATATTTCATCCACCAGATAGTATTCTTGAGTTGCAGAGTCAAGGGAGATGACATATACTCCACAGTTTTCATAGAGCATCCAGTTGGTAATGGCTTGAAACTGTGTGTTTATCCTATGCTGAACTGCTTCAGGTTTGAACATTTGGCACAAGAATTCAAGTACCATTTTAGAGATTACATCCCTTGCTCAGTCAGCATGTTTTCATATATCCTCATCCCAACTTTGAACATCTCTTCTAAGTCTGATCTTGAGCAAGTTCTGACAATTTTCCCCAAGTTGAAAAGACTTCAAATTTTCCATCTGCTCTTTTTATCCTAATGAACTCCTTTCTACCATCTTTCAAAGTGTCCCAAAAGATGATTTCAGGAGCCTTAGATGATATTGGTTCAGCCTGAAGTGGAATTGGGTTAGAGTCAACACTAGTAATGTACAAATCACATTGGGCATCAGTTTGTGATTGTACATTGCTTGATTGCCCTGATGGAGTTGCCACTTCTTCTTCAGCAACTTCTGAGGTTAATTTTTCTTTCACTGTTTCCTCCTGGGCCTCTTCTGCAGTTGGCTCTACCCTTGGCTTCTTTTCATTTTTCTTCTGTGAAGTTATGGGCTTGGTGCTTGGTCTTTTCTTTGACATCATCTTGGTTCTTTTAAGAGTTTTAACAGCTTCAGGAGTTGGTTCAGCTGTTTTAAGTTTTTCAGCAGCAATAACCATTTCTGCTGCTATGGCTGTTACTGCTTCTCTTAGAACATGTAATGATGCTGCTTCAACACTGTTCTTCACAATCCAATATATTTCTTCATCAATTTCAGCTTGAGATGTAGTTACTTCTTCCTGCTCAGTTTCTGCTGCTTTTTCTGTTTGGCCTTCAGCAGCATTAACTGTTTCTGCTGCTTGTTCAAACTCAGCAGTATTAACAGTTTCTGCTGCTGTGGTTTCTGCTGCTCTTGAAGTTTCTGCTTCTTTAATCATCTCCTCCACCTTTTCTGTCTCCCCCTTATTCTGTGCACTGGACTCCCCCTTAAACTGTGCATTCTCAGTTTCCATTTCAGTCTCCATCTGAACTGTCTCCCTCTCAACTTGTAGACCCTTTTTATTCAGTTCTGCTTCTGACTCTGACTCCCCCTTTTTGGGAGCATCATCAGCTGGAATTCTTTTTCTCAGCACAAATCTTGCCTTTTTCCTTCTGTGCAACAACTTGGTGACCATCTTCTTGAGCTTCTCAATTTGAGACTGTTGGTAGGTGACCACAGTCTTCAGTTGCTCAATCTCCTTCTTTTGTGCCATAACATCCAAGTTGATATTCCCTATGGTTTCCATCAATTCCTCATAGTTATATCTATCCTCACCTTGTTTAGAAGTGTTTACCTTCTTTAAAGGATCACTGGAAGTTTTAGCAGAAGCCTTCTGCCTAGCAGAAGCACTACCTGCCCCCTTGGTTTCTTGGCACCTGGGTCCTCCTAATGATTTCTCATTTAGAGTTGCCATGGGGAAGGTCTTATTTATGTTACCACTGTCCTTCTCTGTGCTAGCAGAAGTAGTGGCAGCCTTAGCACCCATATGCTCATCCTTCTCCTTAGAGAGCACCTTCTTGGGGTTGGGAGACACCCCTGTGGTTTCCCTGTTGATATTCTCAATTGGAGAATGCTCCAACTGAGGGCTTAAAGGCTTAGGGCTCTGAGTAGGTACATCAAGGGAAGGAACCTTGTGCACCTTTCTTCTCTGAAACCTTTTGGTGATTGTGGGAGTGGGTTGTTCAAGAATGGACTGAGGGATGTCTTTTGAGATGGAAGGTTGGGATTGGTCATCAGTGGATTGATCTAATGAGGGCCTTGATCCTGATGCCATACCTTCAGAGGGGTGGGACACAACCATCATTGTAGAGAACAATGGTGTGTCAACTCCTTCCGAGTCCCTAGGAAGTCTTTTCATATTTGAAAAAACCTTCCCTTTAGGGGATTTGGGTACATATACCTCAGTAAACTGAGGTAAGTCCATCAATTCCTTGTTAATAACTTCTTGCACAAACCTTGGATACATGTAAAAGCTCTTTTTGGATTCCAAGTTTGATACAAGATCATTAAAGATCATTGCTGAAAAATTGTACTTTCTGGCAGTGGATAAGCAGACCAAGGCATATGCAATGGGACTGCTGAACTCACTCCATCCAGTAGTTTTCTTGGAAATATAGTGCATCAGGGTATGAACAAGAAATCTCCATTGGTTGAAGAATTTTGACTTGTAGAATTTAAAAACACCAATGGGACCTTCATACCCCATTCTTTGTAAAGTCGAATATAAGTCATCAGAAGATAGAGAGGTTATACCTGAGGCATCATTCAAGCGAAGAGAGATGCGAATAACCTCCTCTGTGACTTTCAAGGGTTTATCACAAACCCTTGTTCGAATGGTTTTCTGCCCTTCTTCGAAACTAACAGTGGCATTCTCCCAAAATTGTGTCTGATGTTCGATATAGATTGTTGGGCTCACCGTTAGGGCATAGGAGATGTGCGAGGATTTGAGAAAATCGACTATATCGTGGAATCCCGCAGCTTGTTTCGGCTTCTGAAGCATGGCTATTTCATTGTGCTCATCCACAAACTCCATGATTCCTGAGGATTTTGAAAGAAAAACACAAAGATTCTGGGGAGACTAGGTTAGAACGAGAGAGAAGAAGTAAATGTGAAGAGTCGTTATGAACTTTGGCGGGCACACAGGGGTATTTATATGCCCTAGATTATCAAAAGCAGTATTAACAACGTAAGCAGTATTAACTACTGAGCAGTATTAACTGCAAGGCAGTATTAACTACACAGCAGTATTAACTACACTAGCAGTATTAACTACTGAGCAGTATTAACTGCAGGGCAGTATTAACTACACAGCAGTAGTAACTACCAAGCAGTATTAACTACCTAGCAGTATTAACTACCGAGCAGTATTAACTACACTAGCAGTATTAACTACTGAGAAGTATTAACTGTGCACTAGCAGTATTAACTACTGAGCAGTATTAACTACACTAGCAGTATTAACTACTGAGCAGTATTAACTGCAAAGCAGTATTAACTACACAAGCAGTATTAACTACTGAGCAGTATTAACTGCACAAGCAGTATTAACTACTAGAACACAGGCAGTAGTAACTCTGTACTGGCAGTAGTAACGCTGCACAGGCAGTAGTAACCACACTTACACTTTTCTGCACTTGGTAATCTGAGGGAAACAGAGGATCCTGAGAAAGAAAGTTAGTAGCACCAAATATATGAAGAAATACAGGTATAAAAACAGAAAGTCATAAATTTATTCTAGATTGATCATGCCCACACTTGTTACCAAAAAGGTGAATCTACCCACATCAAAAGCTTTTGTGAATAGATCAGCAAACTGGTCATTTGTATGAACTTTAGCAACCTGAATTAATTTCTTTTCATTGCAATCTCTTATAAAGTGATACCTTATCTCTATATGCTTTGTTTTTGAGTGTTTGACAGGATTATTAACAATGCTGATAGCACTGTTGTTATCAATGAAGATTGGAGTGTGAAGAAATGTTACCCCATAGTCCAACATCTGATTTTGAATCCATAGAACCTGAGAGCAGCAGCTTGCAGCAGCTATGTACTCAGCCTCTGTGGTAGATAAGGACACTGTGGTTAGTTTCTTACACTGCCAAGATACTAGTCTTGTACCCAAAAACTGACATCCACCTGAAGTAGACTTCCTATCCATGTTGGCTCCACCCAAATCACTATCTGAATATGCAAGCAAGTCAAAAGAGGATTCATGAGGATACCAGAGACCTAATCTAGGTTGCCCTTTTAAGTATCTAAATATTCTCTTGACAGCATGAAGGTGTGATTGCTTAGGAGAAACCTGAAATCTGGCACAAACACAGACTGAAAACATAATGTCAGGTCTAGAGGCTGTGAGATACATGAGAGATCCAATCATTGATCTGTAATGATGGACATCCACATCCTCCCCCTCAAGATCTGCAGTGATCTGTTTATGTGTTTCCATTGGAGTGCTTGCTGGCTTTGAGTCTGATAAACCAAACTTGTCCAGGATGTCTTTCACATACTTGGATTGGCTAATAAAAATCCCATCTTTCCTCTGTTTTACCTGAAGCCCAAGAAAGAATGTAAGTTCTCCCATGGAACTCATCTTGAAGCTTTTGTGCATCAATTCTTCAAACTCTTTACACATTTGATCATTGGTGGATCCAAAGATGATGTCATCCACATAGATCTGAACAAGTAAAGTACCTCTCTTTCTCCTCTTGATAAACAGGGTCTTGTCAATTACTCCTCTTTCAAAGTCATTTTTCAAGAGATAGGTAGACAGAGTGTCATACCATGCTCTTGAGGCTTGATGCAAACCATAGAGAGCCTTCTTCAGCTTGTATACTCTGTCAGGGTGCAATGGATTCTCAAATCCAGGGGGTTGACAGACATATACTTCTTCCTCAATACTTCCATACAGAAATGCACTTTTGACATCCATTTGGTACACTTTGAACTTCATGTATGAGGCATAGGCTAGAAATAACCTGATTGCTTCAATCCTTGCCACAGGAGCAAAGACTTCCTCATAATCTATTCCTTCTTCCTGAGTGTACCCTTGTGCAACCAGTCTAGCTTTGTTTCTGATCACAATCCCTCTGTCATCCTTCTTGTTCCTAAAAATCCACTTGGTGCCAATTGCTCTATGACCTTTTGGAAGGTCTACCAAGTCCCAAACATCCTGTAATTTGAACTGTAGCAGCTCCTCTTGCATTGCCTCTATCCAGCTTGGGTCTTTCATAGCATCATAAGCCTTTTTGGGCTCAATCTGGGACAGAAAGCAAGTAAGAACAGTGTTAACTGTATTTTGCTGCTCTTGCAACTCTTGGAGTCTGCTTTGCTTTCTAGTCATCATGGGAGATGCAATATCTCCAATCACCAACTCAGGAGGATGATTTTTCTGAGTTCTTGTTGGATGACCAGCTTCCTCTTGTAAGTTCTCATCCAGATTAGACTCATTTAATTCTGGATTTGTTTCTGCTTCTTCAGTCACCTCAGATTCTCTGGAATTTGGACCTGAAGACTGATTTTCCTCTGCTCTCCTCTCTTCTTCATTCTGAATAGGTTCAGTCTCCTCATGGTGTTCACATAATTCAACAGGATCAATGGAAGGGATTGGAAATATCACAGATTGAATTCTGTGTTCTGATGTTGGTGTATCCCTTTGTCCTGCATATACATCACTACTGAAACCCAAAGAATTAGTGAGTGAATCAATGTCAAATAGCCAATTAGGACCTGAACCAATAGGATTTGGTGTGTTCTCATTGCATTTGACATTGTCACTTTCTTCAATTATTCTAGAAGAGGTATTAAAAACTCTGTAGGCCTTACTTTGAGATGAATACCCAACAAGAAAACCATCATCTGCTTTGCTATCAAACTTGCCTAAGTGAGATTTGGTATTGAGAATAGTACAAGGACATCCAAATGGTTTGAAAAATCCAATATATGGTTTCCTTTTATGGAAAAGCTCATAAGGTGTCTTGTTTTTAGGCTTTACAACTAAAACTCTGTTTTGAACATAGCAGGCAGTATTAACTGCTTCTGCCCAAAAAGTAATTGGTAACTTTGAATCAGCTAACAGAGATCTAGCAGCCTCAATCAATGTCCTATTCCTTCTCTCAGCAACACCATTTTGTTGTGGAGTCCTAGGAGCACTGTATTGTCTCTCAATTCCTTTTTCTTCACAAAAGGTGTTTAGATCAAAATTTTTAAACTCAGTTCCATTATCTGATCTAATGACTTTCACTCTTTGATTTGATTGGTTTTCAATTTTGAGAATAAAAGATTTGATCAGTCCACTTGTCTCATCTTTAGTTCTCAGAAAATATACCCAAGTAAATCTAGAATAATCATCAACAATAACTAAGCAGTATGATTTCTTGCCAATACTCATCACATTGGTAGGACCAAACAGATCCATATGTAACAGTTGAAGAGGATTTGAGATAGTGTTTATCTCTTTGGTCTTATGAGAAGTTTTGTGTTGTTTGCCTTTGAGACAAGCAACACAATGATCATCACATGAATAGACTTTGGATGGCAAACCCCTTACAAGGTTATTCTTAACAAGTTTATTCATTGTTTTAAAGTTCATGTGACACATCCTTCTGTGCCAAAGTGATGATTCATCCAAAGAAGCTTTTGAAACTAAACAATTTAGGGATGAATCAGATGATACACTTTCCAAATCTAAACAATAAACATTATCCTTCCTAGGAGTTCTCAGAAGTATCATGTTTTCATCAACCACTTTGTATCCAGGAGCAAGGATAATACATTCAGAATCAGTAAACAATATGCTATGCTTCTTGTCACAAACCTGTGATACACTTAACAGGTTGTATCTCAATTGTTCAACATAGTACACATCTTCAAAGGTCATCTTACCCTTTGAAACATCACCCTTACCACTTATCTTTCCACCAGCAGGATTATCCCCAAATGCAACATGTCCTCCATCAATCTTTTTGAAATTTTTGAGGCAGGCCATGTTACCTGTCATGTGCCTGGAGCAACCACTATCAACATGCCAAATGCTCTTCCCCTTGAGCTGTTGGTTGCCCTGCACATCAAGATAAATCAGTTAGTTTTATTGGGAACCCAAGCCGAAGTGGTCTTGGGTCTCCCTTGCTCATCAAAATACTTGCACTTGGTTTTGATGAGATTTTCAAATTTAGGTACTGCAGTACTGGAGTACTTTGTCAAAATTATTGGTGTAGCAGCACTAGCAGCAGTATTAACCTCAGAAGTACTAACAGTGCTAGCAGTACTAATACTGGGAGCAGCAGTATTGTTAGCAGCAGTATTAACCTCAGAAGTACTAACAGAGGTAGCAGTATTAACAGAGTTAACACTGCTAGAAGCAGTATTAACAGAGTTAATACTGCTAGCAGCAGTACTATCTGAAGAAGAAGCACTAAAAGTATTAGCAGCACTAACATTGGACTTATTACTAGCAGTATTAACACTGCTAGCAGCACTAACTTTGGAATGATTACTAGCAGTATTAACACTGCTAGCAGCACTAACTTTTGAAGCAGTACTAACAGTGTTAGCAGTACTAACACTGCTAGCAGCAGTATTGTTTTTAGTGCTTTTTGGAACCCACATAGTATCACATTCCTTTTCAGTCGTTTTCTTTATGTGGCTTTTGGGTTTATCTTGTTTCTTTGCCACATTTTTCTTTGCAGACTTTTTATAGCCATCATTCTTTCTGTAACCACCAGGTTTTTGAAAAGATCTTTGAGCATTAAACCTTTGGTTAACTGGATTGAAATAACAGTGTTTGGCTAAGTGATTTAGCTTACCACAGATGAAACAAGGTTTTGGCCTGTTGATTCTGTTCAGGTCAACTCCTTGTCTCATAGCCCACTGGTTATTCCAGTTCCTTTGATTTCCCCTCTGATTATCATGTTTTTGGGGCTTGTTCTCTTTAGATTTCCTGCAGGAACACTGTTTACAAGTATTAGAGTTCACAACTTTGGGCTGTGTGGAATGAACTCCCTTTTCCCTTTTAGTCCTTTTGATCTCAGTGTTCTTATCACATGGACTCTCAGATTCCTCATCAGAGTCTACTTTGTCAGTCTCATTCTCAACCACTACTTCTTTTTCACAAGGATCTATATTAATCTTTAATTCAGGATCCTTCCTATCCTTGGTCTCTAACAAATCAGACTTAGGAGGTATGTAGTTGTTATTGTAGGGTGGAGGTGTGGCATTGTACCCTATCCCTACTTTCATCTTGTCATGGATTTGAGCCTTAATGATGGTATCCATGGTTTTAGAAGCACAGGTAAACTTTTCAACATCAAGTTTAACCTTCTTAAGCTCTTCTTTTAATTTCTCATTCTCCTCCCCAGACACTTTCAGCTTAATCTCATATTCATTCTTCTCCCACTTCCAATAGTTAGTATCATAGTGGTGTTGAAGTTCATTAGCTTGAAAAGCTCTAATCTGTTCCTCAAACCTTTCTACAATCCTACCATAATCTTTCACATCTTTCTCTAGCCTCTTAAGGTCATCACACATACCCTGATTGTGATCCCTATATCTTTTAACAGCATCAATGCAAGCTTGAGAACAGAGTTTAGATTGTACCTCAGTGGGAATATCAGATACTTCTGCCATAAGAGCTTGATTCTGACAGGCTTCCTCAGCTTGATCACTCCAATCAAATCCCATTCCTTGTTGAGAAACAAGGGCTTGAGAGGAGCTTCTGTTTTGGTTTCCATTTGGAGCCTGTTGATGTGATCCTCCACTTCTGCATTCTCTGGCAAAGTGTCCCATCTTGTGACACTTATAACACTCAACCTTGGACTTGTCAAAGCCTGCACCATCTTCTCTTCTCTGGGAGAAGTTGTTTCTCCCAGTCCTTTTGATAAATTTATTCACCCTCATTGATAGCATAGCCATCTGCCACTTGATGTCCATCTCTTCCAGATCATCAGCATTAATCTGCTCTAAATCATCATTGATTAGAGAAGAGTGAACATGACTAGAAAAGAATGCTTCTAGTACAGAATCTGTAGTCTTCTCTTGATTAGTTCCACCAGCAGCATTAACAGAACCTGCAGTATTAACAGAATCAGGATTAGCAGCATTATCAGAGGATGAAGATAATAAAGCAGCATTATAAACAAATCCAGATGGCCTTTTCTTGGCTTCAACTTCAGCCTCAAATACTCTCAGATCATTGTAGAGGTCATCTAGCTCTTTGTCCTCCAATTGGTCATTCTGTCTGAATGAGACTGTGTACATGGTCCATTCTTCTCCCAATGATCTAAGGAACTTTCTATTGACATCATCAGCATCCATGTGTACACCCACAGTTGCTAATTCTCCAATCAACTTGTTAAATCTGTCAAAAGTTTGAGTCATAGACTCATTCTTTGCAGACATGAAGTTCTCATATTGTTGCCTGAGAATAGCCTTTTGATTTCTCTTTGTGCTCTTTGTGCCAGTAAATCTTTTCTCCAGAGCATTCCACAACATCTGTGCATCTGTGCAGTGTTGGAATTGATGTTGGTACTCATTAGGAATATCCAAAAGCAGAGTGCTTAAGGCCTTCATCTCTGTTTGTCTGACTTTCTTTTCAGCATCTGTCTTGGGAGGAGGTCTCTTTCCATCTGCTCCAATCTTTCCTTCATTACATGGGCCATTTTCTATGATGTCCCATATTGCATAATCAGTAAGAAGAATGTACTGCTTGATTCTCAGTTTCCACATGTCAAATTCATTGGGTTTGAGCATGGGAACCTTTGAAACAAGAGTACTGTGAGTATCCATTGAATTGTCCATAGCTTCTAAGATACCAATGCTCTGATACCACTTGTCAGGATCGATTCTTAACAAGAATTAAACTTCTTAGAAACAGAATTTAGAGAATCTTGCGGAATAGAACTTTAAATCAATTAAAGAACAATCAATAGAAATTCAATACACTGTATATATCAAACTGTATTACTCACAAGTTTTACACCAAACCTCAATCTTGTTGAACAGGCTCAACAAGACGATTTCTACTTCTCTAGAAATAGGATCTCTGATCTTGAGGTTAATTCTCTCTGAATAGCTAAACAAACTTTGTAAAAACTATTCTCTGTATCGTGTATCTTCTTGTGTATTCTATGTCTCTCACGTATTCTCGTATATCCTAATAGCTATCTATCAATACTATTTATACAAAAGTAATTACAAGATAACTATCAAAAGTAAATTGATCTTCTGAATCTTCGTTAAACATATCTTGATCAATTCCTTATTTGTCTCCAAAAGTATCGCATACCAAACTTATCAAGTCAGCAGTATTAACAATGATTTGGCTCAGCAGCATTAACGATGATTTGGCTCAGCAGCATTAACGACCTTCAGCAGTATTAACCTTCACAGTCTTCACGCAGTAGTAACTCAGCTCAGCAGTACTAACCATGTCTAGCAGTAGTAATTTGGTCTAGCAGTACTAACTTCGTCTAGCAGTAGTAATCTTGCCCAGCAGTAGTAACGAAGAACTGGCAGTAGTAATGTAGACTTAGCAGTACTAACCATACTTAGCATATCTTCAGTTCCCAACATTACATAATCCTTTTTGGAGCTTCATATCCATATTGCCATAATGACATAAAGCACTATCACAATAATTCATCACATTGTGGCATATGTTAATAATTTAGGGAAATTAATTAAAATACCCCAAGTTTGAAAGTGAGTTACCAAAATACCCAAAAAAATTAATTTCTTACCAAAATGCCCTTTTTTTCGCGGAGGGAGCCCTCTATAGCGGGCAGGGACTGAAAGTGTAAAATTTTGCAAGATTATTTACACTTTCAGTCCCCATAGCGGGCCATCGCGGGCCTCGATCGCGGGGTCAGGGACTGAAAGTGTAAATATATCTTGCAAAAAAAATTACAATTGGTCCCTGCCCGCGATCGCGGGATCTTATCGCGGGGAAAAAGGGCATTTTGGTAAGAAATTAATTTTTTAGGGTATTTTGGTAAGTCAACTTCAAACTTGGGGTATTTTAATTAATTTCCCAATAATTTATTGTATTTTGTAATTTTTACCCCGCGATCACTCCCGTACACCCCTTGATGGTTCAATTTGGCCAATTTTGATGAATTTTGATTTGATATTTACATTTTCACCCCCTATACTTATTTACTTACTTTACTTTATACCTTTTATTTTCATAATTTTAATTTTACATTTAACACATATAATTGTTTATTAACTATAATACGTTAAAAAATACGTTTTAATTTTAACAAGTTACACCATTATAATCGTCTCTTCGATACGTTCGAAATGAGCCCAACATTGAATTTTTTTGGATTTATATATTTTAATATATATCATATAAACTACATAAAATTATTTTTTATATTTAAAATTCATATTCTTATAGTTAATATTTAATTTATAGTACTCTTATAGTTAAAATATGTTTTATTTATTTTATTATCGATGGTCCAAGTGTAAGTATTAAAAATTGGCGGAGGCTTTGTGATGGACAGACATCGATTCTTTTGTGCATACTCTGTAACTGCAAATACTTCAGCTCCAAACACACATGAATCATCATTCGCCAAATACCCATTTTCACAATTTATAAATGAGTCCAGTGATACCAACTTGTCAAAACCTCATTTCATATTCTTCTCGTGAAACCTTGTCCTATTGCCATTCACGATATCTATAAACACATTCAAATAATAATAATTTAAAACGATTTAATGAATTAGTTAATATATGATTATTATGTTAATGCGATAGGAGTGTAAAACAAAATTGAAAATACGTTAAAAAATGAATTTTAAATATAAAAAATAATTTTATGTAGTTTATATGATATATATTAAAATATATAAATCCAAATAAATTCAATGTTGGGCTCATTTCGAACGTATCGAAGAGACGATTATAATGGTGTAACTTGTTAAAATTAAAACGTATTTTTTAACGTATTATAGTTAATAAACGATTATATGTGTTAAATGTAAAATTAAAATTATGAAAGTAAAAGGTATAAAGTAAAGTAAGTAAATAAGTATAGGGGGTGAAAATGTAAATATCAAATCAAAATTCATCAAAATTGGCCAAATTGAACCATCAAGGGGTGTACGGGAGTGATCGCGGGGTAAAAATTACAAAATTGTCATTGGCCCACGATCGCGGGCTCTTATCGCGGAAAAATGGCATTTTTGCAAACTGAACGAGATTTGTGGCATTTTGGTAAAACAAAGTCAAACTTGTGGCATTTTAATTAATTTCCCAATATAATAATTACACAGAGAACTAATATACTTTTAACCATAAGAACTAATATAAAAAATTATATGATTTTTTCATTAAAATCCTATGATTTAAGATATTGTTTTACATATGTTTGTGTTCACTTTGTAAAAAGATTACAAATGATTTTTTTATTCATCTAGCTATAGTGAAATAAAAAATACGGGTAAAAAAGTTCATATGATGAAACAAATCCATGTGAAACTATCATATATGAAACAAATATATGTGAAGCAAAATACATTTGATGAAAAATATCATGTAAAAAAAATTATATTGGTTCTCACGGATTTGTAACATATATTTATGGTTCTCATTTGATTTAACCCCCATATGCATACATACATACATACATATATATATATATATATATATATTATACGTAGTACACACACACACACACACACACACACATATATATATATATATATATATATGTGTGTGTACATATAGAGATATTCACATATACATGTACACATACTGTAACACCCAGCTCGAATTGGGAAAGAGCAACTAAATAAAAATTTCGATAATACATCCGAAATAATATTATAATTCAATAGGTGAAATACCTAAAATTAAAATCCATAATCATCCTCCATAATAAATAATTCAAGTCTTATTATAAAGACTAAACTCACTTCGGGTATTACTTAACCCAAACACAAAGTGCTATTCCCCAAGGGTAAATGCGGAAGACATCACTTAATCACTTCACCTCTCGAGCACATTTCTAGCACACACCCTTTCACACGTGTCACGGAAACACGATTGAAAAGAGGGAGATAATTCAAATATTTCAATCGTGTTTCCGAGAGATAAGTTAAAGACAGTTTGTTAAAGATAATCAAATGTGTGAAGATACAAAGACAGTCCGTGCTTAAAGATTATTCAAGAATGTCTTAAAGCTCAAAGCCCGTTAAACCTCAAATTCCGTTTATAATTCAAAGACTGAAGAGATTTATCAAAGATCAAAGCTACAAAGATCAGTGATTTGAAGATATAAAGATTTTGTTTTGAAGACCTTGATCATTGCTACACAGATTTGAAGTTCGTGTTCCAAGACTTTGTGACTATTTGTTTCAGAAGAGCCTAATGAAGATTTAAAACCGCCAAAGTGGATTCTTGAAGATAAAGCCTATCTGAAGAATTAAAGAGCTGAAAACTACCGTCATAATTTTTCTAAATCTTGAATCCATAGGGGGAGATTGTTAGTACACAATGTATCCAAGATTTAGGACTAATTGTATTTAGTCAATTATAGTCAAAGTCAACAAATTAGCTAGGTGAGGGTCAAAGGTATAAATACCCAAATTTAGGGTTTGTGAAGTGTGAGGTCATAGTGAATACAATACGTGAGGTGTGTGTGTGTGAAAAGAGAGATGGCCTCCAAGAGAGAGGATTAGGGCTAAATTCTCATCTTCTACAATTCTCTCTTAATGTATGTTGAAATTGTATTAATCATTGTTATCTGAATCATTCTCAGTTTTCCAAAATGAATTTCAATCCAAACTCACTCAACACGTGAATGATTCTATATAATGCAAAACCTTCAAATACGGTTGACAACAAAATACTCAACCCATAAATCATGGAAGAACAATCCATTTAAATATAACACTTCATTGAAAACATGATACGAACCAATACTCACGCGAACGTAAAATGTAACGAACTCCAAATACCATAATCATGGAAATGACCTGCTTCATTTAAACTCTAATACATGGAGGGGAATCCAATATTAAAGCCATCAAATAGCAGTCAAACGCATAGGACCAACAATATTAAAACATGGACATATTAAAGTCCCAAGTAAGGTTGGCCAACGACGGGGGAGACCCATATCCATTGAGAGTGGATGAACACAAAAGTACGTCACTCATACAATGTTAATCGTACGACACTTCACTGCATAAAAGCCCAAGTGTCCCATACGATGCCTTACAAGTCACATCCAAAGAGACAACTGACCTTAGTGAAGTATCAATAAGAATACCACCAAAGGCTCGGCACAAGCGGGGATACAACCATGGCATTGCCCCGACATGGCGAAGGTCAATAAAACACCCGTCAATCAACCTGACAGCTTAACCGGATTCAGCCCTCCTAGTGTACCCTTGAAGGTAAAGGTCATCAAACATGGGGTTCGGTCAAATCCTGCAACACCCAGTAGACCATCAAATAAAGACTGACTCACGTGCCTATGGATCCAATGCAACACAGTCTATAATAATAAGTCCATCCTGAAATGACTAACGCACCCGGGCATGTAAATATTAATGATGCGCAATAAATGCGATATGATGCAATAAATGCAAACCATAACCAAAACTCCACATCGATCCATTAAAATTGGACAAATGTCCCCAAGACTTCTTCAAAGTCAAAACCGAACAAAATGCTCAAAACTCATTAGACCCATAAATAACGGTCATCATAGCATAAAATGCATTTAAATATCGATTAGGTAAACAAATTGATCTAAAAGAGAAAACTTGAATGTTTTCAAGTGATTTGGTGTTGGAGAAGATGGTTTGATGTTTTCTTTAGAAATGATTTCAATTTCCATCTCCTCAATTATTGGTAAAGTCTAGATATGGCAAAAGATATGCCACTCCAAGCCCCTTTATAGCGAGAATGTGATGTAATTAATGAAATGCATGATGCCAAGTCAACTTAAGTGTTCCAACATGGATTCTAGCATTTGAGTAATGTTATTGGGTCAAACGTTACAAATGTTTTACTTAATTGCATTGTCATTGTCATGTATATAAACCACTCTTCTAACAGGCTCGCTGCAACAGACGCCGTGGCGTGTCGTGCATCAAGGCTTGTGTCTCACGCCACGTTATGTCTGTGGCATGCTATGTTCTAATGTGCAGTCTTTTGTAAAGAGATATTTGATTTTTATTTACGTTTTTAATGTCTTATTTGCTAGTTTTTAATATATAACATAATTTAACCTGTTTATTGTCATTGATTCATCGATTAATAGTACAAAACATATGCTTTTTATATATAATATTATATATGATATAGAGATTTGCCGTCATGAGCCACGCCTTGACAAACGTCATGACCTCGTTGTGGCTCCTAAGGCTTGAGGCTTTGGCCTCGCCGCCACGTCATGCCTCACGCCATTTAAAACCTTGATATAAACCATATCAAATTGTGAATTTGTTTCCGTCATCACAATTACTTTATATAACACATTTTCATTTATTTGAAGTTGACTTAATTTTCTAAATTTGCAAATGCATCATTATACAAATAAAATACAAGTAAAAATACATCCAAGGATGGTTGTATACCTATTGGAGAGGAAAAAAGAAGAAAAGAGGAAGAAATTGTGTTCTTGAGCCAAGAACAAGGATGAAAGTGCAGTGACACTACAAGACTTCAAACTTTTAGCGACTATAATTTTGTACAAAAAGGTTGATACCGGCAACCCCAACCGGCCCACAATCAGTTGTTTATCCATAATGTGGGGGGCATACCTGACTCACTCAGCGGTTGTGGCTATGGGGGTGTTTTGGGTTCGAACCCGAAACCTTCTGCTTTTAGCGACTATAATACCGATGGTTTTTATTACCATGATTATCGACGGATCACTAACAATTTGGGTTTTTTTTAAAAATTGAGTTTTCATTTAAATCACCAAAAAGGCATAGTTTGAATCAAAAAGAAAAAATAAATTTTAACCAATATAATACCTAAGGATGTAAGTGAATATTAAATAAAAATTCAACATATCCATCGTAAATTCTCTACAACCTAAATCTTATTAAGGGCCTGTTTGTTAGCAGCTTAATGAGCTTAATGAAACACATAGCTTATTCAGTCAGCTGTACATAACTGTTTGGTAGTTGTTTAATGATACACAAAGTGACTTATTTATTAAGCTTTTAGGAGGGAGCTTTATGCAAAAAGCCAAGTTTTGTCCAAACCAGTTTCTCCCAATGAAAAAACATGGTCCTTTCATCTATGAAAACACTCTCCCAAACAAAAACATTTACAATCTATATAGACAGATTAATCTAAACAGACAACTTTATTCATACAGAACTTGATGAAAAACGAACCAAAGAGTGCGTCCTAAATATGTTTAAGTGATCTTGACCCAAAAGTAAACGTAGAAGAAACAAAACAATAATGGTCAAACGAATTAATTGATTTTTATTTGGCACCTTTAAAATATTTTTAATGTTTATAATAAATTAAAATCTAAAATTGTCAAATGCTTTGCAGGGTCGTTGCAATTTTTTAATTTAAAGGTCATGTTATGTCTATAACAAAAAAGTATAGATTAACTCAACGAGTACTAAATATAAAGTTTTTACAAATTAAAACGAAATTTTACAAAAAAGGTAATATATGAAATTTATTAAAATAAAATCATTATTTATTTTATTTTTGAAAGTTGAAATCAGGAATCGTCAAATCAACCTAGAACATTATAACGAGACTCAAATAAGAGTAGAAATTTAAAAAAAAAGTTATATTTAAACTAAGGACATCCACAATGGTAAAGTTTTATGAAAGACTTGAAAAAAATATAAAAATATAAAAAATATGTTGGTTTCATCAATTTATATTTTCTCTGTCTCTTGTCTCTCACATTCATTATTTCAAAGACTTGAGAAACCTCAAGCCTTTGATGAGTAAAGTCATTTTTAAGTTTTGTCTCCAATGGTCAAGTTTTCTCCAAGTCTTCTTCAAATCTTTCATCAAGTCTTCTTCAAATACCATTTAAACAATGGATCCGCCCCTGCTTATGTAACCCTTGCTTTTGGCAATGATAGTTCATTCTTCACACCAAAAATGAAATACTTGGTTTTGCTTCTCGCGTCATTCTCCATCTCGCAGGTGTTGTTGCTCATGCCATTCTCAATTACATGTTTGTTTCGGATTTTGTTTGAGCTCCTTATTTTTGTTTGAAATTAGTCTTGTTCGTTTTCCTTCAGAATTTATACAATTTGCTATTGTTTCGTTTGTCAATCCCATTTGAAACATGAACCTATTCAGCCTAATATTGCCTATACACACCAGGTGATTGTTGTCTGTGCCAATTCAGTGTAAGGGTTTGTAAAATGTACAAAAACGGTAAAATCTTCAATAACTATGATATAATTTTGTTAAATAAAAGTATCACTATTCAAAAACTCTAAAAAAATTACATTCAACTCTAAGGGGGCGTTTGGTTCGCAGAATGTTTTTGGATGGAATGGAATCTGTCAAAGGAATTTGACTTTGAAGGAATTGGAATGGAATGTTGTCAGGTTTGACCAGCTGTTTAGTTGACAGAATTGGAATGGAATCTGTTGAAGGAATTGTAATCTGTCTGTTTGGTTCACAGAATGTAGCTTTGGAATTGGAATGAAATTTAGGTAAATGACCAAAATACCCTTTTGTTAATTTTATTTTATTTTAAACAAATAATAATAAGCCAAATGACACAACCCACACGCTGTTATCTTCTTCCCTAATTCCATTTCTTCTTCTAAACCCTAGAAATCCCCATCTCCAGTCTTATCTTTGTAGCCAAATTTCCAAACTTTGTAATACAAACTCAACAGAAAGTCGAAGCTTTATGCGACCCATAATCCGAAATTTGGGTTTTCTCCATCTTTCCAAAATTTCGGCTGAACTTTCTTGTAAAAGGGTTTGACCTTTTGGTTGATCATATACAAATCTTGATCCAAGATGAGCAGTTACAGTGAATCGAATATGGTGGAGCTTGCTGGAAAGATCTTGATAGTTTCAATCGTAGTAGTTTCCGTGGTTGTGGTATTCATTTTCTTTATCCACCTCTACGCCAAGTGGTTCTGGTACCGCCGTGAAGAAGGCCGGGACGTCTCCACCTCCCGCCGCCGTCGCCGTGGAGATTTTACAGCCGGCCACCAGGAACAACAGCAGTCTGGTGTCACCGTCCTCCGGCGACGATGGAGAGAAAGCGACTGCTAATCGATGGAGAGAAAGGGTAATTTTGGAATTAATAAAATCTACAATTCCATTCCTTTACAATACCACTGCTAATCGATGGAATCAAAAATAGCTATTTTATGTAATTGTAGGAATTTTAAAGATTCCATTCCCTTAAAAACCTTGAACCAAACATCGGAATTGAATCTGGTCAAATGAATTTGAGATTCCAATTCCATCAAATTCCTTTAAAAACCTTGAACCAAACAGCCCCTAAGAGCATCTCCAACAGCATTGCTAAAAAATTTATAAAATAGAGAATGAAAAGTCAAAATTGCTAAATTTATTTCCTTTCAACTCCAACAACATTGCTAGATTTTTTTTCTAAAATAGAGAGTTCTCTATATTTAGCAAACCATAGAGATTTTTTTTAGAGATTTTCTATTTTAGCAAAACATATAGCAAAGCTGTTGGAGACATATAGCAAACCAAAAGCCATTTTTTTCTATTTTAGAAATGCTGTTAGAGATGCTCTAACTACTCTATTTTAGCAATTGCAACGTTAAATCATTGTAGTATAATATTTTGTAAATTTATAATTGATAATCCCAATACACTTTACAAATATTTTTTTATAACACTTTATAATTGTTGTAGATCTAGATCTAGGTCTACTTCAATTTATAAAAGAGTTCGTATTATTTTCTGATGACATAAATAACCTCAAATAAATAAGTTTAAGTTTTAAACTTATTTTACCAAATGTTCAAAATCCTACAGGTCTGACACCTTAAGATACTTTTACTGACAGTGTCGGAATTTTTTGTAACATCCTCAAATTTGGAACGAGCAACTAACTTTAAAATTCAATAATCAACAAAAATAGATAAATTCATTTCTACAATTTATTCCTCAAAATACCTTGGAATTAAAAACATTATAATTCCCCAAATAAAACAACCTAAACGGGTGTCACTTAACACAACACAAGTTGCTAGTCCAAACAAGTGCGGAAGACTTCACTAAATACTTCACCTCCCGTGCACACTACTAGCACCCGCCACTTCATAATGTAGCTACAGTTACCCCAACCTGAGCCTGTTGCACATGCCGACAAATAAAAAGGGTTAGGCTTACGTCTAGTGAGTTCAAGCATTTTATCATGACTACATAAAAATCATAAATCGGAAGGTTGTGGTTTTTGTCATGATTTAGATAAATCTTTCGTTGAAAGTTGCGACAAAGATTATTATTTCCAAAGGGTTTCCCAAGCGGGCATAAATGACTCATTTTCCAATGCACACAAAATCTAGAAGAAAAGTTCCCAAAGTGTATAAAGCGTTTTCTAAAATGAATTCCAACTCCAACTCACTCAAAACATGTTTAGACGTAAATATCCCAAGAATTATAAACAAGGACAAAACTCCAATATTCCAAAACATCCAATAAGTATGAAGCATAGAACCCTGCCAATAACCATGAATACAGTTCGTATAAATAAAGTACGTCACCGAAAATATGGATAAAAACATATACCCAAAACCACACCTTTCGGTGACGAGGGAGACCCGATTCCATCGAAAGTGACAGGCACACAAAGTTAAGTCACTCGTGATGTTACTGGATTACACATCAAGCCCCGACCTTAGTTCCCATGCCATAAAGACATCACAACCTCAAGCCATAAATAGATTGCCTTTATTGCATACCCCGTAGAGTTACACCTCAAGGACTTACAGGCGACCTTATTGCATATCCAGTCTAGACGAGTTACACCTCAAGGACTTCAATGTCCCTTATTGCCTACTCGCTAGTGGCCCCCACGGCCTACGCATATAACCATGCGTCCCCATAGTCCATTCCTCGTGCACAAAGAGATAGACCATCAATTAAAGACTGACTCACTTGCCTATGGATCCAATGCAACACAGTCTACCAAAACATGCTCAACCCGGAATGACAAAACACCCAAGCATGCAAATATCAATAATGTGCAATAAAATGCATCTAAGCCCCAGTTAGGTAAACAAGTACCACAAAGCCGTTATTAACCCAAAACCTAACACGGTTAAGTAAAAAGGGTTTTCCCAAAAGGACTCACACCTTTACAATTCTCAAAATAACTCTTGACACTAAATCGGGTATTTCCCACATGGTTTATAAAATCAATTTACACTAACATGGTTAAACCGTCAAATAAACCTCATTTTGAGCAATTAACCTTTTAAAGACAAAATATAATTTCTAACCATCCAAATATTCAAAAGCCCAAAATATGGGCGTTTTACACATTTATGAAGATAGACATTTCAAAAGAGTTAAATTATCCAAATAACTCAACCACGTATCTTTTCAAGTAAAACACACACATATTTGTAAAATACTCATTTTGGCATGTACAACGTTTTCGCAAAGTAACTTGAACTCACCTTGCTAGATTTAAGCTAAATCTAGAGTTTCTCCAACGTAAGCTCCTTTGATGAAGTTTGCATCCTCAAGCCAAAACTTCCAAAAACCTAAATTCATAACTTCCAACCATGAATATTCATATTCAACCACTTCAAAACTATTCCCCAAACATCTTATATTAAAATCTCCGTTTTGACCAAAACCCCAATATTAACCTAACTTCTCCAAAATCATCCAACCCAAAATTGAATAAACAAAACACTAGGAGGTCATCAATGGAACATTTATAACTCATATAAAAGTATAGAAGCTAGGAGGATGAACTCACCACTTAGGTTTTGATGAAAACTTAGAAAACCCCAAAAATCTCTAGTGATGTGGATGAGACTTGTTCTTGCATCAATGAATGAAACCACTAGCATAAAATGGAGGAGGAACACATTAATCTCCATGAAAAAGCCCCAAAATCAGTTAGGGTTTGTGAGGGAGAAAAGGGAAAACGATTTGGGAGAGAAAGGGAGTAGATTCGAGACTTACCACCACCAAACACCCTTGAATCATCCAATGATCTTCCAAACTCCTTCTAGATCCTTGAAGAGCTCTCAAAATCGGAACCATATCCACTTGAATCGCCAAAATCGGAGTTGAAATGAGAGAGATATGAAGAAATGAAGTTTGAGGGATGAAATTCATATTTAACAGCAACCAGGTACCTGTCCGCGACAAAGACACGGTCATTGTCGCTGGTCATAGTCGCACAAGGTGTACCGTAGGTTGTACCCTTTTCGCGACAATGACACGGTCATTGTCGCTGGTCATAGTCGCACAAGATGTACCGAAACTGTTTTGGCCATAACTTCTTCGTTATAGCTCCGATTTCGCTCCGGAAAGAACCGTTGGACTCGTATTCGAATTCCTCATCTAACAAGACCATAAAATCTAAGATTTAACCCAAAATCTTACCTTTCATATTTTTCTTAAAAGATCGGTTTCTCACTGATTCGAAATTATGCTTATCCGAAAATTACGGGTGTTACATTTTTTCTGACAAAAAAATTAAAACACTATTTAAAAAAACTGATAAAACCGTAAGGTACCACAAGCCACTTGCGATAAAGGAGGATAATGACACGTGGTCTCTTATCCCTTGTGGTTTTATCATTTTTTTAAAAATTATATATATATATATATATATATATATATAGAGAGAGAGAGAGAGAGAGAATTTAAATAAAATACCCAAAGTTTGAATTTGACTTACCAAAATATCCATTTTTTTTCGTTTTTACCAAAATACCCATTTTTTCGCGATGGTGTCCATAGGAAATAACTCATTAATATCTTTGTTTGACATCATTAATATCTATTCTGTGACTTTTGACCATAGAGCAGACACTGGACGATGAAAATTCTAGAGGATCAAGATGGTCAAACATGGATTACATAATCCTTTTGGAGCTTCATATTCATATTGGTATAATGGCATAAATCACTACAATAATTCGTCACACAATGTGGTATATGAGTATGTAACTAGTTTGTATAGTTTTTTTTTTTGAACGGCGACATTCTATAAAACTAGCAAGAAGCTAGAAAAATATAACAATTACACAGAGAACCAATATACTTTTAACCATGAAAACCAATATAAAAAGATTTTTTTTATATGATTTTTTTCATCAAAAGCTATGATTTAAGATATTGTTTCACATTGTAAAAAGATTACATGTAATTTTTTTTGGATTCATCTAGCTAGTGAAATGAAAAATACGGGTAAAAAAGATTCACATGATAAAATAAAAGGAATTTAATTAAAATACTTCAAGATTGACTTTGACTTGCAATTATACCCCAAATCTCTTCCATTTTGCAAAACTGTCCCCTAATCCTGCGATATGGGCAGCGATCGCGGACCCAGCCCATGTGGCCCGCAATCTTGGTTTGCGATGGACCGCGAGCCCGCGATGGCGCATTTTGGTTAATAAAAAAAATATGAGGCATTCGCAAGGTGCATGATACGAACCCTGCAACAACAGCACGTGTGCACAAGACCTTAACCAGTAGTCTAGCTGCTAAGTTGTTAATTGCATTATACCAAAAATATTTTATATTATATCAAATATAATATATTAAGATATTTATTATTAATATTATTATTGTTATTGTTATAATATTAAAGATGATATTTTAATATTTTTACTTCAATGGACCCATAAATATTTTTGAATTTTCTGATATTTTATTTGAAAGAAAAAATTTAGAGTTATGTTAAATTGCATGTTAAAATAATAATAAAAATGAGAAAAAAAACTTTAAATTTAAAGGATTCTATATAAACTTAAGGGAAATTAATTAAAATACCTCAAGTTTGACTTTGAGTTACCAATATATCCCAAATCTCGCCCACTTTACCAAAATGCCCCAAATTTCCGCGATGGGGCCCGTGATCGCGGGCTAGGCCTACATGGCACCCCGTGTTTGGCCAAAGTGTCCCGCGGAGCCCCTCAACTATGGCCGCGGTGACACTTTTGGTCCCTCCCCGCGGTGGAAGCCCGCGATAGGCCAAAAAATTTTTACATTTTTGGTCCCTGTTTTTGTGTGGCTTTGTTCAGTAAAAAAAAAATACAAACTGCCCAAAAAATACAATAATTCACTTTATATACTGATAAATTCACTTTATATACTGAATTCTATATGGTTTTTAGGGAACTTTGGACACATTTAAATATATATATATATATATATATATATATATGTTATATATAATTAACTCTTAGTGAGTTTATGTTCTCCTATATGAGAGCTTCGAAACGATATATAATGCGTTCAAAACGGAGTATGTGTGAATTGAATGAGATATCGATGCTTAAAGTTGAGTAAAAACCATGAAATTAGCAAAAACCAAGTTGGGTGTGGGAAGGTGTCCCACATAGGAAGAAAGAGGAAACTTTCTTTGGTTTATAAGCAAAGAAGTGTGAGGAGTTGACAAGCTCCTTGCATGGTTTTACTCTAACTCCTACCCGCGCGCAGGGGGGTGCCGATTGACGATTTCGTAAGCTAAAATCGTCGAACTTGTGTGCGGACACGAATGCAGCTCCAAAATCTCGTGCTCACGCAGCTCGGTTTTGCTAAAATTTCTTTTGGGCAGTTTGTATTTTTTTTACTGGACAAAGCCACACAAAAACAGGGACCAAAAATGTAATTTTTTTTGGCCTATCGCGGGCTTTCACCGCGGGGAGGGACCAAAAGTGTCACCGCGACCATAGTTGAGGGGCTCCGCGGGACACTTTGGCCAAACACGGGGTGCCACGTAGGCCTAGCCTGCGATCGCGGGCCCCATCGCGAAAATTTGTGGCATTTTGGTAAAGTGGACGAGATTTGGGGTATATTGGTAACTCAAAGTCAAACTTGAGGTATTTTAATTAATTTCCCTAAACTTAATATTGAAAAAAGAAATGTATTAATAAAATAATTATTGGAGTCGGAAATAATTTATTTTTAAAGATTCTAGTTTATGATAATTTATTTTAGAAAAACTATAATAACTATTGAAAATGAACTAAAATATTATTTTTCCTTTTTAACTATGTTTTTTGCAAATTTTAGCGTTAACTATATTATAAAATATTTTATACATTTAACACAACCATTGAAGTAAAAATATTAAAAATAAATTACTAAATATTTTATTAGAGTATACATTTTTTATTAGAGCATACATTTAGCTATATTATTAAATATTTTATTAGAGCATACATTGTTTTTGCAAATTTTAGCGTTAACCATTTTCAACACAACCACTAAAATAAAATATCAAAAATACAAAAAGAATTGTTGGGTCCATTGAAGTAAAAATATTAAAATATCATCTTTAATATTATAACAATAATAATATTAATAATAAATATCTTAATATATTATATTTGATAATATAAAATATTTTTGATATAATATAATTATCAACTTAGCAGCTAGACTTGTTAGTGCTTAAATGTTTATTGTACCAAGTAGAGGGACCATATTTGTAATAGGGGTATTCTATACCCTAGGTATATAATGTTTGTTTCTTTCCTTTTAGGGAATTAGGTCATCCATCACACACACTAGCCACACACACTTAAGAGAGAGTTCTTCATTGTAATTGTGAGCTATTGATTCTTTAATGATATAGAGATGGCTTCTTTAATGTTTATACATTGATTACTTGTTCTGGGATCACAATTGGTATCAGAGCTTGTAAATCTTTGATTTGATTAGGTTTGAGTGAAATATTTCCATTTTTGAGTGTTCTTCATTTTCTTCAATTTTTGATTGATTTTAGCCATTAGAGTTCTTCTAATGGATTGGAATTGATCAAGGGTTGTTTCTAGGATAGTCCTGTGCGTTTTATTCCGCAAAAACACAAGGATCGAAGCTCAGATTGGATAGTTTTCTTCATTTTCGTACTTTAACTTTCTGCACACTGTTTTGGATTGAAAACCCATTTTCTGTTGGTTTTTGGTTAACACTTGAAGTTCTAAAGTTGCTCAGAATAGCCTCGCGAACCTACCCACCAAATTTCAGCCTCATCTGATCTGTTTTGAAGATTCGACCTTGAATCTTCATACATATCGCAATCCACTAACCTTTATCATTGTCGCAATCGTCCATTGCGACTTGGCTCCCAAATCGCAATCGTCTATTGCGACTTCCCCCAAATCGCAATCCATTACACTTTGAACAGTACCAAATCGCAACCTTCAGTTGCGACTCGGGTGAATTTTTACCTATTGCGACTTCGATTATTGCGACTTCAACTGTTGCGACTTCAGTGTTGCGACTTCAACTGTTGCGACTTCAGTGTTGCGACTTCAGTGCAATTGCGACTTGGTTTGGGTTGCGACTTTAAGTGTGTTGAGACATAAACTTGAAACTTTAAAAGTAACTCCTAATCAGATTAATCAGATTCTTAACGATCAACAACAAGTAATCCAAAATGACTGCCAGAGATATGTTGACTATTGGTTCAAAAGATAAACCACCTGTTCTTTTCCCGAAAGACTTTAAAATTTGGAAAGACAGATTTCTTGACTACGTTGAACGACAAGAAAATGGAGCTCTTATCCATGCATCCTTGATGAACGGGGTTCTAGGAGAGGTTCGTGAACCCGACCCAAATGGTAACAACGTAGTTATTCAGCCAAAGGACTACACGAGTGACAATTTGTTGAGATACAAAGCCGATAAAGCGGCTAGGTCATTGGTTATGCAAGCCTTAACTAACGACATATATCGAAAGGTTGACAGTTTGAGTGAAACAGGTAAAGGTATGTTTGATGAACTTATCAAATTATACAAAGGGTCAGAAGTGGAAAACCAGCTGAGAATCTCAAATGTCTTCAATACGTATGAGAATTTCAAGCAAAAGGAGGGTGAGAGTTTAGATAAAGCATATGATCGTTTCACAACTATTCTAAATGATCTCAACAGTTACAAAGTATCAAAATCCATCATGGAGACTAATGTGAAGTTCTTGAACGTGCTTCAGCCCGAGTGGAAGAAGTATGCTCATAGAATGAAACAGAATTCTCAACTGGATTCTCTTCCGTTACAACAAATGTTTGAAACCTTAAAACAAGATGAAGATGATGCTGAGCTGAAAAGAAAGAAGTTGATGAAGAATGAGAAGAATGGTATGAAGGAAAAGAAGATGGTGGGGTCTGAGAATAAGGCAGAAGAAGATGAGCTTGATAGTGAACCGTTAGCATTGATGTCAAGAAAAGCTAAGGGCAAGAGTGTTCAGAGAGAAGAATATGAGTTAGACCAAGCTGACTTGGATGAAGCAGAAAGCTTAAGGCATGCTATGATACTTCTTTCCAAGGCCTTTCAACACAGATTTGTAAAAACTCCTGGATCAAATAACCAACGTTACTCATCTGGTTCAAAAAACTTTGAACACAAGAATCGGATTGAGTCAAAGAAGTTTGATGATCATAGGGAAGATGGTAAAAGGCCGGAGGTGAAGAAGTATGGTGATAAGAAGGATGAAGAGCAAAAGTGCTACAACTGTGGGAAGACCGGTCATTTCTCAAAAGATTGCTGGAAACCAAAAGTGAAGAATTCTGACTACTACAAGCAGAAGGCGTTGTTAGCTGAACAGAAAGAGTCAGGAATTGAGCTTCCAGTGGAGGAAGAGTTTTGGTTGGACCAGACATATGATGAAGCTGAGGAAGATACGGCTGCTTTTGCTAGGATGTGCTTGATGAGCAGAGATGATGAGGATTCAGAGGCTGATGCGGCGCCTGAGACGGATGAGGTAGATCTCTGCACTATTAATCATTTTGGTAATCAGTTTAAAGTTTTTCAATTAAAACTTGATGAACAAAGTGAGAAACTCAATAAGGCACATAAAACAATTGAACTTCAAAGACAGACAATCGTTGACCATAACATGCTAAAAGATGATTTGAAAAAGGAACGAGTTGAGATCGAACAATCTCGAACTTATTTCCGAAGAAAAATGGATGAAATGGGAGAAAATGTAAGAATTGCTGAAAATAGGAAGAATGAACTTGAACAAATGTTGCGATCTTACAAAGATATTAATAATGAATTATCTGAAAAGGCAAGTGATCTAGAAGCGAAACTGTATAAACTTGGTCAATCTGAACAAACCATTTTTCTAAACACGCCAAAGAATTTCAGATATTACAATTCGAAATGGGGTTTGGGATATGACAATCCTCATTATTTGGAGAATGCTTTGAAAAAGGCACCTTGTATATACAAGTTTCAATGGCTTAAGTATCTAAAAGATCCTAAATTCAAGATTAAATGGCTTAATGAGGAGGAACAAGGAGTTGAGGAAGAAGTTAAAAGAAAGACAACTGCAACCATACAACTTCCTTATATTTATGATCAGGCAAATAGGAAGGCAATGCAAGATAAGAAAACCTTGCGTAATGACTATTTTGATAGCTATATTGTTCAGCCACCAAAGGGAACTGTATCAAAACCCATTTCTGAAGGAAAAATATATTATCCTCCCTTGGTGCTTGAACAAAAGCTTGTCGATCTTGAATTAAATATTAAAAGCAAAATTGAAGAAGTCAGAAATGACGATCAACTTGCTTTTGATATTGAAAAGGAAGTGATGATAACTGTTTTGATAAATGCCATGAATGACAAATCTGAAAAGGTTGTTTCTGTTTCGTCTTCAAAAACCTTAGAAGAAAAGAAATCTCTTGAACTGAGATGTTTGAATCTCTCACAACAAGTCTCTGATTTTCAGAAAAAGTTATTTCTTGAAAAAAGAAAATATTGAGAAAGAAAGAGAGAGATTTAAATTCAAAAGAACATCTTTTGAAACTGAAAATGTTTTTCTTTCAAAGAAAATATCTGATTTAGAAAACATTTTGATCAAAGAGAGAAATGATCTTGAGTCCAATAAAGAATACTTTCAAAATGAAATCTCAAGACTGATGGGAAAATTGACAAGTTTATCCACTGAAGCTATGACAGAGTTTGCTAGCAAAGGTTCCTCTGATTCAGATGCTTCCTCATGCAAAGCCTTCATAGGCAATACTATTAATAGAAGCATGATGGCGGATGACTTGGATGATTTTGGTCCCATTGAGATAGAGGAACAACCTGTTAATGAAAATTCTTGTGACTTCTCTCATAACTCCTCTTCCAATGATATTAAAGTTGATCATGTTATTGACACTCCTTGTGAAAGGAAGGATAAGCAAGTTCAACAAAAGAATGTTAATTTTGACTTTAGTGCTAAACTTCCAGATCATTCTGATTTTCTGGTCAAGGAAGAAGAACCCAAGGAGAATTTATTCGAGGGAGAATCTTCTAAAACCGTTGAGAAAAAGAAAAAGAAAAAGAAGAAAAATAAGCGCAAATCTAAATCTTCTAAAGTTCAAAATTCCTACGCTTACAATTCTTATCTTGATTCCATTTCAGATCGTAATTTAAGAAACAACTCGCGGGTAGAGTGGAGAATAAAGGAGTTCACACATGATGTGGCACAGAGAAAATCATCTACTGTCACTTTTAATTCCAAGAAAAACACTTTTGTTTCTAATGTTAGTAATCGTGTTGCTTCAAACAAACAAAAACTTGTAATTCCGTACAAGATTTCTTCTATGCAACAACTGATTAATTTAGCACATGATCAAATTTGTTGCTCTTCTTGTGGTGTAGATGATTTTATCTACAAGTCTGATTATTCTTCGTGGTTTGGTTATAATTTCTATGGTTCAAATCGTTTTTATTCAAATAGATATTATAACCACTACAATTCAAAGAAAAAGGTTAATTCTCCTAACCCGAAAGGACCCAATTGGCAATGGGTACCTAAAACTGTTTAAATCACATTTTGCAGCTCCGTCATGTGTGGTATTTGGATTCTGGTTGCTCAAAACACATGACAGGAAGGAAGGAGCTGTTGAGCAATTTTGTGAAACACGATGGAGGGAAAGTTAAGTTTGGAAATGATCATTACGCTCCAATCATGGGTTATGGAGATATTGTGGCCGACAACGTCAGGATAACTAAAGTGAATTATGTTGAAGGCTTAGGGCATAACTTATTTAGTATAGGTCAGTTTTGTGATAAAGACCTAGAAGTCCATTTCAAGAAGACTCGGTTATAATTTGTTGCTCTTCTTGTGGTGTAGATGATTTTATCTACAAGTCTGATTATTCTTCGTGGTTTGGTTATAATTTCTATGGTTCAAATCGTTTTTATTCAAATAGATATTATAACCACTACAATTCAAAGAAAAAGGTTAATTCTCCTAACCCGAAAGGACCCAATTGGCAATGGGTACCTAAAACTGTTTAAATCACATTTTGCAGCTCCGTCATGTGTGGTATTTGGATTCTGGTTGCTCAAAACACATGACAGGAAGGAAGGAGCTGTTGAGCAATTTTGTGAAACACGATGGAGGGAAAGTTAAGTTTGGAAATGATCATTACGCTCCAATCATGGGTTATGGAGATATTGTGGCCGACAACGTCAGGATAACTAAAGTGAATTATGTTGAAGGCTTAGGGCATAACTTATTTAGTATAGGTCAGTTTTGTGATAAAGACCTAGAAGTCCATTTCAAGAAGACTCGGTTATAATTTGTTGCTCTTCTTGTGGTGTAGATGATTTTATCTACAAGTCTGATTATTCTTCGTGGTTTGGTTATAATTTCTATGGTTCAAATCGTTTTTATTCAAATAGATATTATAACCACTACAATTCAAAGAAAAAGGTTAATTCTCCTAACCCGAAAGGACCCAATTGGCAATGGGTACCTAAAACTGTTTAAATCACATTTTGCAGCTCCATCATGTGTGGTATTTGGATTCTGGTTGCTCAAAACACATGACAGGAAGGAAGGAGCTGTTGAGCAATTTTGTGAAACACGATGGAGGGAAAGTTAAGTTTGGAAATGATCATTACGCTCCAATCATGGGTTATGGAGATATTGTGGCCGACAACGTCAGGATAACTAAAGTGAATTATGTTGAAGGCTTAGGGCATAACTTATTTAGTATAGGTCAGTTTTGTGATAAAGACCTAGAAGTCCATTTCAAGAAGACTCGGTGTGCAATTCTAACCGATGGAGGAAATGGACTTCTAGTTGGTTCGCGAAAGTCAAATCTTTACACCATTGATCTATCGAAGGTTAAGCCGAAGAATGACGTGTGTCTGTTAACTAAGACAACTATGGAAAAGAGTTGGTTATGGCATAGACGACTATCTCATCTCAACTTTCGTTACATTCAAAAGCTAACGTTGGGTGATTTAGTTATAGGTCTACCAGTTCTGCAGTTTGAGAAAGACAACTTCTGTATTGCTTGTGAGAAGGGGAAGATAAAGCGAGCTCCTCATCCACCGAAACCCGAACCCATCACACATAAACCTTTAGAAATCCTTCATATGGATCTCTATGGTCCGATGAAGACTCAGAGTGTCAGTGCCAAACGATACGTGTTAGTAATTGTCGATGAATATTCGAGATATACTTGGGTCAAGTTTCTTCAATCAAAAGACGAAACACCTGACTTGATCATCTCGTTAATCAAACAACTTCAAGTAAACCGTCAACAATCAGTTCAGACTATTAGGTCAGACAACGGGACAGAATTCAAGAACAAGACTCTTGATGATTTCTTTAAATCATTAGGAATATCTCATCAGTTTTCTGCGGCTAGAACTCCTCAGCAGAACGGAGTCGTTGAAAGACGAAACCGCACACTTGTTGAAGCTGCCAGAACGATGCTGTCTTATGCTGATCTACCTCTGTTCTTGTGGGCTGAAGTTGTTGCTACGACATGCTACACACAAAACCGTTCTATAATCCATCGTCGGTTTGGTAAAACTCCATATGAACTGATTAATAATAGAAAACCTGTAATACACTACTTTCGTGTGTTTGGATGCAGGTGTGTTGTGCTGAACGACAAGGACAATTTGAACAAATTCAGTCCAAAGGGTATTGAGGGCGTTTTCATCGGATACTCACTCACGTCAAAAGCATATAGAGTCTATTTCAAGTCGTCTAGAACTGTGAAGGAAAGCGTAAATGTCAGATTTGATGAAACTGAAGATATGGTTTCTGTGCAAAACAGTACAGAACCCGCAATATCAGGTGTACTAGCATCTGGACAAATTCGTCCTATGGTGACTAGATCTTCAAACAAGGATCAAGCATCCAATTCTAACTCTAAACCTAATGATCTTTATTTATTGTTTGAATATTTTTATGATGATTTTTTCGGTAGTGATAAACCTACTTCATCTATATCTAACAGGAGCAATGTTGTCACACCACCAGCTAATGCTACATTGTCAGGGCCTACACCGGAACTGACTACTCCTTCATCTGGTGCAACAACTCCTGCTACAACTTCAAGTAATACGCATATGGAATCTCCACAAGTAACACAACATGTATCCACGAATGGTGCTTCTTCGTCAGCTACAACTTCTAACGCCAATGGTGAGGAATCTGCAACTCAACGTGAGTCATCTTCTGAAGCAGAACCGGAGGCAGTTCCTGTTGACACTTCTGTCAATGAACCCGCCCGACAACCGGAACCTACCTTGACAATAGAGTTGAATTTTGATAAGGATCCTACCTTAGTGGATCCCAACTATGGTGCTATAATTGTTCATCCTCATGCTTCAAGATGGACTAAGAGTCACCCAATTGATCAAGTCATTGGTGACGTCTCCGAACCTGTGAAGACTAGATCTACAACGGCTAATGAAGTCCTTTACGCGCTTTTTCTAAGTCAAGTTGAACCCACAACAGTTCGACAAGCCTTGGAAGATCCGGATTGGATCATTGCCATGCAAGATGAGCTGAATTCTTTTGAAGCATTGAACGTGTGGCGATTCGTTCCTATACCCAAAGGTAAAACGGTAATTGGTACAAAGTGGGTCCTGAAGAATAAGAAAGATAAAGATGGGATTGTTGTGAGAAATAAAGCACACCTTGTAGCCAAAGGGTATAGGCAACAAGAGGGAATTGACTACGATGAGACGTATGCACCGGTGGCTCGTTTGGAGGCAATTCGGATGTTTCTTGCATTTGCCGCTTTCAGAAACTTCACTGTCTATCAAATGGACGCGAAGACTGCTTTCCTGAACGGTATATTGAAAGAAGAAGTATATGTTTCTCAACCAGAGGGTTTTGTGGACAAAGATAAACCAGATCACGTCTACATTCTTGACAAAGCTCTCTACGGTCTAAAGCAAGCCCCTCGCGCCTGGTATGAAATCTTATCTACCTACCTACTTGGTGCTGGTTTTCGAAAAGGTAAAATCGACACAACTCTCTTCACTCTGCATGAAAATGGTGAGATCCTTCTAGTACAAATTTACGTTGATGATATTATATTTGGTTCAACTGACCCTGGATTGTGTACTTGGTTCTCGGGTATAATGATGACCAGATTCCAGATGAGTATGATGGGAGAGATTAATTTCTTTCTTGGATTACAAGTCAAGCAATTCTCAACAGGTATCTTCATCAACCAGTCGAAGTATGTGTTTGACATCTTGAAGAAATTTCAGATGGAAAACTGTACCTCTGTTGGTACACCTATGGCTCCTGGATCTAAAATAGGTCCGGATCCACATGGTGAAGATGTAGATGTTAAGAATTACCGAGGTATGATAGGCTCATTAATGTACCTGACAGCAAGTCGTCCAGATATACTGTTTGCAACATGTCTCTGTGCAAGATTTCAGGCACAACCAAAGGTATCACATCGGAGTGCTGTTAAAAGAATCTTTCGATATTTGAAGGGGACACCGTACCTTGGTCTGTGGTATCCAAAGGGAACAGGATTTGAACTCACTGCATATTCTGATGCGGATCATGGAGGTAGTATGCTAGACCGGAAGAGCACATCTGGTCATGTCCAGTTTTTGGGTGATAAACTAGTAAGTTGGTCCTCGAGGAAACAGAACTGTGTTTCAACATCAACAGCGGAGGCAGAATATGTGGCCGCTGCCAGTTGTTGTTCACAGGTTCTGTGGATGAAGACTCAACTGTCTGACTATGACTTCAAGTATGAGAAGATCCCCATTTACTGTGATAGCAAGAGTGCAATTGCAATCTCAGCTAACCCGGTCCAACATACAAAGACCAAACACATAGACATAAGGTATCATTTCATCAAAGATCATGTTGAAAAAGGTACAATTGAATTATACTTTGTCACAACTGAGTTTCAACTTGCCGATCTCTTTACGAAAGCCTTGGATGAAAAACGATTTACTTTCTTAGTATCCAAGCTCGGCATGTTGAACATGAAAGTTTAATATTCTATATTGATCATATAATGGATGGAAATATGTGTAGTTCAATCTAGTTATCTCTATCTAGATTGATACATACAAATTTTCATCTCATTCTATTCTCAATCTAAAATATTTTATTCTCATGTCTTTGTTGTTTTTCATTGTTTATTCTCTTTGTTACTTTCTATTTCTTGTTAAGATATCTATGCCTGCATGAGGTGTGTTCACAGTCTCAGGGGGAGTACAAACTAAGTAGTATGCACAAGAATAGGGGGAGTGTGCATTTCTAACTAAGCTTGTAAGTGTTGGTTTCCTGTGCTCCTTACTTGAAGATCACAAGGTATGTTCTCTAATCTGTTTTTCAAACCACAAACCCTTAGATGATGAAAATCAAAATTTTCAAACTTTCTTGCATCATTTAAGGGGGAGTGAAAATGTTTTAATACCTTGCGTGCTTAATCAATTGGAAGTTGGACATCTTCCAATGTGATAAATTTTTCAAAATTTTTAAACTGAAAAATGTCAAAGTTTTATTAAAATCGCAACCCACACTTGCGATTTCACATGTGAACAGTGAGAATCGCAGCCTTCTATTATGATATCTCAATGGGCTTAAATTTTTCCAAATCGCAACCGTACACTGCGATTTCAGGGCATGAACAGTGCCATGTCGCAACCTTGGACTTCGACATGACAATGTGAACAGTGCCATGTCACAACCGTGGACTGCGACTTGACAATGTGAACAGTGCCAAATTGCAACTTTGTACTGCGACATGACAATGTGAACAGTGCCAAATCGCAACTTTGTACTGCGACTTCATCATGTGAACAGTACCAAGTCGCAACCTTCTGTTGCGACTTGATCTTTTATCAGTTCGTAGCTTGTTCACTGCGACTTGATGAAACGTGGCAGGTCAAACCTTGGACCAATCGTTTTGTGCCACGTGTCCCTCAGTTTGAAAATCGTATAAATTAGGGTTTTGACTTTTCAACCAAGTCTTAACTCGAAAAAACCCCTTTTTCTCTCAAAACCGCCTTTGCGACTTCGATTTTTCAAGACTGATTCCGTGATTTCTGCTCGGCTAAATCATCTCAGATCGACTCCAAGGTATCATATATCGATTCTTGTCGTTTTTCCTCCATTAAATCGTATGCTAAATCTGTTTTTAGGGTTTTAGGTTCGGTTTTATTTAATCTGCTAAATCGATGAGTTTTTGTTGTTTGTTAGGGCTTTTAGATGCTTAGGGTTTGTTCACGCTGTATGGACGAGTCTAGTAGTGTAGGTTTTAACCTTTTTGGGCGAAAAACAAAATTTTTAGGGCTTAAACACTTAGTTTATTTCTGTGTTCATTGATGTCGCAAGCAACTAGTCTTCAAATCTTCAAACAAGTCGTAGTGGTCTTGCATTCAACCATGTCGCAATGGTCTGTTGCGACATGGACCAAATCGCAACCTTGTGTTGCGACTTCACCATGTCTTAACTTCTTTGCATTGCGACATCGCAATGGCTTGCGACTCCTTCTTTCTTGTTGATTGCGACTTGCCCAAGACTTAGGAATTTTTTGAAATTTTTTAAGGAAAAATCCATTTTTGGCACTATTCTAACTGTTAAGTGGTACAGATGGCTGATCATGATGGAAATGACTCGGATGACAACACCATCATCCGTTCACATCGTTCATCACATCCGTCAGTCAATGCCCATGATCTAGACGAAGAGATCTTTCCGAGTACTAATACGGTGCAATTTCTGCACAACAACCATCATCTAGACTTGGCGGTTCCTTTCGACTACGGTGTCATACTAGAGATTCTTCGCGGTCACCCTTTACTGACTGCTTTGACCAGAGTCGAGCTTGTGCCTGCGATCTATCTTAAACAATTCTGGAGTACACTGTTATACCATCCAACCGCCAGAGTACCACATTTCACTGCTAAACTAGACCACTTCGATGTCCGATTCACTCTAAGGGGCTCAGCCGATCTCTAAACCTCCCAAGTGAGAATCTTCAGGATCCGGTTCCTGAATCTCAACTCTATGCCGACATTCGAAGTCTGGGTTATCAACCTCCACCGAATGCCCCACTTACTGGCTCATCCACTTTCAGACGTAACTACCTACCTAGAATATACTACTCCATATGCTCAATCTTCAACCGTTGTATGACTTCAAAGCATACTGGACTTGTAATACCCCGGGTAAGTTTGTTAGTTAAACCCTTTTGTCGTTAAATTTATTAAATTCTATAATTGATATTTAGGGTGAGTTTAGGTGAATTTATAAGTTTAAGGGTGTTTAGATTGATTAATAAGTTAAAAAGGTATTTTGGTCATTATTGAGTAGTTTAGGGACTAAAGTGGTAATTTAATTAGATATTATCCCTGGATGAAATCAGATATTTCATAAAAACAGAAAAATCAGTGAGTGCAAGTGTGTGTGTTGGAGAGAAAAAGGAGAAGAAAGAAAAGGAAGGGTTAGGGCTCCATTTGGTCTTCTTAGAAGTGATTTGAAGGTATGTCCCTTTGTAATTTATGTTTGTAATTGCTATTAAGTAGGTTCTATCGGATTGGAACAGTCAATTTCATATCTGTTAATGATTCAGTCGGTTTTCTGGGTAAAAAACACCAAACCGACAGTAGTTTCCGGACACCATGAATGTGTCTGGATGGTTTTGTTGGAAGTGTCCGAGTAGTTCTTTGATGGTGTCCGGGTAGTATTCTAAAGGTGTCCGGACGAATCTTTTATCCGGGTAGGTTCCTTTTTCTATGTTTTCCGGATAGAATTGGATACCGGATGGTATCCGGATTACTTTGGTGTCCGGATGACGTCCGGATTGTATAGGTTGTCCGGAAAAGTCATGCTGTCCGGAAAAGTAGTGTTGTCCGGATAACTTGTGGTATCCGGATACTTTAGCTGTTTTGATCATTTTGAGATTTTAGACACTTTTAACTATAGTTTATGAATGAGGTTTTCTGAAAATTTCCTCGGGGCGCTGCCCCCAGACCCCGCAAGGGCGTTGCCCCTTGACCCCATCCGCTAACCCCCGTGTTAAGTCGTCGTAGGTGAACATTTGAGGATAAGAGTTTGATAAGTTATTGGGATTCTCAATCTGTTAGAGAGTCTTATGTGTTCTATTTGGTAAAAGTGGTATATGTATTTGAATTGTTTCAGATACTAAGAGTTTGAAGTGAAAGACTGAATCCATTGGAAAGGCTTGGAAGTATTTTGATAAGCTAAACATGTGAGTTTTACTTTAAAAGTATTTTTAACTGGAATACATATACGTATGGTTGGGAATATGATAATTGGTGATTATGTGTTTATATGTGTGATATATGTGAATTATAATATATTGAGGTATTATATTTACATGAGTATTATAATGTGATATAATACGTTGGCCGGGCGTAGGACCGGTGTGTTTGGCTATAGAATCTGTATAGCGTTGTTTGGCTGTAGATGTTGTACAGCGTTGTAAATTATTAGTTGGCTTGCAACCAACTAATATGGCCAGGAGGAATGAGAAGGGAAGGTACACGATGTGTGAGTTCAAATTGATATATTTGATTGTGCTGTGTGATTTATACAAATAGGGTTTATATAAATGATTTCAAACTAACAGGGATTTATCTCACTTAGACCATTAGGTCTAACCCTCATTTTGTTTTAAAATATGTGGATCGCGTAAGAGCAAGTAATTAGAGTAATCGATGGATGGCTTTTGTGAAGGATTATATGATGAAGATTTTGGCATGTTTAGCAGTTGTATTATAATTATTAAATGTTGTGTATGTATTTAGTATGAAGTTTGTAGTAGAATGGCTTCTTCTGATTGTAAAAGACTATGGGACCGTACTTGTAATATGATGTTTCGTTTATTATGTCAATGTTATGTTACTTGGTGTGAATTGTTTAGTATATGGGAATTGGGTTGTTACAGGACTAGACAAGACAAACCTATCAACACTACGCATGTTTCATGCATTCGTCTTTAACCACAACATCAACTATGCCGTCTTGATATGGAACGAGGTCGTTGAGCTTGTCGCGGATCAGTTAAAACCAAAGGTGAGACGAAACTTCGTACCATTTCAGCGATTCTTCCAGATCTTGATTCATCAAGCTATGGTAGACAACGATCAGATTCCAAGATGAGAGAATCATCCTAGGGGCCCAAGCCAGTATATGCACTATCTCAGGATGCCCAAGCAGATCAACTTTGCTCATACCGCCGTTCTACGTGAAGATCTACTTGCATATGCCGACCAACAGTCCGGGGTAGTTAGGCAATATAGGATAGATAATGCATTGATGGTCAATCCAGAACCGGAGGGACCTCCCCACGATGCTAATCCTTTAGGTGGTGAGGAAGTCCAAGTCGAGGGGGTTCAGGAACAGGGGGATGTTCCTGAACAACGAGAGGTGAGGAGAACGAAAAGAAAGAGAGTTGGGAGAAGATTACAGACTGTTGGTCATGGATCCTCTTCCAGACGAGCTCAACTACCACCTCGACCTCCTCCTGTACAGATATTTGATGATGATGTCTCATGGGATGAAGCTTATGCAACTGCATCATCTCCTGATGATGATGCAGTCAATCAAGACGATGAGGTAGAACCTTTCTTTCCTGCCTTTGATGATAATGATGATGATGACTCAGGTCATGACCCCTTGGTGCACTTAATTCCTAGACATATGGGAAAAAGACCACGTGTTGTGTGTTCGGATACCGAGACCTCTCGGAACACCGAACTTCTCGACACTGCTACTGATGTCGCGGGTCCTTCATCTATGAACGAAGAAGTAGAGAATCAAGAAGAAGTAGAAAAGGTAGTTAGTGGTGAGAATGAGGGGAGAAAAGAAATGAGTGAAGCTGTGAAAGAGTCAGATAAAGTTTTAACTACTGACTCTCCCCAAACCGATCCAAGCCGGGTAGCCACATCTTCTACCAACGAGCGTACGTCGCCGTTGCGTATTGAACAAGTCGTGGTCCGCCCAGCCATGCATAGCACAACCCCACTCAGCCACTCATCGGCATCTCTATTTGCCGATGTTTCATTTTCCACAGGGGATTTAGCTCAAAGTCTATCGGCGACACACTCGGTGTCTGCTGGTATTGAAACAAGTAGGCTCCCGCCCCGGCCGCCGCCTTTTATTCCACGCACATTGAGTCTAGAACCATTTGGTAGAACATCCTTTCCTAGGACACAATTGTTGGAACCACACCAAGTTGCGGGCTTTCGTGCCCCAACCGGAACACCCAGAGTGCGGCCGCCATTCGTTGGTGCCTCACGAGGACAGGGTGGAAGTCCTGTCATGGTCAACACTTTGCCAGCCATGAGCACAGGCAGTACGGTTGCTACAACCGCTACTTCAACCGGGTACCTAAGTGGTCCGGAAGTTAGCACAATGTTCCCTACTTTTTCTCATGAACAGGTTGTACAGATGTTCGGGCCACGTCCTCATTATATTACTCTACCATTACTGGCCTCTGCACTTGGTTCTATTGACAGGTCGTACAAGCAACACCGTACACAAATACAGAAATCTGTTGATAAGCTAGCATCTGAAGTCAGCAGAGCCATAAAGGGCAAGCATATAGTTGAACCATCATCCACTCCTCAGGATCCACCATCAGAAGCTCAACCAGACTTACAAAATCCATCATCTATCCCACTACACCTTATACCTGAAGACCAGCTTAAATCTGAGCTGTTATCTCGCCTTCTAGCCAAAAGCGACTCGAGTTCATCCGAAGAAGTTGACTTAGTTTCCTTACTTCGTCAACATACACAACCTCCAACCCAACCTCAAACTTCATCATCCACCGATACACAACTTCTTCTAGCAAACCAACTTCAGAAGCTTTCCAACTCTGTCACAGATATGACTAATGCTGTGATGCATGGTTTCACCAACATCAGTAATCGGCTCAAAGTTGTAGAAGAAAGATGTGGTATTGAATCAGAAATCTCTCAGAAAAGAAGACATGATGATCAGGATCCGCCTGATCAACATGAGGGGGAGAAGAGAGCAGGGGTTGGAGAGGCTAGTGTTGCTGCTGCTACTGGCAATGTTAATGAATCAGAAGCTGGGGGAAACACAGGTGAAGGTGGAGCGGCGACTGATGTTGTTCAGAATGTTGATACAGAAGTGCTTGTTCTAGCTGATGTCATAGCTGGGGTTGAAAAGCCTGCGGTTGTTGACAATAGAACAGAGGAAGAAAGGATGGTAGATGAATTAATACGAGATTATATCTACATTGATTCTGAGGATGAACCAGAGCAGCTCAACCACAAGATTAAAGAAGAGATGATAGAAGCTCTGGATGAATTGGATTTTGACTTTGAAACTGGGGATCGGGATTTGGATATCGAGTCTGAAGATGATTTTCTGACAGTGGTAGAAGATGCTCCGACACAGGTTGATTCTGCAGGTCCAATCTCAGACACTCCACAGTTAGAAGATGCAGCAGGTCCTAGCTCAGGTACTTTAATTTCAAAAACACCGTCTATACCTGATGGAAAGATCAGAGATAAAGTACTTGAAGCAGAACTCAGCTTTTTCCAAGTTGTTACTGATGCTGAACCAAGGTATGTAGCCACTGGAGAGAGAGTATCAATCCAAACTCCCTATCTAGAAACCTTGAGAAAAGAACTGTATGTACGGGATGTTCAGCGGATCAACTTGGAGAAAGTATATGGGATTGAAGACTGGCCATCGCTGAAGAAGATCGAATTTCTATACGTCATGAAGAACAAAGACAAAGGATCAGAAGCCGTCAAGTCAGACAACATGATTATGAAAGTGCTGAAAGTTGAATCTAAGAAGCTCTTTGATGTCTTCTATCCTGAGTTCACAATCTTGAGATCAGACGGGTCTGAATGCGTATTTTCTGAAACTGATTTCAAGAGTCTGAGACTGAATGATCTTCTGAGCCTTTACAACAGTCTTGATGTCCATCCAGAGAAGAAGCTTCCAGAATATAGAATTCAATACAGGGATGCCTTTCGAAGTGTGAAGAAGTTTATGAAGAATATTCTGAAGTATTCTTACCTCACTGACTTCCAGATGGGTTTGGAATCTTTTCAAACTCATGTGAACCTAAAAAGACCAAACATGCTCTTATCTGATATTCAAGGTATCCCCGCCTACACTGTACTGAATAAGCCTGAGCTCGGGGTTGTTTACGTTGATACTGACTCAAAGAAAAGATTTATGAGAGTTATTGAGATCAACAAGTACTGTGAGGGTACTTTGAAGATTATTCTGTTTCACTTAGAAAGTAAGCTTCGTCGGGATGCGAATGGAGAGGTAAAGCTCACTGAGAAAGAAAAGAACCTGATCAACGAAGTGTTGAAAGCCATCTCATACCGGAAAGACTACCGCCTTGAACTGCGAAGATTCGAGATCATCTTTGGTATTCGGAAGAAGAATGTGACCCCGGTGGACATCTAAATCTTTTGCTCTACATTGGTACAAAGGGGGGGAATGTTAGTGCTTAAATGTTTATTGTACCAAGTAGAGGGACCATATTTGTAATACGGGTATTCTATACCCTAGGTATATAATGTTTGTTTCTTTCCCTTTAAGGAATTAGGTCATCCATCACACACACTAGCCACACACACTTAAGAGAGAGTTCTTCATTGTAATTGTGAGCTATTGATTCTTTAATGATATAGAGATGGCTTCTTTAATGTTTATACATTGATTACTTGTTCTGGGATCACAAGACTACTCTGGTTAAGGTATTGTGCACACATGCTATTGATGCAAGGTTCGAATCATGCACCTTGCGAATGCTCATAATTTTTTATTAACCAAAATGCACCATCGCGGGCTCGCGGCCCATCGCAGAGCAAGATTGTGGGCCACATGGGTCGGGTCCGCGATCGCGGCCCATATCGCGGGATTAAGGGTATTATTGCAAAATGGAAGAGATTTGGGTTATAATTGCAAGTCAAAGTCAATCTTGGGGTATTTTAATTAAATTCCCTAAATTAAATCCATGTGAAACTAGCATATTATGAAGAAACAAATATATGTGAAACAAAATATCTTAAATCCTAGCATTTGATGAAAATATCATTTAAAAAGATTTTTTTGTTTTGGTTCTAACGAGTTTGTAACATATTTGTGGTTCTCAATTTATTTAACCCCCATATACATACATACATACATATATATATATATACATATATACATAGTACACACTGTTAGGACCATAAATGTCCTACACATTAGAAAGTTATATAAAGAATTATAGAGCTTAATTAGTTTAATTATTTGTAAAAGCCTTATTTAAAGATAAATGGGCTTAGTTTAGGAAAGATGAGTCATGGGCCTTTAGCTTTAAGTCTTGGTATTTAAGGCTTCTTTCCTTGAGAATTAGGTTAAGATTAATCATTATAATTTGTGTGCTTAATAGTTTAGAGAGAGAGATAGTTGAGTTCTTCATTCAAACACTTGTAACTCTATTGAATCATTCAATAAGATTAATCGTTTCGTTTTATTCGTTGTTAACTGATCAAACTGGGATCTACAATTGGTATCAGAGCATACGGACAATTCGATTCAAGGTATTCAAAAGGTTTCTGGTAAGTGTTCTTGTTAGTTTTGTCGACTGTGTTCTTAAAATCTAAAATATCATCTTGTGATTCTGACAAAATTAATTGTTTCAGCTTATCGCATTCGATTAGCAATGATATATTGAGTGTTTCTGCAAAGTTTCATCATCTAATTCGATCGTTTGAATTATTTTTGAGCAAAATTTCATATACAAGTTTTTGTCTCTGTTCGTGTCAAAAATCATAATTTTTCATCAAAATTATCAGTTTTTGCTTAAGAATCGATTAGGGAATTGTTAGTTTGGTGTTTTGTTGTGTTTCTAATCTTTCAGGAGTAATCTTTAGCAACCATAATCGCATCCAAGTCCATCTGTTGAACACAACCGCCGTGTCCAGAAGTTTCAATATTTCCGGGTAAGTTTCCTATTTCACGCTACTTTCCGGACGTATACATCCGGATTGTTCCAAGTTTTCGGACGAATTTATTCGGTCAGTTCGAAGTTCCCGGGTAAGTTTTCTAATTTGTCCGGACATCCTATCAGGTACTCCCAGTATCCAGACGAATCTACCCGGTAAGTTCAGTTTTTCCCGGTAAGCCACTTCATCCGGACAGCGCACCTACCCGGACACTGCATATATCCGGTAAGTTTTTCCTTCCCGGTAACTCTTTTATCCGGAAACTTAATTTGTTTTCGTTCAGACACTTCACTCATATCTGGAAACCTTACCTTCGGATTGTTACCCGGACACCTCCTTATCCGGATTCTTTCATCCGGATTCTTGTTTTTCCGGATTCTCTATCCGGAAACCACCGGATCACATATCCAGGAGCTTTTCGAACACTCAGTTTTTAAATTTTTTCTAGGGACCCACGTGCTAAGTCGCAGAAGGGGGACATTTAAGTATCCTTGATACTGTCTGATTTTTCAATCGAATGTCTGACGGTCATTTTAGTGCATTTTAAATGTCTTCTTGAGATGCTTCTGCAATAAGCAACCACTCCACACCTCCAGCTCTTGGAGAATCTTGTCAGGTATGTCTACCAACTCATAATGCTTTAGTTGATAAGATTCAACTGCTTGGCCAAAAGGTAGAGTCCCATATGTTTACATCTAATGAACAACTGCTTGAAATTAAGACGTTAAAAGAAAATCTAGATGTTCAAAAGAGAATCACTGATAAATACAAGTCCGAAAATGCCAATCTAAAAGAAAAATGTACAAATCTTTCAATAACACCTAAGGACTTAAGGGCCAAGATATCTGGATTGAATCTTAAGCTTGCTCAGTGTGAGAATGAGAAGGCAGAGATTGTCTATCAATGCTCCTCTCTCCAAATCAAACACAAGGAGTTTGTTTCTAAAATAACTGATCTTGAAACCAAACTCCACAAAAGAGGTCAAACTGATCAGACCATTCACATGAACAAACCGAAGGAAGTCACATACTTTAACAAGGAATGGGGAATCGGATACGATAACCCACAATACTTGAAAAGACTTTCACCAAAAGACCGACTCTTTATCACTTTGGTTTTCTCAATGACTCGGTCTGGACAAAAAGTATCCTGAATATAAAATCAAATAGACTGGTCCTCTTGAAAAGGAGAAAGAAGAGGAAACTGAGGAATACAAGCGTGCACACACCACGAAAATGCAACTACCTTTTGTGTATGAGCCTATGAATTACTCGTACAAGAAAAAACCTAAAGAAATACCTCTCGAATGACTTCTTTGACGGCTATAAGGTTGCGACACCCAAGGATTCCTCCATAAAGGACGAGGCCCAAGCACCTGAACCCAAAACTGAGACGGACGAGTTTAAACTCTATGTTCCTCCTCTCGTTTTGGAATCAAAAATAGTCGAATTAGAGGAGACACTCGAGAAGGAAAGATCCAGTTTTCAAAAGGAAAAGCAAGCGCTTATAACAGAACTTGAGATTCTCAAATCCGTCAAAACCGAACTATGTCGGATGAGGGACAGGAAATCCTTCGGAACGAAATCAATCGGCTCACATCAAAACTGTCTGCTTTGGCAACAGAAGTGATGAAAGAGAACGTGAGCAACGGTCAACTCCAAGAGAAGCTTGACCTACTCCAAAACAAAAAGAAGATTTCAACCGAAACTTCCTCGATCTCTTCCGATACATCTTCGTGTAAACCTTTTATTGGAAAAACTTCTTCTCGAAACGGTAAAGAGTCTCAAGATGAGTGTGTTACAAAGAATCTAAACTTTGATTTTTTCTTAGCTTCCTCACCAGATTCTCCTAATAACACAGACACAAAGTGTTCCTCATCTCCCTCGACCAAACCTAGTCCATCGATTCCTGATGTTGATTTTTCAAAATTCATGAATTCCGAGGATAGTTCGGATGAAGAGTTTGAATCTTTTCCGTTTGACAAACCTCCTCCGAATCACACCGACTTTCTGTCTAAAGCGGTAAATCGTCCGGTCAAATTTCTAAAAGGCGAGAGTTCTTCGAAACTCAAGACCCCGGCTGTGAACAAAGTTTCTAAAACTGATTCTCGTTCACAAAACCGTTCACAACTGCGGCAAAAGACCGGTAGACCAAATGATAGACATCCTTCCCACTCAAACTCTACTGATCATAACGTTAAAGATATTTCAGATAATAATGGTCGGAAAAAGAGGTTCAAACAAGTTTGGGTGGTGAAGAAGTCTAATGAAAGAAAAACGAGTACAAAGTCACTTAAGCCAGTTTTGCATGCTAGGACATACAATCGTAATCATGATGCTTTTAACTTTCGTACTTCTGTTGAACAAAATGTGATGTTTCCTTTAAGAGTTTACTCAATTCAACAGTTGCTTCAACTTTCTCATGATTGTATCTGTTGTTCTACATGTGGTTCGAATAATTTTATTGATCGTAAATATGAATCTCATTGGTATGGTACCTATAGTATCCCCGATCCTCACTATAATAGGGCATCTAACCGTCAAGGATCCATTAATGGATGGATACCAAAATCCTTCTAATTTATTTTGCAGGAACGTCATGTGCACTTAGTTCAGAATATTCTTTTCACATGACTGCATTCGAAGGTTATGCCACATTTGAGGGGGAGTACTATTCTATGAAAGGTAAGTGAACTTCAACTGAATTCAAAGACCGTGGTAATTCATTCTGAATAACTTACTTGTGTTTGTTATTCTCCAATTCTAATCTCCATGATTGCCACGTCCAATATTTTGTTGACTTAGTTATTTCCATGTCTCTCATATGTTTGTTGATTTATCGATGGAAATACACTCGTTTGAATTCCTAGTTGTTTTCCAAGTTCACTATTTCTTGTAAATGATTCAATTCTTTTCTGATATGTTAATTGTGACTTGTTCTTCACAATTAAACTTTCTATTCATTGTTTCATTTTTAAACATCATGTGCTTACTGAGTCATTCTGTTTTGCGCTTGATTTTGTTTCTTGAAATTCTATATTTCAAATGATTTTTTTACTTCTGATTATCTTAGATCAGAACTCGTTCTTAAATGTTTTTGACTTCTAAACATTTCAGTTTAGAACTCGTACTTCACTGTTTACTCAACTGTTCTATTCGTTGCATGAAAGGAGTGTTAGGAATTAAATCGTTTCTATGGTCTATCCATAACCGGAAGGACCTACCCAAGAAACACATCCCTTATAGACAACAGTGAGGGGTCTAGATTGATAGATGAGTTTGGAGTGAAAAGAAAAATGGTGAGGTTGTGACAGGACTTAAAAGAATTATTGGTCCTTACCAAACGAGTCAGTTATCCGAGTAACCACACAATCTATTCATTCTCGTTCTTTGAAGATGAGTATTGAAACAGACATGGACCCAGTGTCGATAACTTGTGTCACCCCACCCATCCACTCAAGTATCTCACAACAGATGCTTGTTTCATATATTCACGGAGATTTAGCACATAATCTATCTATTCCTCACTCGGAGGTATTAGATATTGAAAAAGGAAGACATCAGCTACGGTCTCCGAACTTCACATTCTATTCAATGTGTCAATTGATTTTTAACTTGCGTCCCAAGTTAAATCAATTTTTGAGCCAAAACAGATATACTTTAATTCTTTCACACATGCACGAGTCTTTGTGATTCCACTCACATATCTTCGTGATATTGCCGGAACAGTTTGAGAAGTAATTTTTAAAATTTTACTTCAGTGATAACTGGAAGTCCTATCAGAGATACCCCATTGCCAACTCTGAACATATGCCACACAATTATTTTAATTGTTGTGATAACAGTTACTAATGTGTTTCTGTGTTAGATATTTACCCCATTCTGGTTACTTAATGTTTTGATCTGGAATTTTTGCTACTCGTCACTATTGTCTTTGAAAGTACATGATGCTCCGGATGCTCCTACTCATCATGAGGGGGAGTAATGATACAAATTCAAAGAAAGACCGAATATCAAGATGAGGGGGAGGTAGCAAAAGTTAAGGGGGAGTAACTGATATTTGATCAGTTCCGAAAAGAGCTCCAAGCGAAAAGATTTCAAAGTGCTTACAAGTGATCAATTCTTCTCATTCCTTATCAAGTGGTGTTCGCTACAATTCACTATTTCCTCCTTCGAGCATATTGGTTCTACAAGTTCTTTTAAAGCTGAAAGCAAATTCAAGAGCTTTATTCAAGGGGAGCATTGAAAAACATGAAGTCAAACAACACCAAAGTGTTTCAAAGATTCAAGAGGGAGAGAAGATCAAGACTTGAAGATTTCAAGACCTTTCTTTCTTTCTTTATATAACTTTAGGGGGAGATTGTTAGGACCATAAATGTCCTACACATTAGAAAGTTATATAAAGAATTATAAAGTAATTATAAAGTTTAATTAGTTTAATTAATTATTTGTAAAAGCCTCATAATGATAAATGGGCTTTAGTGCTTAATGGGCTTGGGCCTTGGTAATCATAGGCCTAAGTATATAAGGTTATGTTTAGCTTAGTTTTAGGTTAGAGATTTTATATTACGCCTAAGGGCTATCAGTTTAGAGAGAGAAGCCAAATCAATCGTTCATTATCATTCATATCATATTATTGTAAACACTCAGAAGCTTAATGCAATATATAGATGACCAGTTGAAATCATTCTGATTGATTATATTCTATTGATTTCTATTGTGTATGCACGAATCTGTAACTCACACACACACACACATATATATATATATATATATATATATATATACATATAGAGATATTCACATATACATGTACACATACACTCATAGATACCAAATTATACAAAATAGTCAATGTAAAGCCTCACACGAATACAAAAAAATTTGGAAAAACAAAAAAATTCAAACATTTCCAACGAACTATAAAAAATTAATTTTTTTTACTTTATAAAAAATATTTCCGGCGGATTTTCGACGGACGTAAATTAACAAAAATAATTACTTACGTTCCGCCGAAAATATTGATAAAAAATAAAAAATTACGTATTAATTTTTGAAACCGTTGGAAATCCGTCAGAAATCCGCCGGAAAATGGGGAGGTTTTTTTAAAAAAATAAATATATATTTTTAGGCGGATTTCCGGCGGAAGTCAACGGGATTTGACTTTTTTACTTTCCGTCGGAAATCCGCCAGAACCTTTCCGACGGAATATCCGCCGGAAAAATCCGTCGGAAATTGAGGTTTGTTTAGTAGTGACATTCGTCGGTGATTTATCGCAGATCACCGACGGATAGCCCAAATCCGTCTGTGAATTGCGACGAATCACTAAGGGCCACTTGAATTTCCATTTAAAAATAAAAATATAAATAATTTTCAATCCGTCGGTATAATCTATCGAATATATGTAATTCGACCGACGGATTACCGACGGATTGAAAATTATTTTAATAGTACTTTTTTAAATAGGAATTCTACGTGGTCGTCGGTGATCTGTTGCAACCACGGACGAATTACCAAACTTTATTTAAAAGACTTCAAACAATTTCCTATCCGTCAGTAATCTGTAGGAAGTTATTTCACCAACGGATTATCGACATATACTCTATGTGTCGGGTAAAGCTTCAGGCCGTCGGTTAGTCGTCGCTAATCATAGAAAGTTACCAACGGATTTTGGCCGTCGGTAATTTTTGTAAGTGAAAGTCAATTTTCTAATAGTGTTTGTGATTACTTTTTTTTTAATTAAAATGAACTTAAAGTTTGTATTAAAAAACATCACTATGCAAAACTTAGTTTCTAAAATATATGATACAAGTTTGGTGGCCAATAACACCGAAATTAAAGTAAGATTAATTAAAGTTCGACAATGATCCTCAATTTAGGGGTGTTCATCGATTGACATCTAATGGATATGAGGGGAACCGAACGGATCCAATCATCCTTTGGATGTCCATTTTTCCAACCGAACCGATCCAATCATCAATTGGATGTTGGATTTTTTCAATCCAATGGATGATTGGATCAGTTCGGTTCCATCCATTGGATATTCTCATTGGATATCCATTGGATATCCGTTGGATCGGATCGGATCCATTCAATGTTTTTATGTTTCTTTCTAAAAAAATTAGTTTTATTTTTTACAAATGTTTTTAAATTATAATGTTTTAAAAATAAAAACTTTTTACTTTTGAAACATTGAATTATATTGTATTGGATGGTAGTTGGATGATAACCGGATGGGTGGGTGTTAGTACACAATGTATCCAAGATTTAGTCTAATTGTATTAGTCAAAGGTCAAAGTCAAAATAGCTAGGTTTGGTCAAATGATATATAAACCCCATTATTAGGGTTTGTGGTGTGAGGTCATTTGTGTCTAGCCACCAAGAGTGTGTGTGGCCTCCAAGAGAGAATTTGTTCTTCATTCTAATATTGTTTCAATTCTCTCAATCTATTGAAGATATTGTGCTTAATATTGTTACCTGATTATTCTCAATTGGTATCAGAGCTTGTAAATCTTTGATTTGATTAGGTTTGTGTGAAATATTTTCATTTTTGAGTGTTCTTCATTTTCTTCAATTTTTGATTGATTTTAGCCATTAGAGTTCTTCTAATGGATTGGAATTGATCAAGGGTTGTTTCTAGGATAGTTCTGTGTGTTTTATTCCGCAAAAACACAAGGATCGATGCTCAGATTGGATACTTTTCTTCATTTTCGTACTTTAACTTTCTACACACTGTTTTGGGATTGCAAAACACATTTCTGTTGGTTTTTGGACAAAACTCGAAGTATTAATGTTGTCCAGAATACCCTCGCGCATCTACGTACCAATTTTCAGGCCAAACAGATCATTTTTGAGGATTAGACTTAAGATTTTTTGAATCTTCATCCATGTCGCAACCAACATGCATTCATATATTCATACATATCGCAATCCACTGCTCATGAACAGTACCAAATCGCAATGGTCTATTGCGACTTGGCCTCCAAATCGCAATCGTCTATTGCGACTTGCCCCAAATCGCAATCCATTACACTTTGAACAGTACCAAATCGCAACCTTCAGTTGCGAATCAGGTGAATTTTTACCTATTGCGACTTCGGTTATTGCGACTTCGGTTATTGCGACTTGGATTATTGCGACTTCAACTGTTGCGACTTCAGTGTTGCGACTTCAACTGTTGCGACTTCAGTGTTGCGACTTCAGTGCAATTGCGACTTGGTTTGGGTTGCGACTTTAAGTGTGTTGAGACATAAAATTGAAACTTTAAAAGTAACTCCTAATCAGATTAATCAGATTTTTAACGATCAACAACAAGTAATCCAAAATGAGTGCCAGAGATATGTTGACTATTGGTTCAAAAGATAAACCACCTGTTCTTTTCCCGAAAGACTTTAAAATTTGGAAAGACAAATTTCTTGACTACGTTGAACGACAAGAAAATGGAGCTCTTATCCATGCATCCTTGATGAACGGGGTTCTAGGAGAGGTTCGTGAACCCGACCCAAATGGTAACAACGTAGTTATTCAGCCAAAGGACTACACGGGTGACAATTTGTTGAGATACAAAGCCGATAAAGCGGCTAGGTCATTGGTTATGCAAGCCTTAACCAACGACATATATCGAAAGGTTGACAGTTTGAGTGAAACAGGTAAAGGTATGTTTGATGAACTTATCAAATTATACAAAGGGTTAGAAGTGGAAAACCAGCTGAGAATCTCAAATGTCTTCAATACGTATGAGAATTTCAAGCAAAAGGAGGGTGAGAGTTTAGATAAAGCATATGATCGTTTCACAACTATTCTAAATGATCTCAACAGTTACAAAGTATCAAAATCCATCATGGAGACTAATGTGAAGTTCTTGAACGTGCTTCAGCCCGAGTGGAAGAAGTATGCTCATAGAATGAAACAGAATTCTCAACTGGATTCTCTTCCGTTACAACAAATGTTTGAAACCTTAAAACAAGATGAAGATGATGCTGAGCTGAAAAGAAAGAAGTTGATGAAGAATGAGAAGAATGAGAAGAATGGTAAGAAGGAAAAGAAGATGGTGGGGTCTGAGAATAAGGCAGAAGAAGATGAGCTTGATAGTGAACCGTTAGCATTGATGTCAAGAAAAGCTAAGGGCAAGATTGTTCAGAGAGAAGAATATGAGTTAGACCAAGCTGACTTGGATGAAGCAGAAAGCTTAAGGCAGGCTATGATACTTCTTTCCAAGGCCTTTCAACACAGATTTGTAAAAACTCCTGGATCAAATAACCAACGTTACTCATCTGGTTCAAAAAACTTTGAACACAAGAATCGGATTGAGTCAAAGAAGTTTGATGATCATAGGGAAGATGGTAAAAGGCCGGAGGTGAAGAAGTATGGTGATAAGAAGGATGAAGAGCAAAAGTGCTACAACTGTGGGAAGACCGGTCATTTCTCAAAAGATTGCTGGAAACCAAAAGTGAAGAATTCTGACTACTACAAGCAGAAGGCGTTGTTAGCTGAACAGAAAGAGTCAGGAATTGAGCTTCCAGTAGAGGAAGAGTTTTGGTTGGACCAGACAGATGATGAAGCAGAGGAAGATACGGCTGCTTTTGCTAGGATGTGCTTGATGAGCAGAGATGATAAGGATTCAGAGGCTGATGCGGCGCCTGAGACAGATGAGGTAGATCTCTGCACTATTAATCATTATGGTAATCAGTTTAAAGTTTTTCAATTAAAACTTGATGAGCAAAGCGAGAAACTCAATAAGGCACATAAAACAATTGAACTTCAAAGACAGACAATCATTGACCATAACATGCTAAAAGATGATTTGAAAAAGGAACGAGTTGAGATCGAACAATCTCGAACTTATTTCCGAAGAAAAATGGATGAAATGGGAGAAAATAGGAAGAATGAACTTGAACAAATGTTGCGATCTTACAAAGATATTAATAATGAATTGTCTGAAAAGGCAAGTGATCTAGAAGTGAAACTGTATAAACTTGGTCAATCTGAACAAACCATTTTTCTAAACACGACAAAGAATTTCAGATATTACAACTCCAAATGGGGTTTGGGATATGACAATCCTCATTATTTGGAGAATGCTTTGAAAAAGACACCTTGTATATATAAGCTTCAATGGCTTAAGTATCTAAAAGATCCTAAATTCAAGATTAAATGGCTTAATGAGGAGGAACAAGGAGTTGAGGAAGAAGTTAAAAGAAAGACAACTGTAAACATACAACTTCCTTATATTTATGATCAGGCAAATAGGAAGGCAATGCAAGATAAGAAAACCTTGCCTAATGACTATTTTGATAGCTATATTGTTCAGCCACCAAAGGGAACTGTATCAAAACCCATTTCTGAAGGAAAAATATATTATCCTCCCTTGGTGCTTGAACAAAAGCTTGTCGATCTTGAATTAAATATTAAAAGCAAAATTGAAGAAGTCAGAAATGACGATCAACTTGCTTTTGATATTGAAAAGGAAGTGATGATAACTGTTTTGATAAATGCCATGAATGACAAATCTGAAAAGGTTGTTTCTGTTTCGTCTTCAAAAACCTTAGAAGAAAAGAAATCTCTTGAACTGAGATGTTTGAATCTCTCACAACAAGTCTCTGATTTTCAGAAAAAGTTATTTCTTGAAAAAGAAAATTTGATTTGTTATCCAAAGAGAGAAACGTTTTGTCCAACAAAGTTAAAGAACTTGAAGACAATATCTTTAAAGTTGAGGTTTCAAAACAAGTAAGTCCTGACACGATTGTTCATACTACACTTGTTGGCTCAACCGGTTCTGAATGTTCATTTAAAACGGCTTCAAGTTCAATCAATACTGAGGTTTCTTCAAAGGGATTTGATGAATTAAAGGGTCTTTCAAAAGATCAGATTCGTCCTTCCAATCTCTTCCATAATCTTTCTGCTGATAAGTCTGATGCTTCTACTTCAAGGCCTACATAAAATCCTGTTTTCAAAAGAGTCAAGATGGTTTGGAGAGCAAAAGGCTCAACTCCTGAAAAAGATGCCCCAAAGTCATCTGTTCCTCCACCCACCGTGAACAAGAAGAACAACGTTCCAAAAGGTAAGTCTTTTGTTAAACCTAATCTTGTTTATTCTGCAAATCATTTGATTAGGTTAGCACAAAAGCAAATATGTTGTTCTTATTGTGGAACTAATGATTTTGTTAAGAAATAAGATGTTCAGTACTGGTATGGTACTTACAATATTCCTTCAAATCGAACTGCACATAACAAGCCAGGACCCAATTGGCAATGGGTACCAAAATCAACTTAATCTGTTTTGCAGGTTTATCATGTGTGGTGCTGATTGTCAGAACTATACAAACACATGATTGGGAAACAGAAGAGAATTGTGCAGATTTGAAGAAGAATACCTGTGCTGAAACCATCTGCATAATTTCAGGGGGAGAGATTCTAAACTTTTGATTGTTTGTGCTTATTGATATATCTTTCTACATGTTAATGGTTTCTGAATAATTCAGTTCAGAACCCGTACTTCAAAGAGAATTTGACTTCTGATCATATCAGATCAGGACTCGTTCTTAATCTTAAAAAAAAAACCTTTTGACTGTTACATGTGCTAATTTTGTCAAATTAAGATCTTTGCAGATTTTGAGGGGGAGCTTATCCGATTCTTAAATCAGTCGATCATAATTTGAGGGGGAGATAATACTGATAACTGTAAGTATCTTCTGAACTCAATCTGATATTGTTTGAAAGAAGAACAACTTTCAAGCATGAAAACGTGTTCTTAAATGTTCAAACCACTTCTCTAATTCAAACAGATTTTATAATTTTAGAAGTGTGTTTTTAAATGTTTTTCATGTATATCCCGGGTAGTTATATCATTGTTTCTGACCGTGTGTTTCCAAAGATTAATACTTGCGTATTATCTTGTCTATATACTTTCAAGTACTCATACACACCGGTTCAGCTTCATATTGACTTTGTTATTACCACGTCTCAAAACGAAACAACTTTATCGATGGTAATACTCCCGTTTGAATTTCCAATTTTGTTGAGCATCATACATTCATTCAGCGTGAGAACTTAAGCGTTTCATTCAAAGGTTGTTTATATTTGTTCATATAAACAAAATATTCAATTCTTTGATACCCTAAGCGTTAATGAATATCCTTCATATTTGATCTGATTGATACATTGTCAGATTCACAAACAAGCCTTTCAAATTCATTTCATTCATTCAATATTCTTGTTGTGTGAAATCTTCAACGTTCAAATGCTCAAATATTTCATGATATAATTTAGGAGCATACATTCTGATGACAATGTAATTCAAAAGCTGAGATTCATATTTGTTCAAGCTAAACTGTTGAACAATGCATCATTTTAGGACAACATTTCATGGGAATCAGTGTGAGAGCTTAAAAGAACTTCTATGGATCCACGTTAACCAGTGTTTCCTACCCAAGAAGTTATCCTTGAGTGATTGAGGGGTGAGGGATCAAAATCAAAGAGTGAGGGAGATAACTCATTCGGTTGAGTAATCTCATTGTGCTGAGGTAAAATGAAAAGGAGAGTTTGGTTAGAAGTGAGCGAATCTGTCAGGATCGATTCCAAACAAGAATAAATATACTTAGAAATCAGAATTAAAGAATCTTGCGGAATAGAACTTTAATTCAAACACACTCGATGAACAACTAATCAGAAAACACAATCTGTTTGTATTCAAAACTTCAACTCACAAGTTTACAACCAAACCTCAATCTTGTTGAACAGGCTCAACGAGACGACTTCTACTTCTCTAGAAATAGGGTTCTAAACCTTAAGGTTAATTCTCTCTAAAACAAAAACGAATTCTGATAATTCTCACGTACCGAATAGCTATCTATCAAAAACTATTTATACTAAATAATTACAAGATAACTATCAAAACAAAATTGATCTTCAGAATATTCTTTCATGCTTATCTTCAATCATTCCATCTTTATCTCCAACATTCTCGCATTCCATATTTATGATCACAAGCAATATTAACATCGTTATGCACAAGCAGTACTAACCTTGTTCCAGCAGCATTAACTTTTACTTGCAGTACTAACTTTTCTCTGGCAGTACTAACCTTGCTCTGGCAGTACTAACCTTGCTCTGGCAGTACTAACCTTGCTCTGGCAGTACTAACGTTGTTCTGGCAGTACTAATGTTGTTCTGGCAGTACTAACGTTGTGCTGGCAGTACTAATGTTGTTCTGGCAGTACTAACCATACTTAGCAAATCTTCAGTTCCCAACAATCTCCGCCTAACTTGACTTTTTAGGTTGAGAAGTCAAGTTCTTCAGATGATGCTTCCAAAACCTAATCATGAACACATAAATCAGGATTCAAACCCAGACTTTGATTGATAATCCTTCTCACCAAGTATCTTTCCATTTCAGAATCCTTGTTGCAAGCCAATTTAGCATGTAGCATTCCATTCAACCTTTTCATGTTGTGCTTGTATGCAACATCCAACAAATAATACTCATGATATGTATGGTCAAGTGTGATGACATACACTCCACATTTTTCAATGAGCATCCAGTTGGTAATGGCTTGAAAATTTCTTTCTATCATATACCGAACTGCTTCTGGTTTGAACATTAAGCACATGTATTCAAGAACCATTTTGGTGATAGACATCCCTTTCTCATTCAGCATATTTCCATACAGCTTCATTCCAACCTTGTACAGCTCCTCTACGTCAGATCTAGAGCACATTCTGATAAGTCTTCCCCATGTAGAACAGACCTCAAACTTCCCATCTGCTCTTTTGACTCTAATGTACTCCTTTCTCTGATCTACCAAGGTATCCCAGAAGATGATCTCAGGAGGCATGGAAGATAATGGGTCAACTTTAATTGGATCAGTATCAACCCTAGTGATATACATATCACATTGAGCATTACTTGGTTGACCTGATGGAGTTTCTACTTCTTCTTCAGCAACCTTTGTATCATCTTTCTTTTCTGGAACATCCTCTTCTTTTTCTTCTTCTACCACTGGTTCTACCCTAGGTTTCTTGACAAATTTCCTCTTGGTAGCTATAGATTTGTTTCTTGTTCTTTTCAGTGACACCAGCTTTTCACTCAGGGTTTCTTCTTGCTTTTTAGGAGTGTCATGTTTGGCTTTAATCAAAGCCTCTGCAACTTCAACTTCTTCCAAAGTAGGCTTTTTAGTTTCTGTTGCTTCCTTTGTTTCTGCTGCTTCTTCCTTTGTAGATACTGCTTCTTGCATGGTTTCTGCTGCTTCTTTTGTTTCTGCTGCTTCTGGAATGGTTTCTGCTGCTTCTTTTGTTTCTGTTGCTGGTTCAGTTTCTGCTTCTTTCTGAATTTCAGCAGCATTAACCGTTTCTACTGCATGATCAGTTTCTGCTTCTTTCTGAATTTCAGCAGCATTAACCGTTTCTGCTGCATGATCAGTTTCTGCTTCTTTCTGAATTTCAGCAGCATTAACCGTTTCTGCTGCATGATCAGTTTCTGCTTCTTTCTGAATTTCAGCAGCATTAACCGTTTCTGCTGCATGATCAGTTTCTGCTTCTTTTGCAATTTCTTCAACACACTCATTCTCCCCCTTTTCCTGTGCACTCTCCATGTTGAATTCAGCTTCTGACTCCCCCTTTTTGGGAGCATCATTGTTGGAGCTTCTTCTTTTAAGAACATACTGAGCTTTCTTCCTCCTGTGAAGCAACTTTGTAATCAGCTTCTTATGCTTCTCAAGCTGTGTTTGTTGATATAGGACCACTTTCTTGAGTCCATCTATCTCCTTTTGCTGACTTACAACATCTGTGTTGATATTGGCAATGGTTTCCATCAATTCCTCATATGTATATCTATCCTCACCTTGTTTAGGAGTTTTTACTTCCTTTAAAGGATCACTGGAAATTTTAGTAGGTGTCTTTTGCCAAGCAAAAGCACTGCCTACCCCCGTGGTTTCTTGGCACCTGGGACCTCTGAATGATTTCTCATTCTGAGTTGCCGTGAGGAAGGTCTTAGTTATGTTACCACTGTCCTTCTCTGTGCTAGCAGAAGTAGTGGCAGCCTTGCTACTCACATGCTCAACCTTCTCCTTAGTGAGCACCTTCTTGGGGTTGGGAGATACCCCTGTGGTTTCCCTTTCGATATTCTCTAATGGAGAATGCTCCACTAGAGGGCTTAAAGGCTTTGGGCTTTTAGGAGGTACATCAAGGGAAGGAGCCTTGTGTACCATTCTTCTTGTAAACTTTTTGGTTATTTGAGGAGTGGGTCTTTGAAGAATGGACTGAGGAATTTCTTTGGTGATTGAAGGTGGGGTTTGGCTATCAGTGGGTTGGTCTAATGAGGGCCTTGACCCTGATGCCATACCTTCTTGTGTGTGGGACACACCCATCATTGTAGAGAACAATGGAGTGTCAACTCCTTCCGAGTCCCTGGAAGTTCTTCTCATATTTGAGAAGACCTTTCCTTTAGGGGGTTTAGGTACATATACCTCAGTAAATTGAGATAAATCCGTCAATTCCTTAGTAATCACTGCTTGGACAAACCTTGGGTACATATAAAAACTCTTTTTGGATTCCAGGTTTGACACAAGATCATTGAAAATCATTTGTGAAAAATTAAACTTCCTGGCAGTGGCCAAGCAGACCAGGGCATAAGCAATGGTACTGCTAAACTCACTCCATCCAGTAGTTTTCTTTGAAATGCAATGCATTAAGGTATGAACAAAGAATCGCCATTGTGTAGAAAATTTAGACTTGAAAAACTTAAAGATTCCAATGGGACCTTCATACCCCATTCTCGTTAAAGTTGAGTATAGATCGTCATTAGGAATAGACGTTATACATGAGGCATCATCTAATCGAAGAGTGATGCGAATAAGCTCCTCTGTAACATTCAAGGGTTTGTCACACACCCTTGTTTTGATGATTTTCTGCCCATTTTCAGACACCACGGTGGCATTTTCCCAGAACTGCTTCTGATGCTCGGTGTAGATTGTCGGGGTCACCGTTAGGGCATAGGATATATGCGTGTTTTTGAGAAAATCCACAATGTCGTGAAAACCTGCGGACTGTTTTGGCTTCTGGAGCATGGCAATCTGGTTGTGTTCGTCGATAAACTCCATTGTACCTGAGGATTCTTGACAGAAAAACAGAGATTCTTGGGAGAGAATAGTTAGAAAGAGAGAGAGATGAATAGAATTCAAAGAGACGTTATGAACTTTGGCGGGCTGAAAGAGGTATTTATAGCAGTAGTAGCCCTAATTTTTCTTTTAAAGCAGCATTAACGACACATGCAGTATTAAGTACAAGGCAGTATTAACTATGTACCGGCAGTAGTAACTATGCACTGGCAGTAGTAACTATGCAATGGCAGTAGTAACTATGCACTGGCAGTAGTAACTATGCAATGGCAGTAGTAACTATGCAATGGCAGTAGTAACTATGCAATGGCAGTAGTAACTATGCACTGGCAGTAGTAACTATGCACTGGCAGTAGTAACTATGCACTGGCAGTAGTAACTATCCACTGGCAGTAGTAACTATGCTTGCACTTTTCAGCACTTGTCAATCTGAGTCATACAGAAAATCCTGAGAAGAAGAGTTAGTAGTACCAAATATAGAAGGAAATACAGGTATAAAAACTGAAAATCATGACTTTATTCAAGGTTGATCATGCCCACACTTGTTACCAAGAAGGTGAATCTACCCACATCAAAAGCTTTTGTGAATAGATCAGCAAACTGGTCATTGGTATGAACTTTAGCAACTTGAATTAGTTTCTTTTCATTACAATCTCGAATAAAGTGATACCTGATCTCTATGTGCTTTGTTTTTTAGTGTTTGACAGGATTGTTAACAATGCTAATAGCACTGTTGTTGTCAATGAAGATTGGAGTGTGAAGAAATGTTACCCCATAGTCCAACATCTGATTCTGTATCCATAAAACCTAAGAGCAGCAGCTTGCAGCAGCTATATACTCAGCTTCTGTTGTAGATAAGGACACTGTGGTTTGTTTCTTACACTGCCAAGATACTAGTCTTGCACCCAAAAACTGACATCCACCTGAAGTAGACTTCCTATCCATGTTAGCTCCACCCAAGTCACTATCTGAGTATGCCAGTAAATCAAAGGATGATTCATAAGGATACCAGAGACCTAATCTAGGTTGCCCTCTTAGGTATCTAAATATCCTCTTGACTGCATGAATGTGTGATTGCTTTGGTGTAACTTGGAATCTGGCACATACACATACTGGAAACATAATATCTGGTCTAGAGGCTGTGAGATACATGAGTGATCCAATCATTGATCTGTAATGATGGACATCCACATCATCCCCCTCAAGATCAGCATTGATCTGTTTGTGTGTCTCCATTGGTGTGTTTGCTGGCTTTGAGTCTGATAATCCAAACTTATCCAGGATGTCTTTCACATATTTGGATTGGCATATGAAAATCCCATCCTTCTTCTGTTTCACCTGAAGCCCAAGAAAGAAAGTAAGTTCACCCATGGAACTCATCTTGAAGCTTTTGTGCATTAACTCCTCAAAGTCTTTACACATGTGATCATTTGTGGATCCAAATATAATGTCATCCACATAGATCTGAACAAGTAGGGTGTCCTTCTTTTTCCTTTTAATGAATAAGGTCTTATCAATGATTCCTCTTTCAAATCCATTTTCCAAGAGATAGGTAGACAGGGTGTCATACCATGCTCTTGGGGCTTGATGTAGACCATAAAGTGCCTTCTTTAACTTGTACACTCTGTCAGGATACAATGGATTCTCAAATCCAGGGGGTTGACAGACATACACCTCTTCATCTATAGTCCCATATAGAAAAGCACTTTTTACATCCATCTGGTAGACCTTGAACTTCATATATGAGGCATAGGCTAGAAACAACCTAATTGCCTCAATCCTTGCAACTGGAGCAACGACTTCCTCATAGTCTATACCCTCTTCCTGAGTATACCCTTGTGCAACCAGCCTGGCTTTGTTCTTGATCACTATTCCTCTATCATCCTTCTTATTTATGAAAATCCACTTGGTGCCAATTGCCCTATGACCTTTTGGAAGGTCCACCAAGTTCCAAACATTTTGTAGCTTGAACTGTAGCAGCCCCTCTTGTATTGCTTCTATCCAACTTGGATCTTTCATAGCATCATAAGCCTTTTTGGGCTCAATTTGGGATAGAAAGCAAGTGAGTACAGTATTAAGTGTATTTTGCTGATCTTGTAGCTCTTGAAGTCTGCTTTGATTCCTAGTCAACATGGGAGAAGCAATGTCTCCAATTACCAACTCAGGAGGATGATTTTTCTGAGTTCTTGATGGATGACCAGATTCCTCTTGTAAGTTCACATCCAGATTTGACTCATTTAAGTCTGGATTTTCTTCAGCTTCTTCAGTCACTTCAGACTCTCTGGAATTTGGACTTGAAGGCTGATTTTCCTCTATTCTTCTCTCTTCTTCATTCTGAATGGGTTCAGCTTCCTTTTCTTGTTCACAGAAGTCAACAGGATCAATGGTAGGGAGTGAAAAATATCACAGACTGAATTCTGTGATCTGATGGTGGTGCATCCCTTTGTCCTGTATTTACATCACTACCGATACCCAAAGAATTAGTGAGTGAATCAATGTCAAATAGCCAATCAGGACCTGAACCAATAGGATTTGGTGTGTTCTCATTGCATTTGACATTGTCACTTTCTTCAATTATTCTAGAAGAGGTATTAAACACTCTGTAAGCCTTACTCTGAGATAAGTAACCAACAAGAAAACCATCATCTGCTTTGCTATCAAACTTACCTAAGTGAGATTTGGTATTGAGAATTGTACAAGGACACCCAAATGGTTTGAAAAATCCAATAAATGGTTTCTTTTTCTGAAAAAGCTCATAAGGTGTCTTGTTTGTAGGCTTTATTACTAAAACTCTGTTTTGGACATAACAAGCAGTATTAACTGCTTCTACCCAAAAAGTAGTTGGTAATTTTGAATCAGCTAACATAGATCTAGCAGCCTCAATCAGTGTCCTATTCCTTCTCTCAGCAACACCATTTTGTTGTGGAGTCCTAGGAGCACTGTATTGTCTCTCAATTCCTTTTTCTTCACAAAATGTGTTTAGATCAAGGTTTTTAAATTCAGTCCCATTATCTGATCTAATGACTTTCACTTTTTGATTTGATTGGTTTTCAATTCTAAGAATAAAAGATTTGATCAGTCCACTTGTCTCATCTTTAGTTCTCAGAAAATATACCCAAGTAAATCTAGAGTAATCATCAATAATAACCAAACAGTATGACTTCTTGCCAATGCTCATGACATTTGTAGGGCCAAACAGATCCATATGCAACAACTGAAGAGGATTTGAGATAGTATTTATCTCTTTGGACTTATGAGAAGTTTTGTGTTGTTTGCCTTTGAGACAAGCAACACAATGATCATCACATGAATAAACTTTTGATGGGAAACCCCTAACAAGATTGTTTTTAACAAGTTTATTCATTGTTTTAAAATTCATGTGACACATCCTTCTGTGCCAAAGTGATGATTCATCCATTGAAGCTTTTGAAACCAAACAGTTTAGGGATGAATCAGATGAAACACTTTCTAAATCTAAACAATACACATTATCCTTTCTAGGAGTTCTCAATAGTATCATGTTTTCATCAACTACTTTGAATCCAGGAGCAAGAATAATGCATTCAGAATCAGTAAATAATATACTATGTTTCTTGTCACATACCTGTGATACACTTAACAGGTTGTATCTCAATTGCTCAACATAGTAAACATCCTCAAATGTCATCTTACCTTTTGATACATCACCTTTACCACTTATCTTACCTCCTGCAGGATTATTCCCAAAAGCAACATGTCCTCCATCAATTCTTTTGAAATTCTTGAGGCAGGCCATGTTACCTGTCATGTGCCTGGAGCAACCACTATCAACATGCCAGATGCTCTTTCCTTTGAGCTGTTGGTTGCCCTGCACATTAGATAAATCAATTAGTTTTTATTGGGAACCCAAGCCAAAGTGGTCTTGGGTCTCCCTTGCTCATCAAAGTACTTACATTCAGTTTGGATAAGTTTTTCAACCTGAGGAACTTCAGTACTGGAGTACTTTGTCAAGATGATTGGTCTAGCAGCACAAACAGTGTTAGCAGTACTATCTTTAGAAGAAGTACTAACAGTGTTAGCAGTACTAACACTGGAAGCAATATTATCTTTAGAAGAAGTACTAATAGTGTTAGCAGTACTAACACTAGAAGCAGTATTATCTTTAGAAGAAGTACTAACAGTGTTAGCAGTACTAACACTGCTAGCAGCAGTATTGCTTCTAGAAGAAGTACTAACAGTGTTAGAAGCACTAACACTGCTAGCAGTAGTACTGTCTGAGGCAGCAGTACTATCAGAGGCAGCAGTACTAACACTGGTGCTTTTAGGAACCCACATTGTGACACATTCTTTTTCAGTCTTTTTCCTCATGTGGCTTTTGGATTTAGCTTGTTTCTTAGCCACATGGTTCCTTACAGGCTTCCTATAACCATATGATTTTTGAAAAGTTCTTTGAAAATTTATCCTTTGGTTAATAGGATTGAAATAACAGTGTTTGGCAAGGTGATTCAATTTGCCACAGATAAAACAAGGTTTTGGTCTGTTAATCCTTTGCAGATCAACTCCTTGTTTTTGAGCCCACTGATTATTCCAGTTTTGTTGATTTCCCCTCCTTTTATCATGTTTTTGGGGTTCATTCTTTTGAGAATTCTTGCAAGAACAATGTTCACAAGTATTGGAATTCACAACAGTGGTCTGTGTATAATGAACTCCCTTTCCTTTTTCAGATCTTTTCATCTCATTGTTCTTATCCCAGGGACTTCCACCTTCCTCATTTGTCTTGATGTAATTCTCTAAGGGGATCTCAACACTGACATTCTTGTTCCTTTTCTTAGACTCTTCTTTTTCAGTTTTATCCTCAACAACAACTTCATCTAATGGATCTACTTTAGTAGCTCCTTCAGGTAAGTCCTTCTTATCCTTGGTTTCTAACAGGTCTGACCTAGGAGGGATGTATGTGTTGTTGTAGGGTGGGGGTGTGGCATTGTACCCTATTCCTGGTTTCATCTTACTGTGGATTTGAGCATTTATTATGGTGTCCATGACTTTAGAAGCACATGAAAACTTTTCAACATCAAGTTTTACTTTCTCAAGTTCTCCTTTTAATTTCTCACATTCCTCCCTAGACTCTTTCAGTTGGAACTCCAGACCATTCTTTTCCCACTTCCAGTAGTTTGTATCATATGAGTGTTGAAGTTCATTGGCTTGAAAAGCCTTAATTTGTTCTTCAAACCTCTCAACAATCACTACATAATCTCTTATATCCTTTTCTAATCTCTTAAGGTCATCACACATTCCCTGGTTGTGATCTCTATACCTTTTCACAGTGTCTATACAAGCTTGAGAACAGAGATTAGATTTTACCTCAGTAGGAAGATCTGAGACTTCTGCCATGAGTGCATGATTCTGAATTGCCTCTTCTGCTTGATCACTCCAATCAAATCCCATTCCTTGTTGAGAAACAAGGGCTTGAACAGAGTTTCTGTTCTGGGTGAAGCTTCCAGTCTGAGCTTGTTGATGGTTGTTTTGAGATACTCCACCTTTGCATTCTCTGGCAAAGTGTCCCATCTTATGACACTTGTAGCATTCCACCTTAGACTTGTCAAACCTAGCACCATCTTCTCTTCTTTGGGAAAAGTTGTTTCTCCCAGTCCTTTTTATGAACTTCTTCACCCTCATAGAAAGCATAGCCATCTGCCACTTGATATCCATCTCCTCAAGATCATCAGCATTAATCTGTTCTAAGTCATCATTAATTAATGAGGAGTTAACATGACTAGAAAAGAAAGCTTCTAGTACAGAATCATTGGCCTTCTCCTGATTGACTCCACCAGCAGCACTAACTGATTCAGGGTTAGCAGTAGAATCAGTTGATGCTGATAGGAGTGCAGCATTATACACATATCTTGAGGGCTTCTTCTTGGCTTCAACCTCTGCTTCAAATACCCTAAGATCATTGTAAAGATCATCAAGCTCTTTATCTTCTAACTGGTCATTCTGTCTGAAAGACACAGTATACATTGTCCATTCCTCACCTAATGATCTTAGAAACTTCCTGTTTACATCATTAGCCTCCATACGAACTCTAACTGTAGCCAATTCTCCAATCAACTTATTAAATCTATCAAAAGTTTGAGTCATAGACTCATTCTTTGTAGAAGTAAAATTTTCATATTGTTGCTTAAGAATTGCCTTCTGGTTCCTCTTGGTGCTCTTGGTACCAGTGAATCTCTTTTCCAAAGCATTCCATAAACTCTGAGCATCAGTGCAGTGATGAAATTGGTGCTGATACTCATTGGGAATAGCCAAAAGCAGAGTGCTTAAGGCTTTCATCTCTGTTTGTCTAACCTTTTTTTCTGCATCAGTCTTTGGAGGGGGTCATTTGCCATCTGGTCCAACCCTTCCTTCAGCACATGGACCATTCTCTATAATATCCCAGATGGAATAATCAGTAAGCAAAATATACTGCTTGATTCTAATTTTCCACATGTCAAACTCATTAGGCCTGAGCATGGGAACCTTTGAAACAAGAGTACTGTTTGATTCAAATGTGTTGTCCATAATGATTGTAGATTTCTAAGAAACCAAGCTCTGATACCACTTGTCAGGATCGATTCCAAACAAGAATAAATATACTTAGAAATCAGAATTAAAGAATCTTGCGGAATAGAACTTTAATTCAAACACACTCGATGAACAACTAATCAGAAAACACAATATGTTTGTATTCAAAACTTCAACTCACAAGTTTACAACCAAACCTCAATCTTGTTGAACAGGCTCAACGAGACGACTTCTACTTCTCTAGAAATAGGGTTCTAAACCTTGAGGTTAATTCTCTCTAAAACAAAAACGAATTCTGATAATTCTCACGTACCGAATAGCTATCTATCAAAAACTATTTATACTAAATAATTACAAGATAACTATCAAAACAAAATTGATCTTCAGAATATTCTTTCATGCTTATCTTCAATCATTCCATCTTTATCTCCAACATTCTCGCATTCCATATTTATGATCACAAGCAGTATTAACATCGTTATGCACAAGCAGTACTAACCTTGTTCCAGCAGCATTAACTTTTACTTGCAGTACTAACCTTGCTCTGGCAGTACTAACCTTGCTCTGGCAGTACTAACGTTGTTCTGGCAGTACTAATGTTGTTCTGGCAGTACTAACGTTGTGCTGGCAGTACTAATGTTGTTCTGGCAGTACTAACCATACTTAGCAAATCTTCAGTTCCCAACAGAATCAAAAACAGAAAGAGGGCGTGAGAACAGAGTTAAAAGAATACGAGCACTCTGCACCAGCCACTTTCTGAGCCGGACAGCCACATTGCTGATTGGTTCACATTCTTTGGTGACCGTCATTGAAACAGGCAACTAGCCCATGCCAACTATTGCTTTAACCCCACCAGCTACTCATTTCTTTCTCAACAAAGAAATGTTTCAATTTTCTTGGGGATGCAGCATATTATCTATCCAATCTTCACTCGGAAGGTTTGGATATTGAAAAGAAGGAAGTTTGCCCCACCTTCGCTCTTCATTCATGCACATTGAGTCCGTGGAAAACTTGTTGCTGTCTCAACAGTTTACACAATTTGAGCCTAACTATTATCAAGCATAAGTTGCTTCAATCATTTCTACACTTGCACGTACACACAAGGAATATGTTTTCTTGTCATAACGTTCATAGAAATTCCTTTGTGTTTTTCGATTATTGAATGGAAGCCCTGGAGGAGTGAACATCAAAAAGCTCCTTTCCAAAGTACATCCGTTGTACTAAGTGGCTTCGTGCAACTTACAGGCATTTTAACTGATTCATCCGTTGTTTCAGGGTTACCACTTTATATTATCTGAATTTGAAAAGATTCGGATAAACATTTTTGGAATTGACGGATATACAGATCAAAAGGAGGAGATTGTTTCTGGTATTCAAAGACTGCTGAAATCGTAAAGAATTTTGATGATCATGATGCTCACAATCATCAAAAAGGGGGAGAAATATCAAACAAAAGAAAAGAGGGAGATAATTCGAATATCTCAATCTCCAAGAGTCAAAGAGATATATGTCAAAGAAGAAGAAGTTCAACTCAAGATGCTTCAATGTTCAGAGATTATTGTTGTTCAGATGTGAAGATACAAAGACAGTTCGTGCTTAAAGATTATTCAAGAATGTCTTAAAAGTTCAAAGCCCATTAAACCTCAAATCCCGTTCATAATTCAAAGACTGAAGATATTTCTCAAAGATGCAAAGATCCGTGCTACAATGATTCGAAGATTTGAAGATATAAAGATTTTGTTTTGAAGACCTTGATCAACCTTACACAGATTTGAAGTTCGTGTTTTCAAGACTTTGTGACTATTTGTTTCAGAAGAGCCTAAATAAAGATTAAAGCCGCCAAAGTGGATTCTTGAAGATAAAGCCTATCTGAAGACTAGCGTCATAATTTTTTTTAAATCTTGAATCCATAGGGGGAGATTGTTAGTACACAATGTATCCAAGATTTAGTCTAATTGTATTAGTCAAAGGTCAAAGTCAAAATAGCTAGGTTTGGTCTAAGGGTATATAAACCCCATTATTAGGGTTTGTGGTGTGAGGTCATTTGTGTCTAGCCACCAAGAGTGTGTATGTGGCCTCTAAGAGAGAATTTGTTCTTCATTCTAATATTGTTTCAATTCTCTCAATCTATTGAAGATATTGTGCTTAATATTGTTACCTGATTATTCTCAGGTTGGATGATAATCGGATGAATGGTTGGATGATAATTGGATGGATGGTTGGATGGTGAATCGGTTCAGTTCGGTTCGGTTTTGGTTGGTTCTGGACTGTCATCCATGAACCGACCGATCCAAATTGGATGTTGAAATTTTTGATCCGATCCAATTACAATTGGATATCCAATCAAGGTCGGTCGGTTCTAATTGGATCGATCGGTTCTGATTGGATTGGTTGACTTTCTACACACCCCTACCTCAATTTCTTCAACTTGAAGATGCAAATCAACATTTTTGGCATAATTCTAGAGGTGGATTTTCGATTATTAAACAAAGTAGTATGAACTTCTTTTTACTCATGGACATATCTAATTAAGGGGCTGTTCGTTTGGGGCTTATTGGGCTGTTAAATGGATATGGCTTATTCGGTCAGCCATATCCATATGTTCGTTTGGGGCTTATTCTCCCAGATTTGGGCTGATTCGGTCACCCTGAAAATGGGTTTGGTTTGTATTCAGCTAATTAATTCCTCTTTAATTCCCCATCTACCCCTCACCACCAACCCCTTTAATTAAACAAAACTAAAGAAGTCGTCTACCATATACCATCGCTTTCTCCTCCTCATCTAATCTCCATCGATCATCCGGTATAGCTTCCTTCTCACTTCGTTTTTTCGATCTTTAAGTATATCTCCATCTCGTTTCTCACTTCGTTTTTTGATTTCGCGTGATTCTGCAGCTGAACTTCTCCATCGATCACTCACAGGTAGTTTTTTTTGGTCGATTTCACTTTGGTTTGTCGATTTCATGCTGCAAACGTGAACATTTCTTGCTATGTGAACACTTCTCCATCGTTTATTGTCTTTTTTTTTCGATTTTATGCTGAACATTTCTTGCTATGTGAACACTTCTTGCTGCTCATTTGTGTTTTTTTATGCTGAACATTCCTTCTCACTATGTGTTTTTTTCGATTTTATGTGTTTTTTCTTGTTATGTGTTTTTTTCTTGCTATGAACATTCCTGCTCATTTCTTGCTATGTGTTTTTTATTTTAAAATGTTTAAATTGGTATTTTTTTAATATTTATAAGTCATTTATTCAATATTTATATTAAACAGTTTATTTATATAAGCAAAAACAAAGACTGGGGGTAAAATGGTCATTTCTGACATTCAGACTGTTTATTCAGCCCAACAACAGAACAACAACTTATATGTTAACACTCAGACAACCATATCCACTCAGACAGTCATATGGATTCAGGTCTTAATAGAAAATGAACAGAACATCACCTAAGTCACAAACACTAGGAATATATATATATATATATATATATAGGGGTGGGTTCAAATGAAAACTCAAATTCAATTGTAAACGTGAGGACAAACCACAACCGTTGATTAATAATATGATGAAGAGATCAATGGCAAAAAAACACGGTGGCAATTTTGTAAATAAGTTGAAAACTTTGTCCATGGCTTAATGAATATTTAGCGCGCAGGGGTAAAATTGGAAAGATGAGAATCAGCGCCTATTTTTGTTGAATTTTTATTTTCTTTTTTATTTAAAAAACTTTTACCCCCTTAAATTTTAAAATAAATTATCTCAAAAATTACTAACATTTTAATCAAACAAATTACATCAAAAAAACGAGAATTTCGTGCTCTTCGATATGACATCCATCATGATATAGTTTTTTTTCGATTTAACCATTTTTTACGTGAAATCATGTATATGTGTTATATTCAGACTGAATATAACACATATACACGATTTCACGTTATAACACATATTCAGACTGAATATAACACATATTCAGTCTGAATATAACACATATTCAGTCTGAATATAACACATATTCAGACTGAATATAACACATATTCAGACTGAATATAACACATATTCAGTCTGAATATAACACATATTCAGACTGAATATAACACATATTCAGTCTGAATATAACACATATTCATCACTCACGTCTTCTTTTGTTCACATCTATTGCTGCATTCTTTCACATTGCATATACATGCCACACATGCATACTAAGGCCATTCTCCCTTAACCATCTGTGTTGTTCATCGAATATTGTTGCTGTTATTATCCATCTTTGGTTTTCTTGATGACATACATATCAATACATCGCATGAATTTTTTTGATTTGGTTATTGTTCAACTACCGCTAGCCTCATATTTTTCAGCTACATCTCGGTTTGAAGAACTTGATCATCACGTGATATCATATACCACACATTAGGTTTTACCACACAATTATTGGTCGTGTTTATCGCATGGTTTTATGTGTTATATTCAGTCTGAATATGTGTTATATTCAGACTGAATATGTGTTATATTCAGTCTGAATATGTGTTATATTCAGTCTGAATATGTGTTATATTCAGACTGAATATGTGTTATATTCAGACTGAATATGTGTTATATTCAGTCTGAATATGTGTTATAACGTGAAATCGTGTATATGTGTTATATTCAGTCTGAATATAACACATATACACGATTTCACGTAAAAAACGGTTAAATTGAAAAAAAAACTATATCATGATGGATGTCATATCGAAGAGCACGAAATTCTCGTTTTTTTGATGTAATTTGTTTGATTAAAATGTTAGTAATTTTTGAGATAATTTATTTTAAAATTTAAGGGGGTAAAAGTTTTTTAATTAAAAAATAAAATAAAAATTCAACAAAAATAGGCGATGATTCTAATTTGACGAAAATACCCCTAAAGCTGAATTTTATGAATGACTTAAATATGGCTGCGATCAATGGACGAGATTTGTCCTCATGTTTACAATTGAATTTGAGTTTTCATTTGAACTTTCCTTTCTCTCTCTCTATATATATATAATCAAAAGATTAAATTTTCAATAAACAAAACATGAGAGTGTTCTGGAAAAATAAAAAATAAAAAATAAACATCAACAGATTTATGGAGTGTTGGTTTAGAAGAATGTAAGAACTCATTGCAACTTGTTAAAAATATGAAAACTAAGATGTTTCATTTGTCATGTTGTCTTATGACTAGGGGTGGACATATGAAGCTTTGAGCAGGTCTTGTATTTGCTCAACTTATTTTGCAATTTCTTTTTTGGAGTATGAAAGGTTCATACACTTAACTTTGATGGGTGCTTCAAGATCTAGAAATATATATATATAGACTCACTATTTTGTAAACTTTTTTTCGTGTAAACTTTGTATTTCATAGGTTTTTTAATGAAATTTTTTCATGAAATTGTTTATTTTGATGAAATTGTTTATTTTGATGAAATTGTTTCATATCATTCATTTCTTGATGAAATTGTTTCATATATTTGTGTTTTTTATGTAGTTTCGTATATTTTTTTTCATTCCTATGAAACTTGATGAAACGTTTTCGTTTTACATAAAAAACACAAATATATGAAACAATTTCATTAAGAAATGAATGATATGAAACATTTTTATCAAAATAAACAATTTCATAAAATAATTTCATCAGGAAAACCTATGAAATCCAAAAGTTTACAAGTTTACACACATTTAGCGGTTTGCAATTTATTATCCCCCTCTCTCTCTCTCTCTCTCTCTCTCTATATATATATATATATATAACACAATCTTTATGGATATTCATGGTAGCAGGCTTGGATCTAATGAAGCAAATGCGAGTAGCTCTGGATTGCCTTGTAGAATCTCCATCTCTTCTTCATCTAAATTCACCCATGCTTCAATTCCTTCACCACATTTAGTGTCTATTAGATTGATAATATTCATGACCACTGGGTAGCCATGGCTCACAATACCAGTCACCCAACTCGGTTTTCCCCAACCAAAATCAATCTCGTAGAAACCCATCTTGCACCAGCTTGTAAATAGGTAGTTGTCCATAGTCCCTTCGGACCCAATTTCTCCCATTTCTTTGATAGACTCCAGCATCGCGATATACCCTTTATCACCTTGTGCTTTGTTCACAAACTCAATATCGATTTTTGAAATACAAGTGCGCACCTTTTTCACCAAACCATGGAATGTAGTCTCGTAGTCAGCTGCGCACTCTGCCGTTGTGACCCAAAGCACGTTACAGATAAAGTCTTTTGATAAGGTTGATGCAAGTTTTCTACGAAGGTTTACAGGGAGGGTAAAGCGGGAAGGCTTTGAGAAACCACATGTTTCTTTGGATGCTGCCATTGCACACTTCCATATCAAAGCAGATACCACCTCAACTCGTGTAGGGTTCTGCACTCCATTTCTAGTTGCTTCAGCTTTTAATGTGGATATGGCATCAACGTTAAATACAAATCTTTTTGTGATACATGACATCTCTTCCTTTAACCACGGGGCAGACATCGCCATTAATGATTCTCTAAGCCACAAGTCTTTTGCTGGGAAGAGAGAAGGTAGAGTTAAGTTTGGATACACGACTTCTTTAGCTCCACAAGCCATGTTGGTCCATTCTTTTAGAAAAGTGTAGACTGCAACCGCATCAACGATCTTGTGAGAAATACACAAGCCGATAGCAATCCCACCACATTCGAAAATGTTTACTTGAACATTTGTTACACGAGCACCCGCACCTGACCCCTCTAAACTTGGTTGAAACGGCAGAAACCTATTTATCAAATTGTGATCAGGATGGCTCAGGAATTGATCCAGACGAAAACTGACCAAAGCTAAGGCATAATAAGCACCAACATCATTACAATCAATGGAAAGATCATTTTTTACAGTTCCGGCAAGTGGGTAAAACTGAGTCAAGGTTTTGGAGAGAGATTCTTTTAGAGCTAATGACTTTTCTTGGGCTTGGAGAATGTTGTCGCCATTGCAATTACGGTAAAACAGGACAATTGGTACATAAGGGTTAACAACAAGTTGATCTAAAACAGAAAGCTTAAATGTTTTTAAGTGGTGTGGTGTTGGGGAGGATGGTTTGATGCTCTCTTTGGAAATGACTTCAATTTCCATTGCATCAAACATTGAAAAAGATGGTTATTGCAAAAGATTTGCACGACATTTTATAGTTTGATAGTGTGTGTGTATATATATATATATATATATATATATATATATATATATATACACATCAAGTTAAATATTTGGTACGTATAACAAATTGCAAGGTTTGTAAATTATTTTACATGATTGTTTAACAAATTGCAAGGTTTATATGTGAAATATATAAGGAAATCAATAGAAAGATCCTTTGAAATATATATTAAAGATAAAGCGATCCATATGTCTTGTGTTTGATTCCATCTTTTCCTAGTTGCTTAGGTGTTCCGCCATGAGGGGATAAGTTTCATATTTGAATAATGTTCACGCATTATTTGAAGTTTATCACATGAAGACAACGTTTTACATCACTCAAATATTAGCGGGTTAATATATATATATATATATAGAGAGAGAGAGAGAGGGGTTCAGAGAAAAAACCTCAAATAAATGGAAAACTAAAAAACACTTTATCAACCGTTAGATTAGATAATCTGATGAATGAATTTAGATGGACGGTTACAACAATATTAATTAAATTAAAAAACCGCACGCCCTTATTTTTTATTCGAAAAAAGACGAAAATAAACAAAATCCGAATGAAATAAATTATACCAAATAAACGATCATATATTTCTCGTTAATTTGATATCCATATTGATATACTTTTTCCTCCGTATTTTCGTGGTTTTCTAGTTATTTAGGGTTTTCCCTTGAACCTGACCCTATATATATATATATATATATATATATAAAGAAATTATTTTTCAACAACAAATATATTTCAATCGATCCTGAATCGGTCCCAGAACCCACCAAAATGGTATCAGAGCCAGAAGCGGTGGAAATTGGTAGATGAATACTAGATGAATACGGTACTTTGTAAAATTTTCCAAAGTATATTTAAAGATTGTTTTATATTTAAGAAAATATATTCTTTTAATACAAACTGGATGTCAGTGTTGGTCAGCCTTTTTATGTCGGTGTTGGTCAGCCCAGTCGGTTGAAGTAGCGTAAGTGGCGCAAGAGGTAAGCCGTCCAGCCGTTCCACGATTATTCATGGGTGGTCCCTCCGAAGGTGGTCCCTCTGATTATTCAAAGAGTATGTAAAGAAGGTATTTCTCTTTAATCATAAAACAATGCTTTAAATAGATTTTGCTAAATATATAAAGTTATGAATTTATTCTCTAAAAAACATTCTTCTGAAAATGATAACATAGAAGAGAATGATCTCAATATGAACTCTTCAGAAATTCATATTTCAAATATTGAGCAAAACTTAACAAATTGGACAATTCCCAAACAAGATGTTAAAACAATTTATAAAATAGGAACTTTTGATTACTTTCAAGGATATTCAATCAAAGCTACAGAACAAACTGTATCAATAAATAAAGATTATAGTAATCTTACCCTCTTGTCCAAATCATCCATAATACAACATAGACAAAAATACAAAATTTTACATGTTGGATTAGTCCAAGTTGCTATTGTTGGGTCACTTAAGATTTGAAGATGACCTCAGTCTCTCATTTTTACACAGTTCATACTTAGAATAATTTTAGGTTCTTTACAAGAAGCTTAATTGTATAAAAATGTTCGGTGAAGTCGAAGATCAACCGAAGAAACAAAGTAGAAGTATATCTTCAAAGCGGATTGAAGATAGACTTCTCAACCAAAGATTAAATTGCTACTTGAGACCATCCTAAGGTCTTTGTCCAGTACACTTGAAGAGCAAGGATATTGTTGAAGACTTGATCTCCAGGATCTCTTGAAGATGTTGAAGACTTGATCTCCAGGATCTCTTGAAGATGTTGAAGATATGATCGGCAGGATCTGTTGAAGTCATGATCGGCAGGATATCCTTGAAGACATCCTAGGCCAATAGTTTACAGCAGGTATATTCTGCTCTATCTGCAAAATATTTGGGATATCTTGCAATGACAGAGATATAATCCAAGGATCAGAAAAAGGGGTCTTTGGATTTATTATCTTTTTCAAGAAAGTTCAGATTCAACAAGAGGTCAACGCTTCAAGACAAAACATACAAAGACAAAAGTACTTCTCAGTACTTTTCAGAAGAGCTGCTTCCATCCTGACATCCAAGCCCTGCTTGACAAGTGTCCATGCATTTAATGCATGATGCACTATATAAAGAAGCCTTCTCCTTCCTTGCATCCTCACCAGTTTACAAAGACTCTCAAGCTTTCAAGTGCTGGCATTTCTCTAGTTCATTTGTGTTCTAAGTGTTTTACAATTGTTCTTATTCTCTGTGTGGCTTTGTGTTAGATTGTTTAAAACTGATTTTATCTGTTTTGTTCCGCAACAATCTTTAAGTTTTCTCTGTGTAATTCTTGATTTTAAATCAATAAAGAATTAATTAAGTGAAAAATTTTGTATATTGTATTCAACCCCCTTCTACAATACTTGTTTACCATTGCTAATCCATAGCTGGGACCAACAGCTATCAAACCTCTGTTTAGATTAGGAATAGATGCTCCGATATTATTAATACTTAGAGATGCTAGGCACACAAACTTCCAAAGTTCAATCCTTGCTATGGCAGAAACCAATGTCTCAAATGGTCCAATTTATTTTAATTGTTATCCCAATTTTTCTGTAGGGTTATTTGATCCAAACATATTAGATACTTTAGTTCTCGCTATCAAAACTAATAATTTAGAATTCAAAGAAGATACTAAACATGTAGCTGTAATCTACAGAGTATGTTACAAAACTATGACTTCAACAATTGAACCAAAAACCAAGATATCAAGCCCTAGAGACAAAACATTAATATTTGAAGCCAACCCTCAACATACTAAAATCCAAATTCCTAGACGACTTAAATGGAATGAAATTACTCAATCATGTAATTGGAATCTCTAAGATATTGGTGTGATCCCAGAACAAGTAATCAATCAATATAAACATCAAAGGAAGCAATCTCTATATTCATTAAATGATCAAAAGCTCACAATATGGATTGGAATACAATACTTGTGTGTGTGGCTAGTGTGTGTAGTAGATGACCTAATTCCCTAAAGGGAAAGAAGCAAACTATATATACCTAGGGTATAGAATACCCCTATTACAAATATAGTCCCTCTACTTGGTACAATTACATTTAAGCACTAACATTCTCCCCCTTTGTACCAATGTAGAGCAAAAGATTTAGACGTCCACCGGGGTCACATTCTTCTTCCGAGTACCAAAGATGATCTCGAATCTTCGCAGTTCAAGGCGGTAGTCTTTCCGGTATGAGATGGCTTTCAACACTTCGTTGATCAGGTTCTTTTCTTTCTCAGTGAGCTTTACCTCTCCATTCGCATCCAGACGAAGCTTACTTTCCAAGACTGTTGTAAAGGCTCAGAAGATCATTCAGTCTCAGACTCTTGAAATCAGCTTCAGAAAATACGCATTCAGACCCGTCTGATCTCAAGACTGTGAACTCAGGATAAAAGACATCAAACAGATTCTTAGATTCAACTTTCAGCACCTTCATAATCATGTTATCTGACTTGACGGCTTCTGATCCTTTGTCTTTGTTCTTCATGACGTATAGAAATTCGATCTTCTTCAGCGAGGGCCAGTCTTCAATCCCATAAACCTTCTCCAAGTTAATCTTTTGAACCTCTTGTACATACAGTTCTTTCCTCAAGGTTTATAGATAGGGAGTTTGGATTGAAACTCTCTCTCCAGTGGCTACATACCTTGGTTCAGTATCAATAATAACTTGGAAAAAACTGAGTTCTGCTTCAAGTACTTTATCTCTGATCTTTCCATCAGGTACAAACGGTGTTTGTGAAACTAAAGTACCTGAGCTTGGACCTGCTGCATCTTCTAACTGTGGAGTGTCTAAGATTGGACCTGCAGAATCAACCTGTGTCGGAGCATCTTCTACCACTGTCGGAATATCATCTTCAGACTCGATATCCAAATCCTGATCCCCAGTTTCAATGTCAAAATCCAATTCATCCAGAGCATCTATCATCTCTTCTTTAATCTTGTAGTTGAGCTGCTCTGGTTCTTCCTCAAAATCAATGTAGATATACTCTCGTACGAATTCATCTGCCATCTGCACATCTGCTATTCTATTGTCAACAGTCGAAGGCTTTTCAACCCTAGTTAAGACATCAGCTAGAACCAGTGCTTCTGTATCAACTGCTTGTACCACATCTGTCTCCGTTCCACCTTCACCTGTATTTCCCCCAACTTCAGGTTCATTGGCGTTACCAGTAGAAGCCGCAACACTAGTCTATCCAACTCCTGCTCTCTTCTCCCCCTCATGTTGATCAGGCGGATCCTGATCATCATGTCTTCTTTTCTGAGAGACTTCTGATTCGATACCACATCGTTCTTCTACAACTTTGAGCCGTTTACCGATGTCGGTGAATCCATGCATCACTGCATTAGTCATATTTGTGATAGAGTTGGTAAGTTTCTCAAGTTGGTTAGATAGAAGGAGTTGTGTATCGATTGATGTTGAAGTTTGAGGTTGGGTTGGAGGTTGTGTATGTTGACGAAGTAAGGAAACTAAGGCAACTTCTTCAGATGTACTCGAGTCGCTTTTGGCTAGAAGGCGGGATAACAACTCAGATTTCAGTTGGTTTTCAGGTATAAGGTGTAGAGGTACAGATGATGGATGTTGTGGGTTAGGTTGATCTTCTGATGGTGGATCTTGAGGAGTGGATGATGATTCAGTTATGTGTTTGCCCTCTATTGCTCGGCCGACTTCAGATGCTAATTGATCAACTGATCTCTGCATGTGAGCACGGTGTTGCTTGTATGATCTGTCTATAGTAGATAGTGCAGAAGTCAGTAATGGTAGAGTAATATAATAAGGACGTGGCCCGTGCATTTGTAGCACCTGTTCATGAGAAAAGTTTGGAAAAATAATGCTAACCTCCGGACCACTTAGGTTACCGGTTGAAGTAGCGGTTGTAGCAACCGTACTGCCTGTTCTTATGGCTGGCAAGATGTTGAACATGATAGGACTACCACCCTGTCCTCGTGAGGCACCAACGAATGGCGGCCGCACTCTGGGTGTTCCGGTTGGTGCACGAAAGCCCGCAACTTGGTGTTGTTCCAGCAATTGTGTCCTAGGAAAGGATGTTCTACCAAATGGTTATAGACTCAATGTGCATGGAATAAAAGGCGGTGGCCGGGCGGGAGCCTACCTGTTTCAATACCAGCAGACACCGAGTGTGTCGCCGATAGACTTTGAGCTATATCTCCTGTGGAAAATGAAACATCGGCAAATTGAGATGCCAATGAGTGGCTGAGTGGGGCTGTGCTATGCATGGCTGGGCGGACCACGACTTGTTCAATACGCAACGGCGACGTACGCTCGTTGGTAGAAGATGTGGCTACCCGGCTCGTATCGGTTTGGGGAGAGTCAGTAGTTAAAACTTTATCTGACTCTTTCACAGCTTCACTCATTTCTTTTCTCCCCTCATTCTCACCACTAACTACCTTTTCTACTTCTTCTTTATTCTCTACTTCTTCGTTCACAGATGAAGGACCCGCAACATCAGTAGCAGTGTCGAGAAGTTCGGTGTTCCGAGTGGTCTCAGTATCCGAACTCACAACACGTGGTCTTTTTCCCATATGTCTAGGAATTAAGTTCACCAAAGGGTCATGACCTGAGTCATCATCATCATCATCATCATCAAATGCAGGAAAGAAAGGTTCCATCTCATCGTCTTGATTAACTGCATCATCATCAGGAGATGATGCAGCGGCATAAGCTTTATCCCATGAGACATCATCATCAAATATCTGTACAGGAGGAGGTCGAGGTGGTAGTTGAGCTGGTTGCGAGGAAGATGCTTGGCCAACAGTCCATAATCTTCTCCCAACTCTCTTTCTTTTAGTTCTCCTCACCCCTCGTTGTTCAGGAACATCCCCCTGTTCCTGAACCCCCTCGACTTGGAATTCCTCACCACCTAAAGGATTAGCATCGTGGGGAGGTCCCTCCGGTTCTGGATTGACCATCAATGCATTATCTAACCTGTACTGCCTAACTATCCTGGACTGTTGGTCGGCATAGGCGAGCAGATCTTCACGTAGAACGGCGATGTGTGCAAAGTTGATCTGCTTGGGCATACGTATATAGTGCATGTACTGGCTTGGGGCTCTAGGGTGATTCTCTCGTCTTGGAATCTGATCGTTGTCTACCATAGCTTAATGAATCAAGATCTGGAAGAATCGCTGAAATGGTACGAAGTTTCGTCTCATCTTTGGTTTTAACTGATCTGCGACAAGCTCAACGATCTCATTCCATATCAAGACGCCATAGTCAATGTTGTGGTTATAGACGAATGCATGAAACATGCGTAGAGTTGATAGGTTTGTCTTGTCTAGTCCAGTATGCTTTGAAGTCATGCAACGGTTGAAGATTGAGCATATTGAGTAGTAGATTCTCGGTAGGAAGTTCCGTCGAAAGGTTGATGATCCAGTAAGTGGGGCATTCGTCGGAGGTTGATAACCCAAACTTCAGATGTCAGCATAGAGTTGAGATTCGGGAACCGGATCCTGAAGATTCTCACTCGGGAGATTTAGAGATCGCCTGAGTCCCCTTAGTGTGAATCGGACATCGAAGTGGTCTAGTTTGGCAGTGAAATGTGGTACTCTGGCAGTTGGATGGTATAACAATGTACTCCAGAATTGTTTAAGATAGATCGCAGGCACAAGCTCGACTCTGGTCAAAGCAGTCAGTAAAGGGTGACCGCGAAGAATCTCTAGTATGACACCGTAGTCGAAAGGAACTGCGAGATCTAGATGATGGTTGTTGTGCAGAAATTGCACCGTATTAGTGCTCGGAAAAATCTCTTCGTCCAAATCATGGGCATTGACCGACGGATGTGATGAACGATGTGAACGGATGATGGTGTTGTCATCCGAGTCATTGCCATCATGATCAGCCATCTGGAATACTACACAGTTCAGAAACCAGCCAAAAACAGTTTAGAATAGTGCCAAAATTGGATTTTGCCTAAAAAAAATTCAAAAAATTTTCTAAGTCTTGGGCAAGTCGCAACCAACAAGGAAAGGCATGTCGCAGGCCATTGCGATGTCGCAATGCAAAGAAGAGACATGGGGAAGTCGCAACACAAGGTTGCGATTTGGTCCATGTCGCAACAGACCATTGCGACATGGTTGAATATTAAGCCACTGCGACATGTTTGAAGATATGAGTGTTAGTTGATTGCGACATTCATGAACACAGAAATAAACTAAGTGTTCAAGCCCTAAAACCATGGTTTCGCCCAAGAGATGTTAAAACTACCACTACTAGGCTCGCACTACCATCGATAACAAACCCTAAACATTTAAAATACCTAACTAGCACACATACGCATCGAATAAGCAGATTCAAGTAAAAACGAACCTAAACCCTAGAAATCGACTGAAACATGCGATTTAGTGGATGTAAAGCAACAAGATTCGAGATACGATACCTTGGATTCGATCTGAGATGATTGTATGAATGAAATCACGAAATTGGCCTTGAATCGAAAAAGCAGTTAAGAGAGATTTTGAAAGGGGTTTAAGGGTTTTGGGTTGAGATATGGTTGAAAAGTCAAAACCCCATTTTATACGATTTTCAAACTGAGGGACACGTGGCACAACATAATTGGTCCAAAGATTGACCTGCCACATGTCATCAAGTTGCAGTGAACTAGCTACGAAATGACAAAAGATCAAGTCACAATCGAAGGTTGCGACTAGCTACTGTTCACATGATGAAGTCGCAATGCACAGTTGCGATTTGGCACTGTTCACATTGTCAAGTCGCAATACGAGGTTGCGATTTGGCACTATTCACATTGTCAAGTCGCAGTGTACGGTTGCGATTTGGAAAACAAAATTAAGCCCATTGAGATATCGCAATAGAAGGCTGCGATTTCTCACTGTTCACATGTGAAATCGCAAATGTGGGTTGCGATTTTAATAACACTTGGACATTTTTCAGATTAAAAAAAAATTGAAAAAGGAATTTTATCACATTGGAAGATGTCCAACTTCCAATTGATTAAGCACGCAAGGTATTAAAACATTTTCACTCCCCCTTAAGTGATGCAAGAAGTTTTAGAAAATTGATTTTCATCATCTAAGGATTTGTGGTTGAAAAACAGATTAGAGAACATACCTTGTGATGTTCAAGTAAGGAGCACAGGAAATCAACACTTACAAGCTTAGTCATAAATGCACACTCCCCCTATTCTCGTGCATACTACTTAGTTTATGCTCCCCCTGAGACTATGAACACACCTCATGCAGGCATAGATATCATAACAAGAAATAGAAAGTAACAAAGAGAATAAACAATGAAAAACAACAAAGAAATTAAATCGAATGTGATGAAAATTTGTATGTATCAATCTAGATAAAGATAACTAGATTGAACTACACATATTTCCATCCATTATATGATCAATATAGAATATTAAACTTTCATGTTCAACATGCCGAGCTTGGATACTAAGAAATTAAATCATTTTTCATCCAAGGCTTTCGTAAAGAGATCGGCAAGTTGAAACTCAGTTGTGACAAAGTATAATTCGATCGTACCTTTTTCAACATGATCTTTGATGAAATGATACCTTATGTCTATGTGTTTGGTCTTTGTATGTTGGACCGGATTAGCAGATATTGCAATTGCACTCTTGCTATCACAGTAAATGGGGATCTTCTCATACTTGAAGTCATAGTCAGACAGTTGAGTCTTCATCCACAGAACCTGTGAACAACAACTGGCAGCGGCCACATATTCTGCCTCCGCAGTTGATGTTGAAACACAGTTCTGTTTCCTCGAGGACCAATTTACTAGTTTATCACCCAAAAACTGGACATGACCAGATGTGCTCTTCCGGTCTAGCATACTACCTCCATGATCCGCATCAGAATATGCAGTGAATTCAAATCCCGTTCCCTTCAGGTACCACAGACCAAGGTACGATGTCCCCTTCAAATATCGAAAGATTCTTTTAACAGCACTCCGATGTGATTCCTTTGATTGTGCCTGAAATCTTGCACAGAGACATGTTGAAAACATTATATCTGGACGACTTGCCGTCAGGTACATTAATGAGCCTATCATACCTCAGTAATTCTTAACATCTACATCTACACCATGTGGATCCGGACCAATTTTAGATCCAGGAGCCATAGGTGTACCAATTGAGGTACAGTTTTCCATCTTGAATTTCTTCAAGATGTCAAACACATACTTTGATTAGTTGATGAAGATACCTGTTGAGAATTGCTTGACTTGTAATCCAAGAAAGAAATTAATATCTCCCATCATACTCATCTGGAATCTGGTCTTCATTATACCCGAGAACCAAGTACACAATCCAGGGTCAGTTGAACCAAATATAATATCATCAACGTAAATTTGTACTAGAAGGATCTCACCATTTTCATGCAGAGTGAAGAGAGTTGTGTCAATTTTACCTTTCCGAAAGCCAGCACCAAGTAGGTAGGTAGATAAGATTTCATACCAGGCGCGAGGGGCTTGCTTTAGGCCGTAGAGAGCTTTGTCAAGAATGTAGACGTAAGCTGGTTTTTCTTTGTCCACAAAACCCTCTGGTTGAGAAACATATACTTCTTCTTTCAAGATGCCGTTCAAGAAAGCAGTCTTCACGTCCATTTGATAGACAGTGAAGTTTCTGAAAGCGACAAACGCAAGAAACATCTGTATTGCCTCTAAACGAGCCACCGGTGCATACGTCTCATCATAGTCAATTCCCTCTTGTTGCCTATATCCTTTGGCTACAAGGCGTGCTTTATTTCTCACAACAATCCCATCTTTATCTTTCTTATTCTTCAGGACCCACTTAGTACCAATTACCGTTTTACCTTTGGGTCTAGGAACTAATCGCCACACGTTCAATGCTTCAAAAGAATTAAGCTCATCTTGCATGGCAATGATCCAATCTGGGTCTTCCAAGGCTTGTCGAACTGTTGTAGGTTCAACTTGACTTAGAAAAAGCACGTAAAGGACTTCGTTAGCGATTGCAGATCTAGTCTTTACAGGTTCAGAGACGTCACCAATGACTTGTTCAATGGGGTGACTCTTAGTCCATCTTGAAGCATGATGATGAACAATTATAGCACCATAGTTGGGATCCACTAAGGTAGGATCTTTATCAAAATTCAACTCTATTGTCAAGGTAGGTTCCGGTTGTCGGGCGGGTTCATTGATAGGAGTGTCAACAGGAACTGCCTCCGGTTCTGTTTCAGAAGATGACTCACGTTGAGTTGCAGAATCCTCACCATTGGCGTTAGAAGTTGTACCTGACGAAGAAGCACCATTCGTGGATACATGTTGTGTTGCTCGTGGAGATTCCATATGCGTGTTACTTGAAGTTGTAGCAAGAGTTGTTGCACCAGATGAAGGAGTAGTCAGTTCCGGTGTAGGCCCTGACAATGTAGCATTAGCTGGTGGTGTGACAACATTGTTCCTGTTAGATATAGATGAAGTAGGTTTATCACTTCCGAAAAAATCATCATAAAAATATTCAAACAATAAATCAAGATCATTAGGTTTAGAGTTAGAAGTGGATGTTTGATCCTTGTTTGAAGATCTAGTCACCATAGGAAGAATTTGTCCAGATGCTAGTACACCTGATATTGCGGGTTCTGTACTGTTTTGCACAGAAACCATCTCCTCAGTTTCATCAAATCTGACATTTACACTTTCCTTCACAGTTCTAGACGACTTGAAATAGACTATATATGCTTTTGACGTGAGTGAGTATCCGATGAAGACGCCCTCAATACCCTTTGGATTGAATTTGTTCAAATTGTCCTTGTCGTTCAGCACAACACACCTGCATCCAAACACACGAAAGTAGTGTATTACAGGTTTTTTTATTATTAATCAGTTCATATGGAGTTTTACCAAACCGACGATGGATTATAGAACGGTTTTGTGTATAGCATGTCGTAGAAACAGCTTCAGCCCACAAGAACAGAGGTAGATCAGCATAAGACAGCATCGTTCTGGCAGCTTCAACAAGTATGCGGTTTCGTCTTTCAACGACTCCGTTCTGCTGAGGAGTTCTAGCCGTAGAAAACTGATGAGATATTCCTAATGATTTAAAGAAATCGTCAAGAGTCTTGTTCTTGAATTCTGTCCCGTTGTCTGACCTAACAGTCTGAACTGATTGTTGACGGTTCACTTGAAGTTGCTTGATTAACGAGATGATCAAGTCAGGTGTTTTGTCTTTTGAACGAAGAAACTTGACCCAAGTATATCTCGAATAATCATCGACAATTACTAACACGTATCATTTGGCACTGACACTCTGAGTCTTCATCGGACCACAAAGATCCATATGAAGGATTTCTAAAGGTTTATGTGTGCTGGGTTCGGGTTTCGATAGATGAGGAGCTCGCTTTATCTTCTCCTTCTCACAAGCAATACAGAAGTTGTCTTTCTCAAACTGCAGAACTGGTAGACGTATAACTAAATCACCCAACGTTAGCTTTTGAATGTAACGAAAGTTGAGATGAGATAGTCGTCTGTGCCATAACCAACTCTTTTCCATATGCGCCTTTGTCAACAGACACACGTCATTCTTTGGCTTAACCTTTGATAGAGCAATAGTGTAAAGATTTGACTTTCGTGAACCAACTAGAAGTTCATTTCCTCCATCGGTTAGAATTGCACACCGAGTCTTCTTGAAATGGACTTCTAGGTTTTTATCACAAAACTGACCTATACTAAATACGTTATGCCCTAAGCCTTCAACAAAATTCACTTTAGTTATTCTGACGTTGTTGGTCACAATATCTCCATAACCCCTGATTGGAGCATAGTGATCATTTCCAAACTTAACTTTCCCTCCATCGTGTTCTACAAAGTTGTTCAACAGCTCATTTCTACCTGCCATGTGTTTAGAGCAACCACTATCCAAATACCACACATGACAGAGCTGCAAAATGGAGTTTAAACAGTTTTAGGCACCCATTGCCAATTGGGTCCTTTCGGGTTAGGAGAATTAACCTTTTTCTTTGAATTGTAGTGGTTATAATATCTATTTGAATAAAAACGATTTGAACCATAGAAGTTATAACCAAACCACGAAGAATAATCAGACTTGCAGATAAAATCATCTACACCACAAGAAGAGCAACAAATTTGATCATGTGCTAAATTAATCAGTTGTTGCATAGAAGAAATCTTGTACGGAATTACAAGTTTTTGTTTGTTTGAAGCAACACGATCACTAACATTAGAAACAAAAGTGTTTTCTTGGAATTAAAAACGACAGTAGATGATTTTCTCTGGGCCACATCATGTGTGAACTCCTTTATTCTCCACTCTACCCGCGAGTTGTTTCTTAAATTACGATCTGAAATGGAATCAAAATAAGAATCGTAAGCGTAGGAATTTTGAACTTGAGAAGATTTAGATTTGCGCTTATTTTTCTTTTTCTTTTTCTTTTTCTCAACGGTCTTAGAAGATTCCCCTTCGAAGAAGTTCTGCTTGGGTTCATCTTCCTTGACCAAAAAGTCAGAATGATCTGGAAGTTTAGCACTAAAGTCAAAATTAACATCCTTTTGTTGACCTTGCTTAACCTTCCTTTCACAAGGAGTGTTAATAACATGATCAACTTTAATATCATTGGAGGAGGAGTTATGAGAGAAGTCACAAGAATTTTCATTAACAGGTTGTTTCTGTTTCTCAATGGGACAAAAATCATCCAAGTCATCCGCCATCATGCTTCTATTAAGAGTATTGCCTATGAAGGCTTTGCATGAGGAAGCATCTGAATCAGAGGAGACTTTGCAAGCAAACTCTGTCATCGCCTCAGTGGATAACTTTGTCAAATTTCCCATCAGTCTTGAGATTTCATTTTGAAAGTATTCTTTATTGGACTCAAGATCATTTCTCTCTTTGATCAAAATGTTTTCTAAATCAGATATTTTCTTTGTAAGAACCACATTTTCAGTTTCAAAAGATGTTCTTTCGAATTTAAATCTCTCTTTTTCTTTCTCAATATTTTCTTTTTCAAGAAATAACTTTTTCTAAAAATCAGAAACTTGTTGTGAGAGATTCAAACATCTCAGTTCAAGAGATTTCTTTTCTTCTAAGGTTTTTGAAGACGAAACAGAAACAACCTTTTCAGATTTGTCATTCATGGTATTTATCAAAACAGTTATCATCACTTCCTTTTCAATATCAAAAGCAAGTTGATCGTCATTTCTGACTTCTTCAAATTTTCTTTTAATATTTAATTCAAGATCGACAAGCTTTTGTTCAAACACCAAGGGAGGATAATATATTTTTCCTTCAGAAACGGGTTTTGATACAGTTCCCTTTGGTGGCTGAACAATATAGCTATCAAAATAGTCATTAGGCAAGGTTTTCTTATCTTGCATTGCCTTCCTATTTGCCTGATCATAAATATAAGGAAGTTGTATGGTTACAGTTGTCTTTCTTTTAATAACTTCTTCCTCAACTCCTTGTTCCTCCTCATTAAGCCATTTAATCTTGAATTTAGGATCTTTAAAAAACTTAAGCCATCGAAACTTGTATAAACAAGGTGCCTTTTTCAAAGCATTCTCCAAATAATGAGGATTGTCATATCCCAAACCCTATTTCGAATTGTAATATCTGAAATTCTTTGGCGTGTTTAGAAAAATGGTTTGTTCAGATTGACCAAGTTTATACAGTTTCGCTTCTAGATCATTTGTCTTTTCAGACAATTCGTTATTAATATCTTTGAAAGATCGCAACATTTGTTCAAGTTCATTCTTCCTATTTTCAGCAATTCTGACATTTTCTCCCATTTCATCCATTTTTCTTCGAAAATAAGTGCGTGACTTTTCGATTTCAACCCGTTCAATTTTCAAATCATACTTTTGCTCTTCCCACAGTTGTAGCACTTTTGCTCTTCATCCTTCTTATCACCATACTTCTTCACCTCCGGCCTTTTACCATCTTCCCTATGATCATCAAACTTCTTTGACTCAATCCGATTCTTGTGTTCAAAGGTTTTAGAACCACATGAGTAACGTTGGTTATTTGATCCAGGAGTTTTTAAAAATCTGTGTTGAAAGGCCTTGGAAAGAAGTATCATAGCCTGCCTTAATCTTTCTGCTTCATCCAAGTCAGCTTGGTCTAACTCATATTCTTCTCTCTGAACAATCTTGCCCTTAGCTTTTCTTGACATCAATGCTAACGGTTCACTATCAAGCTCATCTTCTTCTGCCTTATTCTCAGACCCCACCATCTTCTTTTCCTTCTTACCATTCTTCTCATTCTTCATCAACTTCTTCCTTTTCAGCTCAGCATCATCTTCATCTTGTTTTAAGGTTTCAAACATTTGTTGTAATGGAAGAGAATCCAGTTGAGAATTATGTTTCATTCTATGAGCATACTTCTTCCACTCGGGCTGAAGCACGTTCAAGAACTTCACATTAGTCTCCATGATGGATTTTGATACTTTGTAACTGTTGAGATCATTTAGGATAGTTGTGAAACGATCATATGCTTTATCTAAACTCTCACCCTCCTTTTGCTTGAAATTCTCATACGTATTGAAGACATTTGAGATTCTCAGCTGGTTTTCCACTTCTGACCCTTTGTATAATTTGATAAGTTCATCAAACATACCTTTACCTGTTTCACTCAAACTGTCAACCTTTTGATATATGTCGTTGGTTAAGGCTTGCATAACCAATGACCTAGCCGCTTTATCGGCTTTGTATCTCAACAAATTGTCACCCGTGTAGTCCTTTGGCTGAATAAGTAAGTTATTTCCTTCTGGGTCGTCTTCACGAACCTCTCCTAGAACCCCGTTTATCAAGGATTCATGGATAAGAGCTCAATTTTCTTGTCGTTCAACGTAGTCAAGAAATCTGTCTTTCCAAATTTTAAAGTCTTTCGGGAAAAGAACAGGTGGCTTATCTTTTGAACCAATAGTCAACATATCTCTGGCAGTCATTTTGGATTACTTGTTGTTGATCGTTAAAAATCTGATTAATCTGATTAGGAGTTACTTTTAAAGTTTCAATTTTATGTCTCAACACACTTAAAGTCGCAACCCAAACCAAGTCGCAATTGCACTGAAGTCGCAACACTGAAGTCGCAACACTGAAGTCGCAACAACCGAAGTCGCAATAACCGAAGTCGCAATAACTGAAGTCGCAATAGGTAAATAAAAAAACACCCGAGTCGCAACTGAAGGTTGCGATTTGGTACTGTTCACAGTGTAATGGATTGCGATTTGGGAGCCAAGTCTCAATAGACGATTGTGACAATGATGAAGGTTAGTGGATTGCGATATGTATGAAGATTCAAGGTCGAATCTTCAAAACAGATCGGATGAGGCTGAAATTTGGTGGGTAGGTTCGCGAGGCTATTCTGAGCAACTTTAGAACTTCGAGTTTTAATCAAAAACCAACAGAAAATGGGTTTTCGATCCAAAACAGTGTGCAGAAAGTTAAAGTACGAAAATGAAGAAAACTATCCAATCTGAGCTTCGATCCTTGTGTTTTTACGGAATAAAACACACAGGACTATCCTAGAAACAATCCTTGATCAATTCCAATCCATTAGAAGAACTCTAATGGCTAAAATCAATCAAAAATTGAAGAAAATGAAGAACACTCAAAAATGGAAATATCTCACTCAAACCTAATCAAATCAAAGATTTACAAGCTCTGATACCAATTGTGATCCCAGAACAAGTAATCAATCAATATAAACATCAAAGGAAGCCATCTCTATATTAATTAAATGATCAAAAGCTCACAATATGGATTGGAATACAATACTTGTGTGTGTGGCTAGTGTGTGTAGTAGATGACCTAATTCCCTAAAGGGAAAGAAGCAAACTATATATACATAGGGTATAGAATACCCCTATTACAAATATAGTTCCTCTACTTGGTACAATTACATTTAAGCACTAACAATTGGTAATCCAAAACCTATAGATAACTCAAATCATGTATCTAATATTATTGAACATAAAGATGGATCAGTAGATATTAATTTTAATAATTTCGATAATCTCAGATCTGTCTCCTCAAGGTTATCAACAGGATCAATAAGCGGAACAAAAACTCCTTCCTTTCAAAAATCTCAATCATTGAAATTAAAAAATGTGGATTTTAATAAATCAATTCCTCGAGCCTTTTATCAAGAAGGATCTGAAGAAACTCAAAGCTTTGCTTACGAACCTACTCCTTCAGATATTCTATCTGAAATCAATCAATACAAAGCCCAAATTTAAGAAAAACAAAATGAGTAAATCAAACATTAATATGAAATATCTCATAGAAGAGTTTGATTATGATTATATAGAAGAAAGAAGAGATTTCTATTATTCATCGGTTAATAATTCTCAAAAAGAATTCAAACATCAACTTTTATGGAGAGATTATATTAATAGAAATAATGTTTATATAACTTTCTTCAATTGGTATGAAATGTATTGTGTAGAACAAAATATTCCAAACCCTTTTATTAATATCTATGACACCCCAAAAATAACTCAAGATTATAAAGATATTGTCAATGAAGAAACTATAACTACAATACATCCTCCAAAAAGTATAATTTTAATAAATTAAAGATTTATAGGATCACCCCTAATCTCTATCACTGAAAAAACAATTAAAGAAGAAATAATGAAAGATATTGTATACCAAAATACTTATTCAAATGAAATTCTAAATACCATGAGCCAACAACTAAATTGATTAGAAAATAATCAAAGTAATAATACTAAAAAATAGAGGTTCCCCCCCTCTAAAGAAAATATTAAAGAAAACAATCCAATTGTCGTATCTCACCAAATTGATTCCAATACCAATTTAGGATATAATAAAAAATTAGTCAATGAATTAGAACAAAAATTAAGCAATCTAAAAGTAAATGTTCTAAACCAGGAATCAAATTCAGATTCAGAATCTGAATCTGAAGAGATATCTCAAATTCATGAACAATTTGCCAATAAGTTAACTTTTAAGGGCACTTCTACTAATACTAGTCGCCCTCAAACAAGAAACTATTATCATAGACCAACTTTTCCTGATGTTCAATTTGAAGAAAAAGGATATTTAGGAGAAAGAAGTGCGTATGATGGCTCCTCAATTTATGAATGGAACATAGATGGGTTAGTCGAACACCAAATTCTTAATATAATTCAAGAAATGAATATGGCTTCAAATGCCAGGCAATACTGAAAAACAAATTGCTGGTATGCTCGTATCAGGTTTCACAGGTATTTTAAGAATCTAGTGGGATCATTACATGGTAGATAATAGACATATTATTCTTAATGCAAAGAAAATTATTATCAAAAATGAAAACAATCAACAAGTACAATCTGAAGAAGAAGACATAATCGCTACTCTTCTCTTTAGTATTGTAAAACACTTTATAGGAGATCTATCTCTATTTCAAGAAAAAAGTTCTGAAATACTCTTAAACCTTACTTGTAGAAAACTACAAGATTACAGATGGTATAAAGATATGTTTTCATCAAAGGTTATGATAAGACCAGACTATAAAGAAGCTTTCTGGAAAGAAAGGTTCATTGCAGGTTTACCAAAACTTTTTTGTAGAAAGGATAAGAGAAAAATTAAGAGATGAGTATAATAATCAAATTCCTTATGCAGAATTAACTTATGGACAAATATCTGGTTATATCAATAAAGAAGGTTTAGCTATCTGTTCAGATTTAAAACTTAAAGCCAAAATAAAGAAAGACAAAATAAATAACAAAGAAGAACTTGGTTATTTATGTCAACAATATGGTTATGAAAACATAACTGCTCCTACATCATCCAAATCTAAAAGATATTCAAAAAAATACTTTGGCAAAAGATTTAAAACAAAATATGATAAAGCTAACAAATATGATAAAAGCAAATTTGATAGAACTGATAATTATCATAAGAAAAAACCATATAAAAGGTTTAACAAAAAACCTCATAAACAAACTGAATCAAGAGATATAATTATTTGCTATAAATGTGGAAAAACCGGACATATGGCAAAAAATTGTTATGTTAAGAAAAAGATTAATGAATTACAAATCTCTGAGCAACTAAAAACTCAAATAAGCAAATTAATTCTCAACAGTGATTACTCAAGCTCAGGTTATGAATCTAGCATATCATATTATGATAATAATGACTTAAATGTTTTAGAACATTGTTCAACTACCAGTTCAGACTCTGAAACATGTGAATGTTTAGGAAACTGTACTTGTAACAAAATTAATGTTATAACAAAAGAAGACAGAGAGATTCTTGAATTATTAGATAAAATTCCAGATCAAACTATTAAAGAAAAAACTACAAAAAGATTTCTCAATTATAATTCTAAAGTAGAAACAAGCACTCCAAAGACTACTGAGTTATTTAATCTTCAAGAAGTTTTTAACAGATTTTCCCAAACAACTAAACCAATATCTACTCAAGAACTTCAAGAAGAATTAACTTTGGTTAAAACAGAAATAAGAATTATCAAAGAACGTCTCTGAAAAATAGAAAAGGATAAAAGTAATATTCAGGATGAAATCCCTAAGGTCGCAATCATTACAAATGAAAAATCAAAAGTCAATAAAATAAAAATCCCTAAAAACATTTCCTATCAAAGATGGCATACAAGTATTAATCTTAGTATACAAAATGAATTTAAAATAACTGTCATTGCCTTTATTGATAGTGGCGCTGATATGAATGTTATCCAAGAAGGGATCATCCCTACAATTTATTATGAGAAAACTTCAAATCGTTTATCATCAGCTAGTGGATCAAAACTTGATATTTCTTATAAAGTTTCAAATGTTCATATTTGTAAAGATAATTATTGTTGTAAAACATCTTTAATCCTTGTCAAAAACTTAACCTACAATTTAATTTTAGGATCACCTTTTATTTATCAACTTTACCCAATTACTGTAGACAAAGAAGGAATTAGTACAAAAGTCTTAAATAAAGAAATAAAATTCAAATTTACAGACCCAATTATTCATTCAGAATTAAATACTTTAAACAACAAAGTTAATCAAGTAAAGTATTTAATTAACGAAATTAGCTATAAGAGGATTCTTGATATGTAATAACCAGGTATTTTATTTAATTTAAAATATAAGAATTTTATAAGTTTATATGGGTATTTTAAGGAATGAGAAGTTAAGGGGTAAGTTTTAATTTTTATGAAAGTTTAGGGGTATATTTGGTTAAATGGAACAAGTTTGGGGTTCATTTGGAAAGTTGGGTGACACCCCCTGTTAGCCAAAACCGACTTTCATTCTATAGGAATGAGGTGTCTCCTTTTTTACCATTTTTAGCAAAGTGTAGTGTGTGTCTAGGTGGTGTTTTCGATTTTAGAGAGAGAGTGAAAGAGGTTGAAGGAAACTAAGGAAGAGGAAGAAGTATCTGATTGGTTGCAGCTGAGTTTAAGATTCAATTCATCTGAAACAACAAGGTAATAATCCATCCTAATTCTTCTTTTTATGTATAATAGGTTTTACATGAACTTTAGAAGCGGGTTATGTTATTTTTAGAAGGTATATGAATTATGGGTTTGGAATAGTGTTCTAATGGTAGTATAAAACATACCTGCAAAGTTATATAAACATACATAGAATAAAACTGCAAAAATCTGGGTTTTAGGATGAAACAGTAGACTGAGACTTTCATCGAAGTCGCAGTAGGCTAGTATTCATCGAAGTCGCAGTAGGTTAATATTCATCGAAGTCGCAATGGACGACTGCGACATTCATCGGAGTCGCAATGGTTGGTTGCGACTTGGGTATGAAGTCGCAATGGTCGTCTGCGACTTGGCTTGAAATCGCAGTAGTAGATTGCGATTCGAGTGTGGGATCGCAGTAGTTGGTTGCGACTCCAAGGTGGAATCGCAATAGTGGGTTGCGACTCCAAGGTGGAATCGCAATATTGGGTTGCGACTCCAAGGTGGAATCGCAATAAGGGGTTGCGACTTCGGGGTGAAATCGCAATAAGGGGGTTGCGACTTCAGGGTGGAATCGCAATAGGAGATTGCGATTTGGTACTGTTCATTGCGATTTCAGTTGGGAATTTTGTAAGTTTAAAGTATTAAAGGAAATATTTGGTATTTTATCTGGTTTCAGATTCTGTGAGGGATCGACACACGTGAATTATCTTGGAAGAGTTTTTGTGATAAACACACGAGGTGAGTTTTTATTTGAAATGTTTTCAAATGGAATACATATATGTGATTAAATGTAATATGGTGCATATAATGTTTATATGAATATTGCATTGTATGAGTACTAGTTGGCCGGGCTTAGGACCGGTGAAAGTTGGCTGTACAAAGGGACAGTGGTGTTGGCTGTATTTAGTACAGCGGAGTAAATTAATTAATTTGGCTTGCTACCAATTAATATGGCCAAGGAAAAGAAAGGAGAAAGAGATGGAAAGATTACATGAGTCATAATTGGTATTCTTATGTGAAGTATATGTATGACTTTGTGCAAAAGTTTTCTTTAACTAACGGGGATTTTTCTCACTAGACCTCAAGGTCTAACCCTCATTTTTGTTTTAAAATATGTATTCCAGGTCATGGAGCAAACAAGAGACAATGATAGGATTTATCATGTTAGCTTTTGTGGATGTTGAATGATTATGAAGATTCCAGTTATAATTAGTAGATGTTATGTATTTTACTTTATTCGAAAAAGTTTGTACTGAAGGACTTAATTGTAGAATTTAAGGGACCATATTTGGATTATGATATGTTATTTTGTAGTGAATTATATGGAACTTGTATGTTGGGATTAAGGGATGTTACAAATGGTATCAGAGCCTTAGTTTAAGAGATTTAGGTATTAGTATCTGTACCTAGACTTAAACTGCATGCGAAGTAGGATGTCCTTGTTATTTTAGAACCTTGGGATGATAAATATAAAAAGGTAGAAGGAACATCATGTAAGGTAATTTCAGATTACACCTGGCCAGTGTAATTATGATCTTACAGGTACATGTTTCAACCAGAATACTTTATTATATGGGGTATGTGCTTATGTGTATATTAACCTTGTTTGAATCAACAGAATGGCAAGTGGAACGAGACAAACAACCGGAGGAAGGGGAAGAGGGGGAGAAAGAGGCAGAGGTAGGACAGGGGGCAGAGTACAGGGGCGAGGCACATAGTTTGTTACGAGGGACGACCTAGCGATTGAAATGGGAAGACTTCAGGCAAATATACAAGCTATGTTTAACCAGACTCACCATTCGGAAACAGAAATACCAGACCCTACCCTTGAAACCGAAGTGCCTATCGCACCTATTGTCACATCAGCACCAAGAAAGTGTGATTATAAAATGTTTTTAAGCTGTAAACCACCCAATTATGGAGGGGACAGAGATCCAGTAAAAGCAATGCGATGGCTGAAGGAGGTTGAAGCCGTATTTAAGACCAGTAAATGCGCGGAAGAAGATAAAGTGTTATATGGAACAGCAATGTTGAAAGCAGATGCCTTGTATTGGTGGGAAGCCCTTATTGACTCTGAAGGACCTAATGTGTATTCAACTTTTACTTGGGGCGAATTCTCGAGAGCATTTAAGGAACAGTTTTGCCCGCAAGCCGCAGTTAGACAGTTGGAAGAGGAATTCCTGAGCCTACAGCAAGGAAATTTATCGGTAAGAGACTACACTGCCCGTTTCTTGGAAAAGTCGCGTTTCGGAGAATATTATGTTGCCACAGAAAAGATGAAGATGGAAAGGTATGTATTCGGATTGAATTCGGAGATTAGAAAGTTGGTAACTGCAGCGAGACCTAATACTTTTTCAGAAGCAGTCAATGCTGCGGAAAATGTGGAGCGAGACAATAAGAGGGATGTTGGGGATAAGAGTGCGGGAAAGAGAAAATGGGAAGGGCCACCACACGATGTGAAGAAGTCTGGATTTCAGCGATTTGATAGTCGTCCACCTTTTAGAGCAGCTGAAAGACCTTGCCCAAAGTGCCACCGTTTTCACCAAGGAAGCTGTCAGGTAGATCCTAGAAACTGTTATAAGTGCGGGAAGTTTGGGCACATTGCTAAAGATTGTAGGGTGGTTAGATTTTGTTATTCATGCAATTCGCCAGATCATCTTCAATCAGATTGTCCACTGGGAAGAATACCATCAGGTGGCACGTCAACAAGAGCATCGGGTGTTAGACCAGCAGTACCGAGGTCAGAGCCAGCAAGAGCAAGAGGCCGTTCATTTCAGATGACAGCAAAGGAAGCGGAGGAAACTCCGGACGTAGTTACAGGTACATTCTTAATAAATTCCACACGTGCTAAGGTGTTATTTGATTCCGGTGCAAACCGATCATTTGTGTCTCCTTCATTTGCTGCTTACATGCATTTAAAGCCAAAAGTATTAGATCATGCTTTATCGGTAGATACGACAAATGAAAATCAAGTATCAGTTAAAGAAGTATTTGATAGTTGCGTGATAGATATAGAAGGGTGCGGAGTACCGATTCAGTTATTTCCAATAGCCCTGGTAGAGTTTGATGTGGTAGTGGGAATGGACTGGTTTGCCGAGAACCAAGCTAATATAAATTGTGATAAGAAGTTAATAAACGTTGTGTTACCTGAAAAAGGGTCGGTAGTGATTTATGGCGATCGTAGGAATTATCAGTATAATCTTATTAACATGATAAAAGCCCGTAAGTGTGTTAGTAAAGGTTGTCAGAGTTACTTAGCTTATGTAATAGATACTAAGCTAGAGAAGAGTAAGTTGGAAGACATTCCAATTGTTAGTGATTTTCCAGAAGTATTTCCTGAAGACTTGAACTGTCTTCCGCCTGTTAGACAGGTAGAGTTCGGTATAGATCTAATTCCTGGAGCCAACCCTGTAGCCCGTGCACCGTATCGTTTGGCGCCTCCAGAAATGAAAGAACTGATGGCACAACTGCAAGATCTATCCGATAAGGGTTTCATCAGACCAAGTTCTTCACCGTGGGGAGCACCAGTCTTATTTGTGAAAAAGAAGGATGGTTCGATGAGAATGTGTATCGACTACAGAGAATTGAATAAGCGCACGATCAAAAACAAGTATCCTCTACCTAGAATTGATGACCTCTTCAATCAATTAGTTGGAGCTTGTTGTTTCTCCAAGATTGATTTAAGATCCGGTTATCATCAGTTGAAAGTCAAAGAAGAAGACGTATTGAAAACTGCTTTTCGCACCAGGTACGGTCACTATGAGTTTCTAGTAATGCCATTTGGTTTGACGAATGCTCCAGCTGCTTTCATGGATTTAATGAATCGGGTATGTAAGCCGTATCTTGATAAATTCGTTATTGTGTTTATTGATGATATACTTATTTATTCCCGATCCAAAGAGGATCATGCACGACATCTTCGTTTGATTTTGGAATTATTGAAGAAAGAAAAGTTGTATGCGAAATTTTCAAAGTGTGAATTTTGGTTGCGGGAAGTTCAGTTTTTGGGGCATATAGTTTCTGAAAAGGGTATACAAGTCGATCCGATGAAAGTGGAAGCAGTTGAAAAATGGGAACCACCAAAGACAACAACAGAAGTACGAAGTTTTCTGGGTTTGGCCGGCTACTACCGAAAGTTTATAAAAGATTTCTCTCGTATTGCCACACCTTTGACAAAGCTGACTCGGAAGAATCTGAAGTTTGAATGGAAGGCAGAACAGGACGAGGCATTCAGGATATTAAAGGAGAAACTCTGCAGCGCGCCGATATTAGCATTGCCAGAAGGTTCGGATGATTTTGTGGTCTACAGCGATGCTTCTAAGTTAGGTTTGGGATGTGTACTCATGCAACGTGGAAAAGTAATTGCCTATGCTTCTCGTCAATTAAAGGATCATGAAAGGCAATATCCTACCCACGATATGGAACTGGCAGCAGTTGTTTTCGCTTTGAAGATTTGGAGGCATTATCTTTATGGTTCCAAGTGCCAAATTTTTACGGACCATAAGAGTCTCCAACATCTTTTTGATCAGAAGGAACTGAACATGAGGCAAAGAAGGTGGCTAGAGTTAGTGAATGATTATGATTGTGAAATCCTTTATCACCCAGGAAAAGCGAATGTGGTGGCAGATGCACTAAGTCGACAAGAAAGAAGTGGAACGATAAAAGCGATATCTTTAAGAGCTGAACTTCTTCCAAACATTTTTGACGAATTACTGAAGTGCCAATTAGATGCTTATCAAGAAGAAAGTTTGAAATCTGAACGGTTGGTTGGGATATCAGCATTGCTTGGGAAAGATCACCGTGGACTGTTGTGTTTGGGGAATAGGATTTGGGTACCTCGTTTGGGTGGATTACGTGATCGTGTACTACAAGAAGCTCATCAATCTCGATTCTCCATTCATCCAGGTACAAATAAAATGTATAGAGATTTGAAACAATTCTATTGGTGGCCGGGGATGAAAAGAAGTATTGCTAAGCATGTGGAAGACTGCATTACCTGCAAGAAAGTAAAGATTCAGCATCAGAAACCGTTTGGTCAGTTACAACGCTTAGATATTCCAGTATGGAAATGGGATCAGATCACAACTGATTTCATTACCAAGTTACCAAGAACTTCAAAGGGATTCGATTCTATTTGGGTGATTGTGGATAGGTTGACAAAGTCTGCTCATTTCTTGCCGATAAAAGAAACCGATTCTTTGGAACGTTTGGCCAAACTGTACATTAATGAAATAGTAACTCGACATGGAGTACCAATTTCGATTATTTCTGATCGAGATAGTCGTTTTACTTCTAGATTTTGGAGAAGTTTTCAAAAAGAGATGGGAACACAAATCAAGTTGAGTACAGCATATCATCCACAAACTGATGGACAGAGTGAAAGAACGATCCAGACTTTAGAAGATATGCTCCGGGCTTGTATAGTTGATTTTGGAGGATCATGGGATAAACATTTGCCTTTGATAGAGTTCGCTTACAACAACAGTTATCATTCTAGTATTCAGGCGGCACCGTTTGAAGTATTGTATGGTAGGAAATGCCGAACGCCTTTGTGTTGGAATGAAGTGGGGGAAAAGCAGTTAGCAGGGCCAGAAATAGTACAGTTAACAGCAGATAAGATTACTCAGATCCGGGATAGATTGAAAACGGCACAAGACAGACAGAAAAGTTATGCAGATCGACGTCGGAAACCGTTAGAATTTCAGGTTGGGGAATTTGTGATGTTAAAAGTTTCACCTTGGAAAGGAGTCATACGTTTTGGGAAGCAAGGTAAACTCAGTCCGCGGTATATTGGGCCATTTGAAATTACCGAAAGAATTGGTGAAGTAGCATACAGATTGGATCTTCCGCAGGAGTTGAGCAGAATTCACAACGCGTTTCATGTGTCGAATTTTCGAAAGTGTTTGGTATCACCAGATCAGGCAGTATCTCTACCGGATATACAAGTGGATGAAAAGTTGAACTATGTGGAGGAACCGGAAGCAATAGTTGATCATAAGGTTAAAGTATTGAGGAATAAGGAGATCAGGCAGGTAAAGATTCAATGGAAACATCATAGGGGTCAGGATGCGACATGGGAATCAGAATCGGAGATGAGAGCCAAATACCCTCATCTGTTCACTTGACTGAATTCCGGGACGGAATTCTTTTAAGGGGGAGATGTTGTAATAACCAGGTATTTTATTTAATTTAAAATATAAGAATTTTATAAGTTTATATGGGTATTTTAAGGAATGAGAAGTTAAGGGGTAAGTTTTAATTTTTATGAAAGTTTAGGGGTATATTTGGTTAAATGGAACAAGTTTGGGGTTCATTTGGAAAGTTGGGTGACACCCCCTGTTAGCCAAAACCGACTTTCATTCTATAGGAATGAGGTGTCTCCTTTTTTACCATTTTTAGCAAAGTGTAGTGTGTGTCTAGGTGGTGTTTTCGATTTTAGAGAGAGAGTGAAAGAGGTTGAAGGAAACTAAGGAAGAGGAAGAAGTATCTGATTGGTTGCAGCTGAGTTTAAGATTCAATTCATCTGAAACAACAAGGTAATAATCCATCCTAATTCTTCTTTTTATGTATAATAGGTTTTACATGAACTTTAGAAGCGGGTTATGTTATTTTTAGAAGGTATATGAATTATGGGTTTGGAATAGTGTTCTAATGGTAGTATAAAACATACCTGCAAAGTTATATAAACATACATAGAATAAAACTGCAAAAATCTGGGTTTTAGGATGAAACAGTAGACTGAGACTTTCATCGAAGTCGCAATAGGCTAGTATTCATCGAAGTCGCAGTAGGTTAATATTCATCGAAGTCGCAATGGACGACTGCGACATTCATCGGAGTCGCAATGGTTGGTTGCGACTTGGGTATGAAGTCGCAATGGTCGTCTGCGACTTGGCTTGAAATCGCAGTAGTAGATTGCGATTCGAGTGTGGGATCGCAGTAGTTGGTTGCGACTCCAAGGTGGAATCGCAATAGTGGGTTGCGACTCCAAGGTGGAATCGCAATATTGGGTTGCGACTCCAAGGTGGAATCGCAATAAGGGGTTGCGACTTCGGGGTGAAATCGCAATAAGGGGGTTGCGACTTCAGGGTGGAATCGCAATAGGAGATTGCGATTTGGTACTGTTCATTGCGATTTCAGTTGGGAATTTTGTAAGTTTAAAGTATTAAAGGAAATATTTGGTATTTTATCTGATTTCAGATTCTGTGAGGGATCGACACACGTGAATTATCTTGGAAGAGTTTTTGTGATAAACACACGAGGTGAGTTTTTATTTGAAATGTTTTCAAATGGAATACATATATGTGATTAAATGTAATATGGTGCATATAATGTTTATATGAATATTGCATTGTATGAGTACTAGTTGGCCGGGCTTAGGACCGGTGAAAGTTGGCTGTACAAAGGGACAGTGGTGTTGGCTGTATTTAGTACAGCGGAGTAAATTAATTAATTTGGCTTGCTACCAATTAATATGGCCAAGGAAAAGAAAGGAGAAAGAGATGGAAAGATTACATGAGTCATAATTGGTATTCTTATGTGAAGTATATGTATGACTTTGTGCAAAAGTTTTCTTTAACTAACGGGGATTTTTCTCACTAGACCTCAAGGTCTAACCCTCATTTTTGTTTTAAAATATGTATTCCAGGTCATGGAGCAAACAAGAGACAATGATAGGATTTATCATGTTAGCTTTTGTGGATGTTGAATGATTATGAAGATTCCAGTTATAATTAGTAGATGTTATGTATTTTACTTTATTCGAAAAAGTTTGTACTGAAGGACTTAATTGTAGAATTTAAGGGACCATATTTGGATTATGATATGTTATTTTGTAGTGAATTATATGGAACTTGTATGTTGGGATTAAGGGATGTTACATGATAACCTACAAGATCCAAATATTCAAAATAGAATTAAAAGGACAAAAGAAAGATTTGAAAATAATGTTTGTTCTACTTTTCCTAATGCTTTTTGGAAAAGAAAACAACATACTGTTAAATTACCCTATATAAAAGATTTTAATGAAAAGGACATTCCTTCAAAATCAAAAGCTATACATATGTCAAATGAATTGCAAGATCACGGTAAGAAAGAAATTCAAGATTTATTAAACAAAAACCTCATAAGACCTTCAAAATCACCTTGGTCTTGTTCAGCTTTTTATGTTATGAACGCAACTGAATTAGAAAGAGGTACTCCAATACTTGTTATTGATTATAAACCTTTAAACAAAGTTCTAGAGTGGATTCGATATCCAATACCAAATAAAAGAGATCTATTAAAAAGACTTTATGATGCAAAAATATTTTCAAAGTTCGATATGAAATCAGGATTTTGGCAAATACAAATTCACGAACAAGACAAATATAAAACAGGTTTTAATGTTCCTTTTGGTCATTACGAATGGAACGTCATGCCATTTGGTCTCAAAAACGCTCCTTCAGAATTCCAAAGTATCATGAATGACATTATTATCCCTATAAGCAGTTTTGCTATTGTTTATATTGATGATGTGTTAATTTTTTCAAAATCCTTAGAACAACATTTTAAACATTTGCACATATTTTATGATTTAGTTCTCAACAATGGATTAGTCATTTCTTCTACAAAAATGAGTTTATTTCAAACTAATATTAGATTCTTAGGACATGATATTGTTCAAGGAACTATCAAACCAATACAAAGAAGCTTGAAATTTGCTAACAAATTTCCGGATGAAATAAAAGACAAGACTCAACTTCAAAGATTTTTAGGATGTTTAAATTATGTCCATGACTTTTTCAAAGATTTAGGTATTATTTGCAAACCCTTATATCAAAGATTAAAAAAGAATCCACCCCCATGGACTCAAGAACATACCAAAGTTATTAAACATATTAAAGAAAAGGTTAAATTATTGCCTTGTCTTAGTATACCACAACTAAATGCTAGTATCATTGTTGAAACTGATGCTAGTGATTTAGGATTTGGTGGGATATTAAAACAAAAAATTAACCAAGATTCAAATGAAGAATTAGTAAGATTCTTTTCAGGAGCTTGGAATGATACTCAAAAAAATTATTCAATTGTTAAAAAAGAAATTTTAAGCATTGTTTTATGCATCAAATTTTTTGAAGATGATCTATATATGAAATCCTTTTTATTACGAATAGATTGTCAATCTGCAAAACCTATATTAGAAAACGATATAAAAAACGTTATTTCAAAACAAATTTTTGCAAGATGGCAAGCATTATTAAGCAATTTTTTTGATTTCAAAATTGAATTTTTCAAAGGCGAAAATAATTCTATCCCGAATTTTTTATCACGAGAATGTTCCCATGGGAAATGAATCAAGACAAAAGGATCGTCGTTCAAAATTCTGATAAGAGAGTACGACTCTCTCCATGCAAACCAAATACTTCTCCTACTCCCTCATCATCAATTACTCCAATACAAAACAGATTCGCTCCAATTACCCCTATCAAAGCTCAACTTTCTTATTCCTCTTTAATACAAAAACCAGTTATCATCTCTCCAAACCCAACTCCCAAAAAATCGATTATATTGTCCAATACCCATACAATTACTCAAAATCCCAAACCTTCTTCCTCAAAAGAAAAGGGCAGTTCTTATATCCAAAACCCTAATCAACAAATTGTCAAAATCCTTGAAGATCATGAAGTCCAAATTCATAACCAAGGATTTCATTCTCTCACGGATTTCCTTTTCCTCAAAAACTCCATGTTCATCGGAGGTAGTCAAAAGCCAAGAGAATACTATCAAACAATTTTAGAAACCACAGGTTCTATCAGAATTACTCATAATTCAAATCTCACTGATAAAACCACTATAGCTTTCAGCAAAGTTCAAATTCTTCGTATCCTCTCTATTCAAGATTGGAAAGCTCGTCCTTATACTGAAAAACCCCTTCCAAAATATCCAAAACACCCTCTTTACAATTATTGTGATTATCAAGAGGCTTGGTACAACCTTTTTTTATCTCAAAAGCTATTCACATTCATGGTTCATATTTTTTGACAAAAATTTCGAGTGCTCATATCCCAAATGGTTCGTTCGATGGTTCAAATTCCTAGAAAATATTCCAGATACTCTTCCTAGTCTTGTTTCAAAAGGTTTCCAAAAATTCAAAGAAATCTTTTACCAAGACATTCCTGAGTTTGAATACCTCCTTCAATTCACCATCCTATTCAACATTTCATGGATTATTTCATGGACTTTTAGTGTGACACCTGCGATTGGAACAAATCCAAGTCTTCTGCAAAGAGTAGTACGAGTCAAATGGTGGGATAATCTTTCTTCAAATCAAATTCAAAAAATGACAATTCAAGGTGTTTTAGAATTCTATTCTGAAAATTACGAAGTCTCAACCTCCAAAGTTATTCAAGAAGCAAAGAGTTAAGAAGATGAAGATGATGAAGAGCTAAGACAATTTATGGCAGCAGATTCAAAAGAAGAACTCAAGAAATTAATCAAACACGTTAAACAATTATCTTCAAGCAGCAGTTCTGACACAAATCAAGATACAGAGTTAATTCAAGACGCTCAAAATCCGTATTCAGACATAAATCTATATGATGTCTAAATTGTGTGAGTTTGGTGTTATAATACCCGTAAAAAAAAATTACTTTTATGTATGTGTATATATAGTAGCCTTATTTAAAATATATACATATAGATAGAAAGTAATAATAATTGGTGTGGGACAGTGTGTATAAAAAAAATAGAGAAAGAAAAACCATTTCCTAGACGTTGTACATCCTTCTTCTTTTGGGTTTAAATTAAAGTTATGGGTTAGTTTTGCAAAGAGTTCATAATTGGGGGGGGGGGGGGGGGGTTAGCTTTGTAAAACCATATGTAATTTGGAGTTTAAGATGGGCCAGGACTGCTTCTCTCGGTCCATATATTTTTCCCATCAAAACTCACCCTAAAACCCTATTCCAATTCTAGAGGCGTCGCAAATAATTCTTGAGAGATGAGCAATTGAAAGTTAAAAGGGTAAAAGAGCAGCTAGACTCATTGTCTTGAGGTCGGGATTAAAGGAGTAGTAGATCGGTAAACGAATAAGTTCTGGGGTGTTTTAAGGTACGGATTCCTTGTTTTCCCCCTCTTTGCGTTTATTCGATTCATTATATACGTGTTAATCTGTTTTCGTTTATTTGATTCGTTGTATATATGTACGGATTCTTTACGTTCCACTCTTTGTGTTTATTAGATCGGTTATTTATGTATACAATTCCTAATTCCAATTGTATTTATTTAATTTGTTGAATGCATACGGTTTCTTTGATGTTCTTTTGAGTCACTCCGTTCGATTTAGTAAATAATGTGTTTTTACTTCCACCAAAGTATTTTGCATTCTCGTTCGATTAGTTGATTGGTTGATCATGTGTTAGTCAATCGTTTGATCATGTAAATTCTCGAGTGAGTCTTCTTTTGGTTTTACATATGTTCTATTTATAAAGCTGCTGAATTTTATTCTGAAAAATTCGTGTTGTTTATAAAAATCATAACAAATGACTCGTTTATCGTATTACTTCATATAATATGTTTTTGAAAAGCTGGAGATGTCTACAACGATTTACTGTCACATGAGCAAACTGTGATTTTTATTCTAAGACGTCTAAAATCTGTGTTTTCCGAAACTGGTCTCGGTTTAGAACAAAACAGCGTTGTTGTTTTCAAAATTTCGTATATAATTTATTTTAAATCCGATTCAGTTCATTCTTGATTCTATGGAATCACAAGACTTATATGTAAAACTTCTGTTTAGATATAGTTTTATAAAACCTTCTTGAAGTATGAGAAAATATTGGAGTTTTAAATGTGTAAAGTGCTGAAATAAATGTCTTGATTTAGAAAAGTCGGCAGTGCGAAATTCTTAGTCTAAGTACGGATTCTTAGTTCTTTCCATATATTTGACTTGTTTACATACGTTTATGAATCCTTAAGCTTTCCTTTAATTCGGAATACTTGATTCATGGTTATTCAAATTGTTCGTTATCGGATCGCTCTTTAACTCGTTTGTCCTATAAATGTATTTTTGATGTCGGTATTGATAAGATATTGTACGGATTCTTAAACCTTTTCGTTCGTTCAATTCGTTTAAGTAAGTTTACGAACCATCAAGCTTTCGTTTAATTCGTAATACGTGCTTCATGATTATTTGATTTGTCCGTTACCGTATCGTCCTTTCGCTCGTAATTCTTCAAGGTCACATATTTTTATAAAAATTGTTCTACACACGTATTCGTGATGTCAATACTAATAAGATGTTTTACTTAATTCTCAACTTTTGGAGATTTAATTCGATTGTTCCAAATGTATTAGTCGATGGCGTCGTTATTTAAATGTGACTTATTTATGTTTTGTCAACGATCATTTTATATAAAAAAACCGGTTTGATTTGATTTCGATCTCTCAGTCCGTTGAGACCATTTTTGGATAAGCGTGAATAACCTTTTATTTGACTCCGACACCTTTTGCGTAAAATCTTTATTTGTTATACGTCACATGTGTGGTGACAATTATTTCGGTTAAGTCGAGCTACTAACCACCTATGGGGGTACCATAGGCATGTCATTGTGGCACCAATGACGTGACACTAACCGTGGCGGTGTGATTAGACCACGGCGTCTCCTCTTTTGTGCTCATGTGTGGAGCGATATATGATGTGATTATTTGATTTAGGAGGCGTATGGGTCGACCCTAGTTTATGTGATATGTTTGTAGGGTGGATGTCGGTGTAGTGCCCAACGCCGCATCTCACAATTAGTACGTGTGGATTTGCTACCCAACGTACAGGCCTTTGTGGCCAGATGTCTGACACTTGTCACGTCGGTGGATATGCAAGTGTATGCGTTATTCGAGCTCGATTCGTACCATCATATGTTATTTGTTTGATTTTGATATTATCAGTTATTTAGATTTTTGTCTCACTATATGTTATTCATGGAAGGTAATAATCATCGTTTTTACCAAGTTTTCGAAACCATGGTGTCTAACATTTCGAGATCAGATCCTACATTTTAGTATTGTTTCCGTTGTTACGATTATGTATATCCGCGCACTGGGCATTTGGCTCAGCCGTGTTTTTTTTTTCTTCCTCACGGCAGGTAATCAAGGGGGTTGCTAAGGTTTCGTGAGAAGAGTGGATAAGGTTATGATTGGAAGAAGGTTGCGAGAGAATGTTTACAATTTAGACATTATTTAATTATTTCACTCGTTATTAGACTAGCTCTTTCGGTAGATAATTATGTTTGATTTGATTATTTGTTGGGACCTACTCAAATATTTGGTTTTGGAGTTTAATTCTTATTTGGGGATTTTATCTTTTTGAAGACATTTGATATCGTTTGTTATGTTTAGAAGTAACCTCTCGTTCCTTAGAATGGGGGTGTTACAATTATGGTATCAGAGCCCTAGGTTCGATCTTGTAGAAACTCAAATAGGCTTGACCTGTGAATGTAGTTTTAGTGAACTAGGTTGCTTATTGCCTAGACTTAAGCTGTGGGACAATATTTGTTGATTTCATTAGTATCCTTATCGGAATTTGATGTGTGTGAGCTTTTATTGGTGTAGAAAAGTTATTCAAGGGATTTTGGTGTTTACCTAGTACTTCCCTTAGATTTGAGAATCTAAATCGTGAATTGATTTTATATTATTAGTGTTGTGATTAGTTGGAAGTTTTGTTAGATAGGTGAGGAGAGATCGTTGGTGATGAGTTTTCTCATGGAGTGATTTAAGTTAAGTAAATATTTTAAGACCTTGTGTTTATCATTTTTATGCCAAGTCGTGTGATAGCGGGTTTGCCGTTGTATTTAATAATGGTTTTGTGTTCAAGGAATTAAGTTGTCGTAAGACTTTACTTGAACTTGATGTCAATGTATTATTTGATGTCGTGAAAGTATTGTCTTTTGAATGTATTGATGATTTTATGGTATAACAGAGAAAATGGAGTTGTATGCCAAGGTTGTCGTGTAAATCATTGATTGGTTATCAAGTTTTGAGATTATGTAAAATAATAGCATTAGATTGTTTGTTTTGTGGGATATATATAATGGTCAAAGTTATGTTGGAGGGTTTTTGGTGGAAAGTCAAGGTTGGAAGGTAAAGTAATTTAGATATTGGGAATTATAGGCAAATATATGCTTATGTCGGAATAGGAATAAGAGGTCTTAGTGGTATCTGGTGATTTTTCTTGAATAACAGATTTATGATCTTGTTGGTTGGGTTATAAGTTGAATAAGTTTATTTGATCCAAATGAACATTGATGAAATTGTCAGATTCGGTTGAATAATAGTATTTAATATTTGATTCAAGAATTTTGATCTGAATAGTTGATATATTCCTTCAGTGTAAAGGAATGTAAGTGGTTTGGTTAACTTCGTTTAGAGATCAAGAAGTATGTTGTATGTTGAAGCATTTAGTGTTATTTGGGATGATTTAGCATGATCTAATGGATTATTGATAGTGGATTTTAGTGGAACCATTTGTCAATACCTAGTCTAGCAAATGTAAATATGGTTTTGGTGGTTAATCTTGTTCCAAGTTTTATTAAGTGTTAACGAGTGATCGTTCATATGTTATGATAGTATGGGAAAGTGAAAGTGATATGTTAGAATAAGTGGTTTTGATAGAAGTAAGAAAATTGTCGGATATTATGCAAATGTGAAACTATGTTTAAGTTGTCTCTTTGTTGAATTTATATTTGGCTCCTTGGAAGAGTATGAGAAAGAGTTTTGGTGCAATTTCTAGCTAAGGTGTTGGTAAATTATTTTGGGTGATCGAATTTAAAGCTTGCAATTTGTTAGCAGGTTTTATACCGTAAGTGTATGTCCTGTTTTTATAAGGCTTGGTAAAATTGTATATTTGAGGGTGTTTGGTGTGAAAAGTCGGATCTAAATTAGTATTAGTGCGGTAAATGTTTCGGGTGTTTATGATGTTTGATGTTGTGTTATTTGGATTAGTGTCACGTGGGTAAGAGAATGTTTCTTTTGTGAAGTGAATGAATCTCTGATTTATTGTGAAAAGTTGTGGGTTATTAGTTCATTAAGTGAAAAATCCTCGTTATGTTTATTGTAGGATTTGGATCGGATTTCGATTAGGGGATTTTCAGATATTGAAATTGTAAAAAGTCTATTTTTGTGTATGTATGTAAAGTGGTATTAAAGATGTGGATGATGCATGCAATTATCAGATGACGTGACTATCATCGAGGAATTGGTGGTTAATATTTTATTAAAGGTGTAGTGTCATTTGTGTGGGATTTTAAATTGTGAGGATTAGATAATTTTGAAAGATTGCATGTTTGTCCATTAAGAACTTCTTTTCTGTGAATCTGACTGAGAAAGCAAGAATGATCTAGTGGTAATTTTTTTCTTCATATATATCTTTAAGAACATGAAGAAGAAAAAAAATGTCACACCGGCTTACTTAATGAAAATACAGGAATCTAAGACGAACATTAAAATATTGCATTAAGTGATTGTTATGGTTGATCGGGAGTTTATGTTTGTTGTGGTGTAAATTTCAAAATGAATTGTTTAGCATGAACGAGTTGGTGGTTATTGTTGTATTAAGGGTGCAACATTTAATGTGGTATTTAATTTATAATATGGGTGCTACTGAGAATAGGATGTGTGTTCAGTAAAAAAATTATTTGGGGTGAACCTAAGTGAGTTATGCAAGAAATGATTTGTATTAAGATAACGGATTATGAGATTGCTATCTTATTTCAGGAAGTTATTTTGTTAGGGCATTAGCCTCATTAGAATTCTTTCTTTCAAAAGAATTGTAGTTGTTCGTGAAATCTAAAGTTAGATTCATCTTAAATTCTGAGTTGGGATATTGAAAGTTGTTGATGGAAAATGTGATAATTTTGATTTAGTTTTATCAAATAAGATTGTGATTATCAATAAGATCATGTGTTATGTAAGTTTAATCTGAGTCGCGCAGTGGAAGCGTGGCAGCCTGTTAGTAATTGTGTTTTGATTCAAAAGATGCTTCCACTAAGGACCAAATCATCTAGATGGGAAATCTAGAAGGTTGATTATGTAAAGGTTCTTTGGAACTTCCTAAAAGGTATTGATATGTTGTAAAATTGCGAATTCGATTTTTGGTATTCCAGGACAACATTCCATTAAGGGGGAGAGTTTGTAATAACTCGGTTTGCAATAAAAAGTTGCAGATTTGGTTTTGTTAAATGGTTAATATCATGAGACGGTTAATATCATGAGGGGCCATTTTTGTAACTTATGGGTATAAAATTGGTATACTTCTTATCCCAACCATTCTGCCGCCTCATTTATCCTACATCGTTCTTCTTTGTCCTTCTCACCTCCATATATGCGTCTTTAAGAAAGTGTTATGAAAGATTTCGATGGTAAATAATTTATGGTTTAATCTTAAAGAATTTTTGGGCTTTCAAGATTTCTGGATGAGATTGTTTAAATGTTAAGACTTAGGGTTGAATAATTGGATCGAGGTGAATATTATATCGGGATTGCTAGTCTAGGAAAGAGAGTAAGCGGTAATTATTATGGTGGAGGTTGTCTACAATTGCCGGTTCATTAATATTGTCGAGTTAGGTATGTTTTACGTTAAGGATCTGGTGATTATAAATCGGTAAGAAAATAAATTTTGGGTTGCATTTATTTACTTCCGTTGTTGCGGATTAGTAGAGATTTTGATAATTTTATGTGAAAGGGTCCTTGTCGGATGGGTTAGTGATTTTTTAAATTTTAGTGCAGTTAGGATGAGTTTCTGTAATTGTGTTTGAGGTGGTTTTGGGATGATTATTATTGTCGAGTCTTTTCGAATCATATTTGGACAGTTTAATGTTATTGTGGTTTAATTTTGAGATCGGGTTTGATTTAGCTTGATTTCGAGGACGAAATCTTTTTTTTTTGGAGGAAAGAATTATAATACCCGTAAAAAAAGTTTTACTTTTATGTATGTGTATATATAGTAGCCTTATTTAAAATATATACATATAGATAGAAAGTAATAATAATTGGTGTGGGACAGTGTGTATAAAAAAAATAGAGAAAGAAAAACCATTTCCTAGACGTTGTACATCCTTCTTCTTTTGGGTTTAAATTAAAGTTCTAGGTTAGTTTTGCAAAGAGTTCATAATTGGGGGGGGGGGGGGGGGGGGTTAACTTTGTAAAACCATATGTAATTTGGAGTTTAAGATGGGCCAGGACTGCTTCTCTCGGTCCATATATTTTTCCCATCAAAACTCACCCTAAAACCCTATTCCAATTCTAGAGGCGTCGCAAATAATTCTTGAGAGATGAGCAATTGAAAGTTAAAAGGGTAAAAGAGCAGCTAGACTCATTGTCTTGAGGTCGGGATTAAAGGAGTAGTAGATCGGTAAACGAATAAGTTCCGGGGTGTTTTAAGGTACGGATTCCTTGTTTTCCCCCTCTTTGCGTTTATTCGATTCATTATATACGTGTTAATCTGTTTTCGTTTATTTGATTCGTTGTATATATGTACGGATTCTTTACGTTCCACTCTTTGTGTTTATTAGATCGGTTATTTATGTATACAATTCCTAATTCCAATTGTATTTATTTAATTTGTTGAATGCATACGGTTTCTTTGATGTTCTTTTGAGTCACTCCGTTCGATTTAGTAAATAATGTGTTTTTACTTCCACCAAAGTATTTTGCATTCTCGTTCGATTAGTTGATTGGTTGATCATGTGTTAGTCAATCGTTTGATCATGTAAATTCTCGAGTGAGTCTTCTTTTGGTTTTACATATGTTCTATTTATAAAGCTGCTGAATTTTATTCTGAAAAATTCGTGTTGTTTATAAAAATCATAACAAATGACTCGTTTATCGTATTACTTCATATAATATGTTTTTGAAAAGCTGGAGATGTCTACAACGATTTACTGTCACATGAGCAAACTGTGATTTTTATTCTAAGACGTCTAAAATCTGTGTTTTCCGAAACTGGTCTCGGTTTAGAACAAAACAGCGTTGTTGTTTTCAAAATTTCGTATATAATTTATTTTAAATCCGATTCAGTTCATTCTTGATTCTATGGAATCACAAGACTTATATGTAAAACTTCTGTTTAGATATAGTTTTCTAAAACCTTCTTGAAGTATGAGAAAATATTGGAGTTTTAAATGTGTAAAGTGCTGAAATAAATGTCTTGATTTAGAAAAGTCGGCAGTGCGAAATTCTTAGTCTAAGTACGGATTCTTAGTTCTTTCCATATATTTGACTTGTTTACATACGTTTATGAATCCTTAAGCTTTCCTTTAATTCGGAATACTTGATTCATGGTTATTCAAATTGTTCGTTATCGGATCGCTCTTTAACTCGTTTGTCCTATAAATGTATTTTTGATGTCGGTATTGATAAGATATTGTACGGATTCTTAAACCTTTTCGTTCGTTCAATTCGTTTAAGTAAGTTTACGAACCATCAAGCTTTCGTTTAATTCGTAATACGTGCTTCATGATTATTTGATTTGTCCGTTACCGTATCGTCCTTTCGCTCGTAATTCTTCAAGGTCACATATTTTTATAAAAATTGTTCTACACACGTATTCGTGATGTCAATACTAATAAGATGTTTTACTTAATTCTCAACTTTTGGAGATTTAATTCGATTGTTCCAAATGTATTAGTCGATGGCGTCGTTATTTAAATGTGACTTATTTATGTTTTGTCAACGATCATTTTATATACAAAAAATCGGTTTGATTTGATTTCGATCTCTCAGTCCGTTGAGACCATTTTTGGATAAGCGTGAATAACCTTTTATTTGACTCCGACACCTTTTGCGTAAAATCTTTATTTGTTATACGTCACATGTGTGGTGACAATTATTCGGGTTAAGTCGAGCTACTAACCACCTATGGGGGTACCATAGGCATGTCATTGTGGCACCAATGACGTGACACTAACCGTGGCGGTGTGATTAGACCACGGCGTCTCCTCTTTTGTGCTCATGTGTGGAGCGATATATGATGTGATTATTTGATTTAGGAGGCGTATGGGTCGACCCTAGTTTATGTGATATGTTTGTAGGGTGGATGTCGGTGTAGTGCCCAACGCCGCATCTCACAATTAGTACGTGTGGATTTGCTACCCAACGTACAGGCCTTTGTGGCCAGATGTCTGACACTTGTCACGTCGGTGGATATGCAAGTGTATGCGTTATTCGAGCTCGATTCGTATCATCATATGTTATTTGTTTGATTTTGATATTATCAGTTATTTAGATTTTTGTCTCACTATATGTTATTCATGGAAGGTAATAATCATCGTTTTTACCAAGTTTTCGAAACCATGGTGTCTAACATTTCGAGATCAGATCCTACATTTTAGTATTGTTTCCGTTGTTACGATTATGTATATCCGCGCACTGGGCATTTGGCTCAGCCGTGTTTTTTTTTCTTCCTCACGGCAGGTAATCAAGGGGGTTGCTAAGGTTTCGTGAGAAGAGTGGATAAGGTTATGATTGGAAGAAGGTTGCGAGAGAATGTTTACAATTTAGACATTATTTAATTATTTCACTCGTTATTAGACTAGCTCTTTCGGTAGATAATTATGTTTGATTTGATTATTTGTTGGGACCTACTCAAATATTTGGTTTTGGAGTTTAATTCTTATTTGGGGATTTTATCTTTTTGAAGACATTTGATATCGTTTGTTATGTTTAGAAGTAACCTCTCGTTCCTTAGAATGGGGGTGTTACAGGTGTATTGTCTTTGTAGACAATTTCTTTGATTATTCAAAAGTGTTATTATTCATATGTAGAAAATACACTTCTTGGTATTTTCGACTTTATACTTATCAAATAGTTTATCAAAAAAACAAATTATTACATGTACAATAATCAAATGGCAAGAAAGTTAAGAAGACGACGACAAGAAAGAAAAGGACGAAGCCTAAAGGTCAAAAGATTCTCTTATTTCAAAAGGAAAAGGTTTGTCAGCCATGTGTTTCAAAAGACAATAATAACACAAAAGGCCAAAGAAGTTTTCAAATAAATAATCGACATCAGATTCCCGGTCAAAAGACTTCAATTATAGAGTTTTGAAGGCCAGTTGCCGGTTTTCTTCTCAACAACAAAGAGTTCGAAAGTTTATAAAAGCAGACTCAAGATCAAGAAACAAGACATCAGTTTTTCCTCTCCTACAAATTTCTCTCTATCAATTCTTAGAATGATATGTCTAAGAAATCTCCCTCTCTTAAATTCTCAACTTCTAGATGTTCTAAGTCTTTAGACTTTCAAATATTCATATCTCCGGATGTATGCAAAGATTGTCGAAGAGACAATTGTACAATTGATCATTTAATCAAAGAAGGTATTTTCTGATCATGCTTCAAGTTATTATGTTTAATAATGGTTGCCTTATTATGCAAAGTTTTAGTCGTATTCATCATATAAAAATATTTATTCAAAATTATAATCCAATGAGACTTCTTAATGAACTTGTAAATTTTTTCATAGGAAACGATATTGACAATTTCAGAATTATTTATCAATATGAACACTTTGAATATTTCCCAACTTTTACAACACCTTATTTTTATCAACAATATTCATTATAATATATCAAAAAATCATGCTTAGTGTTGCTATATTTAATAACGGTTGTCTTATCCAAAAGAGTTTTTATCATAATCATCATTTTAAAATGTTTATTTCAAGTAATTCTCCAAATGAGCTTGCTGACGATTTAGCAAACTTCTTTTTAGAAAGTAATATAATAGATTTTATCACTATTCATCAAGAACAAAGAAATTATTTTTCAACAACAAATATATTTCAATCGATCCTGAATCGTTCCCAGAACCCACCAAAATGGTATCAGAGCCAGAAGCGGTGGAAATTGGTAGATGAATACTAGATGAATACGGTAAATTGTGTGAGTTTGGTGTATTGTCTTTGTAGACAATTTCTTTGATTATTCAAAAGTGTTATTATTCATATGTAGAAAATACACTTCTTGGTATTTTCGACTTTATACTTATCAAATAGTTTTTAAAAAAACAAATTATTACAGGTACAATAATCAAATGGCAAGAAAGTTAAGAAGACGACAACAAGAAAGAAAAGGACGAAGCCTAAAGGTCAAAAGATTCTCTTGTTTCAAAAGGAAAAGGTTTGTCGGCCATGTGTTTCAAAAGACAATAATAGCACAAAAGGCCAAAGAACTTTATGTGTATATATATATATATATATATATATATATATATATATATAGAGAGAGAGAGAGAGAGAGAGAGAGAGAGGAGGGAGATTTAGGGAAACCTTTAAAAGATGGAAAACTTAGGTAACACCCTAGTAACCTATCTTTTCATTTATCTGGACGATGTGCACTTGTACATACAAGTAAAATTAAGTTGTTTTGTGGTTTTATGCACATGTGCATGTTATAAATTACTCGTATGCACATATCGTCCAGATGAAGGGTTACCAAGGTGTTCCTCAGTTTTCCATATTTTTTTTAGGTTTTCCCCTAAACCTGATCCTATATATATATATATATAGCCTTAGGTTCAACAGAGAAGTGCAAATATTTAGAGAAATAGAGAAGTAAAAAAACACGGGAGTGTTCATATATGAACGTTCATATATAAACAGTCATATATGAACGTTCATATATGACTGTTATATGAACGTTCATATATGAACGTTGGAGTGTTCATATATGACTGTTTATATATGAACGTTCATATATGAACGTTCATATATGAACGTTCATATATGAACACTCCCGTGTTTTTTTACTTCTCTATTTCTCTAAATATTTGCACTTCTCTATTGAACCTTTCCCTATATATATAGGGTTAGGTTCACGTGAGACCAACCTGTTTTCGTGAGACCGTGAGACCACGAAATTAACACTAAACCTTCACAGTGATTCAGTGTGAAGGTAAGAAAAACAGCGAACCTTCACAGCAAAAATATTGTGAAAGGTTACCATCACAGTCTTTTGTTGTGAAAGTTTATTGTTAATTTTTTGGTCTTACGGTCTCACAGAAATAACATGGTCTCACATGATCTCAAGTTTATATATATATATATATATATATATATATATATAGAGAGAGAGAAAGAGAGAGAGAGAGAGAGAGAGAAAGAGAGAGTGAGAGAGAGAGACTAGTTATAATGTTAACCATACAAAATGTGTTAACTTTATTAACCCCTTTCCACCAATGATAGCTCACCATTTAAGTTGGTTGATTTCAACCTATTAATTAATGTTCGAGGGTATTCTTGGTATTTTATAAATGGGTTTTTTTTATAGTTTTTAGATTGGAGTTACAAATTTTAATAATTAATGGGGAGTTACGAATTTGAATTAGGTATTCTTAAATTTTATTAAAATAGCTAGGTGATTTGAATTTGCTTTGGTTCATCAAAGTTCGTTGCTTTGAAGATGAATTCCCTCGTGACAAGCCCACATTCATCTTGATTTGTTGAATTATTCTATTGTTCGTTTATCCGATGAATTAGGCGTTGAAATACAACTCAACTCGCATGATGAAGATGTGACGTAAAACGGTAGTAACAGCACCGATGAAACATCCGAACTGAATGAAAAAAACCTTGGACGATTAGTATTTTTGATAGATTAGTTGTTAGTTGGAGTAGATTTGATATTTATCGATAATTAATGGGGGGCTACAAAATTGATATAAATTTTCTTTACTTTTTTTATCAAAATATCCCGGTGTTTTGAGTTTGCTCTCGATCATCAAAGTTCATTGCATCCAAGATGGATTTTTGTCGTGATCAATGCCACTTTCATCTCGATTTCTTGAACTATTCTTCTAATTCCGCAAGGTTGGACTTTGACGATGGAGGAGCCAGTGTGAATAATGGTTCGACATTCAGAAATACGTCGTCGGGATTAGTCGATGAAACATAACTCAACACTAATGACGAAGCGGCGACGCAAAACGATAGTACCAACACCGTTGTAATATCCGAACCGGATAAAAAAGTCTTGATCGGTCGGTATTTTTGATAGATTAGTTGTTAGTTGGAGTAGATTTGATATTTATAGATTGTGCACATTTACGAACATTAAGAACGTAGTATTCACCTACCATATTACTTTCTGTTGTTGTATGATTGTAATTAATACAATTTGTTCGTAGTTGATCATGAACAAACATGAACATTTGTTGTTCGTATATTTTTGTTCACATTTGTTGTTTCATAGGTGATTAAAATATGAACAAACATGAATGTTTGTTAAAGTTTTATTGGAGTAATTTCATGTTATTAAAGTTTTATTGAAGATAGTAAGAATGAGCTCAAATTCAAATAAAACCAAGTGTGGTGTGGATCAATCAATTTGTTCATAGTTGATTAAAATTATGAACAAACATGAACGTTTATTGTTCATATATTTTTGTTCAAATTTGTTGTTTCGTAGTTGATTAAAATATAAACAAACATGAACGTTTGTTAAAGTATTATTGGAGAAATTTCATGTTATTAAAGTTTTATTGAATTTAGTAAGAATGAGCTCAAATTCAAATAAAACCAAGTATGGTGTGGATCAATCAATTTGTTCATAGTTGATTAAAATTATGAACAAACATGAACATTTATTGTTCATATTGTTTCATAGTTGATTAAAAATATGAGCAAACAAATGTTTCATGCATGTTCAACTTCACAAATGTTCACGTCCAATGACGAACAATTATACATATCGTCTCCTCCATCAACATCGTCCAACCCCGTGGAATTATTACAGTCGTTCAACAAAATAGGTTGAATGTAGTTTTGATCACATCGAAAGTCCATTTTCATATAAAAAAATGTTGATGAATAAATGAAAAATCAACACACCTAGTATTTTTGTTAAAAAATAATAATAGATAAATCTATTTTGTAACTCCTAATTAATGAATATTTTGTAACTCCTAAAAGTCTACCAATAAATTCCTATTTTGACCATGATCACATCGGTTCACATATCCCAAATTACACTTCAACATTCAATTTGTTGTATTTATTAATAGGTTTATCTCAACCGTAGATCTTTAATATCAATGGATGAGAATGGTTAATAAAGCTAATACAAAAAAGTGGTTAACAAAATAACTTGACCCTATATATATATATATATATATATATATATATATATATATATATATATATATATATATATATATATATATATATATATACGGTTAGGTTCAAGGGAAAACCGCAAAAATAAAAAATGAGGAACACCCTCGTAGCATGCACATGTGCATAAAAACCATAAAACAACTTTATTATTTGTATGCACATGTGCATACCGTCCAAATGAACGGTTACCAGGGTGTTCCTCAGATTTTCATTTTTTGAGGTTTTCTTGAACCTCCTTTATGTATGTATATATATATATATAGAGAGAGAGAGAGAGAGAGAGAGATAGAGAGGAAATGTTCAAACGCGAACGCTAAGTATTTACGAAAAACACGAGAACAACAAATCGTGTGAAAAATCATATATGATTTTACATTAACAGCAAAAAAATAGGCCGCGAGCAACTTTGGCCGCGACTTAAATCGTGAGGCAAAATCGCTTGAATCATATATGATTTTTACATGAATCATGAATGATTTTATACGTGAATCATGTATGATTTTGTACATTAATAGTTGTTTTTGTGTTTTCTTAAATAGTTGGCGTTCTCGTTTGAATCCATTTATATATATATATATACATATATTCTATTTATTTTGTCATTTTTCTCTATTGAATCTAAATGATTAAATATGTATAAATTTGTTTTCAATCATCACAAATATATATATATATATATATATATATATATATATATATAGAGATGCCCACTATTTTGTAAACTTTTTTTTCGTGTAAACTTTAGATTTCATAGGTTTTATTGATAAAATTTGTTGGGAACTGAAAATGAGTCAAGTATGGATAGTGCTGCTAGTCCATGATTTCTACTGCTAAGTCTACATTAATACTGCCAGAAGAAAGTTAATACTGCTGGGCAAGGTTACTACTGCTAGACAAGGTTAGTACTGCTAGACCAAATTACTACTGCAAGACAAGGTTAGTACTGCTGAGCTGAGATACTACTGCTAGAAGACTGTGAAGGTTAATACTGCTGAAGGTTCGTTAATGCTGCTAAGTCAAATCATTGTTAATACTGCTGACTTGATAAGTTTGGTATGCGATACTTTTGGAGACAAAGAAGGAATTGATCAAGATATGTTTAACGAAGATTCAGAAGATCAATTTACTTTTGATAGTTATCTTGTAATTACTTTTGTATAAATAGTATTGATAGATAGCTATTAGAAGACGATACACAATACGATACACGATACATGACAGACGAGTTAATATACGTGTGAAAAGCAATTCGATATTGTTTTCAGAGAGATTTAACCTCAAGGTGTAAGAACCCTATTTCTAGAGAAGTAGAAGTCGTCTTGTTGAGCCTGTTCAACAAGATTGAGGTTTGGTTGTTAATATTGTGATTCAAAACAGTGAATACAAAAGGTGGTGAATTTTCTGTTACATTGTTCTTGATTGTGAGAATTAAAGTTCTTTTCCGCAGATTCTTTAATTCTGAATTCTAAGTGTTTATTGTCTTGTTAAGATTCGATCCTGACAAGTGGTATCAGAGCTAGTGTCTCTTAGAATTCTACAGTCATTATGGAAAATTGTTTTGAATCAAACAGTACTCTTGTATCTAAGGTTCCCATGCTCAAACCAAATGAATTTGACATGTGGAAACTGAGAATCAAGCAGTACATTCTTCTTACTGATTATGCAATATGGGACATCATAGAAAATGGCCCATGTAATGAAGGAAAGATTGGAACATATGGAAAGAGACCTCCTCCCAAGACAGATGCTGAAAAGAAAGTCAGACAAACAGAGATGAAGGCCTTAAGCACTCTGCTTTTGGCTATTCCTAATGAGTACCAACATCAATTCCAACACTGCACAGATGCACAGATGTTGTGGAATGCTCTGGAGAAAAGATTTACTGGCACAAAGAGCACAAAGAGAAATCAAAAGGCTATTCTCAGGCAACAATATGAGAACTTCATGTCTGCAAAGAATGAGTCTATGACTCAAACTTTTGACAGATTTAACAAGTTGATTGGAGAATTAGCTACTGTGGGTGTACACATGGATGCTGATGATGTCAATAGAAAGTTCCTTAGATCATTGGGAGAAGAATGGACCATGTACACAGTCTCATTCAGACAGAATGACCAATTGGAGGACAAAGAGCTAGATGACCTCTACAATGATCTGAGAGTATTTGAGGCTGAAGTTGAAGCCAAGAGAAGGCCATCTGGATTTGTTTATAATGCCGCTTTATTATCTTCATCCTCTGATAATGCTGCTAACCCTGATTCTGTTAATACTGCAGGTCCTGTTAATGCTGCTGGTGGAACTAATCAAGAGAAGACTACAGATTCTGTACTAGAAGCATTCTTTTCTAGTCATGTTCACTCTTCTCTAATCAATGATGACTTAGAGCAGATTAATGCTGATGATCTGGAAGAGATGGACATCAAGTGGCAGATGGCTATGCTATCAATGAGGGTGAAGAAATTCATCAAAAGGACTGGGAGAAACAACTTTTCCCAGAGAAGAGAAGATGGTGCAGGCTTTGACAAGTCCAAGGTTGAGTGTTATAAGTGTCACAAGATGGGACACTTTGCCAGAGAATGCAGAAGTGGAGGATCACATCAACAGGCTCAAAATGGAAACCAAAACAGAAGCTCCTCTCAAGCCCTTGTTTCTCAACAAGGAATGGGATTTGATTGGAGTGATCAAGCTGAGGAAGCCTGTCAGAATCAAGCTCTTATGGCAGAAGTATCTGATATTCCCACCGAGGTACAATCTAAACTCTGTTCTCAAGCTTGCATTGATGCTGTTAAAAGATATAGGGATCACAATCAGGGTATGTGTGATAACCTTAAGAGGCTAGAGAAAGATGTGAAAGATTATGTTAGGATTGTAGAAAGGTTTGAGGAACAGATTAGAGCTTTTCAAGCTAATGAACTTCAACACTCCTATGATACTAACTATTGGAAGTGGGAGAAGAATGAGTATGAGATTAAGCTGAAAGTGTCTGGGGAGGAGAATGAGAAATTAAAAGAAGAGCTTAAGAAGGTTAAACTTGATGTTGAAAAGTTTACCTGTGCTTCTAAAACCATGGATACCATCATTAAGGCTCAAATCCATGACAAGATGAAAGTAGGGATAGGGTACAATGCCACACCTCCACCCTACAATAACAACTACATACCTCCTAAGTCTGATTTGTTAGAGACCAAGGATAGGAAGGATCCTGAATTAAAGATTAATATAGATCCTTGTGAAGAAACAGTAGTTGTTGAGGATGAGACTGACAAAGTAGACTCTGATGAGGAATCTGAAAGTCCATGTGTTAAGAACAATGAGATCAAAAGGACTGAAAAGGAAAAGGGAGTTCATTCCACACAGCCCAAAGTTGTGAACTCTAATACTTGTAAACAGTGTTCTTGCAGGAAATCTAAAGAGAACAAGCCCCAAAAACATGATAATCAGAGGGGAAATCAAAGGAACTGGAATAACCAGTGGGCTATGAGACAAGGAGTTGATCTGAACAGAATTAACAGGCCAAAACCTTGTTTCATCTGTGGTAAGCTAAATCATTTAGCCAAACACTGTTATTTCAATCCTGTTAACCAAAGGTTTAATGCTCAAAGATCTTTTCAAAAACCTGGTGGTTACAGAAAGAATGGTGGCTATAAAAAGTCTGTGAGGAAAGTTGTGGCAAAGAAACAAGATAAACCCAAAAGCCACATAAAGAAAACGACTGAAAAGGAATGTGGTACTATGTGGGTTCCAAAAGGCACTAAAAACAATACTGCTGCTAGCAGTGTTAGTACTGCTAACACTGTTAGTACTGCTTCAAAAGTTGGTGCTGCTAGCAGTGTTAATACTGCTAGTAATCATTCCAAAGTTAGTGCTGCTAGCAATGTTAGTGCTGCTAACACTTTTAGTGCTTCTTCTTCAGATAGTACTGCTGCTAGCAGTGTTAACTCTGTTAATACTGCTTCTAGCAGTGTTAACTCTGTTAATACTGCTACCTCTGTTAGTACTGCTGATACTGCTGCTAACAATACTGCTGCTTCCAGTATTAGTACTGCTAGCACTGTTAGTACTTCTGAGGTTAATACTGCTTCTAGTGCTGCTACACCAATAATTTTGACAAAGTACTCCAGTACTGCAGTACCTAAATTTGAAAATCTCATCAAAACCAAGTGCAAGTACTTTGATGAGCAAGGGAGACCCAAGACCACTTCGGCTTGGGTTCCCAACAAAACTAACTGATTTATCTTAATGTGCAGGGTAACCAACAGCTCAAGAGGAAGAGCATTTGGCATATTGATAGTGGTTGCTCCAGGCACATGACAGGTAACATGGCCTGCCTCAAAAATTTCAAAAAGATTGATGGAGGACATGTTGCATTTGGGGATAATCCTGCTGGTGGAAAGATAAGTGGTAAGGGTGATGTTTCAAAGGGTAAGATGACCTTTGAAGATGTGTACTATGTTGAACAATTGAGATACAACCTGTTAAGTGTATCACAGGTTTGTGACAAGAAGCATAGCATATTGTTTACTGATTCTGAATGTATTATCCTTGCTCCTGGATACAAAGTGGTTGATGAAAACATGATACTTCTGAGAACTCCTAGGAAGGATAATGTTTATTGTTTAGATTTGGAAAGTGTATCATCTGATTCATCCCTAAATTGTTTAGTTTCAAAAGCTTCTTTGGATGAATCATCACTTTGGCACAGAAGGATGTGTCACATGAACTTTAAAACAATGAATAAACTTGTTAAGAATAACCTTGTAAGGGGTTTGCCATCCAAAGTCTATTCATGTGATGATCATTGTGTTGCTTGTCTCAAAGGCAAACAACACAAAACTTCTCATAAGACCAAAGAGATAAACACTATCTCAAATCCTCTTCAACTGTTACATATGGATCTGTTTGGTCCTACTAATGTGATGAGTATTGGCAAGAAATCATACTGCTTAGTTATTGTTGATGATTATTCTAGATTTACTTGGGTATATTTTCTGAGAACTAAAGATGAGACAAGTGGACTGATCAAATCTTTTATTCTCAAAATTGAAAACCAATCAAATCAAAGAGTGAAAGTCATTAGATCAGATAATGGAACTGAGTTTAAAAATTTTGATCTAAACACCTTTTGTGAAGAAAAAGGAATTGAGAGACAATACAGTGCTCCTAGGACTCCACAACAAAATGGTGTTGCTGAGAGAAGGAATAGGACACTGATTGAGGCTGCTAGATCTCTGTTAGCTGATTCAAAGTTACCAATTACTTTTTGGGCAGAAGCAGTTAATACTGCCTGTTATGTTCAAAACAGAGTTTTAGTTGTAAAGCCTAAAAACAAGACACCTTATGAGCTTTTCCATAACAGGAAACCATATATTGGATTTTTCAAACCATTTGGATGTCCTTGTACTATTCTCAATACCAAATCTCACTTAGGTAAGTTTGATAGCAAAGCAGATGATGGCTTTCTTGTTGGGTATTCATCTCAAAGTAAGGCCTACAGAGTTTTTAATACCTCTTCTAGAATAGTTGAAGAAAGTGACAATGTCAAATGCAATGAGAACACACCAAATCCTATTGGTTCAGGTCCAAATTGGCTATTTGACATTGATTCACTCACTAATTCTTTGGGTTTCAGTAGTGATGTATATGCAGGACAAAGGGATACACCAACATCAGAACACAGAATTCAATCTGTGATATTTCCACTCCCTTCCATTGATCCTGTTGAATTCTGTGAACACCAAGAGGAGACTGAACCTATTCAGAATGAAGAAGAGAGGAGAACAGAGGAAAATCAGTCTTCAGGTCCAAATTCAAGAGAATCTGAGGTGACTGAAGAAGCAGACACAAATCCAGAATTAAATGAGTCAAATCTGGATGAGAACATACAAGAGGAAGCTGGTCATCCAACAAGAACTCAGAAAAATCATCCTCCTGAGTTGGTGATTGGAGATATTGCATCTCCCATGATGACTAGAAAGCAAAGCAGACTCCAAGAGTTGCAAGAGCAGCAAAATACAGTTAACACTGTTCTTACTTGCTTTCTGTCCCAGATTGAGCCCAAAAAGGCTTATGATGCTATGAAAGACCCAAGTTGGATAGAGGCAATGCAAGAGGAGCTGCTACAGTTCAAATTACAGGATGTTTGGGACTTGGTAGACCTTCCAAAAGGTCATAGAGCAATTGGCACCAAGTGGATTTTCAGGAACAAGAAGGATGACAGAGGAATTGTGATCAGAAACAAAGCTAGACTGGTTGCACAAGGGTACACTCAGGAAGAAGGAATAGATTATGAGGAAGTCTTTGCTCCTGTGGCAAGGATTGAAGCAATCAGGTTATTTCTAGCCTATGCCTCATACATGAAGTTCAAAGTGTACCAAATGGATGTCAAAAGTGCATTTCTGTATGGAAGTATTGAGGAAGAAGTATATGTCTGTCAACCCCCTGGATTTGAGAATCCATTGCACCCTGACAGAGTATACAAGTTGAAGAAGGCTCTTTATGGTTTGCATCAAGCCCCAAGAGCATGGTATGACATCCTGTCTACCTATCTCTTGAAAAATGACTTTGAAAGAGGAGTAATTGACAAGACTCTGTTTATCAAGAGGAGAAAGAAAGACACATTACTTGTTCAGATCTATGTGGATGACATCATCTTTGGATCCACCAATGATCAAATGTGTAAAGAGTTTGAGGAGTTAATGCACAAAAGCTTCAAGATGAGTTCCATGGGAGAACTTACTTTCTTTCTTGGGCTTCAGGTAAAACAAAGGAAAGATGGGATTTTTATTAGCCAATCCAAGTATGTGAAAGACATCCTGGACAAGTTTGGGTTATCAGACTCAAAGCCAGCAAGCACACCTATGGAGACACACAAACAGCTCACTGCTGATCTTGAGGGGGAGGATATGGATGTCCATCATTACAGATCAATGATTGGATCTCTCATGTATCTCACAGCCTCTAGACCAGATATTATGTTTTCAGTTTGTGTTTGTGCCAGATTTCAAGTTACACCAAAGCAATCTCATCTTCATGCAGTCAATAGAATTTTCAGATACCTAAGAGGGCAACCTAGACTAGGTCTCTGGTATCCTTATGAATCATCTTTTGACTTGCTTGCATACTCAGATAGTGACTTGGGTGGAGCTAACATGGATAGGAAGTCTACTTCAGGTGGATGTCAGTTTTTGGGTACAAGACTTGTATCATGGCAGTGTAAGAAACAAACCACAGTGTCCTTATCTACCACAGAGGCTGAGTACATAGCTGCTGCAAGCTGCTGCTCTCAGGTTCTATGGATTCAGAATCAGATGTTGGACTATGGGGTAACATTTCTTCACACTCCAATCTTCATTGATAACAACAGTGCTATTAGCATTGTTAATAATCCAGTCAAACACTCAAAAACAAAGCATATAGAGATAAGGTATCACTTTATAAGAGATTGCAATGAAAAGAAATTAATTCAGGTTGCTAAAGTTCATACAAATGACCAGTTTGCTGATCTATTCACAAAAGCTTTTGATGTGGGTAGATTCACCTTTTTGGTAACAAGTGTGGGCATGATCAACCTAGAATAAATTTATGACTTTCTGTTTTTATACCTGTATTTCTTCATATATTTGGTGCTACTAACTCTCTTTCTCAGGATCCTCTGTTTCCCTCAGATTACCAAGTGCAGAAAAATGTAAGTATAGTTACTACTGCCAGTGCAGAGTTACTACTGCCAGTGCAGAGTTACTACTGCCAGTGCAGAGTTACTACTGCCAGTGCAGAGTTACTACTGCCAGTGCAGAGTTACTACTGCTAATGCAGAGTTACTACTGCTCGTGCAGAGTTACTACTGCCAGTGCAGAGTTTCTACTGCTAGTGCACAGTTAATACTGCTTGGTAGTTAATGCTGCTAGGTAGTTAATCCTGCTAGATGGTTAATACTTCTTTGCAGTTAATACTGCTCAGTAGTTAATACTGCTAGTGCACAGTTAATACTGCTTGTGTAGTTAATACTGCTTGTGTAGTTAATACTGCATATGTAGTTAATACTGCTTGGTAGTTAATGCTGCTAGGTAGTTAATACTGCTAGGTAGTTAATACTGTTTGGTAGTTAATACTGCTTGGTAGTTAATACTGCTCGGTAGTTAATACTGATGTGTAGTTAATACTGCCTTGCAGTTAATACTGCTCAGTAGTTAATACTGCTTATGTCGTTAATACTGCTTTTGAAAATCTAGGGCAAATACTGCTATAAATACCCCTGTTTGCCCGCCAAAGTTCATAACGACTCTTCGCATTAACTTCTTCTCTCTCGCTCTAACCCCTTCTCCCAGAATCTTTGTGTTTCTCTTTCAAGAATCCTCAGGAATCATGGAGTTTGTTGATGAGCACAATGAAATAGCCATGCTTCAGAAGCCGAAACAAGCTGCGGGATTCCACGATATAGTCGATTTTCTTAAATCCTCGCACATCTCTTATGCCCTAACGGTAAGCCCAACCATCTATATCGAACATCAGACGCAATTTTGGGAGAATGCCACTGTTAGTTTCGAAGAAGGGCAGAAAACCATTCGAACAAGGGTTTGTGATAAACCCTTGAAAGTCACAGAGGAGGTTATTCGCATCTCTCTTCACTTGGATGATGCCTCAGGTATAACCTCTCTATCTTCTGATGACCTATATTCGACTTTACAAAGAATGGGGTATGAAGGTCCCATTGGTGTTTTTAAATTCTACAAGTCAAAATTTTTCAACCAATGGAGATTTCTTGTTCATACCCTGATGCACTGTATTTCCAAGAAAACTACTGGATGGAGTGAGTTCAGCAGTCCCATTGCATATGCCTTGGTCTGCTTATCCACTGCCAGAAAGTACAATTTTTCAGCTATGATCTTTAATGATCTTGTATCAAACTTGGAATCCAAAAAGAGCTTTTACATGTATCCAAGGTTTGTGCAAGAAGTTATTAACAAGGAATTGATGGACTTACCTCAGTTTGATGAGGTATATGTACCAAAATCCCCTAAAGGGAAGGTTTTCTCAAATATGAGAAGAATTCCTAGGGACTCGGAAGGAGTTGACACACCATTGTTCTCTACAATGATGGTTGTGTCCCACCCCTCTGAAGGTATGGCATCAGGATCAAGGCCCTCATTAGATCATCCCACTGATGGCCAACCCCTACCTTCACTCACTATAAATATCCCTCAGCACATACTTCAAAAGCCCACTCCTGTGTTATCCAACAAGTTTCAAAGAAGAAAGGTGCACAAGGTTCCTTCCCTTGATGTACCTACTCAGAGCCCTAAGCCTTTAAGCCCTCAGTTGGAGCATTCTCCAATTGAGAATATCAACAGGGAAACCACAGGGGTGTCTCCCAACCCCAAGAAGGTGCTCTCTAAGGAGAAGGATGAGCATATGGGTGCTAAGGCTGCCACTACTTCTGCTAGCACAGAGAAGGACAGTGGTAACATAAATAAGACCTTCCCCATGGCAACTCTAAATGAGAAATCATTAGGAGGACCCAGGTGCCAAGAAACCAAGGGGGCAGTTAGTGCTTCTGCTAGGCAGAAGGCTTCTGCTAAAACTTCCAAGGATCCCTTAAAGAAGGTAAAAACTTCTAAAAAGGGTGAGGATAGACATAACAAAGAGGAATTGATGGCTACTTCCAGTGATCCTTTAAAGAAGGTAAACACTTCTAAACAAGGTGAGGATAGATATAACAATGATGAATTGATGGAAACCATTGGAAATGTCAACTTGGATGTTATGGCACAGAAGAAGGAGATTGAGCAACTGAAGACTGTGGTCACCTACCAACAGTCTCAAATTGAGAAGCTCAAGAAGATGGTCACCAAGTTGTTGCACAGAAAGAAAAAGGCAAGATTTGTGCTGAGAAGAAGAATTCCAACTGATGATGCTCCCAAAAAGGGGGAGTCAGAATCAGAAGCAGAACTGAATATGAAGGGTCTACAAAGTGAGGGGGAGACAATTCAGATGGAGACTGAGATGGAAATTGATAATGCACAGTTTAAGGGGGAGTCCAGTGCACAGAATAAGGGGGAGACAGAAAAGGTGGAAGAGCTTGTTAAAGAAGCAGAAACTGTAAAGGCAGCAGTAACTGAAGTTCCAAAAGAAGCAGTAACTGAAGTTGAAGCAGAAACTGTTAATGCTGCAAATGTTCATGAAGCAGCAGAAATCATACAAGAAGTAGTAACAGAAATCTTGAAAGCAGCAGTAACAGAGAAAGAGCCTGAAACTGAAGTAGCAGCAGAAACTGTTAATGCTGCTGACTCTAAGCAAGCAGCAGAAACAGTTAATGCTGCTCAATCTACAAAGAAAGCAGTAACAGAAACAGAAGCTGAAACAGTAACAGAGAAGCTTACAGTAGAAGAAGTGGAGGTTGCAGAGGCTTTAATCAAAGCCAAACATGATACACCTCCAACTGCCAAGAAACAGGAAGAAACTAAGGATGCAAAGATGGTTTTCAGCAGAAAGAGAACAAAGTCTGTGGCTATTAAAAAGAAGTTTGTAAAGAAGCAAAATGTAGAACCTGTTGAGAAACCAGTGGTAGAAGAGAAAGAAAAGGAAGAAGTTGCCAAGGATGAAGGACAAGGAGATAGTAAGACAGGTCAATCCAGTAATGCACAATCACTTAGCAATGAACAATGTGACTTGTACATCACTATGGTTGATACTGAACCAATCAAAGTGACTCCATTAGATTCAAAACCTCCTGAAATCAGTCACTGGGATACTTTGATAGATGAGAGAAAGGAGTATATCAGACTCAAGAGAGCTGATGGGCAGTTTGAAGTCTACAGAACATGGGGACAATTTATAAGAAGATGCTAAAAATCTGACTTGGAAGAGATGTTCAAAGTAGGCATGCAGATCTATGGTAACATGTTGACAGAAAGAGGTATGTCTATCACAAAGATGGTGTTAGAATACCTATGCCTAATGTTCAGACCAGAAGTAGTTCAGCACATAACAGCAAGACCTTTTCAAGCAGTAACCCACTGGATGCTCTATGAAAATTGTGGAGTGTATGTTATATCAATTGACAACACATATCAGGAGTATTATCTGGTGGATGAAATCTACAAACACTGCATGAAAAGACTGAAAGGGATGTTACATGTAAAATTGGTCTGCAACAAAGACTCTGCTATGGGAAGATTCTTGGTAAGAAGGATTGCAAATCAGAGTCTAGGTTTAAGTCCTGATCTATGCTTATATGATGACTAAGTTTTGGTAGCATCATTTGAAGAACTTGACTTCTTTTCCTAAAAGTCAAGTTAGGGGGAGATTGTTGGGAACTGAAAATGAGTCAAGTATGGATAGTGCTGCTAGTCCATGATTTCTACTGCTAAGTCTACATTAATACTGCCAGAAGAAAGTTAATACTGTTGGGCAAGGTTACTACTGCTAGACAAGGTTAGTACTGCTAGACCAAATTACTACTGCAAGACAAGGTTAGTACTGCTGAGCTGAGATACTACTGCTAGAAGACTGTGAAGGTTAATACTGCTGAAGGTTCGTTAATGCTGCTAAGTCAAATCATTGTTAATACTGCTGACTTGATAAGTTTGGTATGCGATACTTTTGAAGACAAAGAAGGAATTGATCAAGATATGTTTAACGAAGATTCAGAAGATCAATTTACTTTTGATAGTTATCTTGTAATTACTTTTGTATAAATAGTATTGATAGATAGCTATTAGAAGACGATACACAATACGATACACGATACATGACAGACGAGTTAATATACGTGTGAAAAGCAATTCGATATTGTTTTCAGAGAGATTTAACCTCAAGGTGTAAGAACCCTATTTCTAGAGAAGTAGAAGTCGTATTGTTGAGCCTGTTCAACAAGATTGAGGTTTGGTTGTTAATATTGTGATTCAAAACAGTGAATACAAAAGGTGGTGAATTTTCTGTTACATTGTTCTTGATTGTGAGAATTAAAGTTCTTTTCCGCAGATTCTTTAATTCTGAATTCTAAGTGTTTATTGTCTTGTTAAGATTCGATCCTGACAAAATTGTTTTATGAAATTGTTTATTTTGATGAAATTATTTCATATCATTCATTTCTTGATTAAATTGTTTCATATATTTGTGTTTTTATGTAATTTCATATATTTTTTTCATTCCTATGGAACTGTTTTATATATTTTCTCAGTTTAATGAACTTTGTCATTTTTATATAAAAAAACACAAATATATGAAACAATTTTATCAAGAAATGAATGATACGAAACACTTTTATCAAAATAAACAATTTCATGAAACAGTTTTGTAACATCCCAAAAATATAAAACATGCATTCAACCAGATATAAGCATACATATTACAGAATTAAACTTGTCCATAAACATTCATTCTTCTATACTAAACAAAATTGACAGCGGAAGTCTAAAATCCACAGCCGAGAGCTACATCTATAATCATTAAAAATCAAAACTTTGGAGTCGCTCTAGTCTCCAAATCCTTCTTGCAGTCACTCCTAGTTCTTACTAGAAGAACCCATAGTGCGCTTACCTGAAAATGGTTTAGTTTTTGAAAAGCGAGGGTTAGACCAAAAGGTCTAGTGAATTCCCTCCGAAATCAACATGTAAACAGTATGGAGAACACTTATAAAATATTTATAAAAATTTCGTATCACATCAACAAGTATGGTACTACACTGTGTAATGGATCACATAAACATTCCACGATCGGGGACCAGCAGAACCTCTCTCGCCTCTTCCGGAGCCTACGCAGACTCCCCTTCCCGGAGCCTACGCAGACTCCCCTCTACCCGAGTAGGAGGAAACAAATTCCAACCTATCGGCATTTCATACATATCCAAGGGATCTTACGACCCCGAGGATCTATCTCTGATCCCACAGTGCAGACCGACTCCACATAGCACGTAATTCATTTCATAAAACATGCACTTTACAACTTTGTAAAATCATCATTCCCATTTCATCATGTCAAGTAAGCCTTCTCAAGTAAAACGTGTAGTTCATGGAAAAACATGTGTGATAGTTACAACAGTTCATGCTCGTAAACGAAACCATAATCAGTTAAAACATTTAACACTTTACGTCGTAAAAAGGGTTTAGGGAACTCACCTTGGTAACGCTGAACACACTCCTTAACTACCTCCAAGCTAATCCAATCGAACACCTAAGGGCATTAGGTTTAAATCAGATTAAACGGTTCAATCCTATTAACCAGCGAACCCTTTCCGGATACAGGGGCTTTCCGGACGCTCTATCCAGACTCTACCTCTTTCCGGACACCTATCCGGACTCTACCTCTTTCCAAACACCTATCTGGATTCTACCCCTTTTCGAACGCCCTATCCGGAAAGATACACGTCCGGTAACTCCCAAGAACTCTTACCCGGACACTTGCAAACCATCCGGACACTACTGAAACAACAGTGTCCGGAAACTACGGCTGTTCGAAAAACAACAATCTAAAAGTGATTAAAAACTCATTTTCAGCCACTAGTTCGATTAGGCCACCACAAGGGTTCATTCACTAGTCATAAACACTCCATTAATTCCATTTAAACCACCAAATCGACATATTAGCAATAAAATCCCAAAATACTCATTTTGGAGAGGCTTAGGTAAAAATCTAACAATCCCTCACGATTTCCTCCCCAAATCATGAACAAAACTAGAACAATGGACCTGAATTAAGCAGAAGAAACATACTAGATGATTACCTTAACAAAATCCTTGCACAAATTGAGAGTTTCCAACCTTTAGCTTCTTCTCCTCTCTTTCTTGTCTTAGCCGCCAAACACAAAGAGCACACCAACACTGATTTCTAAAATGTGAGGTTGCCCTAGGGATTAGAGCCCTTAAATACCTTTTCTAAATTGCAACATAGTCCCTTAGCTTAACTTTCATTCTTTTCACATTGACCACCAATTTTTGACTTCTAGGAAATTTTGGGTTGTTACAAGTTTCATCAACAAAACCTATGAAATCTAAAGTTTACACACATTTAGAGGTTTACAATTTATTATCCATATATATATATAAAAGGTTCTAAATGACGTGAGGCGTGGCATGGCGGTGAGCTCAAACCTCAAGCCTTACAAGTTACGACGAGGCCATGGCGTTTTTCAAGGCGTGCGCGCGCGCGCGCACACACACACACACACACACACACACACACATATATATATATATATATATATATATATATATATAAATTCATGTAAAGTAATAAAAAAAGACAATTGATACCAAATTTATGGAGTTATAGAAAATGATATCAAGAGTGTAAAATCGGGAGTAAATCCCTTTAATCTCTACTTACTACTTTCTTCAATTTTCCAAGAATTCACGTTCGACTGTTCGTATATGAGAATAGAAGTATTTACCAATTTAGGGTTTTTTGTTTTAAGTTTCCTTTTTTGTGTATTTAAGTCTTAGGTTGCATTAACAATTATCTTTTATTTATATATTAAAAATAATCTCACATCTTACAATATGATATGTCGTAACGCATTGTAACACATCGTAACGCGCCATAACGAGCCATAACGCATTACACTTCAAGTCAATCCTTATGGTGGAGCCACAGGGTTAACTTAGCAGCGATCCTAAGCCTTGGCGTCATAACGAGGTCATAACGAGTTATTTAGAACCATATATTTCTATATATAAGACATTTAGTTTAATTAGAAACAATGTAAATTTTATAAATGATACAAACAAAATCTTAGTCGTCTATCTAGTCTAATAAATATATGGTTCTACTTTTGTTTCCTAATCTAAAGTCATGTTCATAATGAATGAACCTTATCATCTTTCATATATATATATATATATATATATATATATATATATATATCATATAATCATTGACTATGATTTGTATAGTTTGTAAGAATTACACGGTTTCGCATTTGAAAGTTGTCTATAAATATCTTGATTGTTTTCTAATATAATCATTGACTATGATTTGTATAGTTTGTAAGAATTACACGGTTTCGCATTTGAAAGTGCCCCTATATATATTTGATTTGTATCATATATATATATATATATATATATATATATATATATATATATATATATATATACTACCTTAATATTCATCTTGATCAAAACTCTTAAATACAAGTATTTAAGCAACTTGTACAACTTTTCAAAGCATCAAATTCAAAAATCTCTTAATTACTACTCTTAAAACATAATGTACAAATTCTTAATGCATACAAGTTGGCTGAAACTTTAAGACTGAAACTTTAAGAGTAAAAGGAAGTTTTCAGACTCTCTTTCTCTATAAAGAAAAAGTCTTCCTTCTATATTGAGCTCTAATTCGTATTCCCTTTCATCTTTTCTCCTTCTCAGACCGGTCAATAACAAACAGAGAAACTGAAACCCTTGCTTTTTCACATCGATCCCTTCTCATGGCAAAAGCACGTCTTCTCTCTATCTCAAACCTATGTGGTAAGCTTCCAACAATGCTTTATTCCTGTTTCTTTCTTGCTACACGCTCTTTAATCACCAAAATGGAAGATCTACACAGCGACCTCCCAAATTTCAGCCAGGTGCTTTGATTTCTCCCGTATAAATCTGCCCCTGGTGAATCACAAATTCTCCACACCTTCTTCAAAACCCTAGAAATTTCTCTGAGGTATGATTCTCTGATCAAAACTCGATGTTTATATTTCCACAGCTTCTTGAATAATGAATATTGGTTTTGATTGTACCATAAAGAAAGCCAAAATTCTTGAATAATGCTTTTGCTTCTTCGTTTGCTTCTTCTCGTCTTAGATTTTTTATTTTGATTTTGATTTTGTATGGAATTTGCAACAGATTCGTTTGCTTCTTCTCGGTTACATATCGTTTGCTTCTTCATCTCACAGGTACGATTTAGGTTTTTCCAAAGCAAAATCTGACAAGTTTACTTGGCTACCAAAATTAAGTGGATGTTTGGTTGTTTTTTCTTTTCATAAAGTTTTATATATAAAGTTAAGCTAAATTGTTGTTTTCGATGTGAAGTCGATAAATCAGGCCCTCATTCTTGCTTCGCTCTTTAGATTGTTGACTTTAAATCCATCTGATCCCAAAATAAAAGCCCCTATAGAACATAATAAGGATGCTAATTTGTGTTGACTTGAAAGAAAGTGAGTTTGAGTATGAAGAGGAAAATGGGATGATTAGTGTAAAAGTGAGTGTTCCTGAGAAAGAGTTGTATTTATGGGACATCACCATTGAAGTGTGAACAAATAGGGTTGTAGTAGTGTGATTTGGAAATGCCAATTTGTGTTGTAGGTCATGGGCCTAATTCAAATCAAAGATTCTTCTTATATGTATCTTCTAGAAATTGGAACTAAATTCAAGAAAATAGATGATTATAATGAATATATAATCTTGAAGCTCAAACCCCTCCTTGAGAACCACCTCTGCAGCCTCTTCTTCCTGGTCACTGATCCCCTTTAAGCAAATGTCTTATTTTTGTTTGTAAAATAGAGCATTCACCTAACAAATGTGTTGAAAAAAGGCATTATCTGTTTTTATCATGTAAAGAGTAGAAATTTTATAACTTTAAATTAAATAATGTTGGGGAAAATAACCTAATTTATTGCCCTTGCAATAATGAATTTCTTTTATCATGTGTTTGCCAAATATTCTGTCATCCAACAACAGGAAAGAATCAAGGAAAAATGGGTAGAGGAGAGTGTGATAAGGAAGAAGAGCTATTTTAATAACCAACTGATGGAACATGGTCATGGGGTGTCGGGAAACCATAAGCAACTGGTTCAAGATAGCAAAGTACGAAGATGATTATAAGCTTGTGTTCTGCCCTACGGTGTGCAACTTTTGCAGGCCTGTTTGTGGAGATCTTGGTATTAAGATTGCTGAAAATGGAAGCAGGCGTCTAGCTATAAGTGATGTGCCTTTCAAGATCAAGTTCAGGAAGGCATAATAATGATTTTTCTATGCCCACTAGGCACTTTTATTTAAATATATACTTGTGTTTAATTTACATGTAAAAATAAACGACATGGACTTATGTCTTCTAAATCTTAATTAAATGAATAGTAAATAAAAAAAAGGTTTAAACATTTGTGAAGATTTTAGTTATATGTGAATTGTAGTTGATCAGTTTGCTAAATGGGTTCAATTAGTGGTTTACTTTTGTAATTATATTTATGGTTAGTTTAATAGCCAAAATGGAAGAAAACTTATTATATCAGCAATTTGAAACGTTATTTTAAACCTTGCACAAATATATTACTTGAACCCACTGATTGCTCCAGATTATGCAAATCACACGAAGTTATTTGGGCACTTTATGGAACACAAACTCAAAAGGAGTACCCTTGGAAGCCAAACGCCTCACCCCCTTATCTACATAAATGCTTACATTAAAACAAACATCAGGAGCTCCACCACAATAATAGGGACAGTGTTGAAGCATGTAACTGTGCACCTTTTGATTTGTAGATTTAGGAAACTCCACAAGCTGAAAACATGTAATATCTTCTTCGAATCGCCCACCCGTTGTTATCAAGTTATCAGGTGCCTTCGCTTCAGCATCAGGGATAGTCCAAAACGTCGACTTCTCACATGGACCTTTCATGAGAGACCCCGAATCAATACCAAGATTGTGGTTTGTGAGGAGATATGGCGGCCGCTTTTCATTGATCAGAGTGAAGGTGAACTTGTCACCTAAGTTAGACGCAGATGGATCCTGAACCACATAGAATGGACATATTTTCTTCTTGTTCATTGTGTCGGTTAACTTGAACCCGCCACCCTTAGCTGCGGTGGCTGGACCAATGTGGTAAGGAACATCATTCAAGACCTTTTTTCCGGTGGCATCTTTTACTGCAACTTCGGTGGCGGATGCAATGCCGATGGTGATGATGAAGAGAATGCAGGAAATATAGAATAGTGATGGGTTCATGTTAAAGAATGATAGATAGATGTTTGTTTGTTGTTGTAAAAGCAAGAGCTGAGGTTGGTATAAATAGACAAGCCTTGAATCAAGATTTTGTTGTTAATTACGTAAATCTTTCAAACAATTTTTTCTTAATCTTTAAATGCTTTGTGACATGTACGTTTTTCTTCTAGCATTAGTCGGTTTCAACCAGAAAGCACGCACTTTTGCAGGGGGTACGAAGAGATGAGTCCATTATTGTACTGCCTGCCTTTCATACCATGCATGCATGTTTTGCCTTTTTCTTTCCTTCTGGCCTGGTACAGTGGTATGAAGTTGTATAGGGGAATCTCACTTGATGACGATGATGGTCCCTCTATAGATTTCACAATTTCTTGTTTGAATACCAAACGACAATAAACCAGGAATAACTTAGAGCATCAATGTGATGATGTGAGATGATTGGTTCTTGAAGGGTTTGCGGAGAGGTTCTTATAAGAACCACCTAGATCGAAAAGGATCCCTTCACTTTCTCCTCCCTTGCTGTCCAGACTCCAGAGTCCAGTCCACGTGATAATATTTTTCTTCTCGTGGGCTTGGGTTCTTTTTTCTTCCTTTCGGCCCCATTAACTTGGGCCTAGACATAAAGCTTTCATCCATTGCTCTTTTCTTTTCTTTGATGCTGTCAACTAAAAAAAAACCATGAACGGAAAATTAATTCAATCTCTTATTTTATGTTTGAATATAATAAAAATCACAAGTGGTGGTTGAATTGGTTCTATCATAATAAATTCAATTTTCACAATAACACCATGTATTAGGTTATATGTGAGCACATTGGTTGTTGAATTGGCTGCAACCCGAGCACATATTGTAGATTCTAGCCTACGGATGTCACCTCTTTGGCCCACGATTAAAAAGATACGGTTAACGCTCAATATGAGAGCACACACTGATCCATGGTTTTCAGATTTTTTATTAAGAGTCGGTGATGGAGATGAAGAAGCGCTGGATGAAAGCTTTATTCGCATACCGGATGACATGACCATTCCCTATACTGATAAAGTTAAATCAAAAGATGCTTTGATTGATGCAATCTTTCCATCTCTGCAAATCAACGGAGCTGATTCGGATTATATCATTTCGAGGGCGATACTATCAACTAAAAATGAGAATGTCGATGAGATTAATGATCAGTTGATCGACAAGTTTTATGGGGATGAAAAAATATACTACAGTTTCGACGAAGCAGAAGATGATAAGAATAACATCTATCCGATGGAGTTCTTAAACTCTCTAACTGTTAGTGGTTTGCCTCCTCATTACCTTCGTCTCAAGATTGGATGCCCAATAATATTGTTGCGGAATATCGATCCCTCGAATGGATTATGTAATGGCAGTAGATTGATATGCAGGGGCTTTCAACAAAACGTCATTGATGCAGAAATAGCTGTTGGTCAGCATGCTGGAAAGAGAGTATTTCTTTCGAGAATTCCCTTATGTCCATCTGAAGATAACATGTTCCCATTTAAGCTAAAGAGAAAACAATTTCCAATTCGGCTTAGCTTTTCTATGACAATCAATAAAGCTCAAGGCCAAACAATTCCTAATGTAGGTGTCTATCTACCGGAATCAGTATTCTCACACGGGCAACTTTACGTGGCGTTGTCAAGAGGGATATCACGGGGCAATACGAATGTGTTAGTGAAGCCTGTGAAAAAAATTCAATCGTGCCGGAGTCTACACCTCAAACGTCGTCTATCAAGAAGTTTTACGTGATGAATAAGGTATAATAAACAATTGTATTATTACACATTTGGTACCATATATTTCTATAAAATCATTGCACGTTTTTTTGCAGGAAATTCGCCGGACGAGTGCATCACTGAAACTAAACAGCTTTCTGGATATACGGATGAGCATTATTTACAAATGATTGTATTTCTTTGTTCAATCAAGATTTTCAAGTTTTGTAATAAGTTCTGAGTTTATGGGTTTAGAAGCCTAATACGTTATTTTTCATTCGAGCTTACTAATAAACAATATTAACCTTCAACTTTATATATTAGTTGATTTGCAAATTAACCACGTAAACTCATGAAATAAAATCGAAAGTGATAAAGATACATGATTCAGGGTTAAACTAATGTTTCGGAATTGTGATTCACCCGCGCTGCATCGCGCGGGTACACCACTAGTATATATATATATATATGATACAAATCAAATACAAACCATGTATTTGTTGTACCCCTTACAAACCAATGCTCATATATGCATAATCTGAGATGCATATATGCATTATCTCATATGAATATATGTCCATTATATGTATATTCTTGCACGTATGCATATGCACACTGTTCACATATGCACACTGTTCACATATGCACACTGTTCACATATGCACACTGGTTATTCACATATGCATACTGTGGTTTGTAAGGTGTGCAACAAATATAAAGTTTGCATTTTACGGAGCCTCTCTCTATCTCTCTCTCTATATATAGTGGTTTGCAGGGTTTGTATAATCTATTTGGTTTGTAAATGAAACGCACCATATATATATATACTAGTTGGATACTCGTGCAATGCGGCGGGATGCTAAACGTTTTTGTAAACAAAGAGTATGAAGTTTATGATCATTATAAACTTTAAATTTTATAATGGTTGATTGTAACACCCTAAAATCGGGGCTAATTTGAACCTTAAAATTCAACAAGTTATGATAAAATAAACTTCAACTTTCATATATATAGCAAATGAATTAACCATCAGGAGTACATTTACAAATAGAGGATCCTTCAAATAACCTATTAATCTAATCATGTCACTATAATCAGATTAACCAAGTTATCTAAGCAATTCCTCAAAATCTCCTTCTGTTAATTGACTTCTCTGCTATTCCAAAACGCTCGTCCTACAACCCTTTACTTTCTCGAGCTAGTACCTGGTAAGAAAACATCATTGAAACGATTAGGCCAACGCCTAGTGAGAACATTCATTTCCACAATAATATTCGCAAAATCAATGTAAACAAGTTATAACAAACCTGATTACCCTTTTTCTTACCATACGTGTAACTCTATTCCGTTAACACTATTTTACCCAATTCCATGAATATGAATGGTACAATTCCATCATCATATTATGTCTCAAAGCCACACTACGAATCTTCACAGATTCTAGATTAATGCTCTTATTCTAGAAATCGCAATATACACATGCCCATTTCTTAGAAAGGAAGTAGAGATTACAATTACACATGCCAATCCCTCTTCTTCCTTAGAAACCGGGAATTACGTTTATTCCAGAGTTTCTCACACACATCAGAATAGTGACTAAACTTCATCTATTCCACGTGTACATAACCAATTTCACACACACATCAAAATAATGATTAATCTTCATCTATTCTACGTGTACATAACCACTAGCGCCTATGCATAACAACATATCACACGCATCTCATATTATATTCTCAACTCTAAGAATACTAGATAACCTATCGTATCTTCATCCTCAAATGCTCCCCCTTCGGCGACTTAACCAGACAAAACATCCGGAAACTGCATCTAGACATCAGAACCTATCATTCTCAATTTCTCAAAAGTGTCCGGATAACAGGGGTTTCCGGATAACTTTGACTATCCGGGCAACTAAACTTTCCGGATAAGTACAACTCACTGGATACATTCATAATCCGGACAATACACTTTCTGGACCATCATCTAATCTGGACAACACCCGAAAAACTTAAAGCAACCCGGATACTATCCGGTAACTATTTTTATCCGAAAACTTACAATAAAACTAAAACTTACTGGATACTCTTCTACGTCCGGTTACATTCTTCACAGGGGTTTCCGGATACGACTTTTCATCCTGAAACTTCGGTCTGCAGCCTAAAATTTGATCTAATTCGATGGCTGTTCTATTTAGCTCAGTTCAGACCATTCCATACAGTCCACAAACAGTTTATACAGCTATGACCAGGTTTAATTTAACATATTAACATTGATTTAAGCAAACAACAAATAAACTCACCTTATTTTGCAAAACCCACTTTTCTGCACGATTTTGATTCCAATCTGTTGTTACTGATTTTGAAAACCTAATCAACAAACAGATTCGTTTACCACTATGCATCTACAACAAATTAATCAGAAAATATGGTAAATCTCTCACCAATTTGAAGACAAACCCTTGTTTTCTTCCTCTTCTCTTCTTTCTCACTTTTCTCTCTTTTCTCTCTTTTCTCCAAACCGACCCAACACAAAGAAATGAGATAATATCTCAAATCTCAGTCCCTTATCCATATACACACCTTCAACAATGACCAAATACACCTCCAAGTTTCAATATTTCCAAAAGTAACATCCAACTTTAATCCTTTGTATTTTAACCCCATTGAATTATAAAATTACTACATGATTCAAGATTTAAACCAAAATACAAATAGATTCCAATTCTCATTAAAATATTATTTAAGGAAAATTTGATATGTTACATTGGTTGACCAAAGAGTTTGAAAGTTTTTGTTGTTCTTAGATTATTTAATAATGGTTTTCACTTATTGCAACTCATAATTAACCAAAATTCATGTATAAACAAAATGGAAATATAATCGTCTTTAATAATATATATCGATAGTTCGATACCTACAAAATACGATAAGGTATCACTTGAAGCATCCATATGTAGATTTGCACTGTAAGAAATGATTATAATAGATACATACCACACGTAGTTAAAAAATGTGTAATAATAAGTAGTCGTTTGTACCTTGTTAATCGTGCAAGACTTCTTGATACATCACGTTTGATGTGTAGACTCCGACACGATTGAATTTTGTGGTAAGCTTTACTAATTTTTTTATATTTTCGCATTATATCCCTCTTGACAACGCCACATAAAGTTGGTCGTGAGAGAATACTGATTCTCGTAGATATACACCTACGTTAGGAATGGTCTGTCATTGAGCTTTAATGATTGTAATAGAAAAGCTAAGTCGGATTGAGAAAATGTTATAATCAAACGAAATAGATGAACAATGGCCAAATATTTCTATTGAGAACATACTAACAAACGAAACTTGTTTCAAACTAATCGAACAATCCAAAACAAGGTTTGCCAACTCCTTCACCGTAGTATGCTTGGCATATTACTTCACCATATCCGTTATACTTTTGGCATGGTCTAACAGGTGAAAGGTAGTAAAACGCTATTGTAAGTGCCACCAAATACATGTAACGGACATCTATGATACAGTGAGCAACCATCATCATCCACTCCATAATTCATACAATATTGTAGTCAATGATACTTGCATCATCATCCACTCTGGTTTATAATCCTTGCATTAACCATAGATATGTTAAGATTAAAAAATGCATATAACATTTACTTTTAGATGAGAACTCAATCTATAAACGATAGAAGCAAAGAGGAAGCACCTCCACAGAATCCTCTCATCATGCTCTATTTATTCTTAGATTACAAAAACCTAAAATTCACTTAAACCCATCGAAATGTAATGACATTTTAAGTTTTGTTCATAAATGGACTTTTAGTACAAAACAACCAACACAAAATGAACTAATGAACACATACCATGATAAAGCGCTCTTGTTGACAACACATTGGCAAACTTGAACCTGCCACCAATCGAGTTTCTGACAAGCCTTGCATCGATCTGAAACACAACGAAATCAACCAAAAAAAAAATTAACTTTTTTATAAAAGTGAAAAACATATAGTGGTGTTAGTTAGAAACTGATCAAAATAGTTTTAAAATTGTTGGATGCAAAGATAAAGTTAATAGCACTTGTAAAGGATAGATATGTACCAATGACCTTGGAAACAAGATCAAATTACATTAAAAGAATGCTATCTGAATTGAAAGTAAACATCATAAAGCAATGTTGGAATCTTTTGATTATTTAATATAGTTGACATCAAAGTGAGCTTACAAACAGCAACTTAGAAAGATGAAAAGTGTGACAAAGATAGAAACATTGCAAACTGAGCATATGAAAGAAATGTAACCAAAAAAGGCTGGAGATATCCATTTGAGTTTCTTTGTTTTATGTAGAAATGTAACCAAAAAATAGGTGTGGAACACACACACTGGAAGCAAAGTTACGAATTGAGAATGCCATTTGGGTTTCTCTGTTTATATAGAAATGTAACCATTAGGATCCATTGTTTATACAACAAAGTTGCTGTTTCAGAAGGATGAAAAGAATCGTACCAGAGACATCCATTGTTGCAAATTAAGAATAACATTTGGGTTTCTTTGTTTATATATATAGAAAACAAACAGCAACTTACTAGAAGCAAAGATGCTAAATCGATCCAGGTTAAATCGATTAGAAAGAAACTTTGAAACAAACCGTACATGATTACCATGTAAGACCACCTCCATCAGTTACCTTATCGGGTAACATTATTGACAAATAAGAATGAATTGTTGGTAAGCGTTTTTTACCACATAATCAATTATGTAATCTGCAAAAATCAACCTGTTTTTATGGTGAATATGTGTGTTTGCAGCCTCAGCAGCAGCAACAACGCGATGGTTTAAAGAAACAATGCCTTGTGTAAACAAAGAAACCGTGAAGAGATCTGACCTGAGAAGAAACTTCGAACAAAGAAACCGTGAAAAATCTAACCTGAGAAGAAATCTAACCTCGTAATATGCAAAAATCAAAGAACCCATGAAAAAATCTAACCTGAGAAGAAACCGTGAACAAAGAAACTGTGACCTGAAAAGAAATCGTGCCCAAAGATACCCAAATCATAGAGTCAATCAAACCCAAATCAAATAAACTGTGGAAAAATCTAACCTGAGAAGGAACAAAGAAACTCTTGGAGGCGTGAAACCCTTGCAATACGACTTAGAAGAAACAAAATGAACTGATTTGAATTGATTTGCAGGGTATAAAAAGCTTGCTTATTTGGTCTTGGAGAGCGAAGCGTCGTCTTGGAGGCCGAATTTGTCATCTTGGAAAGCTAGATACCGGTTTTTGGTTAAAATAGATTAAAGCGTGCACGTATTTAATGATAGTTGCACAAAGTAAAGTTCTCACTCTTATTAACATGTACCGGTGATCAACTTTTCCGTATTGAGTTATGCTTTAACTCAAATAACTAAATCGCGAAATTAGCAAAATGTGGTAACACCTAAGTGTTACATTTTTAGCCTCTCGGGTTTGTACACCCGCACCCAAGAGGGTTTCGCTACTGCTCATAAGTAAGAACATAATGACATAAAAGAAATATCGAAACATAAATTGCACTAAACTGAAACTGACCACTGTGGTCACAAGGCTCACCACAGTTGTTAGTCCTAGATTGATCAGGTAACAACGATTCAATGAGAAATAACAAGAACAGATAATGATTTCAACTTGTCATCTCTCTCGTATTCATTCAAAGTATTAATCGTTCAACAATATTACAATGGAAGTAAAGGAACGACTTTTTCTCTCTAAGCTTAATGAATGATAATGAATCGCCTATCGAACGTCTAACCTAATTCTAAAGCTAACATAACCTTATATACTTAGGCCTTAAACACACAAGGCCCAAGCCCATTAAACAACTCTAAGCCCAAATAATGCAATAAAGGCTTTTACAATAATTTAACCTCTATAATTAATCTAATTACGCTTTATATAATTATTTATATATCTTTCTAATATGTAGGACATTTATGGTCCTAACAATCTCCCCCTAAAGATATATAAATAAAAATCGGTCTTGAAATCTTCAGATCTTGATCTTCTCTCCTTCTTGAATCTTTAAAAATGCAATGATGTTGCTTGTCTTCATGTCCTTCGACGCTCCCCCTTGAATATAGCTCTTATCTTCATATCTTCAACGAATCTTTCTTTGAATCACGATTTGAATTTGCTTTCAGCTTCAGCTTTAAGAACTTGTAGAACCAATATGCTCGATGGAGGAAATAATTCGAAGCGAATACCACTTAATAAACGATGAGAAGAGTTGATCACTTGTAAGCACTCTGAAGTCTTTTCGGAACTTGGAACTTGACCGTTACTCCCCCTTGACTTTTGCATGGGGACTTCTTTACTCCCCCTCGACTTTTGCTAACTCCCCCTCAACTTGATAATCGGTGTCTTTGAATCTGTATCCTTTCTCTCCCTCATGATGAGTAGGAGCAACCGGAGCATCATGCACGTTCAAAGACAATAGTAACGAGTAGCAAAAGAAATTCAGATCAAAACATTAAGTAACCAAAATGGGGTAATCATCTAACACAGAAACACAAAAGTAACTGATATCACATCAATTAAAATAATTATGTGGCCTATATTCAGAGTTGGCAAAGGGGAATCTCTGATAGGACTTCTAGTTATCACTGAAGAAAATTTAAAAATTTAACTTCTCAAACTGTTCCGGCAATATCACAAAGATATGCAATGGGAATCACAAAGACTCGTGCATGTGTGAAAGAAAATAAATTCTATCTTTTTGGCTCAAAGAATTGATTTAACTCGGGACGCAAGTTAAAAATCAATAGACACAGTGAATAGAATATGAAGTTCGGAGACCAGAGCTGATGTCTTCCTGTTTCAATATCTAAGACCTCCGAGTGAGGAATAGATAGATTATGTGCTAATCTCCGTGAATATGTGAAACAAGCATCTGTTGTGAGATACTTGAGTGGCTGGGTGGGGTGACACGAGTTATGGACACTGGGTCCATATCTATTTCAATATTCATCTCCACAGAACGAGAATGAATAGATTGTGTGGTTATCCGGATAACTGACTCGGTTTGGTAAGGACCAATTAATTCTTTTAGGTCCTGTCACGGCCTCACCATATTCTTTTCTCTCCAAACTCATCTATCATCTAGACCCCTCACTGTAGTCTATAACTGGGTGTGTTTCTTGGGTAGGTCCTCCCGGTTCTGGATTGACCATAGAAACGATGTAATTCCTAACACACATTTCATGCAACGAGTATAGCAGTTTAGCAAAATAGTGAAGTACGAGTTCTAAACTGAAGTGTTTAGAAGTCAACACATTTAAGACCGAGTTCTGATCTGAGGTAATCAGTAGTCAACACATTTAAAAACGAGTTCTGAACTGAATTATTTAGAAGTCAAAATTTAAAATACCAGAGGTTCAATAAACAAGATCAAACGCAAAACAGATTGACTCAGTAAGCACAGTATTTGCAAAAATGAAAAAATGATTAGAAAGTTTAATTGTGAACAAGTCACAATTAACATATCAGATAAGAATTGAATCATTGACAAGAACTAGCGAACTTGGAAAACAACTAGGAATTCAAACGAGTGTATTTCCATCGAAAAATCAACGAATATGTGAGACATGGAAATAACTAAGTCAAAAAAAATGACACGTGGCAATCATGGAAGTTAAAAGTGGAGAATAACAAACACAAGTTAGTCATTCAGAATGAATTACCACAGTTTTTGAATTCAGTGGAAGTTCACTTACCTTTCATAGTACTCCCCCTCAAATGTGGCATAACCTTTGAATGCAGTCATGTGGAAAGAATCTTCTAATTTAAATGCACATGACAGTCCTGCAAAACAGATTAGAAGGATTTTGGTATCCATCCTTTGATGGATCCTTGACGGTTAAATGCCCTTTATAGTGAGGACCGGGGATACTATAAGTACCATACCAATAGTGAGCATGGTCTTTCTTCACAAATTCACTTGTTCCACAATAAGAGCAATACAACTTATGTGTAGATAAGCTGATCAGTTTGTTAACAGAGTAAACTCGATCAGTTTTCACAAAAGGTTTAGTGTGGAAAGCTGTGTTGTTCTTGGCACTCTTAACAGAGACAAATGACTTTGGAGCAAGAGTGGTTCCTTTAATTCTCCACTCCATTTTTACTTTTTTGAAAGATGGATTATCTTTATTGTCAACACGAGAATTATAGAAAATATTGGAAGGTCGAATCTGATCTTTTGAAAAATCCTTTGATTTGACAAAATTCTTTGAAGAACAAATTGTCGAAAATGAACTTGAAGTATAAGAAGGTTGAACACCTTTGATCTTGCTTTCTAAGGCATTTCGTTCTTCGAGAATTAAATCAGATTGCTTTTGTAAATTAGATTTGACCAATTGTTCCTTCAAAATCTCGGTTGCTAATCCAGATAATCTCTGAGTAAGTTTAGAAAATCTCAGTTTGAAAGATCTTTCTCTCATTTTGAAAATCATCTTTCAAGCATTTAGCCCTAAAGCCCTCAACTTTACCTTTCTCAGACTCTTTGATTAGAACGTCTAATTCTTTTTCTAAATCAGATATTTTCAAAGAAAATTCTCCATTCGTTTTAGTGAAAGAATTGCGTTCTATTTCAAACTTCTCTCTTTCTGAGATTAAAATCCTTTCAAAGTCGGAGATCTGTTTTGAAAGTTTTAACCACATAAGCTCAAGTCTCTTCTTCTCTTCAAGAGATTTGGTTGAAAGCCCATATTGCTTTTGATTAAGCAATTGTCTTTCTTTTTCAAAACTTTCCTTTTCCTTTTCAAGAGTCTTTTCAAGAGAAGTGAGTTTGCGTTTAAGCTCAAGGTTTTCACAGATGAGGAGTTTACCTTTCTCTTCTTCTTCAGCCAGCTTCTCAAAACTAATCCAAATTTTAGATTTCAGCTCCTTTAGTTCTTTGATGTACTTGTTGCACAAATCATCTGATTGTTGGATATTCTTTTCAAAAAGTCTTTGATGTGCTTTCTTTTCAAGAGCCTTTATCTCGTCTGGTGATGGCAATTCAGAAAGCTTCTTTTTCAGCTCCGTGTTTTCGGACTCTAAGGCTATTGCCATTTCTTCATATTTGGCAAGCTTTTCAGAACTTTCAATTGTTTTCAATTTCAGTTTCTTCCGTTCTTTGAGGAGCTTGTCTCTAAATGCATCTGCAGACTTGATATTGAATTCATACGTTTCTTTATCGGCTTTACATTGATAATGGTCACAATATCTCAACATTGTTACCTGAAAATTTGTGATCGTTAATCGGTGTTGTTTTGAAGAATAAAAAATGCGGAAGAAAATCAAAATTAAATTTGAAAAACAAATTTATAAAATAAATTCGTTTTAAAAGTTCAAAATCTGATTGTTGACTTTAAACGAACGAAATCAAACTTCGAGAATGAAACCAATCAAAAATTGCCAAACACAACTTACCGGATGGAATAGTAAAATTGTGACTTATCGGACAACAAAGAACTTACCGGGTACGAAGATACCGGATGGAATCCGAACAAGATGGCTTACCGGGTGTTTAAGATTTTCACGAAAATTAGCTGTTAGAGCATTATTGTATTCAAGATTTATTGTAAAGTCTTGTAATTAGTCAAAGCTTGTAAAGTTGTAAAAGTCAAAGTCATGAGAAAGTCAATGTAATTAGCTTTAATGCTTTGTAATCCTAGGTATAAATAGGATTAGTTAGCTTAGTTGTTAAGTAAGTCTAAGCAAGTAAAGATCATATTGTAATATTCTAGAGAGAGAAGTGACAGCATTCTAGAGAGAGAAAGTGCATCAATCTTATGTAAATCCCTATTATGTTCAAGATCAATGGATGATTTGATGATTACCTAATAGAAACTGGAGTTTACAATTGGTATCAGAGCTTTGGGAGATCGAATTATGTGCAAAAATCGTCCAATTTGATGAAGATTTGAAGATTTTTTGAAGATTTTTAAAGAAAATCTCCATTTTTGAAGTTTTGAAGAACACAAATGGGTTATGCAATTTTTGATTGTTTTTGTGTTTGATTTTAATTGCAAAGTGTTTCTCCATCATTCTAAATATGTTTTTGCATTATCAATTTCACAAAAACGTATCAAGATTTGAGAAATTTGAAGATTTTAAAAAAAAAATTGTGTTCTTGAAGAAAAGTTCTCTGTGAAATTTTTTGGAGATTGATTTTGCAATTTGTTGTTGTTTTGATCCATTTTAGTGCAAAATCGTTTCCAAAAAGTGTTTTTAGACATGATTCAATCAAAGATTTCAAGTTTTAATCTCAAAATCTAAGTTTTGAAATTTTTGATCTTCATGTGTTCTTGAGTTGTTCTTGGTGAAAATTGTTTAGATCTGAAACTTTGATCCATTTTTGTTGTTAAGTGTTGTTAGAAATGTGTTTTTGAATTTGTTTGATCTTAAAATCTAGATTTAATATTTGTTTGTGAGTTTTTGTATGTGCAGAAAATCAACGGAAGAAAAGAAAATAAGAAAGAAGCTGTGTGTGAGCTTAAAATGGTTGATCTGTGCGTGAAATGTGAGGTGTGAGTATGTGTGTTTCATCTACTTGTGTGTAAGCATACGAAACCAGGATTTCGCACCATCTTTACATCAGGTTTCGAACCCTTCTACGTACTAAACCCATCAGGTTTCGAACTTCACTTGGTAAGTAACCATCAGGGTTTCGTACCTCAGAGGAAAACAGGTTTCGTACCTCAAAGGAAAACGGGTTTCGTACTTAACAGATACGTAACCCTCTGTTTCGCACCTTCTTTGATTCGAAACCTCTCCAATACGAAACCTATCTGACACCAAAGGATTTCGGACCCTCTTTGATACGAAATCCTCATTTTTTTTGACTTCGCCGGAAAAGGGAGTTTGTGAGGATTTTTGAGTTTCATTTAAGCATATATCTGTTTGTCTTAAGGTCTTGATCACATTTCAGGAATGTTCGTCAAAATTTCAGCAAGAAAACTCCATTTTTCGACTTCGCCGGAGATTTCGCCGGAACAACGTGTTCTGCCGGATTTTTCGTGGGTAGACGATTTTGTTTGCATGATCACATAATTTTGGTATCATTCGATTTGTAGTTGAAAAAGGAACACAACGCAACAAATTCTATTCGTTTTGGTCGAGAAACGAAGGAGAAATTCGAAGTGAAAAGTATCAGATCGTAAAATCGTGTTTTGGTGATGATGATGAACAGTACTAACAAACTTCCGTTAGTTCCGTTAGTTTTCTAACAATTTTGGTCCTAATCCGTTAATAAGTTTCAGTTTTTGGCAGATTTGGTCCCTGTAGTTTAGTTTGAGTCTTTTACAATTTTAGTCCCTGGACTTAGAAGTTTCAGGTTTCGTCATTTTAGGTCCTTGTAGTTACAGTTTAGTATTTTTACATTTTCAGTCCCTTGACTTGTTAGTTTTAGAATTTTACATTTTTGGTCCTTTGAGTATTAGTTTTCAGTTTTTGTCAATTTTAGTCCTTATTTTTGTTGAGTCTTAGTATTTTTCACTTTTAGTTCCTATATTTTGTATTTTTTACATTTTTAGTCATTTTAGTGTCAATTTTTTTTCTTTTACCTGTTTTTACTCATAACTGATAAATTTTTCTTGTGTTTTGCAGGTTTGTCAATTAAAGTCCAACATCGCAAATTTTTCAGAATTAATCTTTGGAAGACAAATTTTATAATTTGTTTTTCAGACTTTATTTTTGAAAAAAATTCTGAATTTAATTGTGTTTTTCTTAATCTTAAGAGTGTGCATAGAATTCTAACTTCTAAGCGAAGTTTCTCTTGACGATCACTCTATTAGGTAGTATTTTTGGTATTTTTCATCTAATTTTTTTGTGTTTCTTTTCAGGTTTTCTTCAAGATGTCTACTCATACAGAAGATGGGGTTTTAAGATTGCAACAAGTTCTTATAACTGAAATACCTCCATCTCCACATGTTTCTATTAAATCAAATAATGAAAGTTTGAAGCAAACTATTACAAAGGAGATACCTCCAATTTCACAAACTTTTGTTAAATCAAATAATGAAAGTTTGAAGCAAACAATTTCAAAGGAGAAACCTCATGGTGAAAGTTTGAAGCAGACAATTTCAAAGGAGAAACCTCAAATTTCTCAAACTTTTGTTAAATCAAATAATGAAAGTTTGAAGCAAACTATTACAAAGGAGATACCTCCAATTTCACAAACTTTTGTTAAATCTAGCAGTGAAGGTTTGAAGCAAACTTTTGTTAAATCTAATGCTTCAAATTCTTCATCTCCTGTTTCAGACAAAGAGGAAGAAATTGCTAGATTGAAGAGACAAATTTTAGACTTTTCTTCTTCAAATGCTAGACTTATTAAAAGAGTTACTAATCTTGATGTCTATATTGCAAATCTTGAAGCAAAGAGAGACAACTCAAGTCTGCACGATCAAATCAAGAAACTTCAAGAGAAAGTAACAATCTTTCAAAACGAAAATGCTGATTTGAAGAGTAGAGAAGAAAAGAGAGTGAAGTGGAACTTAAAGTTACACTGTCAATTAAAAGAGGTTCAAGAGCAAAGAACAACGTTGGAAGGTGAAAACGTTGAATTGAAGAAGAAGCTTTCTGAATGTGAAAGAGGGTCATCATTTTCAAAGAAAGTTTTTGAAGAAAAGAAAGCAATTGAGCTTAAATGTATAAAACTTTCAAAACAAGTTTCTGACTTTGAGAAAGTTTTATTTCTGAAAAAAAAGCTCGAAAAAGAAAGAGCTGAATTTGAAACTGAAAGAAAATCTTTTGAAGTTAAAAATAATGACCTTTCATTGAAAATATCTGGTTTGGAAACAGAACTAGATTTGGAAAGAAAAGATAAAAGTTGAAAACTTTCAAGAAAAAAGTGTGAAAGATGTTTTTGCAGATGAAAGAAATATTTTTCAACATGAAATAAAAAAGCTCACAATGAAATTATCTGGTTTATCAACATATATTATGAAGGAGCAAAAGGTAAAATCTGATTTTCAAAGGAAATATGATCTAATTTTTAAAGAGAAAAATGGTTTGATTAACAAAATAAAAGAGCTTGAAGACATCATTTTTAAAGTTGATGTTTCAAAACAAGCAAGTCCTGAATCAATTATTCAGACCCCGCTTGTAGATTCAAATGATTCTGAATGCTCTTTTAAAACTGCTTCAAGTTCAAGTTTTCAAAACATTTTTTCAAAAGTATCTGATAGATCAAATGATTTCTCAAAGGATCAGATTCATCCTTCTAATCTTTTCTATAATCATTTGTTTGATATATTGGATGATATTTCTAAGGTGCCTAAAGTATATACTCCTTCCAAGCCTCAAGAAATTCCAGTCTTCAAAAAGGTGAAGATGAAATGGAGAGTCAAAGGAACAACTCCTCCAAAGAAAGATGTACCAAAATCATCCGCTTCCACATCTAATGCAAAAAAGAACAATGCGCCGAAAGGTAAATCTTTTGTTAAACCTGATTTAGTTTATTCTGTAAATGAATTAGTCAGGTTGGCACAAAAGAAAATTTGTTGTTCTTACTGTGGATCAAATGATTTTGTTCATAAAAATTTACTTCTTATTGGTACGGTACTTACAGAATTTCTTCAAAGAAATCTACACCTAACACACTAGGACCCAAGTGCCGTTGGGTACCAAAATCTGCTTAATCTGTTTTGTAGGTTCATCATGTGTTGTGCTGATTTGGAAATATAAACCACACACATGACTGAAAACAGAAGAGAAGCGGTGAATTTTTTTTAAGAGTATATGTACCATTAAGGGGGAGCAAAGACTATTGGTTTCTGAATACATCAGTTCAGGACCCGTGCTTCAACGTTTTAGGTTTTTGAACATATCAGTTCAAAACCCGTGCTTCAATGACTATGGCTTCTAAACATCTCAGTTTAGAACTCGTGCTTCAACGACTTTGGCTTCTGAACAATTCAGTTCAGGACCCGTACTTCATAGTCTAAGACTTCTAAACAAATCAGTTTAGAACTCATACTTCTCAGGTGATATCCTTAACTGTCACATCTTTCTGTTTCAAGGAACAAGTGGTGAAAGGTAACATTGTATTATGTTTTATTTCTACTGCTTTGAATGTTTGAATCTTTACAAATTTAATTCATTGAGATGAAAATTTTCAATTTTCATTCAATGAATGAAATGTGTGTCAAAGGTGATTTTACAAGTGTTTTTGTTTTATCCGAGTTATATTTGTTTCATCTTTCACTTCTGAAATTAATCGAAAGGTTAGCAAAACATGAATGAAATTATGTTGAATGCTCAAAGTTATGTGAATCTGGACTTATATAGAATATAATGCTCAAAAAGCCTAAATGTCAGAATGATGGATGGAAATGAAAATACGGGAGAAGCACTATGTTTTAGAACCAAGTGATTGAGATAAAATTTTGCACTATCATTTAGTTTGAAAGTTTGTACCTGTGGCCTATCTGGTTTGGGAAAGTAAGTCCTAAGGGGTGCTCGACACCTAGTCCCTAAGATCAACTGGTCTGGGATCGGCTGATCCAAATCCTGCTATAAAACCAGATAGAAAGCCATGTTCTATTGGTACAAATGGGTTTAAGATATATCGATGTGGCCTTTCTGGTTTGGGAAATTAAGTTCTAAGGGGTGCTCGACACCTAGCACCTAAGGCCAACTGGTCTGGGATTTGCTAACCCAAATCCTGCTACAGAACCAGATAGAAAGCCATGTTTAACGGTGTATATTATTCTTACTTAACTTTTTGATCAAAAGATGCCAATGAGCACAAAATTAAAAGATGTCAATGTGCACAAAATAAAAGATGCCAATGTGCACACATCTCTTGAAACTTGGGGAAAATACAAAGTCGCGATAAACCCGTAAATTTGTGAAATTCGGATTTTAGACAAATAGTGTGAGTAGAGCAAAGTATCCTTATATGTTTTAGAATTGCATATGCTTGTTGCTGATCATATTTCGCATGCTAGCACACCAAATAAATTTAATAAAGGGGTTGAAACTGAACATTTTTTAACTCGATATGCAATGATGTCTTGTATTTGAATCCAAACACATGCATTTGATTTCATTTGATTGAAAAATCTGTTAAATTTTATTAAGTTGGATTTCTTTTGTAAAGTTTTTCAAATGATCAAATGTTAGTAGTTATAAAATGTAGTTCAATGAATTTTATTTTCCTTGAATAAATGTTTTCATTAAAGCACTGTATTTGAAATGAATATTTTTAATGAAATATATGCATATTTTCAGGGGGAGAAAACAAATTGCTCTAGAATTCTTATTTTGAGGGGGAACAACGTTATTCATTAAGGAGGAGATTGTTAGTGCTACTCAGAGACGCGACTGAAATTGAAAATGGTTTTCGATGATCATGATACTCACCATCATCGAAAAAGGGGGAGAAATGTTTAATTCAATTTCATGTCGAAGACAACTTCAAGGCCGTAAAGATGAAGACTTTTCATGTGTTTGACTGAAGATTCTTCAAAGCTGAGTTCTTAAAGAGTGTCAAAGCATATAGTTCGCCGTGAACTAATGAAGATAAAGCTGTCTGAAGAGTGCCAAAGCTTCAATGTTCAGAGCAGTCAAAGTTAAAGTTTTGAAGATCAAGTGCTGAAGACTGCTGCCATTTTTTTTAAATCTTGAATCCAAAGGGGGAGATTGTTAGAGCATTATTGTATTCAAGATTTATTGTAAAGTCTTGTAATTAGTCAAAGCTTGTAAAGTCAAATGTAAAAGTCAAGGTCATGAGAAAGTCAATGTAATTAGCTTTAATGCTTTGTAATCCTAGGTATAAATAGGATTAGTTAGCTTAGTTGTTAAGTAAGTCTAAGCAAGTAAAGATCATATTGTAATATTCTAGAGAGAGAAGTGAGAGCATTCTAGAGAGAGAAAGTGCATCAATCTTATGTAAATCTCTATTATGTTCAAGATCAATGGATGATTTGATGATTACCTAATAGAAACTGGAGTTTACATTAGCACTTACCGGATGATGTGTGGTTCCCGGATGCGGAGCTTACCGGAGAATCGAGAACTTACCGGATGACAACTTGGTTACCGGATGAGAAGCAAACCAAGTAAAAAACAAATTTAAGGCAAACAAAAAAAATTGCCAACTAAAGGATATGTATGTATTAAGATTACGTATGAGTAAATTAAAAAATTGGTCAAATGAAAAAACTTCTTGGTCAAAGAACTACGGCTCAATAAACCAAAGTAATGAGTTGAGATTTCTTTGATTTGTCCGGAAAGTTGTCAAAAACAATTTGTCCGGAAAGTGAGGATATTATACGGACACTTTATGCATCCGGACAGCATAACAAAATCATCAAGACACTTTAAATCATCTGGATAGTTGTGAGAAAATATGAAACTTACCCGGAAACTGCGGCTGAGGTTTCGATTTCGGATTTGGGATCGATAGGGTTGCTTGATTTCACTCCTGTAGGGTTAGATTTTGACCAAAAACACAAAAACAAACACACCCAAATCGATTTCTATGCAAAATATATCATATTTTCCAAAAACTCACCACAAAACTTCAAGAACACCAAAACTCAAGATTTGATTTTTAACATGCAAAATTAATAGCTTTGAGTCCTTGTAATCGCAGATAAAGTCTAGATAAAGGCAATTAACCAATCGAGATATAACTAACGAATTATTAAAACAATGAAAGAACTTTGCAAACCGATTGAAGAACGATTTTCTTCAAAAAAATACTGCACTTTTACAAAATTCTTTTGGATGCCTTCTGGACCTCAAACGATTAATCCAACCATTCAGAATGGAAAACAAGATGTCCCGAAGCAGCTGTCAAAAATTCACGACTATCCGACGATTCAATCCTCGGAAATAAGCGATACGGCTTGCTGCGATTTTCCAGAAAATTTTCTGCGAATTTTCTTGCCTTTTCTCGCTTTCGTTCGATTTCTTTCGTGTCTTCAAATCACCGATTCTGCTCTGATACCAATTGTTAGTTCCAGATCCGTGCAACGATTTGTGAAATCAATAAGATGAACAATATGTGTAATGATTTCAACTGGTCATCCCTGTATTAGCTTTCAATCAGAGTGTTTATAATTTAGAGTGTAGAAAGCAAATGAGACAACTAGCCTATTTTCTAAGGCTAAGGAATCTATTTATATGATGGACATGTGGTTAACAAGTCCACGGCCCGTTCACTAATAAGGCTCAAAATAAAAAATTACAATTTAAACCCTGAACTTTAAATCAACATAAATTGACCCTAACAAAAAGTACATGCCTTATGCTGAGATGACAAGCCCTAAGAAGACACATATTTAGATAAAAAAGGTATTTTTGAGAATTATCCCCTTCATTTACCATACTACAATGATAATATCATACGTGAATCACAAATGTTCATATGTGAATCTGTTAATTAGTTCAACTGATTGTACAATTAATTAGTTCATATGTGAATTAGTTAATTAATTCATATATGAATCACAAAGGTTCATATGTGAATTAGTTAAAAAGAGTTCATATGTGAATTACATAGGTTCACATGTGAACATCATACGTGAATCACATAGGTTCACTTATGAACTCGTCCCGCGTATTTGTAAAAGTTACAAAACTATCCTTATATTTTTGGAGTAGCCACAACTTTTGACTAGTCAAAGCCACAATTCTTGGCCGGTCAAAGTTTTGACCAGTCACATTCGATCTTGACCGTATGAATGGCTAAGATTACTTCTATATTTCTCACACACTTATCATTTCTCATTTGAACCTATGACTATATATATATATATATAAAGAGAGAGAGAGAGAGAGAGGAAGGTTCAAACGAGAACGCTAACAATTTAAGAAAACTTGAAAACAACAAATTATGTGCAAAATCACATGTGATTTTACATTAACTGCAAAAACTGGACACACACGACTTTGGCCGCGACTTATAGTGGCGGAAAAAGTCGCTAATCATATATGATTTTGTACATATTGGATGTTTTCTTGTTTTATTAAATAGTTAACGTTCTCGTATGAACCCACCACTATATATATATATAGAGGTATTTTAACCCTATGTTTTGTACTGACTTTGTTAACCCAAATATCATCCATTGATTTTAAAATTAACGGCTGAGATCAAAACCAAACAAACAATAATTACTATTTGGGACCTTACAATAGTTAATGACATTGAACATAAGTGAATAGGGGTATTTGAGGAAATTACCTCAAAGCCTTCTTTTAGATTTAAGGTAACTCATCAACATTAAAATGGTTGTCATATAGTGTCGATTCATGTTTATAAATGTTTATGTGTAGGAAGAATCAAAAATGTTTTCATAAAGTTCTTACATGTTCATGTGTAGTCAATGTTTTAGATTTATATAACAATTTTTCTGTTTTAAATAATAAAATTTTTTATTGACATAATTGTTCATTCATGATGAATCATTCAAGTTCATGTAATATTAGCTTTAAAAACCTAATATTTATAATGTTCATATATGTTCATTAGGACATGAACATATGAACGCTAATGAACATGGTTGTGAACACTTCGACGGCATGACATGGAGATCTGATTAGTTTGCATGTTCATGAACACTAAATTTTAGGTTCACACGTATTCATGTGTGATAAAGAATATATGGTTTCTCAAATTCAAAATTCATTCATGTTCATCAAATAAAATCAAGGAAAATATAAAATTTGTAACCTATAGCTAAAATCAAGAAGAATAGAAGATTTGTAACACCTCATTAAATTAATGTTACAAATATATAAAATATCATACATACCCCTATTTATATATTGCACATGCATGTTAAACCACTAATGAAGATGTTGGTTAAAAATAGTTAGTAAAGTTAACAAGAATTAGGAGGTTAACAAAATAACATTACTCTCTCTCTCTCTCTCTCTGACTTTAAGGATAAAAACACGTTTTTTATTTTAAAAGATTTTGATTTTCAAGTTTAAACTAAAACAAAAAAACAAGTTTATCTTTGTTACTTACAGAATTTAAAGTCATCTCTCAACTTTCTCTGTAACGCAGAGCTTATGCGTTGGACTTGGACCTACCACCCACGACCCCACCATGTGTCTATCAACTTGTTCAAGACCCAATGGAAAATAAAGTCTTATAAAGTCCTTTAATTATGTTCTTTATGCTAAGGCCTTCTGCAGTGCAGCGCCCGCGCCCCGCGGGCTCGGCCACGGGTTCGCTGCGGGCTTCATCGGGTAACGGTGGGAGTGGCTAGGGCTTGGGGCTCGGGCTCGGAGGTCGGGCTTTCAAACCCGATGAACCCGAGATCTCCAACGGCTATTTCTTCTTTATTTTTTATTTTTTTTTAATCTTCAAAATAAATTCTCCCAAACGGCTACTTTTATAAAAAAAAATCAATTTAATCCCACTATATATATTAACCCTCAACCTCTTATTTTTTCACACCAACAATCTCTCAAACTCTCTCATTCTCTTCCAAATTCTCTCAAACTCTCTCAAATTCCATCATGAATCCAAACAATACATCTACATCCCGTCGTAACCGACCAGATACACCGCAACCGCAAGAAGACCCGGAGCTTGGTTTCCAAGCGTTTACACAACAAGGTTATCGTCCGCAATTTTCGCAACAATATCCGCCACAATTTTCGCAACAATATCCGCCGCAATTTTCGCAACAAAATCCGCCACAATATTTTTACAACTCATTAGGCCATCCGCAACAAATTTCTTACCAACTTACACGTTCCGGTTTGATTGGATAAGGTTTTACTCCGGCCAACTTCAATCCTCCTTCACCCTTCATCAATCTCGCCGAAGACATTGTTCCGGAAACCCAACATTCTAGCCCGCACACACCACAATCCATCTACACTCAACCATCAAACCCTCAACCATTGAGAAAAGGAAAAAACAAACAATATGAAAGTAGAGCCCCCAAACAGATGTGGACTAACGAGGAGGAACTCGCGTTAGTGTCGGCGTGGGTTGACGTTTCAGAGGACCCTGTTATCGGTAACGCACAAACCCATGGTAATATTTTTATTGTTATTATTATTATTATTGTTATTATTAATATTATTATTATTAATATTATTATTATTATTATTATTATTATTATTATTCTTGTTAATATTCTTATACTTGAATTTACATAAATGTAGAAAGTTTTTGGACCCGAATCGGGGAATTGTTTTTAGTGTGATGGGTCGCGGAATTTATAGAACAACTCATCAACTCAACACCAAGTTCTCCGACCTCAATAAAAAAATTGCTCTTTTTGGCGGCATCTACAACAACTTGGTCAATAATAGATCAAGTGGAATGAGTGATGCCGACATTTCACGAACGGCACACGAACGGTACCAAGCACAACAAGGGTTTGCTTTCTCTAAAGAACAAGCTTGGGAAGTCCTAAAAAAATGTCCAAAATGGGGAGTCGTTCCAACGATGACGACAACTTCATCGCGGGGTTCAAAACGTACCAACCCTTCCAATGATGACGATGACGAGCAAATTCAACGACCCATTGGGAGAAACAAGGCAAAAAAAACATCAACGAGTAATACGTCCGGGACGAATACGAATGAAAGTGTTACTCAGTTGTTGACGACGTTCAACGACAAGATTGATGATCAAATGGAATACAAAATGAAAAAACTCGATCTCGAACTTAAAAAGTTGGAACACGAACGAGAAATCGAACGAGCACAACGATTTGAGAAAGACTTCGAGTTTTTCATGACCCCGCATGATCACCTTACGGGAAACGCTTTGAGGGCTACCGTAGCGAGAAAAGAGCAAATTAAAAAAATTAATGATTGATAGTGTTTTGTATTTTGTAATTTTTATTTTTAATGAATGATATGAATTTTTATTTTTATTATTTATCTTATTTTTATTTATTAAAAAATATATAAATATTTTTATTTTGTTAAATAATTAAATGTATAAATAAAAGAATTAAAAAAATGAGGTGGCGCTGATGTGACATTGAGGGCTTGAGGGCTTTTAGTTATGCACTGGGGGTGTTTAGGGCTTGAGGGCTTAGCTGATGTGACGCTGATGTGGCGTTAAGGGCTTTTATCTATGCGCTGTAGATGGCCTAATGTGGGATGAAAGTCAAACTTACAACCTTCCAATCTCACTAATATTTCCAATTGTTGAAATTGAGATGACATTGCAAAAGTACATGCCTTATGCTGAGATGACAAGCCCTAATAAGACACATATTTAGATAAAAAAAGGTATTTTTGAGATTTATCCCCATCATTTACCATACTACAATGGTAATATCTCATATAAGAGGCCTTCATAGATGCATTAGATGACGAGTTTGGCAGATCATGAGTTTTTAAAAAATAGGGGTGTTTAGAAAAAGTTTGGTAGAAATAAGAGTGTTTTAAAAGTGTGTGTAGAAATATGGGTGTTTTGAAGAGGGACCACTATTTTTAATTCCTGATTTTATATATTTTCATTTTAAACCCTATATATTTATAGATTTAACCCTCTTATTTACATCTTACTTTTTATTTATCTCTATTAATTTTATAATTTTTTTTATTTTAACCCTTATTATATATTATGTATGAATTGATTTATTAAAATATATAATTAAGAATTATATATTATTTTAGTAAATTATATTATTAAATACATCTCATTAATACCTTTAAGTGAATACCGATATTTAATATGTTAAAGTTCATGTATTATTTTTTGACAAGTTATATAATTAAATTACAAATTTATACAACTTTATCATAAATTGTCTAGAAAAGTTAAATAATCTTCAAACTCCAAAGCAACAAAAAAATGTCACTATTAAATATTTATTAATACTCCTCTTGATTAAAACAATTGTCTACAAAATTAAAAACATTTTTTCATGAGAATTCAAAAAAGTGAAAAGAAAACGTGTCTAATCAACTACTTTTTTGTATTATAAATTTGGTTGATCAACCTACTTTCTTTTCATCCTTCTTCAACTAGAAAATTGAATATTAAGTTATATTATTAAATATCTCATTAATACCAGTATTTAAATGTTAAAATTCATGTATTATTTAAAGGTAGTAATGAGATATATTTAATAATGTATTATTTTTTTGAATTTCTCACGTTGATTATTGGTTCGAGTCGGATTGGAAAATTGAAGCAAATTACTCGAAACTTTATGTGCATCGAGGTCGGAGGCGTGCAAATCGTTTTGTTAATGAGATGGACATTCATCATCCTGACGAACCTCGCCGATGTGGACTATGCCACCAACCTGGGCATAATAGGAGAAATTGTCTAAATTCTCAACCAAGATTCAATGAGATGTGAATTATATAATCTCTATAATTGATGTTTTAATTTAATTAGTGTTTAATTCGTATTGTAATGTTTTAATTTAATGTTTAATTCGTATTGTAATGTTTTAATTTAGCGTTTTAATTTTATTGTAATGTCGTGCGTACTTGCTCTTGTAATTTTGTAACATTTTAATATATTTATATTCTAATTTACCGTTTACTTCGTATTGTTATTTCCTAAAATTGTAATATATTAAATATTTGTATTAAGTTGAAGGTATTAATGAGATATATTTAGTGATATAATTTGCTAAAAATAATACCTAAATTTTAATTATATATTTTGAATAAATCAATTCATATATAATATATAATAAGGGTTATTTTTTTTAAATAATAGAGATAAATAAAAAATAAAATGTAAGTGAGAGGGTTAAATATGTAAATATATAAGGTTTAAAATGAAAATATATAAAACCATCAATTAAAAATAGTGGCCCCCCTCAAAACACCCCTATGTCTACCAAACTTTTTCTTAACACTCCTATTTTTGCAAAAAAAACTCGGCATATCATTAATGGCTTAGGAAATTGTTGACATTACTCGTTCAGTACGTAGATGAATGTATCGACTAATTTGGTTGGAATGAATGTCAAGAGAATTGAAAATTGTCAATGACAAAGTCTAAAGACATTGAGAGAACAAAACACATGTTTTGTTTCCAATTCATAGATTTTATAAGGTTTCTTACCCACAACATATCCAATAAACACGCATGCCCTTGCAGGTTGTTCGATATTTAAACGATGAGATGAAGTTGTTGAAGCAAAATCCAAACAACCAAAAACATAGAAGATTGAATACTTTCGAAGTTGATTAAACAACTTTTGATATGCTAGATATATACGTTTTCGTGAGTCCACATTTCCCCCACAATCTGATTGATACCTTCGATAAAAGAACAAGGCTCTTGCCACACTTGATAAATTTCATTGCTTCCTTTCTAACACAGAATTCTGCCGGGGTCTTTTAATACAGAAGTGTTGATGCATAATGCCTTTTTCATTGAAGAAATTTTTGGGGTCTTTCAGTTCTTTGGCATTGTCAGATTAATTTGAAAGCCTTAATTTTCACATAAAAATCGAGTCATTACTATATTGTAAAAACGTGGGGTGACTACTACGAACATCGTATTTGTTTTTGATAAAAAAAAACCAAGTGAATCCTCTTTGTTTAGCTAATAATGGACTGACCATACAAGACATATTCGATACATAGGCAAGTGACGGAGCCAGAAATTGACTCAAGTGGGAGCATCAGATAAAATAAATAAAATTAGAAATAAATGTTATTTTTTTAAATGGCAAAAGTAATGATATGATATTGATGAAATATCCGCCTTTACTAACGACGTGTGTTTACAATTATCAAAATTTTCTTATATAACATAAATAAATGACTAATCCCTGGTTGTTTTCTCTTCCTCAGATTCTTATATATAAACTTTGAATATTAAACTAGTTAATATAATACAAATCAAAATCAACATTCAACAAATAATAATTATGAATTAACAATATATAAATGGGCATCCCTGAAATCGAATAAATTAAAATTATAAGTCAAGTAACTCCACAACCTAAAGAACAAAATTCAATTAACACTTAATTTATTTCATAAAGATTAGATGACAATTTTTTATTTTGTTTTTTGCTCTAAAAATTTACAACAATAAAACCTATAAAAAACAATGTCAATCAAACAGTAATTAGTTGTAGCGTTAACATGAAGTAAATAAAACTGGTTAGATGAAATAAACATTTAAATAATAAATAAGGTTAAATTGTAATGGTTCTAAGAAAATGAGGGGTATTTTAAAAAATTGATCAAACAAAAAAGATTTAAGTGTACATTTTAGGGGTGTTAATTTTGTACCGAGACAAACCAATCAATTCACGTACCAACTATACCAATTTAGTTGATACCAATCTAATTGGTTGGTATATCATACCAACTATTTAAACTTGGTTGGTACGTGGTATGAGAAGTCGTGTACCATGGTAATACCGTACCGACTTATTTTTTAATCAATAATACAACATATTTTGGTTTATAAAATTTTAAATCAACTTGTTTTACATTTTGTTAAACTTTGATATATCGAACTTGATTGAATTCATTTGCTTATCCTTAACAATTTTGATAACTTCATGGTCCATTCTCGCTCTTTAATTGTTGTTTGTATTAGACTGAATGTTTGTGTTATATGAAGATTATTTGAATGTTTGTATAGGTAATGATAAATGGTACAACGCATATCAACATGCTATTAATACTCGACGTGTTTAGTGCATCTAGATCTAATTGGTAAAAATGTCAATCTAATTAATTCATAATTCAATTTTTGAGATGTTGGTACAAAACCGTACCAACATGTACTAACCAAAAAAAGTTGGTACCAGTTTTGTTGGTACCAAGTATGGTACCGTACCATGTTCACCTCTAAGGCCATCAGTACCGCATGCGGGCTCGGGCTCGGGTAGGGAGGGTTCCAGCGGGTTGTGGTACGGGGGTAGCGGGCTTGGAGCGGGCTTGAAAACCCGAGAAACCCGAGGCTTTATTTGTTTTTTTTAATTTTTTATAAATAATTTGAAAATAAAGCCGTTGGCAATGGCTCCTTTTAAAAAATCTTTAATTTTATTTTCAATTTAATCACACTATATATATTAATCCAAACCTCTTATTTTTTCACACCAAAATCTCTCAAATTCTCTCAAACTCTCTCAAACTCTCTCAAATTTCATCATGAATCCAAACAAAACACCTACATCCCGTTGTAACCGACCGGATACACCGCAACCGCAAGAAGACCCGGAGCTTGGTTTCCAAGCGTTTTCACAACAAGATTATCATCCGCAATTTTCGCAACAATTTCCGCCACAATTTTCGCAACAATTTTTCCAACAATTTCCCCAACAATTTCCTTACCAATTTACACCTCAATAAAAAAATAAATTCTTTTGGCGGCATCTACAACAACTTGGTCACTAATAGATCAAGCGGAATGAGTGAGGCCGACATTTCACGAACGACACACGAACGGTACCGAGCACAACTTGGGTTTGCTTTCACTCACGAACAAGCTTGGGAAGTCCTCAAAAAATGTCCAAAATGGGGAGCCGTTCCAACGATGACGACAACTTCATCGCGGGGTTCAAAACGTACCAAACCTTCCGATGATGACGATGAAGACGTCAACGAGGTCGAGCAACTTCAACGACCCATCGGGATAAACAAAGCAAAAAAAACATCAACGAGTAACACGTGCGGGTCGAATACGAACGAAAGTGTTACTCAGTTGTTGACGAAGTTCAACGAGAAGATTGATGATACAATGGAGTACAAAATGAAAAAACTCGAACTCGAACGAGAAAAGTTGGAACTCGAACGAGAAAAACGATTTGATAAAGACTTTGAGTTTTTCATAACCCCGCATGATCACCTTACGGAAGACGTTTTGAGGGCTACTTTGGCGAAGAAAGAGAGAATTAGAAAATTACATAATTTTGGGTAATTTTGTATTTTGTAATTTTTATTTTTTTAGTGTTTTGTATTTTGTAATTTTTATTTTTAATGAATGATATGAATTTTTATTTTTATTATTTATCTTATTTTTATTTATTAAAAAATATATAAATATTTTTATTTTGTTAAATAATTAAATGTATAAATAAAAGAATTAAAAAAAATGAAGTGGCAAAAGGGCTTGAGGGTTTCCGCTACGCCACTTTAGGGCTTGAGGGTTTGAAGAGAGGGTTAGGAGAAAAGCTGATGTGGTGCCGATTGAAGCTTGAGGGCTTGAAGGTTGCGCTAGAGATGACCTAATACATTTTACTTTCTTCTTTGCTAGGATCATCAAGAGTTGAGTTACCCAATTCGCTATTCACCCAACGCCTCAAGTACCCCCACTACCCCAATTGACAAACCATCTATACGTGTATCCATAAATTTTTTCAAGCGGTGACATTATTTAACCGTAAGAAACAAATATAAAGATATTTTTTTTTTGTAAAATCAATGTTGATTTGGTGGTTAGTCCCTTGCTTTTCAAACTTGAGGTCTCAAGTTCAAGTCGTATTAGGACCATTTTTTTAGTAACATAGTAAATATAAAATTAAAAACTAAAAACTACGAAAATGTCTTTAGCAAAACTTGAACTTGGATCTTGAGTAGAATAAAAGCCTTCCAAACCAACTCTATCAAGAGAAACTTGTGTCCTTATTGTAGTTCAAAATATATATGATGGAACTAATCAAATTGATACGGTTGCACATTTCACGAACCTAATTTTTTTTACCTTACGACGCAGAAACAATACGGTGGCACGTGCCACCGTATGCTCTTACTTAGGTCCGTCCATGTTTGAAATTGCTATATGTGAAAAGGAATAGAACGATTTTATTTAAGAACTCTAAACTATTACAACTAAATCTCTCTAAACAACGTAACAAAATGAAGAAATCTAAACCCTAGTTATAATGAAGAAAACTAGAGAAGAAAGAATATGAGAGAGAGAAAAGAAAAGTTGCAAAAGTTGAAAAAATGAAATCTGGAAGAAAGAATAAACGTTGCAACCACATTTATATATTTTAGACTAATTTCTTCTTCAACCCTTCAAGTCGTCTTGAATTGCTCCGCTATCCCTAAGCTCCAAGCATATGTGTTAGTGCCTAATATTTTAAGTTGTACCATGTAGAGAGACTGATTATGTAATTACAAAGTTACATACTATATATTGTTTGCTTAGCCTATATTTCTAATTAGGTCATCCAATTAGCTACACTCTCAAGTACACACACACTCACCATTCTCTCTACATTCTTTATTGTGTACTTGATGAATTCTTGATTGAAATATATATTGGTGGTCATCTGATTATACTGTTTGATTACTTGTTCTGGGATCACAATTGGTATTAGAGCATAATATATCACTTAGATCACATTAAGATTTTGAAGTTTTTTGCAAATTTTGAGTGTTCTTCATTTTTTCATTCATTTCTTATTGATTCTAGTCATTTGAGTGCTTCAAATGGATTAGAATTGGTCTATGAGTGTTTGATTATCATCCCTGTGTGTTTTGATTCCGCAATTATACCAGGATTAGTCTCAATTTGATCAAAACTTGTATTTTTGAACTTTTGAAGAAAACCTACTGTTTTGGGTTGAAAATCACTGTTCTAGTGGTTTTTGGACAAAACTTGAAGAATTAAAGTTGTCCAGAATTTAGTTGCGAACCTGCGTACCAATTTTCAGAGTAATCGAATAATTTTTGAAGAATCGACTTAAGATCATCTGATTATTCAAAAATATCGCAACACATGGATATTCAAAACTATCGCAATTCTTGAATATAACTTTCGCAACTTGAAGTGTTCTTGAGTGTTCAAAACTATTGCAACTCTCAAGAAGTGAACAGTAGTGTGTCGCAACCCTCAATTGTGACAAACACTATCGGCGACACACTCGGTGTCTGTTGTTATTGAACAAGGTAGGCTCCTGCCCCGACCACCGCCATTTATTCCGAGCACGTTGAGTCTAGAGCCTTTTGGACATACTTCTTTTCCTAGGCCACACGCGTCGGCATCCCAACAAGTTGTGAGCTTTCGTGCTCCAACCGGAACACCCCGAGTGAGGCCGCCATTTGTTGGTTTCCCACGAGGACTGGGTGGACGTCATGTCATAGTCAACACTACGCCAACTATGAACACAGGCAGTACGGTTGCTACAACCGCTACTTTAACCGGTAACCTAAGTGGCCCGGATGTTAGATACTTGTTTCCAAATTCTCCTCCTGAACAGGTTGTACGCATGCTTGGACCGCATCCACATTATATCACACTTCCACTACTGTCGTCTGCGTTTGCTTTTATCGACAGAGCATACAAGCAGCACCGTCAAGCCATGCAAAGTACAGTTGACAGATTAGCAAGCAAAGTGAGCAGAGCCATCAAGGGCAAAGGAATTGCTGAATCGTCGTCAACCCCTCAGGATCAACCATCCAACACACAACCGACCCACAACAACCACCACCAGTTCTGTTACACCAAATCCCAGAAGACCAGCTCAAATCAGAGTTGTTAGCCCGACTCTTAGCCAAAGGCAACTCTAGTATGGCTGAAGAAGTTGACCTTGTTGGATTACTCCGACAACATATATACCCAACCTCAAACCCAAACCCCAACCCAACCACCTTTGAGCAACGACTTTCGGCGTCTAACCGAATCAATGACAGATATGACGAACGCCGTGATGGCCAGATTCTCCTCCATCACTGAAAGACTTAAGGCTATTGAAGAAAAGTGTGGGATTCAAGCTCAAGCCTCACAGAAACGAAGACATGATGATCAGGATGATCCTGATCAACATGAGGGGGAGAAGAGAGCAAGGGTTGGTGAGTCTAGTGGTACGACTACTGAAAACGTTTGGGGGTCAATTCAGCCAGCTAGTGAAAGGGAAACGGGAACCGGTGGAACGGACACTGATATGGTCCAAGTGGATGACACTGAAGTTCTAGCTGATGTCATAACTGGGGTTGAAAAGCCTTCGGTTATTGACAATAGAATAGCTGATGAAAGGATGGAAGATGATATGATTGTTGATTACATTGACATAGATTCTGAGGAAGAACCTGAGAAAAAAACCGTCCAAATCAAAGAGGAAATAGAAGATATATTCGACATCACCGGAGTTATTATGGCTGCTTTGGATTCCGACAACGAAACTACAGATGATACTACTCAACCACAAATGCCGATTGATCAAAATGCAAGTACTTCCTCTCCTCCGGCTCCAGTGGTACAAGAAGATGCTCCAGTAATTCAAGTGCAAGCCGATGGCAGAATCAGGGATCTTGTACTCGAAGCTGAATTGGCAATCTATCAAGAGGTAATTGACGTTGAGCCAAGGTATGTGGCTACAGGTGAACGAGTGAGGATTCTGATTCCCTTTCAAGAAAGTATAATAAGAGACCTATTCGTTAATGATGTCCAAAGGATCGACCTAGAGAAGGTGTACGGAATTGAGGATTGGCCGTCACTTTAAAATATCGAGTTCTTACACGTAATGGGCAACAATAACCTAGAAACAAATGCCGTAAGATCAGATAGTGTGATTGTGAAAGTGCTGAAAGTCGAGTCAAACAAGCTCTTCAAAGTCTGGTACCTGGTGTTTACGGTTAGAAGATCCAATGGTACTGAATGTGTCTTCTCCGAGGCAGATTTCAAAAGCTTAAAGCTAGACGACCTCCTAAGCCTCTACAATTCCCTAGCATGCCTCCCAGATAAGAATTTTGAATGGTCTTCCGCGTATCAAAGTGTCAAGAGATTCATGCGGAACATTCTGAAGTTCTTTTATCTGACAGACTTTCAGATGGGTCTGGAAGCACGCCAAGCCCGAGTAACCTAAGAGCACCGAACCGGCGTCTGTCAGATATTCAAGGTATCCCAGCCTACACCGTACTGAAGAAACCGGATCTTGGAGTTGTTTACATCGATTCAGACTCAAAGAAAAGATTTATGAGAGTTCTTGAAGCCAACAAGTTCAGTGATGGAACTTTCAAGATTGTTCAGGTCCACCTTGAAAGTACATTGCGTCTGGATGCAAGCGGGGAGCTGAAGCTGAAAGATAAGGAGAAGGAGCTGATCAAGCAAGTACTCGATGCCATTACATACCGAAAGGAGTACCAAAATGCACTAAGGAGGTTTGAGAACATCTTCGGGATTCGGAAGAAGTACGTAATTCCGGTGGACGCTTAAACTCTTTGCCTCTACATTGTACAAAGGGGGAGATTGTTAGTGCCTAATATTCTAAGTTGTACCATGTAGATGGACTCATTATGTAATTACAAAGTTACATACTATATATTGTTTGCTTAGCCTAGATTTCTAATTAGGTCATCCAATTAGCTACACTCTCAAGTACACACACACTCACCATTCTCTCTACATTCTTCATTGTGTACTTGATGAATTCCTGATTGAAATATATATTGGTGGCCATCTGATTGATTATACTGTTTGATTACTTGTTCTAGGATCACAATATGTGAGGCGCAACCCTCAACTTTTAGGTAATAATCCAAACAACCCCTTACACACAAATCTCTTACACTTTGGACCCTACGATTTGACAAAATACTCAAATTAATAATAGAACAAAATATGTATGTCAAGATTGAATGATTAAAATGATGATTTAACACCCGCCCTCAATCTTGATATCTAAACAGATCGATCAGTTTTAATTTTGAGCACAAATAATCATATTGGTATGTACTAAGAAATTTTGTAAATATATGAGTTGTTTGTTCCAACGTATCAATCTTTACAGTTTTAATAAGTCCTAATGAAATCTTTTACCGAACTTGATAGACATCTATTTCAATGTGTTTAGTCTTTTCATGAAATACATGATTATTTGCAATTTGTATTGCAACTTTGTTATCACAAAAAAATACTTACATGAAGCAAATCAGTAATATTTAAGAACCGTAAAATACTTAAAATCCAAATAATCTCCCAGAGAACAACTGCCATAGCCCGATATTCTGATTCAGCAAAAGATCGGGACACAATAGTTTGTTTTTTACTTTTCCAAGAAATTAAACTATTTCCTAAGAAAAGACAGTAACCAAAAACTGACCTTCTAGACGACAAACATTTTCCCTAGCCTGCATCCACATATGCACCTAATTTGAAAGATTCAGAACGTGAAAAATAAATACCTTTACCTGGAGATTTCTTCAAGTAACGTAATATCCGAAGAGCAAGGTTAAGATGAGAACGTCGGGGTGCGTGCATAAATTGGCTCAAACAGTGCACTGCAAATGCACTATCGGCTCTAGTAGCAAGCAAGTATATTAACCTACCCATTAACCGTTGAAATCCAGATATATCTTCCAAAGGTGGATCAGACGAATTTCCAATAGAATCGGTGACAATAAGATTCATATCCATTGGAGTGTTTATAGGTTTACACCCCAAGTAACCAAAATCATTTAACAACTCTAAGCAATATTTACGTTGACTCATGCACATACCAGTTCAGACTTCAAGATTTCAATGCCTAAGAAAAACTAAAGATTACTAAGATCTTTAATCATAAAATTCATTTTCAAATGTTGTTTTACCCTATGTATCTCACTTTTATTATTTCCAGTCAACAGAATATCATCTACATAAACAAGCAAAAAAAGAAATGTGCTACCAGAGGACAATGTAAACAAAGAATAATCATTACTACATTGCAAAAAATCAAACTCAAACAGACACTTAGATAATTTTTCATACCACTGTCTTGGAGTCTGTGTTAATTCATATAAAGACTTGACAAGTTACATACTCGATTATCAAAACTAGAAAAATATCCTTCAGGTAACTTCATATAGACATCTTCATTTAGATCACCATACAAAAATGCATTATTCACATCAAGTTGATATAAAGGCCAATCATTTTGAAGTGAAAGAACAATAACACATCTAACGGTCACCATTTTAACAACAGGGGAGAAGGTTTCTTCATAATCTAAACCTTCCCTCTGGATATACCCCTTAGCAACTAAACAAGCCTTATATCTCTCAATTTCTTCTAATGATTTATACTTAATTTTGTATATCCACTTGCACCCTATAGTCTTTCAACCTGGTGGAAGATTAGTGAGAACCCAGTTCCATTTCTATATAAAGCCTCCATTTTATTGTTCATAGCAGTTACCCAGTTTGGATCCTTGCTGGCCTCAGAATAACATGTAGGATCAATAGATTTATTTAAGTTTGAGACAAAACAAAAATTTTCTTTAGTAAGACGAGAGTAGTTTACGACTCTTTCTAACCCATATTTAACCTTACCTTCGATCACAAAGTCATCAAACCTACGGGGTAAACTAGAAGTTCTGGTGGATTTTCTTATAGACTTAGAAGAAGAATCAGAAGTAGAAGTTTGATTTTTAGAAGGTTGGCCCTTAGGAGGGACTGTAACGCGGTCATCATGGACGTTCTCAGGATTTCTTACAGCACCCTGGCTCCCGGTAGACGGATCAATGTTGCTCTCAATAGGTTTTGTTGCACTACTGTTCTGACTTCCAAGGGAACTAGGGCCATAAGATTGAGAAGATTTATCGGTTAAAGATCTAGCACTATTTTCATCAGCGGACAATGTTCAGAAAAATGATCAGTAGGAACACGAACAATATCAAAGAAATTTAAATGATTCAAGTTTTTGGAGTTTGATTAGGAAATTTCACTCATTTTAAAAGGAAAAACATTTTTATAAAATGTTACATTTCTAGATACCAAAATTTGCTTTGATTCAAAATTTGCTTTGATTCTAGGAATTTGCTTGATTCAAGACTGTAAATTTGCTTTTTTGAGTTGCAGTAACCAAGTAAAACACATTTTTCAGCTCTAGAACTGAATTTATCAGATAAACTTGGTTTCACTAGAAAACAGAGACATCCAAAATTCCTCAAATGCGTGAGAACCAGAGCAAACCCATATTTGATCTCATAAGGACACTTACCATTTAGGACAGATGAGGGAGTTCGGTTTATAAGATAGGTTGCAGTAAGTATACACTCACTCCACATGTTTAGTGGAACACCTCCCGGAAACATTAAGGCTCTTGCAACATTTAGTAAGTGTTGATGTTTTCGTTCTACTACCCCATTTTGCCGAGGTGTATAAACACAAGTAGTCTGGTGGATGATTCCACAAGACTTAAAATATTCATTTACTCTTTGATTTAAAAATCCAGTTCCATTGTTACTTCTAAATTTTTTGACAACTTTTCAAAGTTGGGTTTTAACCAAGTTACAAAAGATAACAATATTTTCAAAAACTTCATCCTTTGTTTTTAAAAGATACACCCAAATAGCTCTTGAGAAATCATCAACAATGGTGAAGAAATATTTAAACCCATCTCTGCTACTAATCTTGTAAGGACCCCATAGATCAAAATGAACTAAGTCTCCTATTTCCCTAGATTTCTGTTCACTTAAGTCAAACTTAGTGCTAGATTGTTTTGCCTTATGGCAAATCTCACAAGGAGATGAAGTTTCTCCTCCTATATTCAGCCTTCCTTTTAGAACTTTTAAGACAAGATCAGCTGGGTGGCCTAATCTACTATGCCATAGCTGATATGAGACATGACAACACACAAAATCATTTGTGCAAACAGACTTACCCACGGAAACAACATCAAAATAGTAAAGCCCTCCTTTCTCACTACCAATCCCCACAAGTTTCGTTCGTTGAGAGTCCTGAACATAGCATTTATTCTCATCAAATCCAACAAACAATTTATTATCACGAACAAGTTTGTAAACAGATAGTAGGTCTACATTAAAGTCAGGGACAACTAACACATCAAGTAAGACAAGATTGTTGGTTAATTTCATACTTCCAATTTTTTTTGATTATAGCCTTTGAACCATTTGGATGATTAACAATTAAGTTCAAGTCTGAAATATCTACAACGTTCTCTAAATTGGAAATAGAAGATGTCATATGTTGGGTTGCCCCGGAATCAATAATCCAGTTAGAACTATGAAAAACAGACGTACCTGCCATATTAGCCATTGCTTCATGCGTAGTACGTTGTTCGAGTAAGGCTAGAAGTTTGGAGACTTGGTCTTGAGTTAATGAATTCGAGGAGGAAGGGACTTGAGATCCCGATGAGGATTGACTAGAAACATTATTGCTAGAGGTTTTGAAGTTTTGATTAATTTTTTTTCTTTGATAATCTTTAGGAAAACCATTTAGTTTGTAACACCTCTCAATAGTGTGACCAATCATACCACAGTGCTTACACAAAAGATTTGGATTTGGAGGTCTCATAAATTTTTTCTTATTTTCTAGGATCTTACTAAAAAGGCAGAGTTTTGATTCTTATTCGACGAAGTACCAAAGACTCCTCGATGTGACTCTTCCCTAGAAATAATGGAGAAGGCAGTTTTGACAGAGGGTAGAGGATTTGAGGTTAAAATAGTGCTTCTAATTGGTTGATAAACATCATCCAACCCCATTAGAAACTGCATGAGTTTCAAGAGTTGGTTATGTTTAGTGAATTCGTGAGAGGCACTGTACGTGCAAGACGGGAGTTTGACCAAATCATCAAATTGTTTCCAAAGAGAGTTTAATTTGTGATAGTAATGAGAAAGAAGAGATCCATTTTGGGTAAGAGTTTATTTTCTTATGTAGGTTAAATGTGACTGATCCATCAACTTTGTCATAGGTTTCTTTTAACTCTGACAAAACTTAGGACACATTTGTTGAGAAGACTTGACCTAAAAAACAGTTCTTCTGTCATAGAACTTAGGATCCACGATAGAACAACAGAATTACATTTATCCCATTTTTTAGCAAGAACAGGATCGCTGTTAGGTCTAACACAAGTACCATCAATAAAACCTACTTTATTTTTTGTTTTGAGAGCTCTGATACCATGTGAAAAAGAATAGAACGATTTTATTTTAAGAACTCTAAACTATTACAACTAAATCTCTCTAAACAACATAACAAAATGAAGAAATCTAAACCCTAGTTATAATGAAGAAAACTAGAGAAGAAAGAATAACAGAGAGAGAGAGAAGAAAAGTTGAAAAAGTTGAAAAAATGAAATCTAGAAGAAAGAATAAACGTTGCAGCCACATTTATATATTTTAGACTAATTTCTTCTTCAGCCCTTCAAGTCATCCTGAATTGCTCCGCTACCCCTAAGCTCAAAGCATATGTGAGGCTCAACCCTCAATCTTTAGGTAATAATCCAAACAGCCCCTTCGACATAAATCTCTTACACTTTGGACCCTACGATTTAACAAAATACTCAAATTAATAATAGAACAAAATATGTATGTCAAGATTGAATGATTAAAATGATGATTTAACACTATATATTAAGAATTTTCGTTCTATGGTGGCTCCGCCAACATAGCACATATGTTTATGGAAGAAATGTGTCTTAATAATATTCAAACACTTATTACAGGGTTGCCAAAATCTTCGCTGCCAATGATATAGACACACACACATATACATACATATATATATATATATATATATATATATATATAGGGGAGGTTTCTTTTACAAACCAATGCATTTGTAGAAACTATGCAACTACCTTAATCACCATCCATTAATTTGATCTAGGGTCAATAATCATCCAATGGCAAATTTGGTAAATATTAACAATTAGTGAATTAATTTCATAATTAAAAAACAGGTACATGGGTATATTGGTAAAACAAACTTGCCTTCATCATCCACCCCAAATCACACCCTCATCTCACGGGATCCCTTTCTCTCTCTTCTCTACCATTTTCCAGTCACAAGATCTTAAAATCATCACAAGATCAACGAAACCCATAATCTAGAAATGCTTATTTCTTTTCATTTCCTCAAAAACCTCAGAAATTATTTATTTAGCAAAAGAAATCAAAAGAAATCAGTGTGTGAGGATTGAGGAAAAAGCAGAGAATAAAAAGGAGACCAGATCAAGGAGAAAAACCTATGTCGAACATAGAGGCGTCGTAGGGAGCCCTGGAGGGGGAGAGAGAAGGCGGCGAGATGCTAGTGTAGGGCGGTGTGGGCCGGTGGTGGCGTGAGGCCGGTGGTTGCTGGGCGGCACCGATGACCTAGCTCTGGAATTCTTGGATAGTTGATCAAAATTTATGTCACTATTCTTAGAAGGTCGTTTGTTTGTGTGAAGATTTCTTATCTGGGATCCATCTCTTTCTCTTTCTCTCTCTAAAAAACCTTCCTTTCTTTCAGAGAGAGAGACACTGGCCAACAGATCGATTTTTTTTTCCACATACCCATTAAGTGATTATCATGATCTAAGCTCCTTCAATGGCAGTTTTTGCATCTTTGTTTATTGTTCTAACAATTATTAATTATTATTATTATTTATTTATTTATCATTACCACCTATCTATTTTTGCTTCAAGATTATTGAGTTCATGGCTAGTTGAAGAAATTGTTCAATGATTTAGTCAATCTTGAATTCTTGAAGAGGCCAAATAAGGATGTGGGTTTGATTATTATTTAATATTTTGGGGATTTTTTTAAAATTATATTTCAGTTTCTTGATTTGGGGTTTTGATAATTGAGATTTAGCATTTGATATTAGTCCATATATCAGCTCTCGTTTACGACGAATGACGATTATTGTGCGGGATCTGTTCTTTTTTTGTTATATTTTCAGATATGTTGATAGGCTTCGATTTTGAGTTCACTGGGTTTCAAGAAGATGTGGATTTTCATGAAGATCTGGGTTGCATCATGAAGATCTGGGTTGCATCATGAAGTTCCGGGTTGCATCATAAAGATCCGGGTTGCATCATGAAGTTCTTGGTTGCATCATGAAGTTCTTGAAGATTTTTGTATCTGGGTTGCATCATGAAGTTCTGGGTTGGGTTGAATCATGAAGCTCTTGAAGATTTGTATCTGGGTTGCATCATGAAGATCTTGAAGATTTTAATTGGATATCAACAAAAACCAAGAAATTAGGAAACTTCCATTTTTACGCGATTCTGTAAATAATATTTAAAAACAACTGAATTTAGAAAATTACTTCCATACCCCTATGTGATGATATTAATTAATAATTAAATTTAATTAAATTAGATGAAATGATTGGTTGAGGAGTGGTTTGCATAGTTTCTCTCTCTCTCTCTCTCTCTCTCTCTCTCTCTCTCTATATATATATATATATATATATATATATATATATATATATATATATATATATATATATATATATATATATATATATATATAACGTCCCAAATTCTTAAACACACAATATCATAAAATAAGCATTCGAATTACATAATTAATCTTGTCTTTACGTCATTACAAAAACATACTAAGCAAATAATGACAGCGGAAGTCTCTAAATCCACAGCCGAGTACTAACTATAGGCATCATAAGCAAAATCTGGAGTTGCTCTAATCTCCAAGTCTTTCTTGTCTTCTTTCCTAGTTCTTACTCGAAGGATCGATTGTGCGCTTACCTGAAAATGGTTTAGTTTTGAAAGCGAGGGTTAGACCAAAAGGTCTAGTGAATTCCCTCCGAAAACAACATGTAAAACAGTTGGAAAAACATTTATCAATAAACTATAATGCATCATCATTCATGGTACTGCACTGTGTGTGGATCACATAAACATTCCGCGATCAGTGTTCCTTTAGGTTCCCTTCTCGCCCTCCTTGGAGCCCACTCGGACTCCCCTCTACCGGATAGGAGGGAAACAAATTCCAACCTACCGGTCTGTCATACATATCCAAGGGATCCTCAGATCCCGAGGACCTCTCTCTGACCCCACAGTGCAGACCGACACCACATAACATACAAGTACGTTCATGAAAACATATAAGTTAAAATATTCATACGTCATGTCTTTCATTTCTTCATGCCAAACATTTCATTTAATAAGACAGATACGTTCTTGAAAATCATGGTTTAGTTTTGAAAGCGACGGTTAGCTAAATCTAATTATTTGTATAAATAAATTTTTAGGTTTACGGACGGGACGAGACTCCGAGTTAGGGAAGAATCTTGTAATCTTGTAATCAGGTGATAAATGTTTTAACGTATTATGGTTTTACCGAGCATGATTTTCACGAACGTATCTGTTTTATTAAATGAAATTTTTGGCATGAAGACATGAAAGACATGACATATGAATATTTTAACTTATATGTTTTCATGAACGTATTTGTAGGCTATGTGGTGTCGGTCTGCACTGGGGTCAGAGAGAGGTCCTCGGGATCTAAGTATCCCTTGGATATGTATGACAGACCGGTAGGTTGGAATTTGTTTCCCTCCTATCCGGTAGAGGGGAGTCCGAGTGGGCTCCAAGGAGGGCGAGAAGGGAACCCAAAGGAACCCTGATCGCGGAATGTTTATGTGATCCATACACAGTGCAGTACCATGAATGATGATGCATTATAGTTTATTGATAAATGTTTTTCCAACTATTTTACATGTTGTTTTCGGAGGGAATTCACTAGACCTTTCGGTCTAACCCTCGCTTTCAAAACTAAACCATTTTTAGGTAAGTGCACAATCGGTCCTTCGAGTAAGAACTAGGAAACACGACAAGAAAGACTTGGAGATTAAAGCAACTCTAGATTTTGCTTATGATGCCTATAGTTAGTACTCGGCTGTGGATTTAGAGACTTCCGCTGTCATTATTTGCTTAGTATGTTTTTGTAATGACGTAAAGACAAGATTAATTATGTAATTCAAATGCTTATTTTATGATATTGTGTGTTTAAGAATTTGGGACGTTACAAATGGTATCAGAGCCTTAGTTTAAGGGATTTAGGTGACCATTCGGGCCTAAACTTAAACTGTAAGATGAGGAACACAGCCGAGACATAGGATCGCCTCTAGGAACGATCACTATAAATGCGCTTAGGAATAAGGTGCCAAGGACAAACGTGTAAGGTAAGTTTGGGATTTCACCTGTCCAGTGTAATTGTGAACTTACAGGTACATGTCCGTGCTTACAATACCTTACTTATAACAAATTTGTTGTGTCACGTCTATCAAGGATTAACTATCAGTTTCTTTCAGTTTAGCGCTATGGCTGGGAGAACGTTGAGGAATAGGCTAGCAAGATCCCTGAGAGACAAACCGAGCTCCATTGCTTGGGGAAGTGTCGTGTAAGAGTCATTATGATGTGATGTAGGTAGACATCGTAGAGAAGAAACGTTGTAAAGAATGTTAAGAGTCGTCTAGAGGTAGCTCTTCGTGGATTCGGAGAGGATGAATGTTTGAGTTTGGGTAAGACTCCAGTTTCGAGAGAGTCCTAGTTATGGAAATCATGGGATAGATCAGTTGGGATGGTAAGATAGAACAATGTCAAAACCTTGAAAGTATCAATGGAGCCCTGACTTTTTAGTCGAGCTTTTCATTGGCAGGACAAATGGAATAAGATACTTATAGTGAATTAAAAGCATGTAAAAGTAGAAAGTGAGGTAGTCGATTAAAGCGAAAATAGTGTGAAATGGTGGAGTAAGTGAGATGTGGAACGCATGTACATCAAGTTAGTGCTTGACCGAGAGGGCGACCCTTGGTCGTAAGTGGAGTATCAAGGATAAGCTGCGTGAGTTAAGCGGTTGACCTCGTTGAGTGAGTAGCCTTCTATTGCAAATAGAGTCTCATGCATGGCGTTCTTTTATGTAACATGAAATTTTCACGATTTAAAATAAAAATGTAAATGTCAACTTTGAACAAAACGAGTCAGCTTGTACGAGTGCACGTTTAAAGAAAAAGCGATTTCAGTATGTCGCACATTGAAATTTTAAGGTTAACGATTTATGAAGTATTCCACACTTTTAATGATAAGTTAAATTGTTACAAAAATGGTCAAGAAAATGGTTACCTGCAATTCACTTATAACCAAAATGCTTATTGACCTTTTGATATCATACAATTGAGTGTGAGAACCGACTGGTCTACTTTGTGTCGGTAATTCTTTCAGAATTGTCTCACACGAAACGATTTTCATGCAATATATTACTCTCGTAATAACATTGTTCGGATTGAGCAAGATTGAGGTTCACGGGAAGATGCATGCCAACGATTCTCGAATCATTGTGCAGGGTTTTGAAGTTATAAGAGTGAGGGAGTCATGTGTACCCAAATGTTTCCCAAACGTTGTTTATTTAAAATGATGAAATGTGCGAAAAGATTTATTTACTGTATTGTCATGCATGAAGGCTATGAACCCACTAGGTCGTAGAGTATTACGTCTTAAGCTAAGGAAGAACTTCGAGAGCGGAGAGGCGTTGGTCAAGTCAAGGGAGAACGTATGTAGTTTTAGTACTTGTGTTCAAGAGGAAAGGTGAACCGTGGTAGAGTCAGTAGTGGATTATAGTATCGGTTGTATGAGGACTTGCACCCTGGTTCGGTAACCGGAAGTATATTTGTCAAGGGACGGTTGTGACCGGAGGAAGGACTTGAAGCCTTCAAGGTGATGGTTTTAGCAACTCGTTATGAGTAGTGTGGTGAGGAAGAATGAAATGTCTATGGCATAGGAATATGAGTTTCGAGGTGAGCTTGTAATGTTGTCGTTACATGAGTAGGTGTCGAAAGGAGGGAGACAGATCATGAAGGTGATTATGATATGTGGAAGGATTAGGCTCCGTAAAGAACTCAAGTTAAAGGTTAGGTTAAGGAAGTAGTTAAGAGTTGTCTTTTGTTGTTGAAGTCGGCAACGGTGTATATTGGCCGAGGCCGAAGACTCAAACCAGATGAGTGTAAATTGATAGAATATCTTGTAGAGGTGTTAAATTAGTAAGAGACTGTTGTTGTTGAATAGGCGTTCTATTTACGAGGTAAGGAGGGTCCGTAGAAGGATAAGGTGTGTAACACAAGCGGAGTGGGTGTAGACTATACCAGTCAGTAAGAAAATGTGTCGTGTCTAAGAAAGGACTCGGATCATAAAGAGCTAGCAAGGATGTTTGTGTTTGAGCTAAGTATGAACTCGTGAGTCATAGTTCAATAAGTTAGGAGAGAATTAAGTAGCGAGGCAAACTCGATTGTAGTGTATAGGAGAATATGAAGAAAAGGGTGAATTGTGTACGGATGACCATGAGAGACTTGGTCGGTAGTGTGATGATAGGAGTGGTGGATGTACGAACGAATAGTAGCTTCAATTGCCAAGATATCTGTGTCAACCGGTGATGTAGTAAGGCGATGTTAGAAAGATGAAGGATTAGAAGGAAGTCCTTTTGGGATTTCGGGTAGAGTGTACGTTTTGCAAACCCCAGTTGTTGAAGTACGGGGTTTGTAAGTTGGTGCTTATTTTGACTGTTATCGGAATGGAATGTCGGGGCAGAATTGGGTGATTGCCCAACTGTGAGACCAAGCTTTGTGGTTATGTATGTCGTTAAGTATATTAATTGTAACAGCCCAAAAATATAATAGAACAACCATAGCATTTAAGCATAAATTTACCAAAGTGAGTCCCAAAAATTTCGTTACATCATACATAAACTAAGGTTGGCGGAAACAACCTATACACAACTGAGAATGATCTAACTTCTACTAGAGGCACCTGCACTATCACTAGCTGCTTCCGTACTCTATCTTGCTACTTACTCATTCATCTGAGCCTCCAATATAGCGCTTACCTGAAAAGGGTTTTGGTTTTGAAAAGCGAGGGTTAGACCATGAGGTCTAGTGAGTTCCCCCTAAAACATGTTCACAAATCATTTAAAGAAAAACGTTCATTTCAAATCAGCAACGTATCAATCATGTTCTCAAACAAGGGTGTACACAGTGGCATGGACCAATAACACCTAACAAAGCCAGGCACGGAAACTCAACACCTTACAAAGCCAGACACGGCAACTCGACACCTTACGAAGCCAGGCACGGCAACTCAACACCTTACAAAGCCAGGCACGGCAACTCGAATGGTCCTTCACTGTGCAACCCGACTCTACCATGGCAATTTCACAAAACATGCGTTTTCACACACTTGAGGGCAATCCTCCTTTAATAGCAACATAATACTTTTCATGGAAAACATTCGTAAAAGCTTGTAGATAAATCATGCTCATAAATATACCCTGATCAGTAAAACATAAAGCTTTCATTTACGTAAAATTCATGTAAATTAACGAGGCACTTTCATATAATCATTCTCCTTTGGAAACACGTAAAATCAAGTATTTTAGTTAGAAAAACTCACCTGGCCAGCTTGCTCCCAAGCTCCTCACTTACACTTCCGATCTCTAGGCGGAACACCTATTATATATTAATAGCGTTCGTCATAATCCGTTCAATTATTACTCGAGTTAAATCCCGAACTTAACCCTAACTTATCTAAATTGGTAGATTACCTTCTAGTCCAAAAACCATAATTAATGGTCTTCGCTTACCCAACCAATTGACATACTATACCGGATCCATTAATTTACCCGACTCAAGGTTCTCAACACAAAAATTATAACACTTGATTCCAAATAACAAAACCGGATCATAACAATAATAATATGACCAAATTTAATAATTAGACTATCGATTATGTACTAGGCCCCTTTGAATAATTATAGACTTTAATAATAAACTAAGTCCAATCTTAATAATTAAGCCCATAAGGACTTAATAATTCTCTCGGCCCAACAACCAATTCGGCCCAATAAACCAATCCGGCCCAATAAACCAATCCGGCCCCAAACTTGAGTTACGGGCCCACTCCCGGAACATACCGACTTCCGATACGCACGGTTCAAAACAAAACCCACGTATTTCGCCATTATTCAAACTCTACCCCATATTGACCACAATTCTTCTTTTTAATTGACACAAGCCATTCTCTAACCAAGAATCCACATAAACACTTGATTTAACTATGACAACACGAATTATAATCAAAACTCGACATTAATACACTTATTTAATTTCTCATTTCATATAGCCAAGTGCAACTAGAGACCTAACAAATCTAGCATTACTTGAAAAAGAGAGCAATGAAATGGAAGGGTTTCTTACCGGAATAAAACCTCGCGAAAAGAAACTGCTGCCTAGAACTCCGGCGACCACCACCGCCGGCCGCCGCCAGCCACCGCCGGCCACCTTCTCCGGCGCCGGCGAAACCCACCACCTTCTCTCTCTCATCGCCTCTCTCTTCTTCTCTCTCGGCCGTTTCTCTCTTTCTCGACATCTCTCTTCTCTCGCAGCTCTCTCTCTTCTCTCGCAGCTCTCTCTCTTCTCTCGCAGCTCTCTCTCTCTCTTTTCTCTCGCAGCTCTCTCTCTTCTCTCGCAGCTCTCTCTCCGGCGTCTATTTCTCTCCCTCCGACTGTCTTCCCCGGCGTCCCTCTCTCTCTTCTTCCTCACGAAAAACGTGCAACTCTCTCTCTTCTCACACGACTCCCTCTCCCTCTCGCTGCTCTCTCTCTCTCTCCGGTTGTATCTCTCTCTCTCGCTCGTCTCTCTCCCTGCCGGCTGCACCCACAAAACCCTCAAGAGACCAACTCTCTTTCTCTCTTTTTGCTGCAGTGAGAGCCACCCACAAACCCCTAAAATGATTCTAATATCTTTACTAAAAAAAACTGCACACAAGAGGGAATTAATTTCCCAAGTTTCAACTCTCACCCTCAATCTTTGCACAATATACAATACACCCCTTTAACCTCCATTTAACTTAAAACACTTAATTTGGGTTATTACAATCTCCCCTCCTTAACAGAATTCCGTCCCGGAATTCACTCCAAAATAACCGACGAACTTGATTATCAAGACTTAAATCTCACTAGCACTTCCTCACGAACCCTCGTAATCCCTCTTATAAATTATAACATGCGGACAAAGGTTATAAGTATCTCAATGCTTACCACCCCCTAAGTATCCTCGTCTGATTTATGACCCCATTATCAGTTTCCGCGCTCAACTGCCTTTCTCGGCTAGTGCAAGCTAACCACCGATCCTTACCGCACGAAACAAAACAATCCTTCTCTTTATCACAAGCAAATTCAACTTGGCCAACTCATTTCAATTATAATTATCAACTTATTTCAAAAGATAAACCCCGAATCGAGACTCGGCTCATTTCCTTCTACTAACCAAAAATTATCATATTTGACAATTTAGCATCAACCTCTCGTTAGGCTGGCGTTCACAAAATCCATCAATTAAAACTAATTTCTTAGCTAACAACTCCCAAATTTTCAAAATAATTTGAGAATTACTTATTCCATCATATTATCATCAAATTCTCGCTTTTCAAATCGATTCTCCATATCAATTCTTAGTAAGAATCTCGGTAGGATTGCAACACATCCTGAGATAACAATTAAATGTCATTACTTAACAAACCCAAAAGTTAAATCAACCAATCAAAGGCTCATACATCTATCATGACGTTCAAATCAGCTAATGATCATACTACTACTCCGACTCATATTCATCATCATGTCAATCATCGGTCGTAACCTACTTTCTAACCATTTCCTTCTAGGATCATTCCCTCCCACATAAGAAACGATTCATGCTCTTTAGAGGCTTAGCCTTTACTATAACACAATTTGACTAACACACTTTTCATCCTCTTCAAACTTCCAATGATTTCAACATATACCTACTTAGCGACTATTACAACTGAGACACTTGGTTTCTCCTTTGGGTAATATCCCACCACTACTCCGTCCTTCTATCCTGATCATAATCGTACCATAAAGCCAACTTACTCTCTATGTGTCCCCATAATCTGATTAATAGGTCGTACATCTCATCCAAAAAACTCCAAAAGCTCCTACCTGATGCTTTCTTTCCCTCTACCATCACTTCACTACGATACCAGCTAGTACATTTAACTTGGCAATTAATGCCAATACATAACTGTACATCTCCCACTCATAACATCGCACTGCAAACCAAATCTCTCATGGTCATTCACACAACCACGCTTTCCTTCATGCTCTCACGTATACTACAATCGAGAGTATCTCACTAAGTAGTCCTTTCCCAACTTGTTGAACTATAACTCACGAGTTCTCAATTAATTCAAACACAAACGTTCTAACTAGCTCTTTACGATCCGAGCCCTTACATAGGCACGACACATTCCTTACTGACTGATAAAATCTACACACTCGCTTCGTTTATGCTACATACCTCATCATTCTACATATCCCTCCATACCTCGCAAATAGTACGCTCATTCAAATTGAAAACTTCTCGACCTCTTAACACCCCTACAAGGTGTTCTATCAACTTTTTTTTTAACCTGTAACTGCTTTCTTACCTTAATCTTAAACATGGATCCCTTACGAAACTTACTCCTACCAACATATTGAATCATCTTCATGATCCGCCTCCCTCCTTCCGTAACCTACTCAGGTCACATTACCATTAAAATCTCACCTCGAGACTCGCATTCCTACGCCACATACCTTTCATTCTTCCTTACCACCCTATTCTTAACGAGTCGCTAAAACCATCACCTTGGAGACTTCAAACCCTCCCTCCGGACACAACTGTCTGTTGACAACAGCACATCCAGCTACCGAACAAGGGTGGAAACCCTCATTCGACCGATACTGAAATCCACTACTGACTCCATCACTGTCCACCCTTCCTCTTGGGCACTCTTACTAAAGTTATATCATTCTTTCCTGATTTGGCCATCAACTCTCCACTCTCGGAGTTCTCCCTTAGCTTTAAAAGCAACATCATACGACCTAGTGAGTTCATAGCCTTCATGCATGACATACGTGATAAATAAATCATTTCGTGCCTTTTATCATTTTAATTAAACAACACCTGGAAACATATTGGGTACGCATGCCCCCATCACTCTTTAAACTTCAATGCCCCACTCCACGATCTCGAGGATCGTTCGCATGCAACTTTTCATAAACTTAATCTCACTCCACCAAATTATGTCGTTACGACGGAAATATATTAAATGAAAATCTTTTCATACGACCACTTCCTGAAAGAAGTTTCCGACACAAAGTAAACCAGTCGGTTTCGTACCCATAAATAACTCCAATATGTCATTGCTCACTTTGGTTGTAAAAGTTTTCATTTAATCGTTTTCTTGACTTTTGCAATAATTTAACTCGTCATGAAAAGAGCGAAATACTATACAAATCATAAAACTCGAAACTTCATGGTGCCATGTGAGTGAAATCACCTTTTTCTTTAAACATACGCGTGCATATTCTGACTCGTTTTCGATCAAAATTTATCTTTACATATTTAGCTTAAATCGTGAAAATTTCATGTTACATAAAAAGGACACCATGCATGAGACTCTACTTGCATTTGAAGGCTATTCATTCTAACAAGGTCAACTGCTTTACTCGCTTAGCTTATCCTTGACATTCTACCTACGACCAACGGTCGCCCTTTCGGTCACGCAACAACTTGCTGAACACACTTTCCACATCTCACTTACTCTACCCCCTTCGTACTACTTCGTTTTAACCACTATCTCATTTTCTACTTTTACATGCTTTCATTTCACAATAGGTATCTTATTTCATTTACACTACCTTTGAAAAGCTCGACTAAGAAGTCGGGGTTCTACTGATACGTTCAAAATTTCAACACTGTTATTCCTTATCATTCTAACTAATCTCCTCCCACTATTTCTAAAACTGGGACTTCCTAGAACAAGAATCTTACTCAGATTCAATCATTTTATCTCTTCAAACCCACGAAGGTCTATCTCTATACGATTCATAACATTCTAAACGCATTTCGCCTCTACGATGTATACATTATTCACTTCATAAAAATTTCCCATGAAACTTTCCCAACAAGGGGGTCTCAGTCTACACCTCAGAGATCTCGTTGACATTCTAACGTACTGAAACACGACTTAAACACTGGGTAGGTTAATAAGGTAGGTTAAGCACATACATGTACCTGTAAGTTTGCAATTACACTGGCCAGGTGGAATCTCAAACTTACCTTACATGACAGTCCTCAGTACCCTATTAGTCTTATTTCTATAATAGTGTCCTCCTAACGCATCTTCTGTATTTACAATAGTGCCCTCCTAGCGCATTTCCTGATTCTCAGTTGTGATTTCTACTCCCAAGTTTAAGTTTAGGCCCGTCCGGTCACCTAAGTCTCTTAAACTATGGCTCTGATACCATTTGTAACAGCCCAAAAATATAATAGAACAACCATAGCATTTAAGCATAAATTTACCATAGTGAGTCCCAAAAATTTCGTTACATCATACATAAACTAAGGTTGGCGGAAACAACCTATACACAACTGAGAATGATCTAACTTCTACTAGAGGCACCTGCACTATCACTAGCTGCTTCCGTACTCTATCTTGCTACTTACTCATTCATCTGAGCCTCCAATATAGCGCTTACCTGAAAAGGGTTTTGGTTTTGAAAAGCGAGGGTTAGACCATGAGGTCTAGTGAGTTCCCCCTAAAACATGTTCACAAATCATTTAAAGAAAAACGTTCATTTCAAATCAGCAACGTATCAATCATGTTCTCAAACAAGGGTGTACACAGTGGCATGGACCAATAACACCTAACAAAGCCAGGCACGGCAACTCAACACCTTACAAAGCCAGGCACGGCAACTCGACACCTTACGAAGCCAGGCACGGCAACTCAACACCTTACAAAGCCAGGCACGGCAACTCGAATGGTCCTTTACTGTGCAACCCGACTCTACCATGACAATTTCACAAAACATGCGTTTTCACACACTTGAGGGCAATCATCCTTTAATAGCAACATAATACTTTTCATGGAAAACATTCGTAAAAGCTTGTAGATAAATCATGCTCATAAATATACCCTGATCAGTAAAACATAAAGCTTTCATTTACGTAAAATTCATGTAAATTAACGAGGCACTTTCATATAATCATTCTCCTTTGGAAACACGTAAAATCAAGTATTTTAGTTAGAAAAACTCACATGGCCAGCTTGCTCCCAAGCTCCTCACTTACACTTCCGATCTCTAGGCGGAACACCTATTATATATTAATAGCGTTCGTCATAATCCGTTCAATTATTACTCGAGTTAAATCCCGAACTTAACCCTAACTTATCTAAATTGGTAGATTACCTTCTAGTCCAAAAACCATAATTAATGGTCTTCGCTTACCCAACCAATTGACATACTATACCGGATCCATTAATTTACCCGACTCAAGGTTCTCAACACAAAAATTATAACACTTGATTCCAAATAACAAAACCGGATCATAACAATAATAATATGACCAAATTTAATAATTAGACTATCGATTATGTACTAGGCCCCTTTGAATAATTATAGACTTTAATAATAAACTAAGCCCAATCTTAATAATTAAGCCCATAAGGACTTAATAATTCTCTCGGCCCAACAACCAATTCGGCCCAATAAACCAATCCGGCCCAATAAACCAATCCGGCCCAATAAACCAATCCGGCCCAATAAACCAATCCGGCCCCAAACTTGAGTTACGGGCCCACTCCCGGAACATACCGACTTCCGATACGCACGGTTCAAAACAAAACCCACGTATTTCGCCATTATTCAAACTCTACCCCATATTGACCACAATTCTTCTTTTTAATTGACACAAGCCATTCTCTAACCAAGAATCCACATAAACACTTGATTTAACTATGACAACACGAATTATAATCAAAACTCGACATTAATACCCTTATTTAATTTCTCATTTCATATAGCCAAGTGCAAGTAGAGACCTAACAAATCTAGCATTACTTGAAAAAGAGAGCAATGAAATGGAAGGGTTTCTTACCGGAATAAAACCTCGCGAAAAGAAACTGCTGCCTAGAACTCCGACGACCACCACCGCCGGCCACCTTCTCCGGCGCCGGCGAAACCCACCACCTTCTCTCTCTCATCGCCTCTCTCTTCTTCTCTCTCGGCTGTTTCTCTCTTTCTCGACATCTCTCTTCTCTCGCAGCTCTCTCTCTTCTCTCGCAGCTCTCTCTCTCTTTTCTCTCGCAGCTCTCTCTCTTCTCTCGCAGCTCTCTCTCCGGCGTCTATTTCTCTCCCTCCGACTGTCTTCCCCGGCGTCCCTCTCTCTCTTCTTCCTCACGAAAAACGTGCAGCTCTCTCTCTTCTCACACGACTCCCTCTCCCTCTCGCTACTCTCTCTCTCTCTCCGGTTGTATCTCTCTCTCTCGCTCGTCTCTCTCCCTGCCGGCTGCACCCACAAAACCCTCAAGAGACCAACTCTCTTTCTCTCTTTTTGCTGCAGTGAGAGCCACCCACAAAACCCTAAAATGATTCTAATATATTTACTAAAAAAAAACTGCACACAAGAGGGAATTAATTTCCCAAGTTTCAACTCTCACCCTCAATCTTTGCACAATATACAATACACCCCTTTAACCTCCATTTAACTTAAAACACTTAATTTGGGTTATTACATTATTGAAGGTAGAATGAGTTAAAGAAGATGATGAATAGATTAGTCAAGTGTAGTATAGTAGATGAGAAATCGTCAAAGAATAAAAAATTGTTCCTTATGCGTGAAGGAATGATCCTAGAAGGAAATAGTTGGAAATTTTGGTTATGTTTAAGGAATGACATGATGATGATGTGGGTCGGAGTGGTAGTATGATCATTAGTTGATTTGAAATGTCATGATAGAGGTATAAGCCTTTGGTTGGTTGATTAAAATTTTATAGATTTGTTAAGTAATGACGTTCATTTGTTATTACAGGATGTGTTACAATTCTTGGGAAAGTGTTATTGAGATTAACACACTGATTGTTAAAGAATTATTTAAGGTAAATCTAAGTAAGAAATCCGGGATGACGATATATATATATATATATATATATATATATATATCTGTCTGATTTTATGATCTTGGTGGCTAATCGAAAGAATTGTGGAACCCGAGTTTCGGGGTGTTCCTGAGTTAATAGATCCGTTTGTAATATGAAATCCAAGGGGGTGGATTATTAGAGTGAATAGGGGACGTTACTAAGAAACACACTTTGGGGTCATTGGAAGTTTAAAGAGGAGGAGGGTTGTGTTAGTCAAAATGTGGTGGGATAGATGTGAAATCCTTAAAGAATGTGAATTGTTGCTTAAGTGTGAAAGAAATGTCTGAGAAGGTAAAAGTTGGAGATTAAAGAATGTGTAGTGACGTCGAACACTGCTCTTGTTTCAAGACGGCTTGGTTGAATGCTTAAGATAAGATCTTGGTGCAACTGTTTGGTTATGTGAGTATTGAGAAAACGATACCAGCATGAGAAAAGGTCGGGAGAGAGGGGCAAGTAATGTTCGGTGGGCAATGCTCCACGCTAACGTGGGGAGGTGAAGATAGCCTGTCGGAATAAGTGAGTAAATCAGAAGTAGTAAACTTGACAGTAATGCCGAAAGGTGAAGGGTTGTGCAGATGGTTATTGATAAGTGTGCGAACCGTCAGAAAGAATATTGAGGAAGGAAATTGTGTATGATTTTGTGCAGGAAGGGAGTGGATAAGACAGTTGAATGGGTTAAGTTAGTGACTTTGCAAGAAATGTTTAAACGATTTGGTCGTGCAGTGTTTAAGCTAGAGAGATTAGTATGGCGTGACCATGGTTACTCCTCCCAGTGGAGTGAGGATAATCGGAGTTATGTTTCTTATGACTGATCGAACATGGCAATCAGCGAGGAATTGATGTGTTTCAGGATAAGTTTAATTGGAGTAAGTGAACACTTCAACGATGGGTTTGGAGGTTCCTACTCTTAGTTACGTATAAGGATGGGGTGGCGAAGTAGTGAGAATGTGAGAGAAGTTTGACGAACTGTGGCCTAGGTAGTCCGAGAGAAGGGAAATGTTATTTGCATAGATGTTTGATGAAGGAACTCCGAGTTGTGAATTGTCGGGATGTACAGGGTTGGCCTTGTGCCAAGCTGTCAAGGGTGTGATTGGTTCTTAGTAAATGATTCTCGTGTTGTAACGGGGGATTCTGCCAAGTTCCTCCTTATAGGAAGCAAATGTGCATGAGAAGCCGTACTTAATCTTCTATCGTTAAGACCGAGCGATTAGTGACAGTAGCCTACGAGTCAGAGGACCGTAAGAAATGAAGGGAGTCCACCCAATGCTCCATGTTTCGAATTTATCGAGTGGTTGACTAGGTCAGGAGTGGCATTACCTTGGGGAGACGTCAGTTTTGGGTGAAAGCTAGATACCCACACCCTTTTCCAATAAGGAATTCCGGAGACGGAATTCTTTTAAGGGGGGAGTGTTGTAACAACCCAGATTCTTGCAAGTAAAAGTTTAGTGTCTCTTGTTTAGAAAGGAAAGTATAGTTGGAGAGTCAGATTGTAATTGGGGAGAAAGTATATGAAGGCACTTTTCCGTAGGGTTCTATTTGAGAAATCAGTATTATTTCCTGTTGTATGTGTTGGTGGCGGCGAGGAGAAGAAAGGAAGAAGAAAAGCTCAAGTGGAACTTCTCAAATTGTGCCAAGGATCTGATAAGGTAATCTTCTAGAGTACCTTCTTTCTTTTGTCTTCAAGGTTCCAATTCTTCTTCTTCTTCACTTAAAATCTTGGGGTTGGAGATTTGATTTCACCATGTTTAGTTAATGCGTTTTTGAGATTTTGGCTTGGTAAACTGATTTAGAAAGCAAAGAAGTAAATTGGTGAATGTTTCATGAATTAGGAGTTGAACTTAAGTTTACATTTATTCAATTCTGGGTTTAAAATCAGAAAGAAATCGATGGCGAGCTAGTGGTGTTAAGGAAATCAAGCGGTTCCTTGGTCTTAGGATGAAATTGAAGCATAAATGGGGTAAGAGTAGAAATATCGCGGGTCAGTGGCTAATAAGAAAAGGAAATAGAGTAGTTGGCTGAGTTTTTGGTCGCTGCACTGAGGAAGAAGACGAGTTGTAGGTCTGGCGCAAACTTGCCTTGGGGCAATGCAGGCAGTGACGCAAAGTCTAGATCGCGCCAGCCTTGGTGGCGCAAAGTCTAGATTCGCGCCAGCCCATGTGGCGCAATGTTCAATTTACGCTAGCTCAGGTGGCGCAAACTCAAACCCAGCGCAATTTAATCTTGGCGTTTTAGGATCGAAGTAAGAGAAGGAATGATTGGAACCGAGGGTTAGCTAAATCTAATTATTTGTATAAATAAATTATTAGGTTTACGGACGGGACGAGACTCCGAGTTAGGGAAGAATCTTGCAATCAGGTGAGTTCCCTAAACCCTTTTACGACGCAAAGTGATAAATGTTTTAACGTATTATGGTTTTACCGAGCATGAAATGTTATGAACTGATTGCATGATTTTCAAGAACGTATCTGTCTTATTAAATGAAATGTTTGGCATGAAGAAATGAAAGACATGACGTATGAATATTTTAACTTATATGTTTTCATGAACGTACTTGTATGCTATGTGGTGTCGGTCTGCACTGTGGGGTCAGAGAGAGGTCCTCGGGATCTGAGGATCCCTTGGATATGTATGACAGACCGGTAGGTTGGAATTTGTTTCCCTCCTATCCGGTAGAGGGGAGTCCGAGTGGGCTCCAAGGAGGGAGAGAAGGGAACCTAAAGGAACACTGATCGCGGAATGTTTATGTGATCCACACACAGTGCAGTACCATGAATGATGATGCATTATAGTTTATTGATAAATGTTTTTCCAACTGTTTTACATGTTGTTTTCGGAGGGAATTCACTAGACCTTTTGGTCTAACCCTCGCTTTCAAAACTAAACCATTTTCAGGTAAGCGCACAATCGGTCCTTCGAGTAAGAACTAGGAAAGAAGACAAGAAAGACTTGGAGATTAGAGCAACTCCAGATTTTGCTTATGATGCCTATAGTTAGTACTCGGCTGTGGATTTAGAGACTTCCGCTGTCATTATTTGCTTAGTATGTTTTTGTAATGACGTAAAGACAAGATTAATTATGTAATTCGAATGCTTATTTTATGATATTGTGTGTTTAAGAATTTGGGACGTTACATATATAGAGAGAGGGGAAGGTTCAAACGAGAACGCTACTTTTTAAGAAAATAAAAAAACAACAAATTATGTGCAAAATCATGTGTGATTTTACATTAACTGCAAAAAATGGACACACACGAATTTGGCCACGACTTAAAGTGGCGAAAAGTCCCTTAATCATATATGATTTTGTACATAGCAGCTGTTTTCTTGGTTTTCTTAAATAGTTAGTGTTCTCGTATGAATCCACCTATATATATATATATATATATATATATATATATATATATATAGAGAGAGAGAGAGAGAGAGAGAGAGAGGAACGTTTAAATGAAAACTCAAATTCAATTGTAAACATGAGGACAAATTACGTCCATTGATCGCAGTCATATTTAAGCAATTCCTAAAATTCAGCTTTAGGGGTATTTTCGTCAGATTAAAATTAACGCCTCTTTTGTTGACCTTTTATTTTTTTTTAATTAAAAAACTTTTACCCCCTTAAATTTTAAAATAAATTATCTAAAAAATTACTAACATTTTAATCAAACAAATTACATCAAAAAAACGAGAATTTTGTGCTCTTCGATATGACATCCACCATGATATAGTTTTTTTCTCGTTTTAACCGTTTTTACGTGAAATTTATTCGGACTGGGTATATAGAATATTCAGACTAAATATATAGAATTATTCAGTCTGAATAATTTACCTTTATTCAGACTGAATATATGGAATTATTCGGTCTGAATAATTTACCTTTATTCAGTCTGAATAATTCTATATATTCAGACTGAATAAAGATAGATATTCAAAACGAATAAATGTTTAAGTTTTGTTCTTTTTTCATACCTACCTTTTGCATATGGCAAGTCCAAGACCTGCACCACTACTGGTTCGGGATGAATAATATCTACATCCAAAAGATCAAGGTTTGCGCGTTTTAGACTTAGCTAAAGAGGCATCCCAACCATCATTGCTCCCTGGTTCGCCATTACATGAACCCATTGTCCCACCAACTGCACCATCTTTCGTCACTGTTTCGCCATTGGATGAACCCATAGACCCATCTTTCGCCCCTGGTTCGCCATTGGATGAACCCATAGACCCACCAATTTCGTACCCAAATTCAATCGCGGTGACTCCATCGTCTTCAGGGTTCTTTGACCATGACGTTGCTTTAGTCATTGAGTCTCGCATCAAACAAAGCCAAACGGATTCACAGTTAGCGATGGATGAGGCTAAGAAGCTTCTAGATGATCTGAATATTGCTTCTTCGGTAACGGTGAAATGTCTAAGCAAATGCGTGGAGAAGTATCTACATTCGTTTTGAATATCTATTCGATATGAAAAAAGAACAAAACTTAAACATTTATTCGTTTTGAATATCTATCTTTATTCAGTCTGAATATCTATCTTTATTCAGTCTGAATATTTAGAATTATTCAGACTGAATAAAGGTAGATATTCAAACGAATATAATTATTCAGACTGAATAAAGGTAAATTATTCAGACTGAATAATTCCATATATTCAGTCTGAATAATTCTATATACTCGGTCCGAATAAATTTCACGTAAAAACGGTTAAAACGAAAAAAAATTATATCATGATGGATGTCATATCGAAGAGCACGGAATTCTCGTTTTTTTATGTAATTTGTTTGATTAAAATGTTAGTAATTTTTGAGATAATTTATTTTAAAATTTAAGGGGATAAAAGTTTTTTAATTAAAAAAGAAAATAAAAAGTCAACAAAGGAGGCACTGATTCTAATCTTTCCAATTTTACCCCTGCACGCTAAATATTCATTAAGCCATTGACAGAGTTTTCAACTTATTTACGAAATTGCCACCGCGTTTTTTATTTATTGATCTGATCACCATTTTCTTAATCAACGGCTGTGGTTTATCCTCACGTATAGAATTGAATTTGAGTTTTCATGTGACCCACCCCTATATATATATATATACCATGTTCATTGTTGCCGTTGTAATTGACTTTTGAAATTCTAGAACATAAAGATGCCCAAGTCTTTTACCAAAGCCAGTTGGTAACTTCTTGAATCACAAGATAATCACTAGAGAATTGTACCCAGAATTTACCATCAAATATCAAAGCATTCAAACCGTAAAGAGTGTTATTTCAAACAAAATACAAAACAATAAAGGAACATATATATGAGTAATAAATCCATTGGACGTAGATCTAACTTTTATTTATTCACCCGACATTCGTATTTATTTTTTGTATTACACTACAACAAATGTAGTCTATTGTGACGACTTTTGTCGTTGCTAAAGATCATTATTGATCTTTATTGATCTTTTGTCGTCGCTAAAGATCAATATTGATCTTTAGCAACGACCTTTGTCGGCGCAATAGACTACATTTGTTGTAGTGATTATACGCAAACATAACCATGCTTTACTTGATGGGATCTGTTTGGATAGTCATGGCATGTGGCTTGCTTAATGCTCCAAGTTCATCTTTTGGTACAGGACTTGGATCTAATGAAGCAAATGACAGTAGTTCTGAATTGCCTTGTAGAATCTCCATCTCTTCTTCAGCCAAATTCACCCATGCTTCTATTCCTTCACCACATTTTGTGTCTATTAGCTGGATAAGATTCAGGAACACCGGACAGCCATCGCCTATAACACCAGTCAACCAACACGGTTTTCCCCAACCAAAATCTATGTCATAGAAACCTATCTTGCACCAGCTTGTAAAATTAAATACGTCCTTGGTCCCTTTGGAGATAATTTCTCCCATATCTTTCATAGACTCCTGCAATGCCATATACCCCTTATCGCCTTGTGCTTTGTTCACAAACTCATTGTCGATTTTTGAAATACTATCCCGCACCTTTTTCACCAAACCATCCATTGTTGTCTCATTATTCGCTCGACAATCTGCACTTGTAAACCAAATCATGTTACCGGCTAAGTCTTTCGATAAGGTTGATGCGAGTTTTCTACGGAGATTCACCATGTGGGTTAAGAGATAAGGTTTCTGGAAACCACAGTTTTCTTTGGAAGCCGCCATTGCACACTTCCATATCAAAGCAGTTACCACCTCAACACGTGTAGGGTTATGCACTCCATTTTTAGTGGCTTCCGCTTTTAGTGCGGATATGGCATCAGCATCAAATACAAGTCTTTTTGTGATAAACGTCCCTTCCTTTAACCACGACCCCCACATAACCATTGATGCTTCTTTAAGCCACAAGTCTTTTGCAGGGAAGAGAGAACGTGTAGTAAAGTTTGGGCACACAACTTCTTTAGCTCCACAGGTCATGTTGGCCCATCCTTTTAAAAAAGTGTGAAGTGTAGCCGCATCAACGGTCTTGTGTGAAATGCAAAAGCCGATAGCGATCCCACCACATTGGAAAATATTCACTTGAACATTTGTTACACGACCACCTATATCAGACGCCTCGAAAGATGGTTGAAACGGCAACAACCTATACGTCAACTTGAGGTCAGGATGGCTCAGAAACTCGTCGAGCCGGAGACGGACCAAAGCTAAGGCATAATAAGCACCAACGTCGTTACAATCAATAGAAAGATCATCCTTGACTGTTCCCGCAAATGGGTAAAACAGAGTGAGGGTTTTAGAGAGAGATTCCTTTAGTGCTAATGACTTTTCTTGGGCTTGGAGAATATTGTCGCCGTTGCGATTGGGGTAGTAGAAAATGACTGGTATATAAGGCTTAATAACAAGCTGATCTAAAAGAGAAAGCTCGAATATTTTCAAGTGGTGTGGTGTCGGGGAAGATGGCTTGACGCTCTCTTTGGAAATGACTTCAACTTCCATCGCATCAAAATGACAAAATGTGATGCAAGTTTAGAATGGATGGTTTCTGCAAAAGATATGCCCATCAAAATGCACTTTTATAGCAGAGAATATGAATATACATGAAGTCTAGCTAGCTATCAGCTAATATATATTATGCATCAGAAAAAGTTGCAGCCATTGTAAATAATATTACATATTGTTTAATAAAGCATATTGAAAATATAAACACAATTTATCATATAAATGTTTTGTAACAGGCATGGGTGGACCTTGTTAATGGTATAGGTGGCACGTGACACCGTACTCTTTCTTCTCGTCGTAAGGTAAAAAAAATAGGTTCTTAAAAAGTGTAACCGTATCAGTTTGTTTTGTGTCTCCATATATATTTTAAAACTGCAACATGGACACAAGTTTTTAGAGTTGGTTTGGAAGGATTTTATTCTACTTCAGACCCGAGTTCGAGTCTTGTTAGAGTCATTTTTGCTGTTTTTAGCTATCAATTTCATTTTTAGCATGTTTCCAAAAAAATTGCAATAATAGGACTCAAACTTAGTTTGAAAAACAAATGACTAACCACTAAACCAATATTGATTTTATGAAAAATATTCTTATATTTGTTTTTTATAATCAAATGGTGCCACTAGAAAAAAATTTGGGTCCGCCCTTGGTAACAGCTCGATATTAATCGTAGAATAAGTAATGTTTCTGAAAAAGACAACAATCTATATATATCTAAAAGTAAAATGTGAAGTTGCTTAGGTGACATAGTGAGAATTCTCCATTCACCTTTTTCTATTTTTTCTTAATTTTGAATTTCTTTTAAATAAAAGACTAGCTTCTCGGAGCATTTCCAACAGCTTCCCCATTTTGGAGAAAATGAGGAATATGAGGATTTTGGGTTTAAAATATGCTCCAACAGCTTCCCCATCTCCATCCCCATTTTGAAGAAAAGTAGGAGAGAGAATACAATTTTCTCCAAATATGGAGATTACCCTAAAAATCATTACAAGGTTAGAGAAATAATATTTTATTATTTTCTTTTTAAAAACTTGTTGGAGTTAATAATGTTTTGAATATTTTAATAGTATAATTAATGTTGAATTCTCTAAAATGGGAAATCTGTTGGAGATAGATGTAATTTTTTTTGAGGATTTTGACTTTTGCTTCCCTATTTTGAAGAAATTTTGAGAAAGCTGTTGGAGATGCTCTCATTAAATGACTAACTTTTCACTTAACCTCTAATTGTTTTTACTATTTTATATTTATATTTATTTGCACAATATAAAGACTTCAATAAATATAATTTTTTTATCTTAATATTTTTATTTAACAACTAATCTTTTTTTTATAATTATTTTTATTTGCATAACATAAAGACATCAACAAATATAACTTCTACTTTACATTACATTATTTTAATTTAATCAAACATTCTATTAAATGAATTCACCATATTTTATTATTTTATAATTATTTTTATTTGCACAACATAAAGACATCAACAAATATAACTTCTATTTACATTACATTATTTTAATTTAATCAAACATTCTATTAAATGAATCCACCGTATTTTAATTAAATCAATAAGATTATAATCCATATAAGATAGATTCATCAAAAATGATGTCACATCTTGATGGAGCTTGAAACATTAGAGCATCTCCAACAGCATTGCTAAAACAGAGATTCTTGGAGAAATCTTTAAATATAGAGAATTCTCTATAATTCTCTAAATATGAGAGATAAATAATTATTTAATTCAATCCACCAATGACATAATTCTTTTATCATTGTATATTAAGTTTTTTTTAAAGTGCATTAGGAATATAAATTAAAGAATATTATACTAATATAATTTGTGTTAAATTTTTTAAAATAGCAAAGCTGTTGGAGATGAATGTAACATTTTTTAGAGATTTTAACTTTTGATTATCTATTTTGAAAAGATTATAGCAAAGTTGTTGGAGATGCTCTTAGTTGTTATTTTCTCCGATTTTTAAGTTATTTCAAAGTAAAGTATAACATTAAATGAGTGAACCTTTCATATATTTTTTTACAAGTTTCATGTGAAATTTTCTTTTATAAAAATATAGGTTAATTTACCTAATAAATCTATGTAAATGAAAATTATCAATAGGTGATTTGATATCTTGACAATATTTATGATCCTAAAGAGATGATGTGACATATTTATAATACTTAAAATATGTTCTCCATTTTCTTATCATTTATTGTCTTTTTAAATGTTGAATATATTAAAGTTTTTTCAATTATCATATTAAATTATGTTTTCATTATAAATGAGGGTCTTTAATAGTAATGTTACATATCCATTGCAATTTATGTTATTAACCCTTTGTTTTTTTCTTTTTATGTTATTAACTATTATTTTCCATTATTTATTTTTATTAATCATTCAATTATTGCAATTTATGTAAATTAACCTTTTATTTTCCCTTCTTTATGTTACCAACCATTCACTTTTCTTTCTTTATTTTAATGGATCATTCATTTACTTTATTTAAGCATAAGTGGTTTTTTGGTTTTTGTTGGCTATGTTATTGTTATTGGTTTTTTTTTTTAACTTTTTTGTCATACAACAAAGTACCTCTCAACTTTCCCTCTAACACATTTTCTTTCACTAGATTTGTATTGCTAAGAGATTAATTTTTGTTATCGATATTTGTTTATCGTTGAGTAATTGGTATTGTATTGACTTTATATATTTTTTTATGTTGTCTTTTTTGTAGTACGTGACAAGGAAAACAAGCTATCTAAATATGTCAAAGAACTTCAAACCTATATCATCAAGACACACACGTTATTATTACATGTAAGTCTTTCATTTGAGTACTCATTTAATTTCAATGTATTCTTGATTTTGTCTATTTTGTAATTTCGTGATTTATTGTTACCTTAATTCTCATTTCTATTTCTTTTTTTTTTTCCCAGAAATGTAACCGACAATGCTAAAAGAACATTTGAGTATTGGTTACTTTGATATTACATTATTACTCGCAAATGACAATGAATCTTCATTTTTATATTCACTTCTTGATTTGATATATACTAATATGTTTTAAGTGTTACTTTGAAAAGTCAATGTTCTACAAAAATGTAAATCGGCTAATATTCTTCAAATTTGTTTTCGTGGCCTCCAATTATTTTGAATTGTGTTCAAAATTAGAGTGATTTCATTTTGTGAATTTACAACTTATAAGTTTCAACATCAAATTTTTGTTGCAATTTAAGGAGATCGGTAATACTGGCAACAATGTATCTGAGACAATCAATTTAGAAAATGAAGCTGATGAATCGCATTTAAACAAGAAAAGTGAAAAACTGATTAACAATGCTATGTAATCGTGTTCATGTGACTCATACATCAATACAAACTTTGATCCAAACTGCCAAAAAATCAAGGAATTGCCTAAACGAAAAGGAATTGCGAAAAAATCAAGTAGGATAAAATATTTGAAGAAAAGTTAGTGACTAAACGAAATGGATTTTTGATAAAACCAGTTCTTAGAATCTAAAGACTTCTACGTCTTTTCTTATAAAAAATTAATAATATTGTTAAATATAAACACTTTATTACATTTAATCATGTGTTGTCGTATTTTTTTAAAAGATGATTATAATTTTTTAAATAATCGTATTATTGGTCTTTTATATAAAGATTATTTAAATTATCTATTTTAGTGATAATATAAATATTTGACAACGTAACTTTATTTGGTAATCGTTGATACAATTTATATATACATTATTTCTATTTAAAGAAATATAGAATATTTATTCTAAATCTAAATATTTTTAATTTTTATTTATCGTAGTGTCAATTGAGTCTTGGTTATCCGATATTTTCAACTACATTGGTGACCTTTGATTTGTTTTCCAATTTGTGTTATTTTTTGAATTGATTTATTTTAAATTACGTTCATTAATATTATAAATAAATATTTAAATTATAGCTATAACTAATGCTTTTCATCACAAATCCAACATGTATTTCATAACTCTATTAATTGAATATGCTTACAGTCATTTTTTATCCAAAATAAATTGTTGTATATGGATTTGTAACATATTCCATATCTATGGAAATAACAAAAAAAAATTATAGTTTTGTTAACATTAAATTTGATCATCGCGCAACGCGCGATGTTGAACACTAGTTCATATTAAAAATGCAATCCATATGCAACATATTTTATTCCATGTGTTACGAAATATGACCACTAGCGAGATCCATTCATTTATTTATATAGGGGATGTTTGTTTACCTCTTAATAGTTCTATTAAGAGGCAACCTCTGAATCATTCAGAGATGAATCTTGTTTGGCAAAAAATAAATCTGCCTCTTAATGATTCCAAAACCCGCTGAATGATTTAGCATCTTGCATTGGGTCACCCTTAACCATTCAGCACCTTGATTTTAGTGTAAACAAATATCAAACAACCATATTTCATTTTGCACTATATCATAAAAGCTTCTTAACCATTCTGCCTACTTAATCATTTTGCACTAAACCATTCAGCAACTTCCAAACAGCCCCTTAATCATATTTTTCTCGAAAACTATAGATAAACTATTACACCCTGTTTAAAAACATATATTTAAAAATTACACCCTGTTTAAAAAACATATTTTTCATGATTGCCGGTGGCATGGAGAAATTTTAGTTATGGGAGACTTTAATGAGGTTCGGCAAGCGGATGAAAGATATGGGTATGTGTTTTGCGGGCACTCGGTTGATCGTCTAATGCTTTTATTCAGGATGCGGAGCTCTATTATATCCCACTTGGGGGATGCCAATTTACCTGGTCAAATAAGTGGGACTCTTAAATGAGTAAACTGGACCATTTTCTCCTCTTCAACGACTTGAGTGTGAACTTGCCTAACCTAACGGGGATTGTTTTGGACCGAAAACTCTCGGGTCATAAACCTATTACGCTCAAACGGTGCAAGTGCACTATGGACCTACCACGCTTAGGTTATTTCGCTCTTGGTTCATAATGGAAGAGTTTCATAGGCTTGTTGTAGATACTTGGAAGAATGATGGCATCTGAGATTCACACGGGATGGTGATGTTTAAAAAGATGTTCGAAAATCTGAAAAGTGTCCTTCGTTCTTGGATTGGAGAAAAACGCTTGCGGGACAAAGAAGCTAAAGTCGGCCACCAAAAAACCATTACGGACATTGACATGCAAATTGATAAAGAGGAAGGGTCTAGAGAAGATATGGAGTTACTGTTTCAGGCAATGAAAGAGTTGAGGGATTTGGACCATACTAAACCTTTGGATTTAGCCTAAAAAGCGAGAATCATATGGGTGTAGAAGGGGACGAGAATACCAAATTCTTCCATGTTGTTATTAATCAGAAAAAGAGACAACTTGCCATTCTTGGGATTATGAAGGAAGGTACGTGGATCGAGGAGCCTTTGTAGGTTGAAAACACATTCTTTGATCATTTAGCTGCCTGTTTGGCCATGTGGGACAAACTCGACCATCTCTTGATGTGGTGTTTTCTAAGTCACTTTCGGTGGAACAGTTTGTGTTTCTGGAAGGAACGGTTTCTAGAGAAGAAATTACAAACCATGGGAGTGCAATCCATAATTATTATTTTTTAAAAACTTGATACATTATAATATATAAACCAGATGGACGAAACATCTAATTAGTTTACTCTAATTTTCATTAGGCAAAATAAAAGCTTTCTACTACAATGTATCTTTGAAAAGGTTTATTGTAATCTATACTATATTATAAAACATTTAAGAAAAACTCTTAAAAACAACCACTAAAGCTTCATGTACCACTATTTAATGCTAATTACTTAAAATATCTTAAAACAATAATGAAGCTTTATGTACCGCTTTTAATGCTAAGTGTATGGATCGTAACGTACGGGCCGAACATTATGAGACAAGGGAATAATCACATATTTACTCACGATATTAGTTAGTTGAGCGTATTCAATAACCATAGATTGGATTAACCGCAAACGCGAATGCCGATTGAATAGAGAGTGCAGCTACTTCCGCTCCTCCAGCTCCAGTGGTTCAAGTGAATGTTCCGGTAATTCAAGTGCACGCCGATGGCAGAATTAGGGATCCGGTACTCGAAGCAGAACTGGCACTTTATCAAAAAGTGATTAATGATGAGCCAAGGTATGTGGCTACAGGTGAACGAGTTAGGATTCTGATTCCTTATCAAGAAAGCATAAGGAGAGATTTGTTTGTTAGGGATGTCCAAAGGATCGATCTAGAGAAAGTGTATGGGATTGAGAACTAGTCGTCACTGTTGAATCCAGATCCATGCAACAAATATGAAATCGATAATGTAAAGCAATAAGAATTGATTTCAATACGTCATCCCTTTCTTATTAGCTTTCAGAGAGAATTACAATACAATGTGGAAAGCAAAAGAGATGATTAGCTTGTTTTTCCAAGCTAATCAACTTTAAATACTATGGGCCCGTGGTTAACAAGCCCACGGCCCGTTCACTAATAGGCTCTAATTTCAATCAAATACAGATTAACCCTTGCACTTTAAATCAACATTAAAACTTGCTCTAACAATCTCCCCCTTTGATTTGAAGTTCAAGTTCGCGCTCTAGCTCTTGCCAGTTGAATACATATCGTTTGCGCAATGCGAAGTGAACCTCAAAGAATCTGATTGCACGGCGATAGTCGATGCGATCTTCAACAAGTTCCAAAGCATTCCGAGCAGTTATCTCATTCGAGTTAGGAACATACGAAACCTTCGGATTTTCTGATTCGAGCTGAATGATCTTTCGAAGCGCATCTTGTACTTTGAAGAGCGTGCCGTCGCAAAATCTTTCTACCTGACTGAACCTCATAAACCTTTTTTCTTTATATTCATTGAGGAAGACTATCCCAAGTTCAGGTTCTAGCAGTAAGGCATTCTTGGGATACATCTCCAGTTCAGGAGCTTTCAGATTTGGTTTAATTAGATTTACCTTCTTCGCTCTGTTCTCGACTGCCATTTGGAAGTCCATAAGATATGACATCATTATGGTTCGGACAAGGAATCGACGAACAGCTTCAAGCGCCCTCGTAACTGAGAGCGGCCGGATAGTTCTGGTACGTAGATATTTCAGAATTGCCAGGAAGTCGAACGGTCGGAGGTTTTGAAAATCGGCTTCAGAGAACTTCCATTCATTCCCATCTTCACGTCGTACAGTGAAAACAGGATATACGATCTTCATCATACGGCTTGAATGGATACTGATTACCTCGGTGATTTGTAGTTTGGTTCTGACTTGGCTTACTGGAAGATGTCGTTTCATGGCGCAGATATAACAGCGTTGGAACTCCGGGCTGTAGTTGTAGATACCCAGACAGAAGGTTGGCTCGATCGTGCGCAGTTTGTGAACACCTTCTTCAGGGATTCCTCCAGATGAGGAATGAATATCGGGATCTTCTCCCAGCGGATTTGTTGCTGTTGAGGAGGGGGAGGAAGATCGGAAGCTGTTGTGGGAGGAGCAGTTGTCGGAAGATAGGAAGTAGTAGACTCGGGTCTTGTTGATGATGTTCCGGCGGGTTGAGCATAGTGAACGGGGGGTGCTCCATATAAATTTTGGAGCAGGAACTGATCATAGTCAATGTCGTCATCTTCATCAGTGGGGAAGACCAAATTTACCTGGAGGTTTACGGCGCTGGCAGCTTTTTCGTACCATATGTCTTCGGTCTCCTGGTTGGCTTCACAGTTCGGATCTATCATGTCCAGTGGAGATCTTGCTGATGAATCAAGGTCGATCAGTTCCTGTGTTGGACCCTCAGGCTTTTCAACCGTCGGGTCTTCTTCATCTGAAATGTCCATATCTATGACCATCTCTGCTAATGGCAACTCGGCTTCATGTGTTTCTGATGTAGTCGCCGTAGTTGGGGGTTCCTGTTGAACCATTGTTGTAGCTTCGACAGGCATGATCGGAGCGGTCTCGGTTAGGCGTAGACGCTTCTCCCCCTCACGGTGATCAGGATCATCCTGGTCATCGTGCCTGCGTTTGAGACCGCCGGCTTGACTCTTACAGGTGTCTTCGAGTGAACGGACCCTCTCAGACAGCGTGGATAACGCTTTGTTGTAGTCGTTGAGGGTTGAGTCAATGGAGTCGAGACGTGATATGATGGATGAAGATGGAGCAGTGACCTGTGATCGGAGAACGGAGATCAGGTCTGCTTCGGTAGATGCGGTGGTGTCGGATTCTTGGAGCAGTTGGGCCAGCAGCATCGTCTTCAGGGTCTCCACCGATTAGATAGGTTGTTGTTGAGTCGGTGGAGGTACGTAGGCGGTTTCGGTTTCGACGACGTGGCTCTTTCCCTTGACAGCGCGCATCGCTTTGGCAAGTTCTGCGGCTACATGTTCTTGCATCTGCTGCTCCATAGCCAGTCGGACAGCCTCAAGGGTGCTGTCCAGGGACCCTTTTGACACAAAGTCGGGTAAGCTAACGTCGGGCTCACTTAGAGTTCCCGTTGAGGCATCTGCCATAGAGGCGGAGCCACCTACGTTCACAGTTGGCATGGGGGTAGCTGTGGTAGGATTTCCCACCGATCCTCGTGGTTCACCTAGAGGTGAAGACACTACAGCGGTTCCGATCGAGTCACAAAGAGTCTCGACTTGGTGTTGTTCTGTCTTGAGTGTCCTAGCCAAAGAATGTTCAGTATCGATAGGCACTAGACTCGATGGTGCACGAATTGAAGGCGAGACCGGGGGAGGCTGGTCTCTTGTTTCAACACGAGAACCCTCCAAATGAGGGACCAGTGGAAGTTGTGCTATATCCCCGTGCAAGACTGAAACATCCGTCTCTTGAGAGACGGATGAGTGGCTGAGGAGGTCGTGCAATTGCTCCGCTGGGTCCACGGAGGCTTCTTCAATACCCCGTCCCAACAAATGGGACGGGATAGCAGATGTGGCAACCCGGATATCACGTGGCTGGGTTCGCTCATGAGCCTCTTTATCTTTACGGCTCAATCTTTCTTGGTTTGCTTTTAACCTTAACTCCCTCCTTCTCACATGTTCTATGTCCCGGGGAAGGTCCCTCCGGCTCTGGCTGGACCATGGGATTCCCTAACTCTCGTCTATATGTTGTCACAGGTAGGGTTTCAGGCATATGCATAGCACGGATATTATCCTGCTCCCCCTCAAAACATACATGGGGATTGACTTGCTCCCCCTCGGAGTGAGAGTGATATCAACACAAGAAACAATATTTAGACTTTGTAAGAAACACAGTGTGACTCTTCCCCTCGGATTGAGGTTGTTGATCCGCCATGGAATATCTGTAAAAGGACCTAAAGTTAGAAACTGAGGCGGATAAACAAGTGACGGCGCGTACCTTTGCATTAAATGGCTCAATCTGAGACAGATTGAGGGCTGGTAGTGACAAAATAGGTACTGAACTGTCAAAACAGGGGTGTCCGGACATAATGAAGTAACAAGACTTTCTGGACAACCATAAGTATCAGGACAAAGTGTGTTCGGACAACAAAGCTTTCCGAACAAAAGGAGTCCGGACACAATGGAAAAACTGGACAACTATGTTTCCGGTTGACAGAGGATTCCGGACACTTTGAATTGTCCGGACACTTTCACAATTACCTTAGGAATTGGGCAAAACTTTCTCTTGCTCCCCCTCAAACTGAGCATGGGGATGGCTTTGCTCCCCCTCGAATATTGCAAACATTGTGCAATGGAGAGTCCGACACACAAAAAAAACTTTTAAACATTTAAAGAAAAACATTGTGTCGCTCCCCCTCAACTGATGAACATCCAGTTGGATGCACCCCCTCAGAATGTGTGCTTAGTGTGAAATGCACACGGGAGTATCCACACACACAAAAAACTTTTCAGCATTTAAAAATTGTGTGTGCCACTCCCCCTCAACAGTAGAGTATACTTTCTTGATGGCTGATCATGCTCCCCTTAAACATATGAGCAGTCGTGAAATTACATGTATAGACAAGTCTCACGTCTTCTTAATGTGTGTCCTTGTAGATCGTGAGCAGCTCCCTCCTTCCGGTCATGTGTGTGGAGCATACAGAGTTTGAGTATCACACATGACCGTCCTGCAAAACAAGTTTAGCGGACCTTCGGTACCCAAATTTGCCTGGGTCCGGAAGGGTTAGGTTTGGTACCTCTTTGAGGAACTTGCTTTGACACAGCTTTCCCCTTAGGTGTAGGTTTTACACCGTTTGTGGGAACTAGTTTAGGCACACGCTTCCTCTTAGGTGCAGAATTTACACCTTTTGGAGGAATAGGTTTTGTAGCAGATTTCCACCTGGGTGCAGGTTTAACCTCAGTAGGAGCACCTCGTTTAGGAATGGTGTGAGTCTCCCGTTGTGGTTTAACCTTTTGATTGATACCCCTTTTGGAGTGGTGTGGTTGCTTATTATTATGGGGTTTATTTTTGGGTTTATGATTGTACATGTGATATGACCCAAACCAATCATTATTAGTAATGTCATCAAAATCATTCCAACTACAACTAGAACAACACAAACGACCGTGTGATAATTGAATCAATTGCTGAATGGAATAAATTTTCATCGGAAAATTAACATCTCTTTTAACAAATTTATTCCTATGATTCCAAGAACTATCGTGTTTGTTCATCCTAGGGTGAAAGACAGTGTTGAACGACTTTGATGCAGCATCCTTGACAGATTCCTTGGCTGGCCACTTTGGTTTTTCTGGTTTAGCGCGACCGGTTTTATCCGAAACAACAGGGACAGTGCGGTCAGTGACTTTTGAAGGAACAGTATTTTTGGTAGACAATGGTCCGGTCTCTTGCCTCGGCTGTGATTTCTTTTTAGAAACAGGTTTAGAAGTTGGTTTTGATTGAGAAATCTTGATCACAGCTGGGGCCTTTGTTTGAGAACTGCTGCCCTTTAGAAAATTGACCGGGCGATTGACTATTGGAGTCAAAAAATCAGTATGACTCGGGAGAGGTTTGTCGAAAGGAAGCGACTCAAATTCTCCTTCACAGTTACCTTCGGAGTTCATGTACTCAGAAAAATTTATCTCGGGAAGTATCGGACTTGGATCAGGTGAGGAAGGCGAGGAACTCTCTGTGCTTGTGTGCTTTGGGGAATTTGGTGCGGAAGCTAAGAAAAATTCAGAGTTCAAATTCCTTAAAACACTCTCATCTTGAGAATCTTGACCGTCGTGTGAACTAGAAATCTTGCCTAAGAAGGCTTTGCACGAAGATGTGTCGGATGAATTTGAGGAAGGTTCGGGTGAAATCTGCTTGTCAGATAGCAGTTGGTCAATTTGCTCTTGAAGCTGACCATTTCTCGCGTACTCTTCCATCTTTTCTGTTGCCAAGGCAGACAGTTGTGATGTGAGTCGATTGATTTCACTCCGAAGGATTTCCTGTCCTTCCCCATACACAATTTCGGTTTTGACCGGTTGTAGATTCTTAAGCTTTGTTAGTAAGACTTGCTTTTCAATTTGAAACCTTGACCTTTCTTTCTCAATGGACTCCTCCAACTCGACTATCTTTGCTTCCAAGATGAGAGGGGGAACATAGAGTTTAAACTCATCCGTCTCGGTCTTGGTTGCAGGTGCTACGTCCTCATCCTTTTTGGAGGAATCCTTGGGTGTAGCTACCTTGTAGGAGTCGAAGTAGTCATTTGAAAGGTACTTTTTGTCCTTTTGATACGAGTAGTTTAAAGGTTCATAACAAAATGGAAGTTGAATTCCTCGTTTGTGTGTGCGCTTATATTCCTCGGTTTCCTCCTCTTTTTCGGGTTCAAGAGGACCAGTCCATTGAATTGCGTACTCCAGATACTTTTTATCTAACCCATAACATGCAAAATCATACAGAGTGAGTACATGCCATCTTCCCTTTTTCAAATAATGCGGGTTATCATAACCGATTCCCCTCTCTTTGTTAAAGTATGTGAACTCTTTAGGTTTATTCAGAAAGATGGTTTGATCAGTTTGACCCCTTTTGTGGAGTTTGTTTTCAAGATCAAGGATTTTAGTCACAAACTCCTTGTGTTGAATTTGAAGAGAAGAACATTGATAAACAATTTATTCTTTCTCATTCAAGCACTTATCAAACTGAGACTGAAGATCAGATAACTTGACCCTTAAGTCCTTAGGTGCTAATGAAAGATTTTTGCATTTGTCTTTTAGATTAGCATTTTTAGACTTATATTTTTCAGTTATTTTCCTTTGAACATCTAGCTTTTCAGATAGTGATCTAATCTCAAGCAGTTGTTCATTAGAGGTGGCCTTAAAGGAATCTACCCGTTCAGCAAGAGGTTTCATTCGGTCATAAAGTTCTGAAAAAGATAGGTTTACATACTTGATACGACTTTGTCATGTCTTCTTCAGCAGAAGACATCTTCAGTTGCACTGGAGTGATCGTCAGACGATTGTTCGATTCAAAGTGGAATAGTATCAAAGATACTTAAATGTCCCCCTCCTGCGACTTAGCACGGGGGTCCCGCTAAAGAATCCAGAAAATTGAGGTTTCAGAAAGCTCCCGGATTATGGAATCCGGGTGGTTTCCAGATAAAGAATCCGGAAAATAAGGTTACCGGGTGAACAAAAGTTACCGGGTAGAAAAAGTGAAACAAGATGCTTCCGGATACAATGAAGTTATCGGGTACAATGGATTGTCCGGATAAGATTTGTCCGGAAACACTGGGTTTCCGGATACAAATGTTACCCGGATTGTATAAGGAAAAGTGACTTACCCGGAAAACTGAGGAGTCCGGATGGAATTGGAGGTGTCCGGATGAAAAACACACAAATGTCCGGAAACTATCAACTTGTCCGGAAACCACGGCTGGCTTATCCAGAAAAGTCGGCTATTTTGCTCAAATCGTTCGAATTTTCGATTAGGGTTGCCCAAAATCGATCCTGGAAGATTAGTAACAATGCCAAAGACAAAATAACACTAATCCAATCGATTTTAATGCAAAAACAACAAGTTTTGATGGTTAAAAATCGGATTTTTGTCAAGAACACTACCAAAACTTTTGATCTTAAATTGCTAGATTAACTACTCAAACGATCGAATTAGAATGCGAAAATTTGCAGAATTACTCACAAGTATAATGCTAACACAACCCAATAAACAGAATTGAACAATTTATCCAGAATCAAGATTTTGAAAATTCAAGATGACCACATACGTGAAAAGTCAAAATCTTACCAGAAATCACTAGAGAGGTTTGAATCGAATCCGTCCGTCTGCTCTGATACCAATTGTTGAATCCAGATCCATGCAACAAATATGAAATCGATAATGTAAAGCAATAAGAATTGATTTCAATACGTCATCCCTTTCTTATTAGCTTTCAGAGAGAATTACAATACAATGTGGAAAGCAAAAGAGATGATTAGCTTGTTTTTCCAAGCTAATCAACTTTAAATACTATGGGTCCGTGGTTAACAAGCCCACGACCCGTTCACTAATAGGCTCTAATTTCAATCAAATACAGATTAACCCTTGCACTTTAAATCAACATTAAAACCTGCTCTAACAGTCACTTCAGAAGATTGAGTTCATACACGTAATGAACAACAAAAATTTGAATATAGATGTGGTGAGGTCAGACAAAGCTATTATGAAGGTGCTGAAGATAGAATCACACAAGCTTTTCAAAGTCTGGTACGACACTTTACTGTACAAAGATCCGATGGCTCCGAACATGTCTTTTCTGAAGCAGACTTCAAGAGCCTAAAACTCAATGATCTCATAAGTTTGTATGACATCCTGGCACGAGCTCCTGAAAAAAAGGTTGATTGGTCTTCTGCATATCAAAGTGTCAAGAGGTTCATGCGGAATATCCTGAAATTTTCTTATCTTACGGATTCCAAATGGCCTTGGAGTCACACCAAACCCGAGTAAACCTAAGAGCACCGAACAGGCGTCTGTCAGACATTCAAGGTATTCCTGCTTATATTGTTCTGAAGAAACCTGAGCTTGGGGTGGTTTATAGTAATCAGAGATTTTTTTTAAACCTGTTGGTCCTGAAGGGTTATACAAGTTTGTAGAAGGGGGGGGGGGGGGGGGGGGGGGTTGAATACAAACACACGATTTTTGCTTTCTAAATTGTTTATTGATATAATCAAACAATTTACAACTTGTTGCGGAACAAGATTAAGGATTAACCTAATCTAAACAAGTTAAGAACACTAAGGTTTCTTGCACTAGAATTAAGCTAGAAAAGGAGATAAGGAAATTCTGAATAATATCCTAACACTAAGATAGAAAGAAAGAGATGGACGAACACTTCATTTTGAAGTAAGGTTTCTCTTTATATACTGCATGCATTTAATGCACAACAGTACAACTTTACACGTGGCAACAGCTGGTTGGTTGCATGTTTTGACTTTGGTAGACAACCTAGTAGCCGCATGATGAACAATGTAGAATCAGAGTTGGTTGTATGATTCTAGACAAAAGGGATGTCCGTTTTGACAGTTCGTACGGAGACGTGCAAGGGGATAAGGCAAAAGTAACTTGTAGAGTAGAGTTCACGATCAGCGCTTCGTTTGAACAATACTTTATCAGAGAATGACAAAGTTCATCGAATGCTGAAGTCTTCTACTTGAAACTTCACGTTGAGTGGACAAGTGTTGCTTCGCTGATATCCGCATCAGTTCATGAGTAGACTTGTCGCTGATTCTTTGGCCTGATCTTCGACTTCAGCGTAGAATCTTTGTTGACGTGAAACCTGTCTTCAGGGATCATAAGTAAACAACTAAAACTTATCAGCGATCATTATAAGAACTGAACAGGCTCAGAGCTTATAGATGAACAGTGTTCGCTGAATGTCTATTTTAAAAAGCATAAGTTTCCTATCAGCGGTACTGTAGAGACATAGTACTTATCAGCGATAGTGCAACTCTAATACATATTGTCTACTTACAATTTTCACTAAGTGTTTGTTTAAAGAGTCATTATCAAATCACTGAGGGTTTGGATCAACAATCTCCCCCTATTTGATTATGACATAGCAATAAAGGAAAATTGCTAAGTATGAAAACATAAGGATAAAAAGAACTCATAAAATATTTGTCCCTTTTACTGTTTTCTGGGATCTTTTCAGTACTGATGGAGTAAAGTACATTCGCTGAAATTTTTCTTTAGACTTCGTAAAGGTTACAAAGGGAAGTGGAAAAATTACAAGTACATCAAATAAATTTACAAGTACAAAAGATATTAGCTTATAAGGATAGAAGAATTTACAGGAAATCCTATCAGTTATTCGGGTTCTTCCTTCATGAGAAGTTCATCAAGGGTTCTGGTAGTGGGGATCATCCAGTCAGGGACTTTTTCTTCCTGATTTCTTCTCTCTTGTGCTTCTTTGAAGATCAGGGGCTTCAAGAAGTGTCCGAGAAGTTCATTTTTGAATCCACACCAGTAGACGAGATCCCTGAGTTGTTCGATGGGAGTGATGGGTAGCTCAGAGATACGTTGAAAATGTGGTCGTCCATCATAGTCTTGGAAGAATATTCCTAAGGATCGCTTAGGACTTTACCAGGGACGAAACGTTCACCAGGGGGCAGAGAGGTGTCAAGAGCTGAGATGTCAGGTTCGGGACCAAGTACCTCAGCACGTGAGAAGCCGATTCCTGTTTCATTTCTGATGGGAGGACCTGAGTCTGAAGGTATTATATTTTTCTTTGTAGGGGCCCTTCTTCTTTTTGGAACAAGAGTAGGAGGAGGAGGAATATCCACAACAAAAGAAACCAAGTCGATCTGTTGATTGAGAAGTTTTTTGACATGATTTTTGTAATGAGAGCGTGAATGCTGAATGGCTATTTTGATCTCCAACTATTTATAGAAACCGTACTTCTTGATTGTAGAAGCATAGATGGTTTCCTTAGTACCGTTTTCTCTGAATATATCAGCTTCAACAACAGGAATGTCTATGGTCGATCTTCCCCTGATGTTCACTTTGTTTATTTTTGCAGCCCAAGATCGATAGTTCAGTCTTTCTTTGCACCATTCCAAGGCAGAGTCAGATATCTTGGTCTTTTCTTCTATGATCTTTTGGGCGTCTTCCTATAACTGACGTTGGACTTCGATGGGAGTTTTCTTCAAGTCAGGATCTTTCATCGATTGTTGGACAAGCTGGATGGCGTAGGCTTTATCTTTTTCTTCAGCTTCCCTTCGCTCGGCGAGTAGTCTTTCAACTCTGAGATGATCAGTGAACTCTTTCTTTGATAGTCTGAACTTTGTAGTATCAGGGACTTTGTGGCGGGGGAGAATGATTCGCTGATCTTCAAGCTTCTTGATCATAACTTCTCTCTTTTTCTGTTCTTCTTCACTTGGCATTTGGGGAGCCAAGGAAGGTATGTTTTGATGAGAGAGCAGCTGTTCTTCAGGTTCATCAGTCTCAGTGGTGAAATCCAAGATTGGGATTATTTCTTCAGCTCTTGTGGTTGGGATTATTGTTGGTGCAGTAGCAGAACCTTTAGCTGAATCCTCAAGCAGGGGAGAGGACTAGCTGAAACAAAACGATCGTTTAAATAAGATCATTTGGGAGAGAAAAGATAGAGAAAGAACGAGGTTTAAGTGTTTAAGGGTTTTATGGAGAGGAAAGATAGACAAAGAATGACATCAAGTAGTTTCTTTGGATCTTTAGGTGAAGGTACCTGAGCTCTTCTAGCAGTATACCAGAACTGAGCTAAAAGAGAACGATGAGCAGGGGGTGCAATAGTTAGAGTTGTCGATATGGGGCAGGTTGTGAGGAAATTCACAGCATCATCAAGATGTGTGACCTGTTTCTTCTGAGGGAAGTCGAATAGAGCATAATGGTTATTGTGTTGAAATATGACCTGCTCAAGTTTGAACTTGACTTGAGGAGCCTTTGTGAGACTCATTTTCTCAGCAGTAGGAGATTTGGAGGTAGGAGCTTCAGCAGAAGATGCCATTTCTGTTTATAATATAAGAGTAAGAACAGAAGACCTTAAAATGGATAAAATATCCAAAATAAGGGTTTTAGGGTTTTGGAAGAAATTGGGGTTTTTCTAGGTTTGACACAAAAAAATTCAAAACTAGTGAATGTCTTATTTTCAAGTGTCCTTTAAAGATAAGGATTCTGGAAAAACATATGGAGAACAAGTTTAAGATTTTAGTTTTAAACTTGAAGAACAACAATGAAGGTTGTGTTCACAAAATCAGGAAGAAAATGATTTCATTTTAAGAAAGTTTTTTGTTTGATCTTTTAAAGGCAATAATAAGATTAGAAACAAGTTAATATAAGGTAAATAACAAGAATATTAACCTTATGAACGTTGAAGAAGATGAACAGTTTCTGGAAATTTGAGTTCAAAATGCAACAGTAGTTCTTTTCTTGAAGAAGAAGTTGTTCGCGTAAAGGTAAAAATATAAACTCGAATGGGTTTATATAGTGTGAGTTAGAGAGAGAAAAACTATGAGCGGGAAAGATTTTTCATGATGACACGGACACGTGTTTGCATTTGATTGGTTGAGAAAACAAAACGTGCAAACGTGTCAGAAAAGGAACGTGTCAGGGTTTATCCGTTGTGATGACGTCACAACTGTCCTTTCATATTTTAGGATGTCTCTGAGGATTTTGAAAACTCAGGGATATTTTGAAAATATGAAGCACTGAATAGAAATATCAATGTTAGTTTTAGAAATTTCAAAGTATAGCTGATAAGGAAGAGATATTCAGCGATGCAATTTGTTTTGAAATCTTTCAGTTCTAGGCGAACGTCAGTGAGCAAGAGAGAACGTACCTTGATATCAGCGAATCAATTTTGTTTAGAGAGAGTGAGAATAGTTATATAGGTTTGTTTTATCCCTGATCGAATGTGAACCGCTGAAGATTTTACTCTTCTAAGTTCAGCATTCCAAGCTCGCTGATGAGAAAGTTGAATCTTGTCTCATCAAGAGGTTTGGTGAAAAGATCAGCTAACTGAAAGTCAGTACGGATAAAATGAAGTTCTATATCACCATTCATCACATGATCTCTGATAAAATGATACCTGATCTCAATGTGATTGGTCTTTGAGTGTAGCACTAGATTGTTGGCTATAGCAATGGCACTAGTGCTGTCGCAATAGATTGGAATTTTTGAGAGCTGAAAGTCATAGTCCAGTAGTTGATTTCTCATCCACAAGACCTGAGAAAAACAGCTTCCAGCGGCTACGTACTCAACTTCAGCAGTTGAGGTGGACATTGAGTTTTGCTTTTTACTTGTCCAACTCACCAGCTTTCCACCCAGGAGTTGACAGCCTCCTGTGGTGCTTTTCCTATCCAATTTGCAACCTGCAAAACCACTATTTGAATAGGAGATTAGATCAAACCCTGAGTCTTTGGGATACCAAAGACCTAGGTTAGGAGTACCTTTAAGGTAACGAAAGATTCGCTTTACAGCGATCAAATGAGATTCCTTAGGTTCAGCTTGATATCGTGCACACAAACAGGTTGCGTACATAATATCAGGTCGACTTGCTGTAAGATACAGGAGAGAGCCGATCATCCCACGGTATGTCATGACATTAACAGGTTTTCAGAAGCATCCTTGTTTAGTGTCGCGGCGGTGCCATAGGGGTTTTCATAGCTGAACTCTGAGTTAAATCAAATTTCTTCAGCATATCTTTAACATACTTTCCCTGATGAATGAAAGTTCATTTTTCATTCTGTTTGATTTGAAGACCAAGGAAATATGTTAGCTCACCCATCATACTCATTTTATACTCGGCTTTCATCATTTCAGCGAAACGAGTACAAAGGTCAGAGTTAGTGGAACCAAATATTATGTCATCAACATATATTTGAACAAGAATAATATGACCTTTTACTTTTCTGAAAAATAGAGTTTTACGATTTTACCTCTCTCAATTTTTTTGATATGGAGATAAGAGGAGAGAGTGTCATACCATGCACGAGGAGCTTGCTTTAAGCCATAAAGTGCCTTATCCAGTTTATAAACATAACCTGGATGCTTAGGATCTGAGAATCCTGGAGGTTGTTCCACGTAGACTTCTTCATTCAGCTTTCCATTTAGGAACGCTGAATTAACATCCATTTGATAAACTTTGAAGTCTCTGTGTACTGTGTAAGCTAAGAATAGACGAATTGCTTCTATTCTTTTCACTGGGGTGAATGTTTCGACGTTATCTATACCTTCCTCTTGTCTGTATTCCTGAGCAACAAGTCTAGCTTTGTTGCGGGTTACAGTTCCATGTTTGTCCAGCTTATTTCGATAGACCCATTTAGTGCCTATCACTGACTTGCCGGATGGTCTAGGAACAAGCTTCCAAACTTTGTTTCTTTCAAATTCAGTCAGCTCTTCTTGCATAGCGTTGGCCCAGTTTAGATCTCTGGGGCATCATCTATTTTCTTTGGTTCAATCAGAGAAATAAAGTTAACAAATAAACAAATGTTACCTGCACTTCGTCAAGTATGAACACCGACGTTTGGATCACCAAGAATTTGTTGAATAGGGTGATTTATAGTCCATCGCTGAGCCGGAGTGTAAGTTGATGGCTCAATCTAAACTTCTTGAGGAGCTAAAGATGAGGCTTTAACAACGTCTGGTATATCAGCCAAGAGAGGAGTAGGTACAGATGTCATTTCATTCACTGATTGCTGAAAAGTAGATGGTATGTCTAAGACAGAGGATTCAGAAGCAGGCATAGTGTTAATAGGAATAACTGAGACCCATGATGTTTCAGCTTCACTAGTCTGCATGCGTGGGATGATAGTAGGATCATCATCTTCAGCGGGATGAGTATGAGGAGTGGGAATGTCTTCTGAATCACCAAGATGAGAAAACATCCATTGATTCAGTTCTTCATTTTCAGCAGAAGGTTTAGAGTTTGTTGAACAAGATTCGTCAAAGGTGACGTGAATAGTTTCTTCAACTGTCTGTCTTCTTCGATTGAAGACTCTGAAGGCTTTGGAGATTGAAGAATATCCAAGAAAGATTCCATCATCAGTCTTTGGGTCAAACTTTCCTAGGGCATCTCTGTTGTTCAGTATGAAACACTGATATCCAAAGATGCGATGAAAGCTAATTGAAGGCTTTCTCCCATGGAATAGTTCATAGGCTGTCTTCATGAATCTTTGGACTATCAGCGACCTGTTTTGAGTAAAACAAGCAGTGTTGACAGCTTCTGCCCAAAACTGAGTAGGCAGGTGAGAATCGCTGAGCATTGATCGTGCGGCTTCAATGATAGTTCCATTTCATCTTTCAGCGACTCTATTTTGTTGCGGTGTCCTCACAGAGGAGAAGTTGTGAGAAATACCCTTACTTTCAAAGAAGGAATCAAGAGAATTGTTTTTGAATTCAGTCCCATGATCACTCCTTATTGAGCGAACAATCATGTTGTACAGGACTTCCATTTTCCTGACAAATGTGATGAGTTCTTCAGGGGTGTCACTCTTGGAACGAGAAACGTTACCCAGGTATAGCGAGAGAATTCAACAACTATGACCAATGTATATTTCTTTCCAGCGATAGATTGTTTGTTAACAGGACCAAACAAATCCATATGGAGAAGTTGCAGAGGAGATGATACTGAGGAAACTTGCATAGACTTGAAGCTTGCTTTGGTTTGTTTCCCTTTTTCACACGTTGAACATAAGGACTCTTTTGCGTATGAGTGTTGATATCGACCAGTGACTAACTCTTTAGAAGAAAGAGTATTCAGTGTCTTGAAGTTGAGATGAGAGAGCCTCTTATGCCATAGCAAGTTGACATCAGATAAGGCTTTTGAGAAGAAACAAGAGTTCTCAATAGTTGTAGAGTCCATGTCTATAACATAAACATTTTCCATACGATATCCGCTGAGAGCTATATTCTTCTTTTTGTCAGTGACAAAGCAGGATTCCTTAGTAAAAATCATTTTGTTATCCTTGTCACACAGTTGACTGATGCTTAGAAGATTATGCTTCAGTCCTTCAACATATGCGACTCTTCTGAAGGTGGTTGTACCATTAGAGTGTACACCAAACCCTCGGGTATAGTCTTTTCCGTTTCCACCGAAGGTCACTGAGGGACCCTTCTCCTCCTTGTATTCAGCGACCAGGTTTTTCTTTCCAGTCATATGTCTAGAGCATCCGCTATCAAGATACCAGATACCCTTCCGAACCTGCAAACAAAGGAAGATTAGTTTGACTTGGGCACCCATTTTACTATGGGTCCACACTTGTCAGTGGTGGTTTTGGTAGTAGTAGGTTCAGCATTTGAAGATTCAGCTTTGGAGTCAGTCTTCACCTTGGTTAATTTCTTAACCTCAGTGGTCTTCTTTGCCTTGGGGGCATTGATCTTCACCTTAGCTAACTTTTCAGCTTTGGTGGCTGTGGTGCACTTACTAGCAATATGATCGGTAAGTCCACAACGATAACATTTCCTATAGCTAAAAGTAGCTTTTGGACCATTTGCATGCTTACCCGTTAATTTTAAATGAGCAGGGCCAGCACCAAGTATACCTTTAGCATTGGAAATGGGAGGAACAATCAGTTCTTCGGATTTCTTACCAGTAATATCCACTTTGAGTCTAGGAGTAGATCGCTGAATAAATTCAGGGATCTTATTTTTAGAGTTAGAGGGATAAGTCACTGAAGCTTTAGAAGCATTCAGCTTGGGTATAAAGATACCCTTCTGAGGTTTTTGATTGAAAACTTTTTCTTTACCTTTATCCTTAGAGATCAAGGTAGGTTTTTCCTCAGGGATGCAAGATTTTGAAGAGGAACACTGAGAGGATGAAGGATCAGCGATAAAGGACACGAACATTCCAAACTTAAGCATGGAATGGTCAGTGGTTGGTTCTGCAGCGTCAGCTTTGAAACCAAGACCACGTTTGTCACTCAGAGGAATCTGAGCCTTTATGATCTCAGTGATCGTTGTTGAGGATTTACACCATCCTTCAACAATAGCTTTTTCAGCTTTCAATGCAGCGATAGCTTCTTCGCGCTCGATTTTGACTAGCTGATTTATATAAACTTGATCTTTTAAATCTTCTTCAATTTTAGAAAGCTTTTCTATTTGAAGGTGACAATGTTTAAGTTGTTCAGCGAGATCAAGATTTTGATTTTCAGCGACGGTTTTTCCATTCATGGCATCATATAAACTAGCAGTCAGAAGATCGATTTTTCGAAGACTATCAACTTCATCAATATTTGAAATGTGAGTAAAGAAAGAAGGTGATACCTTAGTAGAAGAGGTTGAAGTAGAGGGAATGTCAGAATTTTCTTCCTCATCTTCGAGTTTGGCCATCAGACAGAGGTTGGCTTCATCATCATCTTCAGAGTCAGATGATTCTTCTTCGTCAGAGGCAACCCAATCAAAGTCAGCTATCAGGCCTTTGCCTTTCTTCTTAAAGCTTTTCAACTTTGCATATTTTTCTTTCAGCTTTTGATACTTGTCATCTCTAGCCCTGGGGTTAGAGAATTTTTTGGGGAAAACTGAGGTTCTAGAAACTTTCTTTGACCTGCACTCGCTAGCAAAATGTCTTATCTTTTCGTAGTTATAGCAAGTAGCAGTAGCCTTATCAACAAGAGTTGATGATCTTGGCTTGTCAGTAATAGAAAGAGGTTTGTTCTTTCTGAAATTTTTCTTTTTGGCGAATCTCCTGAACTTATTAGATAGGAGAGCCATATATTCATCAAGATCTGAAGAGTCAGGATCTGATGAGCATTCAGAGTTAGTCTCCAACTCAGTGATAGTAACAGTTGATCGCTGAGTGGCAGATGACTCTGAGATTAAAGCAACATGAGTGCTTTTGGAATCTTTTACAAGATTCTTCTTAAGATGACACGACTGCTCATGATTGAGCATAGTACCATATAAGGTAGAAAGAGTCATAGATTTTAGATCTTTAGATAGCTTGAGACACATGGAATAACTGTCCCAGCTTTCAGGTAAACATTCTAAGAACTTTGTTAGAATTTCAAAGTTAGAATATTCCTTACCAACGGTTTTCAGATCAATGATTAAACAGTTAAAGCCTTGGTGTACTTCAGAGAGAGTTTCATTCTTACCACAAATGAAGTTTTCGTATTGTCTTACTAGGTTGATCTTTCGTGAGTCCTGGACTTCAGACATTCCTTCATATTGAACACAGATTGTGTCCCACATGGCTTTATATGTTCTCAGGTTCATGATGGAATGGTAGACTTCGTCAGGAAGAGCCATAGATAGAATGGATCTGGCTTTAGTGTCGATAGCCACTTTCTTCTTATGTTTCTCAGACCAATTGTGAGGTTCCTTAGGCACAACCCTTTCAGGAATGGTAGCTCTAGTAGAAGTACATGGAACTTCAGGGTCAATTCGAACAGAGATGAATGAGCCATTTTCGAGGTAGTAAGGCATAGTAGGGTCTACACCTTCTAAGAAGAGGATCATCCTATTTTTCCACAGATTGAAGTTATCTCTGGAAAATCTAGGGGATTTAGCAAGAGAACCATTATCAATGTAGTTTGTGTTTGTGTTGGTAGCCATTGTAAGAAATAGCAAGTAAGAGAAGAGATTAGTATAAGCAAGATCTTGTTTATGAGATTAAACAGTCCGCTCTTATACCACTTGTTGGTCCCGAAGGGTTATACAAGTTTGTTAATGGGGGGTTGAATACAAACACACGTTTTTTGCTTTCTAAATTGTTTATTGATATGATCAAACAATTTACAACTTGTTGCGGAACAAGATCAAGGATTTACCTAATAAACAAGTTAAGAACACTAAGGTTTCTTGCACTAGAATTAAGCTAGAAAATGAGATAAGGAAATTACGAATAATATCCTAACACTAAGATAGAAAGAAAGAGATGGCCGAACACTTCATTTTGAAGTAGGGTTTCTCCTTATATATTGCATGCCTTTAATGCACAACAGTACAACTTTACACGTGGCAGCAGTTGGTTGGTTGCATGTTTTGACTTTGGTAGACAACCTAGTAGCCGCATGATGAACAATGTAGAATCAGAGTTGGTTGTACGATTCTGGACAGAAGGGATGTCCGTTCTGACAGTTCGTATGGAGACGTGCAAGGGGATAAGACAAAGGTAACTTGTAGAGTAGACTTCATGATCAGCGCTTTGTTTGAACTGTAATAACCAGGTATTTTATCTAATTTAAATTTGGAATTTTATAAGTCTTTATTTTAGTATTTTATGGAATTAAGAAGTTAAAGGGGTAAGTTTTAATTTTAAGATAGAAGTTTAGGGGTGTGTTTTGCCAATTGGGAGAAGCTTAGGGTTTGTTTGGTCATTTTAACCAAACCACACACCACCACCGTCCTAATTCAATTTAGAAGGAGGAGGTGTCCTCAAATTAGAACACTTAGAAATATCTTAGCAAGTATCATATGGTGTGTGTGTGTGTGTGTTTCGTGAAGAAGAAAAGAGAAAGAGATAGAATCGTGAGAGGGATTAAGAGAAAGAAGAAGGATTTCTGCTGCTGTGATTTAAGGGGCTAACTGAAGTAAACAAGGTAACAAATCCATCCTTCTATGTGTTTTAAACTCTTAAAAGTGTTCTTGAAGGTTGCTAGTTAAGTTCTTAAGTGGGTTTTGTTAAAAATGGATGTTTTGGGAAATCTAAGCTTAAGGTTAGGTTATGTTCATAGTCTTAAACATATATGCACCTTTACAGCAACATGCATAGCTTAAAAAGTTCAATTTATGGGTTTTTAGGATGAACAGTGGACTGAGATATTCAACGAAGTCGCAATGGATGATTGCGATATTCATCGAAGTCGCAATGGTTGGTTGCGACTTGGTCTTGAAGTCGCAATGGTCGTTTGCGACTTAGTTTGGAATCGCAGTAGTTGATTGCGATTTGGGTTTGGGATCGCAATAGTGAATTGCGACTTGGGTTGGAATCGCAGTAGTTGATTGCGATTTGGGTTTGGAGTCGCAATAGTGGGTTGCGACTTCGGGGTGAAGTCGCAGTAGATGGTTGCGACTTGGCACTATGCATTGCGATTCTAATTTACTTTTAGTAAGTTGCGACTTGAGTCGAGGATTTCATAAGTTTAGTTTTAAAAAGAGATATTTGGTATTTTGTGTGATTTCAGTTTCTGTGAAGGGTGGTCATACGTGATAATTACCTTGGAAAAGCTTTTGTGATAAACATATCAGGTGAGTTTTACTTTAAAAGTATTTTTACTGAAATACAGTATGTGGATAACAAATGTTGATAAATGGTATGAATATGTCATACGTGGGTGATTATAATATATTGAGATATTATAATTACATGAGTATTATATGAGAATATAATACGTGGCCGGGCTTTGGACCGGTGTGTTAAATTGGCTCGCAACGAATAAATTTGGCCATTGGTGGAGGGATAAGGTGGGATGAGACCGGTATAATGCACGAATATTGGTTGGTATTAATTTACGTGTGATATATGTGTTTTTATATAAAGAAGATTTTATATAAATGAATTTTTTTTATGATTTCCAAATGACAGGGATTTTCTCATTAGACCCTTAGGTCTAACCCTCATTTTTGTTTTAAAATATTTGTTCCAGGTCGAGATACAAGTAAGGAAAAGTGATTGCTTTACCATGTTTAGCTTTTTGGGAAGATGTATTATTAAGAAGCCGGGGGATGGATTATATCTATGACTATGATATTTTGTGTTTCGTTGTAAATGTTGAAGTTGTATTGAAAGACCTATCTTGTTAACTTAAGGGACCATAAATGAAATATATTGTATTGTTTTGTGATGGAATACATGTTATATGTATATTTTGGATGGTGGGTTGTTACAAATGGTATCAGAGCCATAGTTTAAGGGATTTAGGTATTAGTATCTGTACCTAGACTTAAACTGCATGTGAAGTAGGATGTCCCTATTATTTTAGAACCTGGGGATGCTAAGTATAAGAGGTAGAAGGAACATCATGTAAGGTAATTTCAAATTACACCAGGCCAGTGTAATTATGATCTTACAGGTACATGTTTGAACTGGAATACCTTGTTATATGGGGTATGTGCTTATGTGTATATTAACCTTGTTTGAATAAACAGAATGACAAGTGGCACTAGACAAAGGAATCAGAGAAGAGGAAGGAATTCGAATGAGGAAAATCCACCAATTGGAACAGGGGGAAGAGGAGGAGATCGAGGTAGAGGCAGAACCGGCAGGGGAACTGGGGGTCGAACTGGAGATAGAATACAACCGCATGGTACAGAGTTTATTACACGGGATGATTTGACTGCTGAAATTGGGAGATTACATGATAGCATACAAGCTATGTTTGAACGTAATCGTCATGATGAAACTGAAAGACCAAATCCGGAACATGAAGTTGAGATGCCACTTACCTCTACTGTTTTACCGGTAATGAAAAGGTGTGACTATAAAATGTTTCTTAGTTGCAAGCCCCCTACATACTCAGGAGATCGGGATCCGGTAAAAGCTATGAGATGGCAGAAAGAAATAGTGGCTATCTTCAAAACGTGTAAATGTGCTGAAGAAGATAAAGTACTTTATGGAACTGCAATGCTAAAAGGTGATGCTCTGTATTGGTGGGAGGCTCATATAGAATCAAGAGGAGCGGACGTATATTCTACTTTTTCATGGGTAGAATTTGTGTTAGCTTTCACGACACACTTCTGTCCACAAGCGGCTGTCAGACAATTGGAGGAAGAATTTATGAATCTACAGCAAGGGAATTTGTCAGTGAGAGACTATACTGCACGATTTCTAGAAAAATCTCGTTTTGCAGGATATTATGTTGCTACGGAAAAGATGAAAATGGAGAGATTTATTTATGGGTTAAATTCAGAAGTCCGAAGACTAGTGACTGCTACAGGGCCAAATACTTTTACAGCCGCGGTGGATGCTGCAGAAAATGTAGAACGAGATAATAAAAGAGATGCTGGAGATAAGAGCTTGGGGAAAAGGAAATGGGAAGGACCACCACAGGATTCAAGGAAGCCTAGATTTCAGAGATTCGATAACCGTCCGTCGTTTCGACCAGCGGAAAGACCATGTCCGAGATGTAATCGCTACCATCAGGGAAATTGTAAAGTGGAATCTCGGGTTTGTTTTAAGTGTGGGAAAACCGGTCATGTTGTTAAAGATTGTCGATTAACTCGGTTTTGCTTTTTGTGCAACTCTCTGGATCATCTTCAATCAGATTGTCCACGAGGTAGATTACAACAAGGAGGTACATCCGGGAAACCAGCTATTACTAGACCAGTAGTCCCAAGAATAGAACCGCCGAAAACGAGGGGTCGTACATTCCAAATGACAGCTAAAGAGGCGGAGGAAACTCCGGATGTGGTCACAGGTACATTTTTCATAAACTCCACGCGTGCTAAAGTGTTATTTGATTCCGGTGCAAACCGATCTTTTGTGTCTCCCTCCTTTGCTGCTCACATGCATTTAGAGCCTAAAATGTTAAAACATGCTTTATTAGTAGATACTGCAAATGATAACCAAATGGCAGTTAAAGAGGTTTTTGATCGTTGCATGATAAACATAGAGGGGTGTGGAGTACCAATACAACTATTTTCAATAGAGTTGATCGAATTTGATGTGGTAGTAGGAATGGATTGGTTAGCTGAGAATCAGGCTAATATAGTTTGTGATAAGAAAATAATCAACGTCGTTTTACCTGATAAGAGGTCAGTAGTGATTTATGGAGATCGTAAGGATCATCAATCCAATCTTATATCTATGATAAAAGCCCGTAAATGTGTCAACAAGGGTTGCTCTAGTTATTTAGCTTATGTGATAGACAGTAGGCCTGAAAAGAGTAAGCTGGGAGATATTTCTATCGTTAGTGAATATCCAGAGGTTTTTCCTGAAGACTTGAATAGTCTTCCTCCTGTTAGACAAGTAGAATTTGGTATAGATCTGGTACCTGGAGCCATTCCTATTGCTCGTGCACCATATCGACTAGCACCTCCAGAAATGAAAGAGATGATGGCACAACTGCAAGACTTAACTGATAAAGGCTTCATCAGACCTAGCTCTTCGCCATGGGGTGCACCAGTTTTGTTTGTGAAGAAGAAAGACGGTTCAATGAGAATGTGTATCGATTACCGGGAGCTGAACAAACGCACGATCAAGAACAAGTATCCGCTTCCAAGAATTGATGACCTTTTTGATCAATTAGTTGGAGCTTGTTACTTCTCCAAGATTGATCTCAGATCTGGCTACCATCAGTTGAAGGTCAAAGAAGAGGATGTTTTAAAGACTGCTTTTCGCACCAGGTACGGTCACTATGAATTCTTGGTGATGCCATTCGGACTGACGAATGCTCCAGCCGCATTTATGGATTTGATGAATCGGGTATGTAAGCCGTATCTCGATAAATTTGTTATAATATTTATTGATGATATACTTATTTATTCCCGATCCAAAGAGGATCACGCACAACACCTTCGTTTGATTCTGGAGTTGTTAAAGAAAGAGAAGTTATATGCTAAATTTTCAAAGTGTGAATTTTGGCTACGGGAAGTTCAGTTTTTGGGTCATGTAGTTTCAAAGAAGGGTATACAAGTTGATCTAGCGAAAGTGGAAGCAATTGAAAAATGGGAACCGCCGAAGACGGCAACCGAAGTACGTAGTTTTCTGGGTCTAGCTGGATACTATCGGAAATTTATAAAAGACTTTTCTCGAATCGCGACGCCATTGACTAAGCTAACTCGGAAGAATCTAAAGTTTGAATGGAAAACAGAACAGGATGAGGCATTCAGAATATTGAAGGATAAACTCTGCAGCGCGCCGATATTAGCATTGCCAGAAGGTTCCGATGATTTTGTAGTTTACAGTGATGCTTCTAAACTGGGATTGGGATGTGTACTTATGCAACGTGGAAAGGTGATTGCCTATGCTTCTCGTCAATTAAAGGATCACGAAAGACAATATCCTACTCATGATATGGAGCTTGCAGCAGTTGTCTTCGCATTGAAGATTTGGAGACATTATCTTTATGGTTCTAAATGCCAAATTTTCACTTACCATAAGAGTCTCCAACATCTTTTCGATCAGAAGGAACTGAATATGAGGCAAAGAAGATGGTTGGAATTGGTAAATGATTACGATTGTGAAATCCTTTATCACCCCGGGAAGGCGAACGTGGTAGTAGATGCACTAAGTCGCCAAGAAAGAAGTGGAACGATAAAAGCAATATCGCTACGAGCTGAACTCCTTCCTAATATCTTTGAAGAATTACTGAAGTGCCAAATAAATGCTTATCGGGAAGAAAGTTTGAAATCAGAACGGTTAGTGGGAATGTCAGCATTGCTTGGGAAAGATGACCGTGGGTTATGGTGTATGGGAAACAGGATTTGGGTACCTCGTTTGGGTGGATTACGTGATCGTGTACTACAAGAAGCTCATCAATCTCGATTTTCTATTCATCCAGGTACAAATAAGATGTATAAAGATTTGAAACAATTCTATTGGTGGCCGGGAATGAAGAGAAGTGTTGCTAAGTATGAGGAAGATTGTATTACTTGCAAGAAAGTAAAGATTGAACATCAGAAGCCGTTTGGTCAGTTACAACGACTAGATATACCAATGTGGAAATGGGATCAGATCACTACTGATTTTATTACCAAGTTACCTAGAACTTCAAAGGGATTCGATTCTATTTGGGTGATTGTGGATAGATTGACTAAGTCTGCTCATTTCTTGCCAATAAAAGAAACTGAATCCTTGGAACGTTTAGCCAGATTATACATTAATGAAATAGTAACTCGACATGGAGTTCCAATATCGATTATTTCCGATCGAGATAGTCGTTTTACTTCCAGATTCTGGAGAAGCTTTCAAAAAGAGATGGGAACGCAGATAAAGTTGAGTACAGCATATCATCCTCAGACTGACGGGCAGAGTGAAAGAACAATCCAGACTTTAGAAGATACGCTTCGGGCTTGTATAATTGATTTTGGGGGATCATGGGATAAACATTTGCCTTTGATTGAATTTGCCTATAACAACAGTTATCATTCCAGTATTCAGGCGGCACCGTTTGAAGTATTGTATGGTAGAAAATGCAGAGCGCCTCTATGTTGGAATGAAGTGGGGGGAAAACAGTTAGCGGGGCCAGAAATAGTACAGTTAACAGCGGATAAGATCACTCAGATTCGGGACAGATTAAAAGTGGCTCAAGACAGACAGAAAATCTATGCAGATCGACGCCGGAAACAGTTAGAATTTCAGGTTGGGAATTCGTGATGTTGAAAGTTTCGCCCTGGAAAGGAGTCATACGTTTTGGGAAGCAAGGTAAACTTAGTCCGCGGTATATTGGGCCATTTGAAATTATGGAAAGAATTGGTGAAGTAGCTTACAGATTGGATCTTCCGTCGGAACTGAGCAGGATTCACAACGCGTTTCATGTATCGAATTTTCGAAAGTGTTTGGTTACACCAGACCAGGCAGTCTCTCTACCAGATATCCAGGTTGATGAAAAGTTAAACTATGTGGAGGAACCGGAAGCCATAGTTGATCACAAGGTCAAAGTATTGAGGAATAAAGAGATCAGACAGGTAAAAGTTCAGTGGAAACATCATAGGGGTCAAGATGCGACGTGGCAATCAGAGTCGGATATGAGAGCCAAATACCCTCATCTGTTCGCTTAATCGAATTTTAGGACGAAATTCTTTTAAGGGGGAGATGTTGTAATAACCGGGTATTTTATCTAATTTAAATTTGGAATTTTATAAGTCTTTATTTTAGTATTTTATGGAATTAAGAAGTTAAAGGGGTAAGTTTTAATTTTAAGATAGAAGTTTAGGGGTGTGTTTTGCCAATTGGGAGAAGCTTAGGGTTTGTTTGGTCATTTTAACCAAACCACACACCACCACCGTCCTAATTCAATTTAGAAGGAGGAGGTGTCCTCAAATTAGAACACTTAGAAATATCTTAGCAAGTATCATATGGTGTGTGTGTGTGTGTTTCGTGAAGAAGAAAAGAGAAAGAGATAGAATCGTGAGAGGGATTAAGAAAAAGAAGAAGGATTTCTGCTGCTGTGATTTAAGGGGCAAACTGAAGTAAACAAGGTAACAAATCCATCCTTCTATGTGTTTTAAACTCTTAAAAGTGTTCTTGAAGGTTGCTAGTTAAGTTCTTAAGTGGGTTTTGTTAAAAATGGATGTTTTGGGAAATCTAAGCTTAAGGTTAGGTTATGTTCATAGTCTTAAACATATATGCACCTTTACAGCAACATGCATAGCTTAAAAAGTTCAATTTATGGGTTTTTAGGATGAACAGTGGACTGAGATATTCAACGAAGTCGCAATGGATGATTGCGATATTCATCGAAGTCGCAATGGTTGGTTGCGACTTGGTCTTGAAGTCGCAATGGTCGTTTGCGACTTAGTTTGGAATCGCAGTAGTTGATTGCGATTTGGGTTTGGGATCGCAATAGTGAATTGCGACTTGCGTTGGAATCGCAGTAGTTGATTGCGATTTGGGTTTGGAGTCGCAATAGTGGGTTGCGATTTCGGGGTGAAGTCGCAGTAGATGGTTGCGACTTGGCACTATGCATTGCGATTCTAATTTACTTTTAGTAAGTTGCGACTTGAGTCGAGGATTTCATAAGTTCAGTTTTAAAAAGATATATTTGGTATTTTGTGTGATTTCAGATTCTGTGAAGGGTGGTCATACGTGATAATTACCTTGGAAAAGCTTTTGTGATAAACATATCAGGTGAGTTTTACTTTAAAAGTATTTTTACTGGAATACAGTATGTGGATAACAAATGTTGATAAATGGTATGAATATGTCATACGTGGGTGATTATAATATATTGAGATATTATAATTACGTGAGTATTATATGAGAATATAATACGTGGCTGGGCTTTGGACCGGTGTGTTAAATTGGCTCGCAACCAATAAATTTGGCCATTGGTGGAGGGATAAGGTGGGATGAGACCGGTATAATGCACGAATATTGGTTGGTATTAATTTACGTGTGATATATGTGTTTTTATATAAAGAAGATTTTATATAAATGAATTTTTTTTTATGATTTCCAAATGACAGAGATTTTCTCACTAGACCCTTAGGTCTAACCCTCATTTTTGTTTTAAAATATGTGTTCCAGGTCGAGATACAAGTAAGGAAAAGTGATTGCTTTACCATGTTTAGCTTTTTGGGAAGATGTATTATTAAGAAGCCGGGGGATGGATTATATCTATGACTATGATATTTTGTGTTTCGTTGTAAATGTTGAAGTTGTATTGAAAGACCTATCTTGTTAACTTAAGGGACCATAAATGAAATATAATGTATTGTTTTGTGATGGAATACATGTTATATGTATATTTTGGATGGTGGGTTGTTACATGAACAGTACTTTATCAGAGAATGACAAAGTTCAGCGAATGCTGAAGTCTTCTACTTGAAACTTCACTTTCATGAGTAGACTTGTCGCTGATTCTTTGGCTTGATATTCGACTTCAGCGTAGAATCTTTGTTGACGTGAAACATGTCTTCAAGGATCATAAGTAAACAACTAAAACTTATCAACGATCATTATAAGAACTGAACAGGCTCAGAGCTTATAGATGAACAATGTTCGCTGAATGTCTATTTTAAAAAGCATAAGTTTCCTATCAGCGGTACTGTAGAGACATAGTACTTATCAGTGATAGTGAAACTCTAATACATATTGTCTACTTACAATTTTCACTAAGTGTTTCTTTAAAGAGTCATTATCAAATCACTGAGGGTTTGGATCAACACCTTCAGAGTAAACTGCGTCTGGATGCAAGCGGGGAGGTAAAGCTTAAAGACAAGGAGAAAGAGCTGATCAAGCAAGCCCTGGATGCCATTACATATCGGAAGGAGTACCGGAATGCACTACGGAGGTTCGAGATCATCTTCAGAATTCGAAAAAGACATGTGAACCCGGTGGACGCTTAAACTCTTTGCCTCTACATTGGTACAAAAGGGGAGAATGTTAGTGCCTTAATTATCATGTTGTACCATGTAAAGGGACCAATTATGTAATTACTAAGTTACAAAGTATATAATGTAACTTTAGCCTAGATTTTCATTAAGTCATTCATAGCTACACACACTAGTACACACACAAGTACCATTGCTCTCTACATTCTCTCTAATTGTACTTGGTGATTGTTCTTATTGATCAGGATGGCCATCTGATTGTGTTAATAGATTGGTTACTTGTCTGGGATCACACTAAACAAACATACAAATGTAGGAAAAAAGTAGGACTAGATTAACAACTAAAACAAGAATCGAATCGCGAACTAATTAACACTAGCAACTCAATTTGAAAGACACTAAATTCTACACTAAGTTGTGTAAAATGATGAATACCATTATGGACCTTTCAAAATGGGATTTGTCCAGTTCAATACTTTTGCCCTCTTCCAATACGACAAAAACCTTTCTTAATTGAAAACCGATTATGTCCATATCGATTAATTCTAAAAAGAAGTATTAAGCAAGACAAAATATTCCCAAATAATAAAAACATCTATTTTCAGATGTAATAAAAATCACCAATTGGTTAACCCAAATTAAAACCAATTTTCCATCATATCTCAACTAGATAAATTCAACAAATACCGATTAGTAATCTTTTAACAAACCCTAACTTTCGTTAGTCGGGTAAACAAATACCTTTTTATCAGAAAATGTTTACCTAAAACAATCAATTGATACATATCAAATCCTTACCAATATTCACCTTAAACTATGAATTAACCAAACATAAATCAAATAAACATAAAATTGCTAAGAATAAATTGAACAAGAATTGAGAAAATAAGATATTAAATCAATAACATCATTAAACAAGAACTAGTCTATGAATAAAACAATTTAGGAATGATAAAACACATAAACCTTGAATCTAGATTATCATAAACATTGAAACAATGATAAAGTCTAGTCTAACAAATATGAATTCTAACCCATAATTGAAGAAGAACAAAGTAATAGAGTTATATTATCACCATCCTTTTCGGCGTAGGTCAACACCCTTAAACTTTTTTAATTATTGTCGGAAATTCGCTGAAACTTTTCTAGCATAATTTTGCCGCATTTGTGTGTTTGTTTAGTAGTCCTAGATTACATCAAAGGTACTCCATGTTTCTGATTTTATATCACATGTGATGGATATTGGTGCAACATAGGATAATCAAGTTGAAGATTAATTCCGTTGATTATGTGAAAATCCGTGAATAACCTCTTCTAAAGCTTGTTGATTCAACGCATGCCAACTTGCCAAGCTTTAAAAAAGCCAAGCTTTTAGTTCATATACATTATTTATGCTAATATGATAAGAGTCTAAAATGAAAAATAAAAAAGTAAGGGATTAAAAGTAAACTACATACCTAATTATAAGGAGAGTAAATGTAATGTATAAATTAAAAAAATTGAATTAATGAGAGATTTAAGCAAGAGTGAACGTGGGTGTGTTAATTGAACTTATAATGTAAACTGCTCCCAGATACATGTTTAGGCGAGAAAATACTAAAGTCGGCTCACCAGAAGACGACACGTGACATGCTAGTTACTTATTTATTATATGTATAGATAAGTTGGTTTATAAAGTATTTTTGATAGATTTACAAAAATTTCTTAAACTAATAAAATACATAAAAGTTAAAATTTTAAAAAAAATCATCTCCAACTGTTTCTCCATTTTGAAGATTATATTCTTAAAATATTCTATATATTTAATAAAATCTTATTTCTCTCACATAAATATTTTATTTCAATGTTTCTTATAGGTTGGATATAATAAAAAATCATTTCTCTCTTTTAATAATCATTTTTGGAGATATTTCCAAATTTGGAGAAAATTACACCATCTCCTATTTTCTCCATTTTTGAAAAGTTTTGAAGAGACTATTTGAAGCCAAAAATTGCCTAAAATTTTCATCTGTCTATGTTAGAGAAGTTGTTGAAGATGCTCTAAGTTTGCTCCATCAGATTCTTCAAAATTTTCCAAAATAAAGAACCAAAAGCCAAAATTCCACTACTACAAAAAGTTTAATACAACCCTCTAAATAGAACCCGGTTAACCAAAAACCGGGTTTTATTTGTTTGTAATGGGATTCGCATCCGTCAACATCTGATAAACCGGGTTCTATTTAGTGGGTAGGAAGGGACGCGTTTTTTAAGTAATCGTACCCGGTTCCATTAAGGAAACCGGGTTCCATCATGTTACAAAAAAAAGACTTCGTAGAACATCTTCACCTAGCAATTGAAAACATTAACTACAAGACGGCATAATAATTAATATCTCTTATTCATCGTTTTCAAAAAAATTGGTTAGTTTCCAACTTAACTTATTTCTTAAGTACATGTTTATATGGATACTAGGTTTGAATCGTGTATTACACGAGGTAATTTAAAAAAATTAAATCATGCCAGAAAACTTATCAACTATTATGAAAGATTAATTTAAAGTGAATTGACGAAAACATAACAATTTGACTTTGAAAATATCATTAACTAACCATATGTTGATAACTGATATTATGTAGTTCAATTAAAATTAGAGGAAATAATAAAATCATGATTAAGAAAGTATAAATAATTAAATATATTATACTAAAATATTTGCACATTTATATTTTTAAAAAATGTTCGAACTCATAATCCAAATGTCAGTTGATAAGTGATATTTTTTTTCGAAATAATTAAATCTTTTATGATAATTCTAAGGGTGTTTCGTTGACAGAATGTAATTTGATAGTATTGTAATTCGTCGAATGAATTCGACTTTGAAGTAAAAATTGATATGAAATTGCAAAAAGAAAATTGCGACAATTTAGTAATTATTTGTATCAAATCCATACTAATTTCAACAAATCTCATATTAATCACGACACATTAATTCGTATATATTTATTATATTTAATAATATAATTAAATCCAAAAATATTCAATATTGGGCTCATTTCGAAGATATTGACGGAGCGATTACAATGGTATAATTTATAAAAAATAGAAATGTTTTTAATGCATTTTAGTTCATATACATTATTTATGTTAATATGATAAGAGTCTAAAATAAAAAATAAAAAATAAGGGATTAAAAGTAAACTACATACCTAATTATAAAGGTAGTAAATGTAACGTATAAATTAAAAAAATTGAATTAATGAGAGATTTAAGGAAGAGTAAATGTGGGTGTGTTAATTGAACTTATAATATAAACTGCGTCCAGATACATGTTTAGACGGAAAAATACTGAAATCGACTCACCAGAAGACGACACGTGGCATGCTAGTTACTTTATTATTATATGTATAGATAAGTTGGTTTATAAAGTATTTTTGATAGATTTGCACAAATTTCTTTAACTAATAAAATATTTAAAAGTTAAAATTTTAAAATTAAAATTTTCTCCAACTGTTTCTCCATTTTAAAGATTATATTCTTAAAATATTCTATATATTTAATAAAATCTTATTTCTCTCACATAAATATTTTATTTCAATGTTTCTTATAGGTTGGATATAATAAAAAATCATTTCTCTCTTTTAATAATCATTTTTAGAGATATCTCCAAATTTGGAGAAAATTACACCATCTCCTATTTTCTCCATTTTTGAAAAGTTTTGGAGAGACTATTTGAAGCCAAAAATTGCCTAAAATCTTCATTTGTCCATGTTAGAGAAGTTGTTGGAGATCCTCTAAGTTTGCTCCATCAGATTCCTCAAAATTTTCCAAAATAGAGAAACAAAAGCCAAAATCTCACTACTACAAAAAGCTTAATACAACCCTCTAAATAGAACCCGGTTAACCAAAAACCGGGTTTTATTTGTTCCTAATGGGATTCGCATCCGTCACCATCTGATAAACCGGGTTCTATCATGTTACAAAAAAAAGACTTCGTAGAGCATCTTCACCTAGCAATTGAAAACATTAACTACAAGACGACATAATAATTAATATCTCTTATTCATCGTTTTCAAAAAAATTGGTTAGTTTCCGGCTTAACTTATTTCTTAAGTACGTGTTTATATGGATGCTAGGTTCGAACCTTGTATTACACGGGATAATTTAAAAAAATTAAATCATGCCAAAAAACATATCAATTATTATGAAAGATTAATTTAAAGTGAATTGACGGGAAACATAACAATTTCACTTTGAAAATATCATTAACTAACCATCTGTTGATAAATGATATTATGTAGTTCAATTAAAATTAGAGAAAATAATAAAATCATGATTAAGAAAGTATAAATAATTAAATATATTATACTAAAATATTTGCACATTTATATTTTTGAAAAAGGTTCGAACTCATAATCCAAAAGTCAGTTGATAAGTGATATTTTTTTTCGAAGTAATTAAATCTCTTATGATAATTCTAAGAGTGTTTCGTTGACAGAATGAAATTTGATAGAATTGTAATTCGTCGAATAAATTCGACTTTGAAGTAAAAATTGATATGAAATTGCAAAAAGAAAATTGCGACAATTTAGTGATTATTTGTATCAAATCCCATACTAATTTCAACAAATCCCATATTAATCACGACGCATTAATTCGTATATATTTATAATATTTAATAATATAATTAAATTCAAAAATATTCAGTATTGGGGCTCATTTCGAAGGTATTGACGGAGCGATTACAATAGTATAATTTGTAAAAAATAGAAATGTTTTTTAATGCATTTTAGTTCATATACATTATTTATGCTAATATGATAAAAGTCTAAAATAAAAAATAAAAAAGTAAGGGATTAAAAGTAAACTACATACCTAATTATAAGGGTAGTAAATGTAACGTATAAATTAAAAAAATTGAATTAAGGAGAGATTTAAGCAAGATTGAATGTGAGTGTTAATAAAACTTATAATGTAAACTGCGTCCAGATACATGTTTAGGCGAGAAAATACTGAAGTCGGCTCACTAGAAGACGACACGTGACCTGCTAGTTACTTATTTATTATATGTATATATAAGTTGGTTTATAAAGTATTTTTGATAGATTTGCAAAAATTTCTTTAACTAATAAAATATTTAAAAGTTAAAATTTTAAAAAAAATCATCTCCAACTGTTTCTCCATTTTGAAAATTGTATTCTTAAAATATTCTATATATTTAATAAAATCTTATATCTCTCACATAAATATTTTATTTCAATGTTTCTTATAGGTTGGATATAATAAAAAATCATTTCTCTCTTTTAATAATCATTTTTGGAGATATTTCCAAATTTGGAGAAAATTACACCATCTCCTATTTTCTCCATTTTTGAAAAGCTTTGAAGAGACTATTTGAAGCCAAAAATTGCCTAAAATCTTCATTTGTCCATGTTAGAGAAGTTGTTGAAGATGCTCTAAGTTTGCTCCATCAGATTCCTCAAAATTTTCCAAAATAAAGAACCAAAAGCCAAAATTTCACTACTACAAAAAGTTTAATACAACCCTCTAAATAGAACCCGGTTAACCAAAAACTGGGTTTTATTTGTTTGTAATGGGATTCGCATCCGTCAACATCTGATAAACCGGGTTCTATTTAGTGGGTAGGAAGGGACGCGTTTTTTAAGTAATCGTACCCGGTTCCATTAAGGAAACCGGGTTCCATCATGTTACAAAAAAAAGACTTCGTAGAACATCTTCACCTAGCAATTGAAAACATTAACTACAAGACGGCATAATAATTAATATCTCTTATTCATCGTTTTCAAAAAAATTGGTTAGTTTCCAACTTAACTTATTTCTTAAGTACATGTTTATATGGATACTAGGTTTGAATCGTGTATTACACGAGGTAATTTAAAAAAATTAAATCATGCCAGAAAACTTATCAACTATTATGAAAGATTAATTTAAAGTGAATTGACGGAAACATAACAATTTGACTTTAAAAATATCATTAACTAACCATATGTTGATAACTGATATTATGTAGTTCAATTAAAATTAGAGGAAATAATAAAATCATGATTAAGAAAGTATAAATAATTAAATATATTATACTAAAATATTTGCACATTTATATTTTTAAAAAATGTTCGAACTCATAATCCAAATGTCAGTTGATAAGTGATATTTTTTTCGAAATAATTAAATCTTTTATGATAATTCTAAGGGTGTTTCGTTGACAGAATGTAATTTGATAGTATTGTAATTCGTCGAATGAATTCGACTTTGAAGTAAAAATTGATATGAAATTGCAAAAAGAAAATTGCGACAATTTAGTGATTATTTGTATCAAATCCATACTAATTTCAACAAATCTCATATTAATCACGACACATTAATTCGTATATATTTATTATATTTAATAATATAATTAAATCCAAAAATATTCAATATTGGGCTCATTTCGAAGATATTGACGGAGCGATTACAATGGTATAATTTATAAAAAATAGAAATGTTTTTAATGCATTTTAGTTCATATACATTATTTATGTTAATATGATAAGAGTCTAAAATAAAAAATAAAAAATAAGGGATTAAAAGTAAACTACATACCTAATTATAAAGGTAGTAAATGTAACGTATAAATTAAAAAAATTGAATTAATGAGAGATTTAAGGAAGAGTAAATGTGGGTGTGTTAATTGAACTTATAATATAAACTGCGTCCAGATACATGTTTAGGCGGAAAAATACTGAAATCGACTCACCAGAAGACGACACGTGGCATGCTAGTTACTTTATTATTATATGTATAGATAAGTTGGTTTATAAAGTATTTTTGATAGATTTGCACAAATTTCTTTAACTAATAAAATATTTAAAAGTTAAAATTTTAAAATTAAAATTTTCTCCAACTGTTTCTCCATTTTAAAGATTATATTCTTAAAATATTCTATATATTTAATAAAATCTTATTTCTCTCACATAAATATTTTATTTCAATGTTTCTTATAGGTTGGATATAATAAAAAATCATTTCTCTCTTTTAATAATCATTTTTAGAGATATCTCCAAATTTGGAGAAAATTACACCATCTCCTATTTTCTCCATTTTTGAAAAGTTTTGGAGAGACTATTTGAAGCCAAAAATTGCCTAAAATCTTCATTTGTCCATGTTAGAGAAGTTGTTGGAGATCCTCTAAGTTTGCTCCATCAGATTCCTCAAAATTTTCCAAAATAGAGAAACAAAAGCCAAAATCTCACTACTACAAAAAGCTTAATACAACTCTCTAAATAGAACCCGGTTAACCAAAAACCGGGTTTTATTTGTTCCTAATGGGATTCGCATCCGTCACCATCTGATAAACCGGGTTCTATCATGTTACAAAAAAAAGACTTCGTAGAGCATCTTCACCTAGCAATTGAAAACATTAACTACAAGACGACATAATAATTAATATCTCTTATTCATCGTTTTCAAAAAAATTGGTTAGTTTCCGGCTTAACTTATTTCTTAAGTACGTGTTTATATGGATGCTAGGTTCGAACCTTGTATTACACGGGATAATTTAAAAAAATTAAATCATGCCAAAAAACATATCAATTATTATGAAAGATTAATTTAAAGTGAATTGACGTGAAACATAACAATTTCACTTTGAAAATATCATTAACTAACCATCTGTTGATAAATGATATTATGTAGTTCAATTAAAATTAGAGAAAATAATAAAATCATGATTAAGAAAGTATAAATAATTAAATATATTATACTAAAATATTTGCACATTTATATTTTTGAAAAAGGTTCGAACTCATAATCCAAAAGTCAGTTGATAAGTGATATTTTTTTTCGAAGTAATTAAATCTCTTATGATAATTCTAAGAGTGTTTCGTTGACAGAATGAAATTTGATAGAATTGTAATTCGTCGAATAAATTCGACTTTGAAGTAAAAATTGATATGAAATTGCAAAAAGAAAATTGCGACAATTTAGTGATTATTTGTATCAAATCCCATACTAATTTCAACAAATCCCATATTAATCACGACGCATTAATTCGTATATATTTATAATATTTAATAATATAATTAAATTCAAAAATATTCAGTATTGGGGCTCATTTCGAAGGTATTGACGGAGCGATTACAATAGTATAATTTGTAAAAAATAGAAATGTTTTTTAATGCATTTTAGTTCATATACATTATTTATGCTAATATGATAAAAGTCTAAAATAAAAAATAAAAAAGTAAGGGATTAAAAGTAAACTACATACCTAATTATAAGGGTAGTAAATGTAACGTATAAATTAAAAAAATTGAATTAAGGAGAGATTTAAGCAAGAGTGAATGTGAGTGTTAATAAAACTTATAATGTAAACTGCGTCCAGATACATGTTTAGGCGAGAAAATACTGAAGTCGGCTCACTAGAAGACGACACGTGACCTGCTAGTTACTTATTTATTATATGTATATATAAGTTGGTTTATAAAGTATTTTTGATAGATTTGCAAAAATTTCTTTAACTAATAAAATATTTAAAAGTTAAAATTTTAAAAAAAATCATCTCCAACTGTTTCTCCATTTTGAAAATTGTATTCTTAAAATATTCTATATATTTAATAAAATCTTATATCTCTCACATAAATATTTTATTTCAATGTTTCTTATAGGTTGGATATAATAAAAAAAACCATTTCTCTCTTTTAATAATCATTTTTAGAGATATCTCCAAATTTGGAGAAAATTACACCATCTTCTATTTTCTCCAGTTTTGTAAATTTTTGGAGAGACTATTTGAAGCCAAAAATTGCCTAAAATCTTCATTTGTCCATGTTAGAGAAGTTGTTGGAGATGCTCTAAGTTTGCTCCATCAGATTCCTCAAAATTTTCCAAAATAAAGAACCAAAAGCCAAAATCTCACTACTACAAAAAGTTTAATACAACCCTCTAAATAGAACCCGGTTAACCAAAAACCGGGTTTTATTTGTTCCTAATGGGATTCGCATCCGTCACCATCTAATAAACCGGGTTCTATTTAGTGGGTAGGAAAGAATGCGTTTTTTAAGTAATCGTACCCGGTTCCATTAAGAAAACCGGGTTCTATTTGGTGGGTAGAAAGGAACCCGTTTTTAAAGTAATCGTACCTGGTTCCATTGAGGAAACCGGGTAGCATTTATCCGCTCAATTACTTAAGTTAATTAAATGCTGCTTTAATTTCTTGTTAAATTCAAATGACGGATGCGCACTTCTTAATCTAAATGATGGATGGGGTTCTTTATTTTATCTATTTTAAAACAACAATTAATTGCAAAATGGTGGAATGTTGAGCAATTAATTTCTCCAAATTTAAACGACGGCTGCATTAATTTTCTTCTTCTATCCATTTCAAATAGCTATTAATTTGAAGAATTAAGGTAAGTATTTTATCGTTTATGTTTATATTTTCTCACATACACAACAGACCAATATAACACATATATATACACACATGTATTATATATATAGTTCATGCATGTGAAATAATATATGGTTGGTGGTTTATTTTTTTATATTTTGTTAGGATCATTTGAGCTATCAGATTACAAGCCCAGTTCCATTGAGGAAATCGGGTAGCATTTATCCGCTCAATTACTTAAGTTAATTAAATGCTGCTTTAATTTCTTGTTAAATTCAAATGACGGATGCACACTTCTTAATCTAAATGACGGATGGGGTTCTTTATTTTATCTATTTTAAAACAACAATTAATTGCAAAATGGTGGAGTGTTGAGCAATTAATTTCTCCAAATTTAAAACATTAATTTTCTTCTTCTATCCATTTCAAATATCTATTAATTTGAAGAATTAAGGTAAGTATTTTATCGTTTATGTTTATATTTTCTCACATACACAACAGACCAATATAACACATATATATACACACATGTATTATATATATAATTCATGCATGTGAAATAATATATGGTTGGTGGTTTATTTTTTATATTTTGTTAGGATCATTTGAGCTATCAGATTACAAGCCCGGTTCCATTGAGGAAACCGGGTATCATTTATCCGCTCAATTACTTAAGTTAATTAAATGTTGCTTTAATTTCTTGTTAAATTCAAATGACGGATGCGCACTTCTTAATCTAAATGACGGATGGGGTTCTTTATTTTATCTATTTTAAAACAACAATTAATTGCAAAATGGTGGAGTGTTGAGCAATTAATTTCTCCAAATTTAAACGACGGCTACATTAATTTTCTTCTTCTATCCATTTCAAATATCTATTAATTTGAAGAATTAAGGTAAGTATTTTATCGTTTATGTTTATATTTCCTCACATACACAACACACCAATATAACACATATATATACACACATGTATTATATATATAATTCATGCATGTGAAATAATATATGGTTGTGGTTTATTTTTTTATATTTTGTTAGGATCATTTGAGCTATCAGATTACAAGATCGAACTAATTTGCTCATTGGTGGAACAAGGTAAATCTTTGTCATTTTGAATTTTAGTTTTTCAATATTAAATGATCATACATAATTTTCTATATCTTAAGGAACAACATTGCGTATGACTTAGATTTTATACCCGTCTGAAACAATCTTATAGAGATTACTTTTAGATAGTCCCCGTTTGGGACTGCTTTTTGAATAATTTGTCTCATTTAGGATGTGAATACGTATTAGTCGATTAAGTATTTAAGAAATATTCGTTAGATATTTCTCATTGCTCCTACGAGTATGTGTTTCAGACGCATATTTGAGGAGACAATGGGAAATGCTGGCTGTTAATGCCAAAAATCGTCCAAAAGGATAATTTAAGGTTGATTGTGGAATTTAACAACTAAAGAAAAAAAAATCGACAAAGCGTGCGACAAAGACAGAAATGTAAATGAGACAGAGAATTTGGTGACGCGGGAAAAACCTCAACAAGGAAAAAACCCGCGGACGACTATGGAAGTCGTCGCTGCACTATGGTCGCCAAACAGGGGCGATATCCTTATGTTTCGGGTGTCGATCGTACAGAGATTACAATACAAATGAAAAGAAATACTTTAAATGTAAAGTAATAAGTGTATCGAATGTAAAAACGAGTGCGTCGTGTGTAAAAAACAATGTGTCGTGTGTGAATGTCGTGCGTCGAGAGCGATTCTTCGAGAGAGAATTCCTTGCTTTGAGTGTTCTTCTGAGTTTTCGCTGGTTGTGTCTCTGTTCGTTGTTTTCTAAACTGATGATTGAGCCTGGTATTTATAGTCTTCGGGTGCTTTAATTGACTTGTTGAATGCTTCGGTAACTGCCGTAACGCTTGATGGATTAAATGCTCATAACTGATCTTGTCGGTTATAGCGGTTGGTCATCAATGACATTGATTCCTGTATTAAACACTGAACAAACGTAACAGTCATATTGTACGTTAGTCGGTCGAGGTCGCATGATTCTATACGACAGTCGTGCGAAATGGACGGCGTCTCGATCGAGTGTCGTGAGGTGAATAACTTTCGATTTTACCTTTAACCAAAGAAAAAAGTACTATGATTTTAACTTATCATGGAGAAGTGAAACAAGTGTTTTCCCTACTGTAACGTCCCAAAAATTACAAGGAAATTTAAAAATTTTAAAACATACAATTCATTATAAAACAACCATGATTTAAATATTCACGTCTTAAATAAAATTAACGTCGTTACTTCAAACCATCAACGAAGTTTATGCAGCGGAAAATTTCATAACTAAATTCAAGGGTTCGAAAGTGAAAGTTTAATAATATTTGACACTCCGCGCTCCATGTGTGTACTGTCACGCCCGACTGCCGCCCGCACCTGAAATAACAACACATTGGGAAAGGGTAAGCTAAACGCTTAGTGAATTCAATCACGCACGTAGGTAGCAACCCCACGTATATCGCCCCTACTCGCAAGTAGGCAACATCACCATCATCACGAATATCAAACCACATAATGATTATTATATAAGCACGAACCTCGGTCCCACCGAGTACACAAAATACATTAATACAAGCTCAGTCCCACCGAGCCCTCGGTCCCACCGAGTAATTAATACAAGCTCAGTCCCACCGAGTAAAAATTGTTGTACTAGCTTAGTCCCACCAAGCCCTCGGTCCCACCGAGCCCCTCAGTCCCACCGAGGTGTACACATGCATATATATATTCCACATACGAATCTAATAAATCACAACCAGTTATCACATCCCATCTAGTTCACGTAAGCACATAAATACACGTAATCACACGTAACACAAAATAACGACATACATGAAATTCCTAACTACGCGGTGAGAGAACTCACCTCAAGGCTAAGCAACGTGCTCACGAAACGCAACACCAACACGGCAATCTTCTTCACTTTCTCCCACCTAAATACGTAATAAAAGTCAAAGGAAAGTCCCGACCCATAACACGTTTACTAGTTTTTCAAACGACTAAAATTCCGGCTTTTTATTAGAAATTACGGGTCTGATCGGGACCGGATTTACCCCCTAAAAACTGATAAATACAGAAATTAAAATTCATAAATACGAAGTTCTAAGTCTTACGATTTAAGGGACGTATCGCACGCGTCCTAACGATTTTTCTATAATTTACTATAGAATTTACAAAAATGCTTCGCAGAACAGCGAACACCCGGACCTTGCAGTACAACATGGCAACTTCGCCCTAACTATGGTCCGAATTGGTCTTTCCGCAAAACAGAGGAAACTTAATAGACTCCGAAACGAAACTTTTGGCACCAGTCCCATCCCAAACCGACATTCCAAACAAAAGTTATGCGTAAAACAAAACAGGGACAGAAAGCTGGAAGTTTTTCGGACCAGACTGTATAAACAGCCCCATACGGCCCAGCTACAGGCCTAAACAGACTTTCGGCAAAACACGAAAAACTTTCCTGACTCAATTAGTGAACTTCGGCCACTGATTTCATATCAATCCGAGCTACGAGTAAAAAGTAACGGCCACGACAAAACAGTGGCAGAAAATCGTCCTTCACATAAAATGACAAATCACCAAATTGCGACCACTTTTTCACCTAGCTAGAGGCTGAACCAGTTTTCCGCTAAAACACGGAAAACGTGACCGACCCCGTACTGGAACCGTGGGTACCAATTTCGGCTCAATCGGAGTTATGACGGAAAAGTTACGCACGATTGAAGAACTGGACAGAACACTAAAAATTACATAAAAAGGTAACTATTGAATTTTTACACCATTAAGCCATGTCTTAATCAAACAGACCCCGAAACCTACAAGCTTACTGAGACAAGGGCCATGCCACGCTGGGCAGCATCCGAGCACCACCCACTGCCGCCTCCGGTGGCGGTGGTGGCTGGTGGCGGTTTACGGCGGTGCTTAGACAACAAAAGAACAACCGAAAAAGATTAAACGGAACTACCTCACCGCGTCTCCTTTCTCTTCTTTTCCGACCAAACCCGACGTCTTCTTCCTCTCTTTTTCCGGCAACCACGCGGCGGCAGCCTCCTCCCTTTCTCTTCTTCGGTCGGCGACCACCCTCCCTTTCCCTTTCGATTTTCTTCTTCCTCGTCGATCTCTCTCTCTTTCTCTTGCACTCACTTCGCCGGTGACAACAATGGGAAGGGGATGGGGAGAATGACTTGCGATTGGGGTGGTGCTATTGTGAAACCGAAGGGGAAGGGGGATAGGGCGACCCTTGGGCTGACCCCTTTCCAAACTTTGGGTGAAAGTCCCTACTAGCCCCTTAACTTATCCCTTTCCTTGCAAGAACCCAAGAGTTGTCACAATTACCTTTTGGTCCGATTCAACTAAACCTCGTTAACTAAAATATTAACAATAATTAGAATAATTAATAAATAAAATATGTACCGGGACACGGGCTTTACACCTACTTTGGCCGTGGTCGAGACTGGTGAAATTTTACCCAAACAGTTTGCCCCCAAAATTTGAAAATAGAATCGCAAATTCAAATTTTAAATTTTGTCAAACGGACGTCTAGGGTCACGACACATGTCGAAAGTTACCTTAGTTGCCTTGGGACTGGACCAGTTCAATTCAAACTAAAGAGAAAATCGAAAAGATGATAGGATCATGACGTCACGCTGTCGCACGATTATGCTTAACATCTGTCATTGCAGGTGTCGACGATCTGTCGAGTATTTGAAAAGGCGATGGCACGTGTCGATCATCGAGAGGCTCGATCTGACACAATCCTTATCATAAATTGAGACCTTCGGCGGATCTTTTTATTTCACGATTTCAAAGATTTTTAAGAGATTTCTTCAGATTTATCGGTGTTCTTCACCGAATCTTTTCCAAAGTTGCAAAGATCTTTGATTTGCTTAGAACTTCGAGGCTTTTAGGGCACCTATTTAAGGTGTGACTTCGTGGTTTTTTCATAAGTCTTTCGCTAGGGAATTTTGTGAAATATGTCGATTGAGCGTATAAAAAAGGATCTCGAAGACCTTAAGAAGTCTTTAGAGAAAATCCCTTATTCATTCTTGGCTAAGGTATTCATGCTCGAGTTAAAACATCGGCTCAGTTAATGCCCTAATTCCCGGGACTCTTGCCTCTTTCGTTTTCCTGTTCATCTTGTAATGTTCCTCTCTTATATGTTTTCAGGAGAATCTCAGACAAAGGTGTCGATCGCGATTGACGCGACATCCGTAGATCCTGCGCATCTGGCGACGATGCCCCCTACAGCCACGTCGACCCCTTCGTCAGCCGATAATGGCAATGGTGCAAAGACGGAAGAGGGTGAGAAGGAAGTCACGATGGTCAACTTTACGTTGCCGTCTGACCTCTTAGCTGACAATGTCCTTGACGGGACGAAATTGTTTCCGTATCTGGGGAAATATCAGCTCCCATCTTTCGAGGAGCATGTTTGAGGGGTCTCCGTGGAAGAGACGGGATTGCGTTTAACAGGATTGGCGTTCTTGGTAAGTTTTTCTTTCAAAACTTATGTTCGATGTTTTTAGTTTTTGTCGAACGTTCACTAACACGTTCCCTTATCTTTTTACAGGCGTTTCAGTCTTCTCGTGTCGAGATAAAGGGCCTAGTGTCTTCTTCTTATGAGAGGAGGAACGCAGCGTTGGACTGGAAGTATCGTATTCCTTCCTCCAACCTTAACATTAATCTTAAGAGCCGCATTCTCAACATACTGCGGAGTCATCTTCATAACATGTTGTGGTTTACAGTACTGAGAAACAATTCCCAACTCTGTTCCACACACTCGTATAAGTTCCTTAGCGTGCTTCAGAGCCAAAGGCTATATCCAGATTCAAGGGGACCTGGCTGATCACGATCTGACGTCTGTTGGACAAGAATCTCCTTATCTTCAGCGTCAGACGAGCTTGTCTTCTTTTTTGAGGGGCGTCGGGACCGGAAGGGGTCTCGATTCCGATGACCAAAGAGAGGTCGTGGAGGAAGAAGCGGATGAAGGTTCCAAGGTCGAGACCTCGGGTAAATATGCGACCGACACTCTTCCTCAACCTTAGAATAAATTTTCTTTTTAAGGATTTTGCTCGATCGTTGGTGATTGAGTTATCTAATGTAATAGTCGATTCGATGAATGGGATTTTGATTTCGCATATCTTTCTGTTTTACATGTTTTATAAGTAAACACAATGTTTAATTGTAAATTTCAATCGTGGAAGAAAACATGCGACTTAGGCATTCATTGTAATATATAAGTCATACATTTGAATGGTATTAGCAAGCATACACGATTGATGCGTCCATCCAGAACATATAGATTTTTCTAAGTCTTAGAAACTTATATCAAGTGAATGTTAGACCTTACGATCGTATAACTAGATCGTACGACGTTCCTGAATCGCGCGTCCCTGCGATATAATAGGTGTTAGCTCCAATATTCTAAATATTAGAAGTATTGAAAAATAGGCCAAGTATGAAAGACGTTCACAGAAGCTCTGCGGAATGCCACAGAAGCTCTGCCGAAGTACACTCAAGAAGATCATTCAAGACGCTCAAAGAACGACTGCAAAGAAGGATCAAGCCGCAGAACCTCTGTCACCTTTGACAGAGCCTCTGCGGTACATGCTGAAGATTTGGAAGATATTTATAATATCTTGTCACTGTTCAAAGAATATCTTACTACTGTTACAGAAATATCTTGCTACTGTTCCAAGGTCCGTTCATCAACTTGCACAAGGCATGGTCTGCAATCTACACGGGTCATACTCAGATTGGATCACCTTACAAGTTGATATTAGCGCATTTAATGCATGCAGTTTTACAACTATTCATGCCATCCTTTCTTTCTTGTAGCGAGTATTTCTTGTCTAATAGTGGATCTTTTGTAGTAGTATAAAAGGAAGACTCATGTTGAGTTCTTCCTTACCAATTCACGAAGATTCAACGCAAGAACACAAAACACTTGTACACGATTAATCGTCAAATCTATTATTAAGTGTTCTTATTCTATATCAAATTCAGTCACCTTTGAGATACTTATTTGTTCTTCATTTATTACTCATTTGATATATTGTGTTGTTTCTACTTATTCATATCTGTTAGTTCATCAAATACGCTTCCGCAACACATCATATTTGAACTAATAGGTTATATAATCGTTGTCTATCAAATACGGGAACCAACAATTGGTATCAGAGCTAAGCTTGATTTTATATCAAGTGATCCTCGTTTTGACAAGATTATTAGTAGAAACGTGGTCTGTTTTTAACCTGTTATTCATACAGATTCTGCTTTTTAGCCATTTTTCGATTTAGTCGATATTTGGTAAATCTTTAGGTACTGTTTCTTCAGTTAAAAACACTATAAAAGTGCAGTTAGAAGCTTCCAAACCCAAAAACTCCAGATTATTCCTTCGTACTGTTTAGTAGCATATCTTTATTCTGAATCTTTCTACTCTTAAAATGGCACAAAATTTCTTCACAGCTGGTTCTTTAACCAAACATCCATCTCTTCTACGAAATAAGTATCCTCAGTGGAAAATAAGAATGATCCATTTCTTTGAGGGTACTGATAAAGAGCTCGTTCAATACCTTTATAATCCTCCAAATGTCCCTATGTTAACAGTTCCTCGTATACCAGCTACAGCTGACACTGCTGAAATCCCTGCACATCAAAAACCTAAAACCAGGGATGGTTGGTCAGATCTAGACAGAGAAAAAGATGAACTAGCGCAGAAAAAGAAAAGAATTCTGATCATGGCGATCCCCAACGACCTCTTTCAGTCCTTAGATGCATGCGAATCTGCATACGATCTTTGGAAAGAACTAGAGAAACAACTAGAAGGGGGAGCTAAAACTTAGAAGAACAGAAGGGCTCAATACATAAACGAGTATTACTCCTTTAAAGCCCTGATAAATGAATCTCTGCAAACAACATATGACAGGTTCAACTCTCTGATCAACAACTGCAAGAAGTTCAGCATCAACAGAACTTCTGAGGAAAATAACGTCATGTTTCTCAAAAGTCTTAATGAAGAATGGCTCCAGTTATCTATGTCTTTACAAACAAATCAAGATTTAGATTCCTGGACTCTTTCTGATCTCTACGGAACATTGGCTGGACAAGAGCCGCAAGTAGCACAAGCAAAGACACTAACCATTGCACCTCTTGCTTTGGATGGTAAAGCTACAGAAAAAACTGAGAGGCCGAGGAAAGACAGAACGACAGAGGAAAAGAAGAAGGAGAAGAAGAAAAAGATGGTGGTAATTGTTAGTGAAGATGAAGAAACTACAGAAGAGGGAGAGATCACTCTGGCATCAATAGCAACATCTTTGGCACTATTGACCAGAGAATTCAGAGGAAGTCAGAAGAGATCTGGTAGTGAAAGATATGGGAGAGAGAGAGGGAGAAGAGAAGAATCATCTGACCGACAGAGGTCAGACGACAGAAGTGATAACCTACAGAGGTCGAGTGAGAGGTATAACAGAGGAGATGACCGACAGAGGTCAGATGACAAGGCCAACTATAAACCACAAGAATGCTACAAATGTGGTAAGCCTGGTCATTATGCAAATGAATGCAGAACAGAGAAAGGTGGTGACCGACCAAGGTCCGACGATCGAACTGCCAATTCTTACCAGAATCAAGGTTGCTACAACTGCGGGAAACCAGGCCACTTTGCAAATGAGTGCAGAAGCAAACTAAATCGCCCACAGAAAGACTCAGCTTTTTACAAAAAGAAAGCTGAGTACTATGCTCAAAAGTCTCTGATGGCGAACAAAGTGGTGAATAAAGAAGATTGGGAGTTAGACACTACCTCTGATGAAGAATTCACCAACAATGCTTTATTCTGTGGCATGACAGAAGTAAGCTCCGACGACAATGAGGTATCCACTTCAAACTCCACCTCTAGTACGACAGAAGTTGATTTACTTTTAATTAGAACTGAAAATTTTGAACTGAAAAAGACGTGTGATGAAATTCAGAAAAAGCTCATTTTTTATGAAAGAGAAGCTAGACTTCTCACTGAAGAAAAAACAAAAAAATTCAAAGAAAATGAAGATTTAGAAGCAAACTGGAACAAAAATCTATTTCCTTTAAAAGAGAAAATTTCTGAATTAAATGCCTCTTTAAAATCTAAAACGAAAGAACTCTCAGATTCTGAGGGTGACAGACTAAATATTTTAGCTCTAAAAGAGTATTTTCAAAAGAAAAGAGAAGTCCTTTGGCAAGATCTACTAAGAAGAGATATTTTAATAAAAAATTATCGTGATGCTCAGAAGGTGTATGAAAAAATAAATTCTCAAATAGGCAAGCGAGGTATTGGGTACAGTGATATTGATCAAGGTACTGAAAACAAAAAGAAAAAACCTCTGTCATCCCTATTTGTGTTAGGAAAAACCAACAAACCAAATTTTCCAAACTTACTTTCTGTAAGTAAAAGAGTAAAAGTCTCTGGGAACCTCACTTAAGGAAATCCATGAAGATGATAAATGTATGGTTTGAAAACAGAGATTTATCATCTTCAACCTCTGTCAAAAGAGAATCCAAACCAAAGAGATATCTGAAAACTCAAGATCAGATAGGTATCTTCAAGTTTGGTAAACCAGAGACTCAAACTCATGTTGCCTTTGCCTGCATAATAGATTCTGAAAAGAAATTATCTGCAGAAGCACTTGAGTTCAAGCCTGAAGATTTCAAGACCGTTCTTTCTTTATATAACTTTAGGGGGAGATTGTTAGGACCATAAATGTCCTACACATTAGAAAGTTATATAAATAATTATAAAGTAATTATAGAGTTTAATTAATTATTTGTAAAAACCTCATAATGATAAATGGGCTTTAGTGCTTAATGGGTTTAGGCCTTGGTAATCATAGGCCTAAGTATATAATGTTATGTTTAGCTTAGTTTTAGGTTAGAGATTTTATATTACGCCTAAGAGCTATCAGTTTAGAGAGAGAAGCCAAATCAATCGTTCATTATTGTAAACACTCAGAAGCTTAATGCAATATATGGATGACCAGTTGAAATCATTCTGATTGATTATATTCTATTGATTTCTATTGTGTATGCACTAATCTGTAACTCTCTCACACACACACACACATATATGCGTACATATAGAGATATTCACATATACATGTACACATACACTCATAGATACCAAATTATACAAAATAGTCAATGTAAAGCCTCACACGAATACAAAAAAATTTGGAAAAACAAAAAAACTCAAACATTTCCAACGAACTATAAAAAATATTTCCGGCGAATTTTCGACGGACGTAAATTAATAAAAATAATTACTTACGTTCAGCCGAAAATCCGCCGAAAATATTGATAAAAAATAAAAAAATTACGTATTAATTTTGGAACCGTTGGAAATCCGCCGGAAAATGGGGAGTTTTTTTTTTAAAATAAATATTTAATTTTAGGCAGATTTCCGGCGGAAGTCAACGGGGTTTGACTTTTTTAATTTCCGTCGGAAATCCGCCAGAACCTTTCCATCGGAAAAATCCGTCGGAAATTGAGGTTTGTTTAGTAGTGACATTCGTCGGTGATGTGTCGCAGATCACCGACGGATAGCCCAAATCCGTCTGTGAATTGCGACGAATCACTAAGGGCCACTTGAATTTCCATTTAAAAAAAATATATAAATAATTTTCAATCCGTCGGTATAATCTATCGAATATATGTAATTCGACCGACGGATTACCGACGGATTGAAAATTATTTTAATATTAGTTTTTTAAATAGGAATTCTATGTGGTCGCCGGTGATCTGTTGCAACCACGGACGAATTACCAAACTTTATTTAAAAGACTTCAAACAATTTCCTATCCGTCGGTAATTTGTAGGAAGTTATTTCACCAACGGATTATCAACATATACTCTATGTGTCGGGTAAAGCTTCAGGCCGTCGGTTAGTCGTCGCTAATCATAGAAAGTTACCAACGGATTTTGGCCATCGGTAATTTTTGTAAGTGAAAGTCAATTTTCTAATAGTGTTTGTGATTACTTTTTTTTAATTAAAATGAACTTAAAGTTTGTATTAAAAAACATCACTATGCAAAACTTAGTTTCTAAAATATATGATACAAGTTTGGTGGTCAATAACACCGAAATTAAAGTAAGATTAATTAAAGTTCGACAATGATCCTCAATTTAGGGTGTTCATCGATTGACATCTAATGGATATGAGAGGAATCGAACCGATTCAATCATCCTTTGGATGTCTATTTTTCCAAGCGAACCGATTCAATCATCAATTGGATGTTGGATTTTTTCAATCCAATGGATGATTGGATCAGTTCGGTTCCATCCATTGGATATTCTCATTGGATATCCGTTGGATCGGATCGGATCCATTCAATGTTTTTATGTTTCTTTCTAAAAAATTTAGTTTTATTTTTTACAAATGTTTTTAAATTATAATGTTTTAAAAATAAAAACTTTTTACTTTTGAAACATTGAATTATATTGTATTGAATAGTAGTTGGATGATAATTGGATGGATGGTTGGATGGTGAATCGGTTCGGTTTGGTTTGGTTCGGTTTTGGTTGGTTCTGGACTGTCATCCATGAACCGACCGATCCAAATTGGATGTTGAAAATTTTGATCCGATCCGATCCAATTACAATTGGATATCCGATCAAGGTCGGTCGATTCTAATTGATCGATCGGTTCTGATTGGATCGGTTGCCTTTCTACACACACCTACCTCAATTTCTTCAACTTGAAGATGCAAATCAACATTTTTGGCATAATTCTAGAGGTGGATTTTCGATTATTAAACAAATTAGTATGAACTTCTTTTTACTCATGGACATATCTACTTAAGTCACAATATATATATATATATATATATATATATATATATATATATATATATAGGCGGGTTCAAACGAGGAGCGTACCAATTTAAGAGAACGTGAGGAGCAATTGATAGTTATGAATCACATGTGATTGGCAGTTGTGGATCACATGTGATTCACAACTGATCTGGATGAGAATCGACAGTTATGGATCACATGTGATTGGCAGTTGTGGATCATTAATGATCCGCGACTTGCACGCGTCGCGAACCAGGTCGCGCCACTTTTGCGCGAATTTTCGAAAACCATCCGATTTTTTAGCGTTGTAAATCATATGTGATCAGAAGCATGAGAGTGCTCCTCGCGTTCTCGTAAATAGGTACGCTCCTCGTTTGAACCCTCATCTATATATATATATATATATATATGGAAGAGTTCAAAAGAGAAGTGCAAATATTTAGAGAAATAAAGAAGTGATCTTGACCATTTATTCGGTCAAGATCGACGGCTTTGACCGAGAAACATAGAATGGTAGTTTTGTAAAAAACACACGGGACGAGTTCATGTATGAATCTGTGTGATTCATATATGAACTGTGTTCATATATGAATCTTTGTAATTCACATGTAATTTTTTTTTAACTAATTCATATATGAGTCTTTGTAATTCATATATGAATCAGTTTAATTTGTTCATATGAGAAGTAGTTAAAAAAATTCATATATGAATAACAAAGATTCATATATGAACACAAAGGTTCATATATGAATTAGTTAAACAAATTCATATATGAATCACAAAGATTCATATATGAACACAAGGATTCATATATGAATCAGTTAATTGGTTCAACTGATTCATATATGAACCTACAGTTAATTAGTTTCATATATGAAACATAAAGGTTCATATATGAATCACAAGATTCATATATGAATTAGTTATAAAGAGTTTATGTGTGAATTACAAAGGTTCATATATGAACGTATAGTTCATATGTGAATCACACAGATTCATATATGAACCCAGCCCGTGATTTTGTAAAAGTTACGAAATTGCCCTTCTATTTTTGGAACAGCCGCAACTTTTGACCAGTCAAAGCCGCAACTTTTGACCAGTCAAAGCCGTAACTTTTGACCGGTGAAATCTGCAACTTTTGACCTATTTTAACCGATCTTGACCGAATAAATGGCCAAGATCACTTCTCTATTTCTCTAAATATTTGCACTTCTCTATTGAACCTAAGGCTATATATATATATATAATCAAAAGATTAAATTTTCAATCAACAAAACATGAGGGTGTTCTGGAAAAATAAAAAATAAAAAAATAAACATCAACAGATTTATGGAGTGTTGGTTTAGAAGAATGTAAGAACTCATTGCAACTTGTTAAAAATATGAAAACTAAGATGTTTCATTTGTCATGTTGTCTATGACTAGGGGTGGACATATGAAGCTTTGAGCAGGTCTTGTATCTGCTCAACTTATTTTGCAATTTCTTTTTTGAAGTATGAAAGGTTCATACACTTAACTTTGATGGGTGCTTCAAGATCTAGAAATATATATAACACAATCTTTATGGATATTCATGGTAGCAGGGTTGGATCTAATGAAGCAAATGCGAGTAGAATCTCCATCTCTTCTTCATCTAAATTCACCCATGCTTCAATTCCTTCACCACATTTAGTGTCTATTAGATTGATAATATTCAATTTCGATTTCGAATTTCGATTTCGAATTTCGTTTTAGTGTCTATTAGAATTTCGATTTCGAATTTCGTTTTAGAGAGAATTAACCTCAAGGTATAGAACCCTATTTCTAGAGAAGTAGAAGTCGTCTTGATTGAGCCTGTTCATCAAGATTGAGGGTTGGTTGTAAACTTGTGAGTTGAAACAGTAAATACAAACAGTTGTGTGTTTTCTGAAATATTGTTCGTTGATTGTGTGAATTAAAGTTCTATTCCGCAGATTCTTTAATTCTGAAGTTCTAAGTATTATTGTCTTGTTAAGAATCGATCCTGACAAGTGGTATCAGAGCCTGTGTTTCTTAGAACTCTACAATCATTATGGACATTTCGTTTGAATCAAACAGTACTCTTGTTTCTAAGGTTCCCATGCTCAGACCCAATGAATTTGACATGTGGAAAATTAGAATCAAGCAGTATATTCTGCTTACTGATTATTCCATCTGGGATATCATAGAGAATGGTCCATGTGCTGAAGGAAGAATTGGACCAGATGGCAAAAGACCTCCTCCAAAGACTGATGCAGAGAGAAAAGTCAGACAAATAGAGATGAAGGCCTTAAGCACTCTGCTTTTGGCTATTCCCAATGAATATCAGCATCAATTTCATCACTGCACTGATGCTCAGATTCTGTGGAATGCATTGGAAAAGAGATTCACTGGCACCAAAAGCACCAAGAGGAATCAGAAGGCAATTCTCAAGCAGCAGTATGAAAACTTTACCTCTACTAAGAATGAGTCTATGACTCAAACTTTTGATAGATTTAATAAGCTGATTGGAGAATTGGCCACAGTAGGAGTCAAGATGGAGGCTGATGATGTTAACAGAAAGTTCTTAAGATCATTAGGTGAAGAGTGGACAATGTACACTGTGTCCTTCAGACAGAATGACCAATTGGAAGATAAAGAGCTTGATGATCTTTACAATGATCTTAGAGTCTTTGAAACAGAGGTTGAATCCAAAAAGAAGCCCTCTGGATATGTACATAATGCTGCACTCCTTTCAGCATCAACTGATTCTACTGCTAACTCAGAATCAGTTAGTACTGCTGGTTCAGTTAGTGCTGCTGGAGGAATCAATCAGGAGAAGACCAATGATTCTGTACTAGAAGCTTTCTTTTCTAGTCATGTTAATTCCTCATTGATTAATGATGACTTAGAACAGATTAATACTGATGATCTTGAAGAGATGGATATCAAGTGGCAGATGGCTATGCTATCTATGAGGGTGAAAAGATTCATAAAGAGAACAGGGAGAAACAACTTTTCCCAAAGAAGAGAAGATGGTGCTGGATTTGACAAGTCCAAAGTTGAATGCTACAAGTGTCACAAGATGGGACACTTTGCCAGGGAATGCAGAGGTGGAACATCTCACAACAGCCATCAACAAACTCAGGCTGGAAGCTCCAATCAAAACAGAAACTCTATTCAAGCTCTTGTCTCTCAACAAGGAATGGGATTTGATTGGAGTGATCAAGCAGAAGAGGCCATCCAAAATCAAGCACTTATGGCTGAAGTTCTAAGTATTATTGTCTTGTTAAGAATCGATCCTGACAAGTGGTATCAGAGCCTGTGTTTCTTAGAACTCTACAATCATTATGGACAATTCGTTTGAATCAAACAGTACTCTTGTTTCTAAGGTTCCCATGCTCAGACCCAATGAATTTGACATGTGGAAAATTAGAATCAAGCAGTATATTCTGCTTACTGATTATTCCATCTGGGATATCATAGAGAATGGTCCATGTGCTGAAGGAAGAATTGGACCAGATGGCAAAAGACCTCCTCCAAAGACTGATGCAGAGAGAAAAGTCAGACAAATAGAGATGAAGGCCTTAAGCACTCTGCTTTTGGCTATTCCCAATGAATATCAGCATCAATTTCATCACTGCATTGATGCTCAGATTCTGTGGAATGCATTGGAAAAGAGATTCACTGGCACCAAAAGCACCAAGAGGAATCAGAAGGCAATTCTCAAGCAGCAGTATGAAAACTTTACCTCTACTAAGAATGAGTCTATGACTCAAACTTTTGATAGATTTAATAAGCTGATTGGAGAATTGGCCACAGTAGGAGTCAAGATGGAGGCTGATGATGTTAACAGAAAGTTCTTAAGATCATTAGGTGAAGAGTGGACAATGTACACTGTGTCCTTCAGACAGAATGACCAATTGGAAGATAAAGAGCTTGATGATCTTTACAATGATCTTAGAGTCTTTGAAACAGAGGTTGAAGCCAAAAAGAAGCCCTCTGGATATGTACATAATGCTGCACTCCTTTCAGCATCAACTGATTCTACTGCTAACTCAGAATCAGTTAGTACTGCTGGTTCAGTTAGTGCTGCTGGAGGAATCAATCAGGAGAAGACCAATGATTCTGTACTAGAAGCTTTCTTTTCTAGTCATGTTAATTCCTCATTGATTAATGATGACTTAGAACAGATTAATACTGATGATCTTGAAGAGATGGATATCAAGTGGCAGATGGCTATGCTATCTATGAGGGTGAAAAGATTCATAAAGAGAACAGGGAGAAACAACTTTTCCCAAAGAAGAGAAGATGGTGCTGGATTTGACAAGTCCAAAGTTGAATGCTACAAGTGTCACAAGATGGGACACTTTGCCAGGGAATGCAGAGGTGGAACATCTCACAACAGCCATCAACAAACTCAGGCTGGAAGCTCCAATCAAAACAGAAACTCTATTCAAGCTCTTGTCTCTCAACAAGGAATGGGATTTGATTGGAGTGATCAAGCAGAAGAGGCCATCCAAAATCAAGCACTTATGGCTGAAGTTCTAAGTATTATTGTCTTGTTAAGAATCGATCCTGACAAGTGGTATCAGAGCCTGTGTTTCTTAGAACTCTACAATCATTATGGACAATTCGTTTGAATCAAACAGTACTCTTGTTTCTAAGGTTCCCATGCTCAGACCCAATGAATTTGACATGTGGAAAATTAGAATCAAGCAGTATATTCTGCTTACTGATTATTCCATCTGGGATATCATAGAGAATGGTCCATGTGCTGAAGGAAGAATTGGACCAGATGGCAAAAGACCTCCTCCAAAGACTGATGCAGAGAGAAAAGTCAGACAAATAGAGATGAAGGCCTTAAGCACTCTGCTTTTGGCTATTCCCAATGAATATCAGCATCAATTTCATCACTGCATTGATGCTCAGATTCTGTGGAATGCATTGGAAAAGAGATTCACTGGCACCAAAAGCACCAAGAGGAATCAGAAGGCAATTCTCAAGCAGCAGTATGAAAACTTTACCTCTACTAAGAATGAGTCTATGACTCAAACTTTTGATAGATTTAATAAGCTGATTGGAGAATTGGCCACAGTAGGAGTCAAGATGGAGGCTGATGATGTTAACAAAAAGTTCTTAAGATCATTAGGTGAAGAGTGGACAATGTACACTGTGTCCTTCAGACAGAATGACCAATTGGAAGATAAAGAGCTTGATGATCTTTACAATGATCTTAGAGTCTTTGAAACAGAGGTTGAAGCCAAAAAGAAGCCCTCTGGATATGTACATAATGCTGCACTCCTTTCAGCATCAACTGATTCTACTGCTAACTCAGAATCAGTTAGTACTGCTGGTTCAGTTAGTGCTGCTGGAGGAATCAATCAGGAGAAGACCAATGATTCTGTACTAGAAGCTTTCTTTTCTAGTCATGTTAATTCCTCATTGATTAATGATGACTTAGAACAGATTAATACTGATGATCTTGAAGAGATGGATATCAAGTGGCAGATGGCTATGCTATCTATGAGGGTGAAAAGATTCATAAAGAGAACAGGGAGAAACAACTTTTCCCAAAGAAGAGAAGATGGTGCTGGATTTGACAAGTCCAAAGTTGAATGCTACAAGTGTCACAAGATGGGACACTTTGCCAGGGAATGCAGAGGTGGAACATCTCACAACAGCCATCAACAAACTCAGGCTGGAAGCTCCAATCAAAACAGAAACTCTATTCAAGCTCTTGTCTCTCAACAAGGAATGGGATTTGATTTGAGTGATCAAGCAGAAGAGGCCATCCAAAATCAAGCACTTATGGCTGAAGTTTCAGATATTCCCACTGAGGTAAAATCTAATCTATGTACTCAAGCTTGTATAGACACTGTTAAAAGGTATAGAGATCACAATCAGGGAATGTGTGATGACCTTAAGAGATTAGAAAAGGACAGAAAAGACTATGTAGTTATTGTTGAGAAGTTTGAAGAACAGATTAGGGCATTTCAAGCCAATGAACTTCAACACTCCTATGATACAAACTACTGGAAATGGGAAAAGGATGGTTTAGAGTTCCATCTTAGAGAATCCAGGGAAGAGTGTGAGAAACTAAAAGGAGAGCTAGAGAAAGTTAAACTTGATGTAGAAAAGTTTAATTGTGCCTCTAAAGTCATGGACAACATAATCAACTCTCAAGTCCATAGTAAGTTGAAAATAGGGATAGGATACAATACCACACCCCCACCCTATAATAACAACTACATCCCTCCTAGGTCAGACCTATTAGAAACTAAGGATAGCAAGGACTTACCTGAAGGAGCAACTGAAGTAGATCCATTAGATAAAGTAGTTGGTGAGGATAAGACTGAAAAAGAAGGAACTGATGAGGAATGTGTAAGTCCATGTGTTAAGAACGGTGAGATGAAAAGGACTGGAAATGGAAAGGGAGTTCATTATACACAAACCACTGTTGTGAACTCTAATACTTGTAAATATTGTTCTTGCAAGAAACCTCAAGAAAATAAGCCCCAAAAACATGATAACAAGAGGGGAAATCAAAGAAATTGGAATAACCAGTGGGCACAAAAGCAAGGAGTTGATCTGCAAAGGATTAACAGACCAAAACCTTGTTTTATTTGTGGCAAATTGAATCATCTTGCCAAACACTGTTATTTCAATCCTATTAACCAAAAGAAAAGTTTTCAAAGAAGTTTTCAAAAATCTTCTGGTTATAGGAAGCCTGCAAGGAATAATGTGGCTAAGAAACAAGCTGAATCCAAAAGCCACATGAGAAAACAGACTGAAAAGGAATGTGTCAATATGTGGATCCCCAAAAGCACTAATGTTAGTACTGCTACCTCAGATAGTACTCCTGACAAGGATAGTGCTGCTAGAAGCAATACTACTACTGCCAATACTGCTGCCACCAGTGTTAGTGCTGCTAACTCTGTTAGTACTGCTAACTGTGTTAGTACTGCTAACTCTGTTAGTGCTGCTAACTCTGTTAGTACTGCTAACTCTGTTAGTGCTGCTAACTATGTTAGTACTGATAACTCTGTTAGTGCTGCTAACTCTGTTAGTACTGCTAACTCTGTTAGTGCTGCTAACTCTGTTAGTGCTGCTAACTCTGTTAGTACTGATAACTCTGTTAGTGTTGCTAAATCTGTTAGTACTGCTAACTCTGTTAGTACTTCATCTAAGGTTAATATTGCTTCTAATGTTAGTGCTGCTAGACCAATCATTTTGACAAGGTACTCCAGTACTGCAGTACCTAAGTTTGAAAATCTCATCAAAACCCAATGCAAGTACTTTGATGAGCAAGGGAGACCCAAGACCACTTCGGCTTGGGTTCCCAATAAAAACTAACTGATTTATCTGATGTGCAGGGCAACCAACAGCTCAAGGGGAAGAGCATCTGGCATGTTGATAGTGGTTGCTCCAGGCACATGACAGGTAACATGGCTTGCCTCAAGAATTTCAAAAGAATTGATGGAGGACATGTTGCTTTTGGGAATAATCCTGCAGGAGGTAAGATAAGTGGTAAAGGTGATGTCTCAAAAGGTAAGATGACATTTGAGGATGTTTACTATGTTGAGCAATTGAGATACAACCTGTTAAGTGTATCACAGGTCTGTGACAAGAAACATAGTATATTGTTTACTGATTCTGAATGCATTATTCTTGCTCCTGGATTCAAAGTAGTTGATGAAAACATGATACTATTGAGAACTCCTAGAAAGGATAATGTATATTGTTTAGATTTAGAAAGTGTTTCATCTGATTCATCCCTAAATTGTTTGGTTTCAAAAGCTTCTTTGGATGAGTCATCACTTTGGCACAGAAGGATGTGTCACATGAATTTTAAAACAATGAACAAACTTGTGAAAAACAATCTTGTTAGGGGTTTACCATCAAAAGTCTTTTCATGTGATGATCATTGTGTTGCTTGTCTCAAAGGCAAACAACACAAAACTTCTCATAAGTCCAAAGAGATAAACACTATCTCAAATCCTCTTCAATTGTTGCATATGGATCTGTTTGGCCCTACAAATGTAATGAGCATTGGCAAGAAATCATACTGCTTAGTTAATGTTGATGATTACTCTAGATTTACTTGGGTATATTTTCTGAGAACTAAAGATGAGACAAGTGGACTGATCAAATCTTTTGTTCTTAAAATTGAAAACCAATCAAATCAAAAAGTGAAAGTCATTAGATCAGATAATGGGACTGAATTTAAAAACTTTGATCTAAACACCTTTTGTGAAGAAAAAGGAATTGAGAGACAATACAGTGCTCCTAGGACTCCACAACAGAATGGTGTTGTTGAGAGAAGGAATAGGACACTGATTGAGGCTGCTAGATCTCTTTTAGCTGATTCAAAATTTCCTACTACCTTTTGGGCAGAAGCAGTTAATACTGCCTGTTATGTCCAAAACAGAGTGTTAGTCATAAAGCCTAAAAACAAGACACCTTATGAGCTTTTTCAGAAAAAGAAACCATTCATTGGTTTTTTCAAACCATTTGGGTGTCCTTGTACCATTCTCAATACCAAATCTCACTTAGGTAAGTTTGATAGCAAAGCAGATGATGGTTTTCTTGTTGGTTACTCATCTCAGAGTAAGCCTTACAGAGTGTTTAATACCTCTTCTAGAATAATTGAGGAAAGTGACAATGTCAAATGCAATGAGAACACACCTAATCCTATTGGTTCAGGTCCTGATTGGCTATTTGACATTGATTCACTCACTAATTCTTTGGGTTTCAGTAGTGATGTGAATGCAGGACATAGGGATGCACCATCATTAGTCCACAGACCTCAGTCTGTGATATTTCCACTCCCTACCATTGATCCTGTTGACTTCTGTGAACAAGAAAGGGAATCTGAACCCATTCAGAATGAAGAAGAGAGAAGAGTAGAGGAAGAGCAGCCTTCAAGTTCAAATTCCAGAGAATCTGAAGTGACTGAAGAAGCTGAAGAAGATCCAGATGTAAATGAATCAAATCTGGATGGGAACTTGGTTGAGGAACCTGGTCATCCAACAAGAACTCAGAAAAACCATCCTCCTGAGTTGGTTATAGGAGATATTGCTTCCCCAATGATGACTAGGAAACAAAGCAGACTTCAAGAGCTACAAGATCAACAAAATACAGTTAATAATGTACTTACTTGCTTTCTATCCCAAATTGAGCCCAAAAAGGCTTATGATGCTATGAAAGATCCAAGTTGGATAGAAGCAATGCAAGAGGAGCTGTTACAGTTTAAATTACAGGATGTTTGGGACTTGGTGGACCTTCCAAAAGGTCATAGAGCAATTGGCACCAAGTGGATTTTCAGAAACAAGAAGGATGACAGAGGAATTGTGATCAGAAACAAAGCAAGGCTGGTTGCACAAGGGTACACTCAGGAAGAAGGCATAGACTATGAGGAAGTCTTTGCTCCAGTGGCAAGGATTGAAGCAATTAGGCTCTTTCTAGCCTATGCTTCATACATGAAGTTCAAGGTCTATCAAATGGATGTAAAAAGTGCTTTTCTGTATGGAAGTATTGATGAAGAAGTATATGTCTGTCAACCCCCTGGATTTGAGAATCCATTGCACCCTGACAGAGTGTACAAGTTGAAGAAGGCACTTTATGGTTTACATCAAGCCCCAAGAGCATGGTATGACACACTGTCTACCTATCTCTTGGAAAATGACTTTGAAAGAGGAGTTATTGACAAGACTTTGTTCATTAAGAGGAGAAAGAAAGACACACTACTTGTTCAGATCTATGTGGATGACATCATCTTTGGATCCACAAATGATCACATGTGTAGAGAGTTTGAAGAGTTAATGCACAAGAGCTTCAAGATGAGTTCCATGGGAGAACTTACTTTCTTCCTTGGGCTTCAGGTGAAACAGAAAAAAGATGGGATTTTTATAAGCCAATCCAAATATGTGAAAGACATCCTGAACAAGTATGGTTTAACAGACTCAAAGCCAGCAAGCACACCAATGGAGACACACAAGCATATCACTGCAGATCTTGAGGGGGAGGATGTGGATGTTCATCATTACAGATCTATGATTGGATCACTCATGTATCTCATAGCCTCTAGACCTGACATTATGTTTCCAGTATGTGTTTGTGCCAGATTTCAGGTTACACCTAAGCAATCACACCTTCATGCAGTCAAAAGAATTTTTAGATACCTAAGAGGGCAACCTAGATTAGGTCTTTGGTATTCTTATGAATCTTCATTTGACTTGCTTGCATACTCAGACAGTGACTTAGGTGGAGCTAACATGGATAGGAAGTCTACTTCAGGTGGATGTCAATTTTTGGGTACAAGACTTGTATCATGGCAGTGTAAGAAACAAACCACAGTGTCCTTATCCACAACAGAAGCTGAGTATATCGCTGCTGCCAGTTGTTGTTCTCAGGTGTTATGGATTCAGAATCAGATGTTGGACTATGGGGTAACATTTCTTCACACTCCAATCTTCATTGACAACAACAATGCCATTAGCATTGTTAACAATCCTGTCAAGCACTCAAAAACAAAGCACATAGAAATCAGGTATCACTTTATTAGAGACTGTAATGAAAAGAAATTGATTCAAGTTGCTAAAGTTCATACCAATGACCAATTTGCAGATCTATTCACAAAAGCCTTTGATGTGGGTAGATTCACTTTCTTGGTAGCAAGTGTGGGCTTGATCAACCTTGAATAAATTCATGATTTTCAATTTTTTATACCTGTATTCCTTTGTTTATTTGGTGTTACTAACTAACTTTCTCAGAACCTCAGTATGTTTCAGATTGACAAGTGCTGCAAAGTGTAAGTATAGTTACTACTGCCAATGCAGTGTTACTACCGCTAGTACAATTTTTTAATACTGCTTTGTAGTTAATACTGCTTAGAAGTTAATACTGCATGTGTTGTTAATACTGCTTTGTAGTTAATACTGCTTAGAAGTTAATACTGCATGTGTTGTTAATACTGCTTTGTAGTTAATACTGCTTCGAAGTTAATACTGCATGTGTTGTTAATACTGCTTTTTAGTTAATACTGCTTAGAAGTTAATACTGCATGTGTTGTTGATACTGCTTTGTAGTTAATACTGCTTAGAAGTTAATACTGCATGTGTTGTTAATACTGCTTAGTAGTTATTGCTGCTTGAGTAGTTAATACTGCTGTATAGTTAATACTGCTCTGCAGTTAATACTGCTCCGTCGTTAATACTGCTAAGTTGTTCATATTGCATGTGTAGTTAATACTGCTTTTAAGAAAACCAGGACTAGTACTGCTATAAATACTCTTTCAGCCCGCCAAAGTTCATAACGTCTTCTTTCATTCAATTTCTCTCTCTCTTGTTCTAACCCTTTTCTCCCAAGAATCTCTGTGTTTTCTACTCAAATCCCCAGGAAGAATAACGACAATGGAGTTTGTCGATGAGCACAACGAGATCGCGATGCTTCAAAAGCCAAAGCAGGCCACAGGATTTCATAATATTGTGGATTTTCTCAAATCCACACACATCGCTCATGCCCTAACAGTGTGCCCAACCATATACATCGATCATCAAAAGCAATTTTGGGAGAATGCTACTGTTGTATCCGAAGATGGGCAGAAAATCATTCGCACAAGGGTTTGTGACAAACCCTTGAAGGTCTCAGAAGAAGTTATTCGCATCTCGCTTCACTTAGATGATGCCTCAGGTATAACGTCTCTTTCTAATGATGATCTTTTCTCATCTTTACAAAGAATGGGGTATGCAGGTCCCATTGGAGTCTTTAAATTCTACAAGTCAAAATTCTTTACACAATGGCGATTTCTTGTTCATACTCTTATGCATTGTATTTCAAAGAAAACAACTGGATGGAGTGAGTTTAGCAGTCCCATTGCTTATGCCTTGGTCTGCTTAGCCACTGCCAGAAGGTACAATTTTTCAGCAATGATTTTCAATGATCTTGTGGCAAACCTAGAATCCAAAAAGAGCTTTTACATGTATCCCAGGTTTGTCCAGGAAGTTCTTAACCATGAATTGACGGTTTTACCTCAGTTTGCTGAGGTATATGTACCCAAACCCCCTAAAGGGAAGGTTTTCTCAAATATGAGAAGAATTCCTAAGGACTCGGAAGGAGTTGACACACCATTGTTCTCTACAATGATGGTTGTGTCCCACACCACTGAAGGTATGGCATCAGGGTCAAGGCCCTCATTAGACAAACCCACTGATGGCCAATCCCAACCTTCCATCACCAAAGATATTCCTCAGTCCATTCTTCAAAGACCCACTCCTCTCATAACCAAAAAGTTTGCAAGAAGAAAGGTACACAAGGCTCCTTCCCTTGATGAACCTCCTACAAGCCCAAAGCCTTTAAGCCCTCTAATGGAGCATTCTCCACAAGAGAATATCGAAAGGGAAACCACAGGGGTGTCTCCCAACCCCAAGAAGGTGCTCACTAAGGAGAAGGTTGAGCATGTGAGTCGCAAGGCTGCCACTACTTCTGCTAGCACAGAGAAGGAAAGTGGTAACATAACTAAGACCTTCCTCACGGCAACTCAGAGTGAGAAATCACTCAGAGGTCCCAGGTGCCAAGAAACCACGGGGGTAGGCAGTGCTTTTGCTAGGCAAAAGACTCCTACTAAATTTTCCAGTGATCCTTTACAGGAGGTAAAAACTCCTAAACAGGGTGAGGATAGATATACGTACGAGGAATTGATGGACACCATTGCAAATATCAATACAGATGTGGTGAACCAGCAGAAGGAGATTGATGAGCTTAAGAAGGTAGTTCTGTATCAAAACACCCAAATAGAGAAGAATAAGAAGCTGATCACCAAACTGCTGCAAAGAAGAAAGAAAGCCCAGTTTGTGCTTAGAAGAAGGAGAACCTCAACCACTGATGCTTCCAAAAAGGGGGAGTCAGAATCTGATCTAAACATGGAGGATGAAAAATTTGAGGGGGAGTATGAGTATAAGGTTGAGGGGGAGACTGAGCAGGTTACAGAAGATGCAAAGGAAGCTGAAAGTGAGAAAGCAGCAGCAGAAACCGTTACTACTGCTGAAATTGAGAAAGCAGCAGAAACAGAAACAGCAGCAGAAACCGTTACTACTGCTGAAATTGAGAAAGCAGCAGAAAAAGAACCAGCAGCAGAAACAGTTAATGCTGCTGAGATTGAGAAAGAAGTAGAAACTGACCAAGCAGTAGAAACAGATAATGCTGTTGTGTCTGAGATTGATGCAGCAGTATCTGAAAGTGAGAAGGAAGCAGTACCTGCAACTAAATCCGAGATTGATGCAGAGGTATTTTGGATTGTGAAGGATAGTGTTGAAGCAGCAGCATTAAAGGTTATAAAAGAAGCAGTAACAGCTATAGCAGCAGAAATGGTTACTGCTGCTGAAAAACATAAGGCAGCAGAAACCATCCCTAAAGCAGCAGAAACGATTAGTGATGCTAAGAGCCAAAAAGTCGAAACAGCAGAAACCATTCCAGAAAAGGCAGAAACAAAGGAAACAGCTGAAACCACTCCTGAAGCTGTTAAATCATTCAAAAGAACAAAGATGGTGTCAACCAAAAGGCCAAGAACAAAGTCCATAACTTCAAAGAAGAAAGATGGAAAGAAGCCAAGGGTGGAACCAACTGTAGAAGAAGCCCAGGAAGAAGTAGTGAAAGAAAAATCTGATCCAAAAGTTGCTGAAGAAGAAGTGGCAACTCCATCAGGACAACCAAGTAATGCACAATCACAAACAAATGCTCAATGTGATATGTATATTACTGTGGTTAATACTGATCCAATTCAAGCTGAACCTATATCTTCTATGGCCCCTGAGATCATCTTCTGGGACACATTGAAAGATGGGAGAAAGGAGTTCATAAGAATCAAGAGAGCATATGGGAAGTTTGAGGTCTGTCCTACTTGGGGAAGACTGATAAGGATGTGCTCCAGATCAGACTTGGAAGAGATGTTCAAGGTGGGAATGAAGCTGTATGGAAATATGCTAACTGAGAGTGGAATGTCCATCACCAAAATGGTACTTGAACACCTATGTCAAATGTTCAATACAGAAGCAGTTAAGTATTTGTCAGAAAGACAATTTAAAGCTGTTACCAACTGGATGCTCATTGAAAACTGTGGTGTGTATGTCATAACACTTGACTATGCATATCATGAGTATTATTTGGTGGATAAAATATACAAGCACAACATGATCAAGTTGAATGGGATGCTAAAAGCTAAGTTGGTGAGTGATAAAGACTCTGAGATGGCAAGATACTTGGTGAAAAGGACTATCAATCAAAGCCTAGGTTTAGATCCAGATCTATGCGTTAATGATTAAGTTTTGGAAGCATCATCTGAAGAACTTGACTTCTCTTTCCAAAAGTCAAGTTAGGGGGAGATTGTTGGGAACTGAAGATATGCTAAGTATGGATAGTACTGCCAGAACAACATTTAATACTGCCAGAGCAACATTAATACTGCTAAAGCAAAGTTAGTGCTGCCAAGTCAAGATTAATGCTGTTGGAGTTAAAGTTAATGCTGCTAGAACATAATTAGTACTGCTTGTGTGTCACGAACAAAGTTAGTACTGCTTGAAGACTATTAGTACTGCTGGTACAGAATGAAGATTAATACTGCTGAGTCGTTAAGTTTGGTATGCGAAGATTTTGGAGATAAAGATGGAATGGATCAAGATATGCTTAAAAGAAGATTCAGAAGATCAATTTACTTTTGATAGTTATCTTGTAATTATTGTGTATAAATAGTTTTTCAATAGATAACTATTCTAAGAGATTTTTTTTAGAATTTCGATTTCGAATTTTGTTTTAGAGAGAATTAACCTCAAGGTATAGAACCCTATTTCTAGAAAAGTAGAAGTCGTCTTGATTGAGCCTGTTCATCAAGATTGAGGTTTGGTTGTAAACTTGTGAGTTGAAACAGTAAATACAAACAGTTGTGTGTTTTCTGAAATATTGTTCGTTGATTGTGTGAATTAAAGTTCTATTCCGCAGATTCTTTAATTCTGAAGTTCTAAGTATTATTGTCTTGTTAAGAATCGATCCTGACACATGACCACCGGGTAGCCATGGCCCACAATACCAGTCACCCAACTCGGTTTTCCCCAACCAAAATCAATCTCGTAGAAACCCATCTTGCACCAGCTTGTAAATAGGTAGTTGTCCATGGTCCCTTCGGACCCAATTTCTCCCATTTCTTTGATAGACTCCAGCATCGCGATATACCCTTTATCACCTTGTGCTTTGTTCACAAACTCAATATCGATTTTTGAAATACAAGTGCGCACCTTTTTCACCAAACCATGGAATGTAGTCTCGTAGTCAGCTGCGCACTCTGCCGTTGTGACCCAAAGCACGTTTTAGATAAAGTCTTTTGATAAGGTTGATGCAAGTTTTCTACGAAGGTTTACAGGGAGGGTAAAGCGGGAAGGCTTCGAGAAACCACATGTTTCTTTGGATGCTGCCATTGCACACTTCCATATCAAAGCAGATACCACCTCAACTCGTGTAGGGTTATGCACTCCATTTCTAGTTGCTTCAGCTTTTAATGTGGATATGGCATCAACATTAAATACAAATATTTTTGTGATACATGACATCTCTTCCTTTAACCACGGCGCAGACATCGCCATTAATGATTCTCTAAGCCACAAGTCTTTTGCTGGGAAGAGAGAAGGTAGAGTTAAGTTTGGATACACGACTTCTTTAGCTCCACAAGCCATGTTGGTCCATCCTTTAAGAAAAGTGTAGACTGCAACCGCATCAACGATCTTGTGAGAAATACACAAGCCGATAGCAATCCCACCACATTCGAAAATGTTTACTTGAACATTTGTTACACGAGCACCCGCACCTGACCCCTCTAAACTTGGTTGAAACGGCAGAAACCTATTTATCAAATTGTGATCAGGATGTCTCAGGAATTGATCCAGACGAAAACTGACCAAAGCTAAGGCATAATAAGCACCAACATCATTACAATCAATGGAAAGATCATTTTTTACAGTTCCGGCAAGTGGGTAAAACTGAGTCAAGGTTTTGGAGGGAGATTCTTTTAGAGCTAATGACTTTTCTTGGGCTTGGAGAATGTTGTCGCCATTGCAATTACGGTAAAACAGGACAATTGGTACATAAGGGTTAACAACAAGTTGATCTAAAACAGAAAGCTTAAATGTTTTTAAGTGGTGTGGTGTTGGGGAAGATGGTTTGATGCTCTCTTTGGAAATGACTTCAATTTCCATTGCATCAAACATTGAAAAATTGCAAAAGATTTGCAGGACATTTTATAGTTTGATAGTGTGTGTGTATATATATATATACGCATCAAGTTAAATATTTGGTACGTATAACAAATTGCAAGGTTTGTAAATTATTTTACATGATTGTTTAACAAATTGCAAGGTTTATATGTGAAATATACAAGGAAATCAATAGAAAGATCCTTTGAAAGAGAGAGGTCCCTTATTTTAAAGATAAAGCGATCCATATGTCTTGTGTTTGATTCCATCTTTTCCTAGTTGCTTAGGTGTTCCGCCATGAGGGGATAAGTTTCATATTTGAATAATGTTCACGCATTATTTGAAGTTTATCACATGAAGACAACGTTTTACATCACTCAAATATTAGCTGGTTAATATGTATATATATATATATATATATATATATATATATATATATATATATATATATATATATATATAGCCTTAGGTTCAATAGAGAAGTGCAAATATTTAGAGAAATAGAGAAGTAAAAAAACACGGAAGTGTTCATATATGAACGTTCATATATAAACAGTCATATATGAACGTTCATATATGACTGTTATATGAACGTTCATATATGAACGTTGGAGTGTTAACCATAAAAAATGTGTTAACTTTGTTAACCCCTTTCCACCAATGTGAAAGAGAGAGAGAGAGAGAGAGAGACTAGTTATAATGTTAACCATAAAAAATGTGTTAACTTTGTTAACCCCTTTCCACCAATGATAGCTCACCATTTAAGTTGGTTGATTTCAACCTATTAATTAATATTCGAGGGTATTCTTGGTATTTTATAAATCGGTTTTTTTATAGTTTTTAGATTGGAGTTACAAATTTTAATAATTAATGGGGAGTTACGAATTTGAATTAGGTATTCTTAAATTTTATTAAAATAGCTAGGTGATTTGAATTTGCTTTGGTTCATCAAAGTTTGTTGCTTTGAAAATGAATTCCCTCGTGACAAGCCCACATTCATCTTGATTTGTTGAATTATTCTATTGTTCGTTTATCCGATGAATTAGGCGTTGAAATACAACTCAACTCGCATGATGAAGATGTGACGCAAAACGGTAGTAACAGCACCGATGAAACATCCGAACTGAATGAAAAAAACCTTGGACGGTTAGTATTTTTGATAGATTAGTTGTTAGTTGGAGTAGATTTGATATTTATCGATAATTAATGGGGAGCTACAAATTTGATATAAATTTTCTTTACTTTTTTTTATCAAAATATCCAGATGTTTTGAGTTTGCTCTCGATCATCAAAGTTCGTTGCATCGAAGATGGATTTTTGTCGTGATCAATGCCACTTTCATCTCGATTTCTTGAACTATTCTTCTAATTCCGCAAGGTTGGACTTTGGCGATGGAGGAGCCGGTGTGAATAATGGTTCGACATTCAGAAATACGTCGTCGGGATTAGTCGATGAAACACAACTCAACACTAATGACGAGGCGGCGACGCAAAACGATAGTACCAACACCGTTGTAATATCCGAACCGAATAAAAAAGTCTTGATCGGTCGGTATTTTTGATAGATTAGTTGTTAGTTGGAGTAGATTTTATATTTATAGATTTGATAGTAAGAATGAGCTCAAATTCAAATAAAACCAAGTGTGGTGTGGATCAATCAATTTGTTCATAGTTGAAAATTATGAACAAACATGAACATTTATTGTTCATATATTTTTGTTCAAATTTGTTGTTTCATAGTTGATTAAAATATGAACAAACATGAATGTTTGTTAAAGTTTTATTGGAGAAATTTCATGTTATTAAAGTTTTATTGAATTTAGTAAGAATGAGCTCAAATTCAAATAAAACCAAGTATAGTGTGGATCAATCAATTTGTTCATAGTTAATTAAAATTATGAACAAACATGGAACATTTATTGTTCATATTGTTTCATAGTTGATTAAAAATATGAGCAAACAAAGGTTTCATGCATGTTCAACTTCACAAATGTTCACGTCCAATGACGAACAATTATACATATCGTCTCCTCCATCAACATCGTCCAACCCCGTGGAATTATTACAGTCGTTCAACAAAATAGGTTGAATGTAGTTTTGATCACATCGAAAGTCCATTTTCATACAAAAAATGTTGATGAATAAATGAAAAATCAACACACCTAGTATGTTTGTTAAAAAATAATAATAGCTAAATCTATTTTGTAACTCCTAATTAATGAATATTTTGTAACTCCTAAAAGTCTACCAAGAAATTCCTATTTTGACCCTGATCACCTCGGTTCACATATCCCAAATTACACTTCAATATTTAATTTATTGTATTTATTAATAGGTTTATCTCAACCGTAGATCTTTAATATCAATGGATGAGAATGGTTAATAAAGTTAATACAAAAAAGTGGTTAACAAAATAACTTGACCTATATATATATACGGTTAGGTTCAAGGGAAAACCGCAAAAATAAAAAATGAGGAACACCCTCGTAGCATGCACATGTGCATAAAAACCATAAAAAACATTATTATTTGTATGCACATGTGCATACCGTTCAAATGAACGGTTACCAGGGTGTTCCTCAGATTTTCATTTTTTGAGGTTTTCCTGAACCTCCTTTATGTATGTATATATATATATATATATATATATATATAGAGAGAGAGAGAGAGAGAGAGAGGAAAGGTTCAAACGTGAACGCTAAGTATTTACGAAAAACACGAGAACAACAAATCGTGTGCAAATCATATATGATTTTACATTAACATCAAAAAATAAGCCGCGAGCGACTTTGGCCGCGACTTAAATCGTGAGGCAAAATCGCTTAAATCATATATGTTAGTCCCATTTGACAAGGTAACAATTCATATATTGTAGAGATAGTAACAAGAAGATAGTATATAATCAAAGTGGTGTATTATTGAAGAACACCTAGAGAGAGAATGGATCTCTCTCTAGTTTACACACACATACACACTAGGAGGCTACATTGCAATGACAACTCTTAACCCTAATTACACACACTTAACTATATATACCCCCTTGTTACACTATTAAGCCCAAGCCCATAACACTATATCCAAGCCCATATTACAATTAATACCTCTTTACAAAACTATCTTATAATTAGGACATTTTGTGTCCTAACAATCTCCCCCTATAGTTTTGTAAAGGAATCACCCGTCTCGAAAGATCTTCAGTTCTTCTCCCCTTTGATTTCTTTAGAAACCGTAGTGATGCAATTCTTCAAATGTAGTCTTGGCTCCCCCTTGAAATATGCTCCTACTCTTTATATTTCAACCTTGACAAATCAGAATTAATGCCTTGTTGGGAACTGAAGATATGCTAAGTATGGTTAGTACTGCCAGAACAAACATTACTACTGCCAGATCAAGTTACTACTGCTAGTTCAAAGTTAGTGCTGCCAGAACAAAGTTACTACTGCTGGTACATGGTTAATACTGCTGAACAAAGTTAATACTGCTGGTATATTACTACTTCTGGAATATTATTAATGCTGCTTATGTGAGGTTAGTACTGCTTGTCAAAGTTACTACTGCAAGTCAAGGTTAGTACTGCTGGTGCATATCGAATATCTGTTAGTACTGCTCGTGACTTAATACTGCTGGAGATTGTTAGTACTGCTCATGAAGAATGAAGATTAATACTGCTGAGTTTGTTAAGATTGGTATGCGATACTTTTGGAGACAAAGAAGGAATTGATCAAGATATGTTTAACGAAGATTTAGAAGATCAAGTTACTTTTTGATAGTTATCTTGTAATTATTTTTGTATAAATAGTATTGATAGATAGCTATTAGAAAAAAAATAAGAGACGAGTTAATATACGTGTGAAATAGAATTCGATATCGTTTTCAGAGAGATTTAACCTCAAGGTTTTAGAACCCTATTTCTAGAGAAGTAGAAGTCGTCTTGTTGAGCCTGTTCAACAAGATTGAGGTTTGGTTGTAATCTTGTGAGTCGATTTAGTGATTACACAAAGTGGTGAATTTTCTGTTACATTGTTCTTGATTGTGAGAATTAAAGTTCTATTCCGCAGATTCTTTAATTCTGAATTCTAAGTGTTAATTATCTTGTTAAGATTCGATCCTGACAAGTGGTATCAGAGCGAGTGTTGCTTAGAATTCTACAGTCATTATGGAAAATTCTTTTGAATCAAACAGTACTCTTGTATCTAAAGTTCCCATGCTCAGACCCAATGAATTTGACATGTGGAAAATTAGAATCAAGCAGTACATTCTGCTTACTGATTATTCCATCTGGGATATCATTGAGAATGGTCCATGTGCTGAAGGAAGAACTGGACCAGATGGCAAAAAACCTCCTCCAAAGACTGATGCAGAGAGAAAAGTCAGACAAACAGAGATGAAGGCCTTAAGCACCCTGCTTTTGGCTATTCCCAATGAGTATCAGCATCAATTCCATCACTGCACTGATGCTCAGATTCTGTGGAATGCTTTGGAGAAAAGATTTACTGGCACCAAAAGCACCAAGAGAAATCAAAAGGCAATTCTCAAGCAGCAGTATGAAAACTTTACTTCTACCAAGAATGAGTCCATGACTCAAACGTTTGATAGATTTAATAAGCTGATTGGAGAATTAGCCACTGTAGGAGTCAAGATGGAGGCTGATGATATCAACAGGAAGTTCTTAAGATCATTGGGTGAAGAATGGACAATGTACACTATGTCCTTCAGACAGAATGATCAACTGGAAGATAAGGAACTTGATGATCTGTACAATGATCTTAGAGTATTTGAATCAGAGGTTGAAGCCAAAAAGAAGCCCTCTGGATATGTTCATAATGCTGCACTTCTTTCAGCATCACCTGATTCTACTGCTAACCATGAATCAGTTAGTACTGCTGGTTCAGTTAGTGCTGCTGGTTCAGTCAATCAGGAAAAGTCCAAAGATACAGTACTAGAAGCTTTCTTTTCTAGTCATATAAATTCCTCTTTGATTAATGATGATTTAGAACAGGTTAATGCTGATGATCTTGAAGAGATGGATATAAAGTGGCAGATGGCTATGCTGTCTATGAGAGTGAAGAGATTCATTAAGAGGACAGGGAGAAACAATTTTTCCCAAAGAAGAGAGGATGGTGCTGGATTTGACAAATCCAAAGTTGAATGCTACAAGTGTCACAAGATGGGACACTTTGCCAGGGAATGCAGAGGAGGAACATCTTACAACAGCCATCAACAAACTCAGGCTGGAAGTTCCAATCAAAACAGAAGCTCCATTCAATCTCTTGTTTCTCAACAAGGAATGGGATTTGACTGGAGTGACCAAGCAGAAGAAGCCATCCAAAATCAAGCACTTATGGCTGAAGTTTCAGATCTTCCCACTGAGGTAAAATCTAATCTCTGTACTCAAGCTTGTATAGACACTGTTAAAAGGTATAGAGATCACAATCAGGGTATGTGTGATGATCTTAAAAGGTTAGAAAAGGATAGAAGAGACTATGTGTTGATTGTTGAGAGGTTTGAAGAACAGATTAGGGCCTTTCAAGCCAATGAACTTCAACACTCATATGATATTAACTACTGGAAGTGGGAAAAAGGTGGTCTGGAGTTCCAACTGAAAGAGTCTAGGGAAGAGTGTGAAAAATTAAAAGAAGAACTTAAGAAAGTTACAGCTGATGTTGAAAAGTTTTCAAAAGCTTCTAAAGCCATGGACACAATAATAAATGCTCAAGTCCATGGTAAGATGAAAACAGGCCTAGGGTATAATGCCACTCCTCCACCCTACAACAACAACTACATCCCTCCTAGGTCAGACCTTTTAGAAACTTTGGATAGTAAGGACTTATCTGAAGGAGCCACTAGTGTAGACCCATTAGATGCAGTTGTTGTTGAAGATGGATCTGATGGGGAAGATTCTAAGAAGGATAGTGATAAGATCCCATTAGAAAATCACATCAAGACTAATGAGGAAGGTGGAAGTTCTTGGGATAGGAGTAAGGAGATGAAAAGGACTGTAAAAGGAAAGAAAGTTCATTACACACAGACCACAGTTGTGAACTCTAATGCTTGTGAACAGTGTTCTTGCAGGAAATCTCAAGAGTATCAGCCCCAAAAACATGATAATAAGAGGGGAAATCAAAGGAACTGGAATAACCAGTGGGCACTAAGGCAAGGAGTTGATCTGCAAAAGATTAACAGACCAAAACCTTGCTTTATTTGTGGCAAACTGAATCATCTTGCCAAATACTGTTTCTTCAATCCTATTAACCAAAAGAGAAGTTTTCAAAGAAGTTATCAAAAACCTTCTGGCTATAGGAAGCCTACAAGAACAAATGTGGCTATGAAACAAGCTGAACCAAAAAGCCACATGAAGAAAAATCCTGAAAATGAATGTGTTACAATGTGGGTTACAAAAGGCACTAAAAATAATACTGCTGCTAGCAGTGTTAGTACTGCTAACACTGTTAGTACTTTTCAAGAGCTAGTGCTGCTAGCAGTGTTAATACTGCTAGAAATTCTTCAAAAGTTACTGCTACTAGCAGTGTTAGTACTGCTAACACTGTTAGTACTTCTTCAAGAGTTAGTGCTGCTAGCAGTGTTAATACTGCTAGTAATTCTTCAAAAGTTAGTGCTGTTAGCAGTATTAGTGTTGCTAACACTGTTAGTACTTCCTATTCAGATAATACTGCTTCTAGCAGTGTTAACTCTGTTAATACTGCTAACTCTGTTAGTACTGCTGATACTGCTGCTAGTACTGATAGTGCTGTTAACGATACTGCTGCTCCCAGTGTTAGTACTGCTAGCACTGTTAGTACTTCTGAGGTTAATACTGCTTCTAGTGCTGCTAAACCAATCATATTGACAAAGTACTCCAGTACTGCAGTACCTAAGGTTGAAAATCTCATCAAAACCAAGTGCAAGTACTTTGATGAGCAAGGGAGACCCAAGACCACTTCGGCTTGGGTTCCCAATAAAACTAACTGATTTATCTTAATGTGCAGGGCAACCAACAGCTCAAGGGGAAGAGCATTTGGCATGTTGATAGTGGTTGCTCCAGGCACATGACAGGTAACATGGCCTGCCTCAAAAATTTCAAAAAGATTGATGGAGGACATGTTGCATTTGGGAATAATCCTGCTGGTGGAAAGATAAGTGGTAAGGGTGATGTTTCAAAAGGTAAGATGACCTTTAAAGATGTGTACTATGTTGAGCAATTGAGATACAACCTGTTAAGTGTATCACAGGTTTGTGACAAGAAGCATAGCATATTGTTTACTGATTCTGAATGTATTATCCTTGCTCCTGGATACAAAGTGGTTGATGAAAACATGATACTTCTGAGAACTCCTAGGAAGGATAATGTATATTGTTTAGATTTGGAAAGTGTGTCATCTGATTCATCCCTAAATTGTTTAGTTTCAAAAGCTTCTTTGGATGAATCATCACTTTGGCACAGAAGGATGTGTCACATGAACTTTAAAACAATGAATAAACTTGTTAAGAATAACCTTGTAAGGGGTTTGCCATCCAAAGTCTATTCATGTGATGATCATTGTGTTGCTTGTCTCAAAGGCAAACAACACAAAACTTCTCATAAGACCAAAGAGATAAACACTATCTCAAATCCTCTTCAACTGTTACATATGGATCTGTTTGGTCCTACTAATGTGATGAGTATTGGCAAGAAATCATACTGCTTAGTTATTGTTGATGATTATTCTAGATTTACTTGGGTATACTTTCTGAGAACTAAAGATGAAACAAGTGGACTGATCAAATCTTTTATTCTCAAAATTGAAAACCAATCAAATCAAAGAGTGAAAGTCATTAGATCAGATAATGGAACTGAGTTTAAAATTTTTGATCTAAACACCTTTTGTGAAGAAAAAGGAATTGAGAGACAATACAGTGCTCCTAGGACTCCACAACAAAATGGTGTTGCTGAGAGAAGGAATAGGACACTGATTGAGGCTGCTAGATCTCTGTTAGCTGATTCAAAGTTACCAATTACTTTTTGGGCAGAAGTAGTTAATACTGCCTGCTATGTTCAAAACAGAGTTTTAGTTGTAAAGCCTAAAAACAAGACACCTTATGAGCTTTTCCATAAAAAGAAACCATATATTGGATTTTTCAAACCATTTGGATGTCCTTGTACTATTCTCAATACCAAATCTCACTTAGGTAAGTTTGATAGCAAAGCAGATGATGGTTTTCTTGTTGGGTATTCATCTCAGAGTAAGGCCTACAGAGTTTTTAATACCTCTTCTAGAATAATTGAAGAAAGTGACAATGTCAAATGCAATGAGAACACACCAAATCCTATTGGTTTAGGTCCTAATTGGCTATTTGACATTGATTCACTCACTAATTCTTTGGGTTTCAGTAGTGATGTATATGCAGGACAAAGGGATACACCAACATCAGAACACAGAATTCAATCTGTGATATTTCCACTCCCTTCCATTGATCCTGTTGAATTCTGTGAACAACAAGAGGAGGCTGAACCTATTCAGAATGAAGAAGAGAGGAGAGTAGAGGAAAATCAGTCTTCAGGTCCAAATTCCAGAGAATCTGAGGTGACTGAAGAAGCAGAAACAAATCCAGAATTAAATGAGTCAAATCTGGATGAGAACATACAAGAGGAAGCTGGTCATCCAACAAGAACTCAGAAAAATCATCCTCCTGAGTTGGTGATTGGAGATATTGCATCTCCCATGATGACTAGAAAGCAAAGCAGACTCCAAGAGTTGCAAGAGCAGCAAAATACAGTTAACACTGTTCTTACTTGCTTTCTATCCCAGATTGAGCCCAAAAAGGCTTATGATGCTATGAAAGACCCAAGCTGGATAGAGGCAATGCAAGAGGAGCTACTACAGTTCAAATTACAGGATGTTTGGGACTTGGTAGACCTTCCAAAAGGTCATAGAGCAATTGGCACCAAGTGGATTTTCAGGAACAAGAAGGATGACAGAGGGATTGTGATCAGAAACAAAGCTAGACTGGTTGCACAAGGGTACACTCAGGAAGAAGGAATAGATTATGAGGAAGTCTTTGCTCCTGTGGCAAGGATTGAAGCAATAAGGTTATTTCTAGCCTATGCCTCATACATGAAGTTCAAAGTGTACCAAATGGATGTCAAAAGTGCATTTCTGTATGGAAGTATTGAGGAAGAAGTATATGTCTGTCAACCCCCTGGATTTGAGAATCCATTGCACCCTGACAGAGTATACAAGTTGAAGAAGGCTCTTTATGGTTTGCATCAAGCCCCAAGAGCATGGTATGACACCCTGTCTACCTATCTCTTGAAAAATGACTTTGAAAGAGGAGTAATTGACAAGACCCTGTTTATCAAGAGGAGAAAGAAAGACACATTACTTGTTCAGATCTATGTGGATGACATCATCTTTGGATCCACCAATGATCAAATGTGTAAAGAGTTTGAGGAGTTAATGCACAAAAGCTTCAAGATGAGTTCCATGGGAGAACTTACTTTCTTTCTTGGGCTTCAGGTAAAACAAAGGAAAGATGGGATTTTTATTAGCCAATCCAAGTATGTGAAAGACATCCTGGACAAGTTTGGTTTATCAGACTCAAAGCCAGCAAGCACACCTATGGAGACACACAAACAGCTCACTGCTGATCTTGAGGGGGAGGATATGGATGTCCATCATTACAGATCAATGATTGGATCTCTCATGTATCTCACAGCCTCTAGACCAGATATTATGTTTTCAGTTTGTGTTTGTGCCAGATTTCAAGTTACACCAAAGCAATCTCATCTTCATGCAGTCAAGAGAATTTTCAGATACCTAAGAGGGCAACCTAGACTAGGTCTCTGGTATCCTTATGAATCATCTTTTGACTTGCTTGCATACTCAGATAGTGACTTGGGTGGAGCTAACATGGATAGGAAGTCTACTTCAGGTGGATGTCAGTTTTTGGGTACAAGGCTAGTATCTTGGCAGTGTAAGAAACAAACCACAGTGTCCTTATCTACCACAGAGGCTGAGTACATAGCTGCTGCAAGCTGCTGCTCTCAGGTTCTATGGATTCAGAATCAGATGTTGGACTATGGGGTAACATTTCTTCACACTCCAATCTTCATTGATAACAACAGTGCTATTAGCATTGTTAATAATCCAGTCAAACACTCAAAAACAAAGCATATAGAGATAAGGTATCACTTTATAAGAGATTGCAATGAAAAGAAATTAATTCAGGTTGCTAAAGTTCATACAAATGACCAGTTTGCTGATCTATTCACAAAAGCTTTTGATGTGGGTAGATTCACCTTTTTGGTAACAAGTGTGGGCATGATCAACCTAGAATAAATTCATGACTTTCTGTTTTTATACCTGTATTTCTTCACATATTTGGTGCTACTAACTCTCTTTCTCAGAATCCTCTGTTTCCCTCAGATTACCAAGTGCAGAAAAGTGTAAGTGTAGTTACTACTGCTAGTGCAGAGTTACTACTGCCAGTGCAGAGTTACTACTGCCAGTGCAGAGTTACTACTGCTAATGCAGAGTTACTACTGCTAGTGCAGAGTTACTACTGCTAGTGCAGAGTTTCTACTGCCAGTGCAGAGTTTCTACTGCTAGTGCACAGTTAATACTGCCAATGAGTAGTTAATACTGCTCAGTAGTTAATACTGCTCAGTAGTTAATACTGCTTTGCAGTTAATACTGCTCAGTAGTTAATACTGCTAGTGCACAGTTAATACTGCTTTGCAGTTAATACTGCTCAGTAGTTAATACTGCTAGTGCACAGTTAATACTGCGTATGTAGTTAATACTGCTTCGTGGTTAATACTGCGTATGTCGTTAATACTGCTTTTGAAAATCTAGGGCAAATACTGCTATAAATACCCCTGTTTGCCCGCCAAAGTTCATAACGACTCTTCGCATTAACTTCTTCTCTCTCGTTCTAACCCCTTCTCCCTAGAATCTCTGTGTTTTCTTTACAAATCCTCAGGAAGCACAACGATTATGGAGTTTGTCGACGAGCATAATGAAATTGCAATGCTTCAGAAGCCGAAGCAGGCCGAAGGATTTCATGAAATTGTGGATTTTCTCAAATCCACTCATATTTCTTATGCCCTAACGGTGAATCCGACTATCTACATCGAGCATCAGACGCAATTCTGGGCCAATGCCACCGTGGAATCCGAAGATGGGCAGAAAGTCATCCAAACAAGGGTATGTGACAAACCCTTGAAAGTTTCAGAAGAACTTCTTCGCATCACTCTTCGATTGGATGATGCCTCAGGTATATCTTCTATTCCCAATGAAGAACTCTTCTCAACTTTACAAAGAATGGGGTATGAAGGTCCCATTGGAGTTTTTAAATTCTACAAGTCAAAGTTTTTTACTCAATGGAGATTCTTTGTTCATACCCTAATGCATTGTATTTCAAAGAAAACTACTGGATGGAGTGAGTTCAGCAGTACTATTGCTTATGCTCTAGTCTGCTTAGCCACTAACAGGAAGTTTAATTTTTCTCAAATGATTTTCAATGATCTTGTAGCAAACCTGGAATCCAAAAAGCGTTTCTATATGTATCCAAGGTTTGTTCAGGAAGTAATCACCAAGGAATTGACGGATATGCCTCAATTTGATGAGGTGTATGTGCCAAAATCCCTTAAAGGGAAGGTTTTTTCAAATATGAAAAGACTTCCTAGGGACTCGGAAGGAGTTGACACACCATTGTTCTCTACAATGATGGTTGTGTCCCACACATTTGAAGGTATGGCATCAGGGTCAAGGCCCTCATTAGACACACCCGCTGATGACCAATCCCAACCTTCCATCACAAAAGACATCCCTCAGTCCATTCTTGAACGACCCACTCCCACAATAACCAAAAGGTTTGAAAGAAGAAAGGTACACAAGGTTCCTTCCCTTGATGTATCTCCTAAGAGCCCGAAGCCTTTAAGCCCTCTGTTGGAGCATTCTCCAATGGAGAATATCGAAAGGGAAACCACAGGGGTGTCTCCCAACCCCAAGAAGGTGCTCACTAAGGAGAAGGTTGAGCATGTGAGTCGCAAGGCTGCCACTACTTCTGCTAGCAAAGAGAAGGCCAGTGGTAAAATAACTAAGCCCTTCCTCACGGCAACTCAGGGTGAGAAATCATCCAGAGGTCCCAGGTGCCAAGAAACCAAGGGGGTAGGTAGTGCTTTTGCTAGGCAAGAGACACCTGCTAAAACTTCCAATGATCCTTTAAGGGAGGTAAAAACTCCTAAACAGGGTGAGGATAGATATACGTACGAGGAATTGATGGAAACTATTGCAAATATCAACATTGAGGTCATGGATCAGAAAAAGGAAATTGATGAACTCAAGAAAGTGGTCCTCTTTCAAAACTCACAGCTTGAGAAGCAAAGGAAGATGATCACTAAGTTGATGCACAGAAAGAAGAGAGCTCAATTTGTCCTTAGGAGAAGAAACCCTACCAATGATGCTTCCAAAAAGGGGGAGTCAGACTCAGATCTAAACATGGAGGATGCAAACATTGAGGGGGAGTATGAGTATAAGGTTGAGGGGGAGACTGAGGAGGCTGCAGATAGTACAAAGGAAGCAGAAACAGAAACAGCAGCAGAAACCGTTACTGCTGCTGATCTTACAAAGGAAGCAGAAACAGAAACAGCAGCAGAAACCGTTACTGCTGCTGATCTTACAAAGGAAGCAGAAACAGAACCAGCAGCAGAAATGGTTACTGCTGCTGAGGTTGCAAAAGAAGTAGAAACAGATAATGCTGCTGAAAAACAAAAGGCAGCAGAAACTGTTAGTGCTGCTAAGAGCGACAAAGAAGAAACAGCTGAAACCACTCCTGAAGCTGTTAAATCTTTCAAAAGAACAAAGAGGCCAAGAACAAAGTCAATAGCCTCAAAGAAGAAACATATAAAGAAGCCAAGGGTGGATCCAACTGTAGAAGAAGCACAGGAGGAAGCAGTTAAAGAGAAATCTAATCCAAAAGTTGCTGAAGAAGAAGTGGCAACTTCATCAGGTCAACCAAGCAATGTACAATCACAATCAAATGCTCAATGTGATTTGTATATTACTGTGGTTGATACTAATCCAATCAAGACTACACCATTGTCTTCCATGCCTCCTGAGATCATCTTCTGGGACACATTGAAAGATGGAAGAAAGGAGTTCATCAGAATCAAAAGGGCAGATGGAAAGTTTGAAGTTTGTCCTACTTGGGGAAAACTTATCAGAACATGCTCTAGATCTGACCTGGAAGAGATGTTCAAGGTGGGAATGAGGCTATATGGAAACATGATGACAGAGCAAGGTATGTCTATCACAAAGATGGTTCTTGAATACTTGTGCTTAATGTCCAAACCAGAAGCAGTTCAGCATTTGATGGCAAGGAATTTTCAAGTCATTACCAACTGGATGCTCATTGAGAATTGTGGAGTGTATGTCATCTCTCTTGACAATACATTTCATGAATATTATTTGGTGGATGTTGTATACAAGCACAACATGAAAAAATTGAAAGGAATGCTGCATGCTAAGTTGGTAAGTGACAAAGACTCTAAAATGGCAAGATGCCTTGTAAAAAGGATCCTTAATCAAAGTCTGGGATTGGATCCAAATTTATGCGTTGATGACTAGGTTTTGGAAGCATCATCTGAAGAACTTAACTTCTCATCCTGAAAAGTCAAGTTAGGGGGAGATTGTTGGGAACTGAAGATATGCTAAGTATGGTTAGTACTGCCAGAACAAACATTACTACTGCCAGATCAAGTTACTACTGCTAGTTCAAAGTTAGTGCTGCCAGAACAAAGTTACTACTGCTGGTACATGGTTAATACTGCTGAACAAAGTTAATACTGCTGGTATATTACTATTGCTGGAATATTATTAATGCTGCTTATGTGAGGTTAGTACTGCTTGTCAAAGTTACTATTGCAAGTCAAGGTTAGTACTGTTGGTGCATATCGAATATCTGTTAGTACTGCTCGTGACTTAATACTGCTGGAGATTGTTAGTACTGCTCATGAAGAATGAAGATTAATACTGCTGAGTTTGTTAAGATTGGTATGCGATACTTTTGGAGACAAAGAAGGAATTGATCAAGATATGTTTAACGAAGATTTAGAAGATCAAGTTACTTTTTGATAGTTATCTTGTAATTATTTTTGTATAAATAGTATTGATAGATAGCTATTAGAAAAAAAAATAAGAGACGAGTTAATATACGTGTGAAATAGAATTCGATATCGTTTTCAGAGAGATTTAACCTCAAGGTTTTAGAACCCTATTTCTAGAGAAGTAGAAGTCGTCTTGTTGAGCCTGTTCAACAAGATTGAGGTTTGGTTGTAATCTTGTGAGTCGATTTAGTGATTACACAAAGTGGTGAATTTTCTGTTACATTGTTCTTGATTGTGAGAATTAAAGTTCTATTCCGCAGATTCTTTAATTCTGAATTCTAAGTGTTAATTATCTTGTTAAGATTCGATCCTGACATGCCTCGACCGAGTGCACGAAAAGCATCTTCATAAATGTGGAAACTCAAGCTCGTGCCGATAAGCTCACAAGAAAGATAACGAGCGAGTTGTTGCATGATAAACCAAATGCAATCTCAGTCTATAACACCAAATCCGTCGATAAGCCGCGAGTTGAATAGGAATTCAGCTTAAGAGCTTGATTCGGATTTGCTCGAAGGAGGAAACATAATCAAGCATACACTATAAGGTAGGGTTTAGAAGAACTCCACAAGTAACATTGTTCATCAACTGTAGACAAATGCTCATCCCCAAAATATCAGAAATAGCTGAATGATGAAAATCCGGAACTTCAATCTTCAAGAAATAGCTAAATGATTATAAGCACTCAAGAGTCTGAATCATAACCAAAGCACTAGAGCACTGATTGCAAGCGCTCACAATTCTGATTGATCAGGTCAGAAGAGCACTCAACGGTCTAGCATCGTCAACAAAAACTCCAGAATAATGATTGCAAATGATCAAACGTCTAATTCAATTCAACTAAAGACTGAATTCCAACACTCATCTTCTGAAAATCTTGGCAAACTTGAGCTCTATTAAGCATTGACAGTTGCAATATGTATGTGACAGCCTAAATATGGGAATGATGTCACACGCGCTTTATGCTAAACACCATGAACAATGCCCCCTATTGAGACTAAGCACGGGGGTTCCGCTAACCGGTTAGCGGATTTTTTTTTAAAAATTGAATGGGTGATTACTTGGGCGAGGATACTATCTTGATCTCCAGAAACAGTCACGAATACACATTTTTAACCTTTTGTCGCAACACAGACCATGTCGCAACCCCACCCTTGTTGCAACCCAAACCCTGTCGCAATTAACTGATGTCGCAAAAGGTGATATCGTAATAAGGAAAAATTAGTCATATCGCAACTGAAGGTTGCGATATGGTACTGTTCAAAGTGAAGTGGATTGCGATATGGGACAAGTCGCAATGACCGTTGCGATATGGAAGTCAAGTCGCAGCAGACCGTTGCGATATGGAACTGTTCACCTTGCGATATTGATGAACTTATGACCATTGCGATATGGTTGAATGTTTGAATGCATGTTGGTTGCGATATAGATGAACATGAAGAACACTTAAGGTTGCGATATGGATGAAGATTCAAATAATCTTAAGTCTAATCTTCAAAAATGATCTGTTTGGGCTGAAAATTGGTACGTAGATGCGCGAGGGTATTCTGGACAACTTTAATTCTTCGAGTTTTGTCCAAAAACCAACAAAAATGTGTTTCTCAATCCTAAAACAGTGTGTGTGCAACAAAAATTCGAAAAATGACTGTTTAATACCAAGATGGGGCTGTTGATGCTGAATCGTTGCAGATGATCGTATCGATGATTGATTCCTTCGATTTTGGCTCTGATACCACTTGTTAGTCCCATTTGACAAGACAACGATTCATATATTGTAGAGATAGTTACAAGAAGATAGTATATAATCAAAGTGGTGTATTATTGAAGAACACCTAGAGAGAGAATGGATCTCTCTCTAGTTTACACACACATACACACTAGGAGGCTACATTGCAATGACAACTCTTAACCCTAATTACACACACTTAACTATATATACCCCCTTGTTACACTATTAAGCCCAAGCCCATAACACTATATCCAAGCCCATATTACAATTAATACCCCTTTACAAAACTATCTTATAATTAGGACATTTTGTGTCCTAACAATATATGATTTTTACATGAATCATGAATGATTTTATACGTGAATCATGTATGATTTTGTACATTAATAGTTGTTTTTGTGTTTTTTTAAATAGTTGGCGAAAAATGACAAAATAAATAGAATATATATATATATATATAGATGCCCACTATTTTGTAATTTTTTTTCCGTGTAAACTTTAGATTTCATAGGTTTTATTGATAAAATTGTTTTATGAAATTGTTTATTTTGATGAAATTGTTTCATATCATTCATTTCTTGATTAAATTGTTTCATATATTTGTGTTTTTTATGTAATTTCATATATTTTTTTCATTCATATGGAACTGTTTTATATATTTTCTCAGTTTGATGAACTTTGTCATTTTTATATAAAAAACACAAATATATGAAACAATTTTATCAAGAAATGAATGATACGAAACACTTTTATCAAAATAAACAATTTCATGAAACAGTTTTGTAACATCCCAAAAATATAAAACATGCATTCAACCAGAGATAAGCATACATATTACAGAATTAAACTTGTCCATAAACATTCATTCTTCTATACTAAACAAAATTGACAGCGGAAGTCTAAAATCCACAGCCGAGAGCTACATCTATAGTCATTAAAAATCAAAACTCTGGAGTCGCTCTAGTCTCCAAATCCTTCTTGCAGTCACTCCTAGTTCTTACTAGAAGAACTCATAGTGCGCTTACCTGAAAATGGTTTAGTTTTTGAAAAGCGAGGGTTAGACCAAAAGGTCTAGTGAATTCCCTCCGAAATCAACATGTAAACAGTATGGAGAACACTTATAAAATATTTATAAAAATTCCGTATCACATCAACATGTATGGTACTACACTGTGTAATGGATCACATAAACATTCCACGATCGGGGGCCCAACAGAACCTCTCTCGCCTCTTCCGGAGCCTATGCAGACTCCCCTTCCCGGAGCCTACGCAGACTCCCCTCTACCCGAGTAGGAGGAAACAAATTCTAACCTACCGGAATTTCATACATATCCAAGGGATCTTCCGACCCCGAGGATCTATCTCTGATCCCACAGTGCAGACCGACTCCACATAGCACGTAATTCATTTCATAAAACATGCACTTTACAACTTTGTAAAATCATCATTCCCATTTCATCATGTCAAGTAAGCCTTCTCAAGTAAAACGTGTAGTTCATGGAAAAAGATGTGTGATAGTTACAACAGTTCATGCTCGTAAACGAAACCATAATCAGTTAAAACATTTAACACTTTACGTCGTAAAAAGGGTTTAGGGAACTCACCTTGGTAACGCTGAACGCACTCCTTAACTACATCCAAGCTAATCCAATCGAACACCTAAGGGAATTAGGTTTAAATCAGATTAAACGGTTCAATCCTATTAACCAGTGAACCCTTTCCGGATACAGGGGCTTTTCGAACGCTCTACCCAGACTCTACCTCTTTCCGGACACCTATCTGGATTCTACCCCTTTTCGGACGCCCTATCTGGAAAGATATACGTCCGGTAACTCCCAAGAACTCTTACCCGGACACTTGCAAACCATCCGGACACTACTGAAACAACAGTGTCCGGAAACTACGGCTGTTCGAAAAACAACAATCTAAAAGTGATTAAAAACTCATTTTCAGCCATTAGTTCGATTAGGCCACCACAAGGGTTCATTCACTAGTCATAAACACTCTATTAATTCCATTTTAAACCACCAAATCTACATATTAGCAATAAAATCCCAAAATACTCATTTTGGAGAGGCTTAGATAAAAATCTAACAATACCTCACGATTTCCTCCCCAAATCATGACCAAAACTAGAACAATGGACGTGAATTAAGCAGAAGAAACATACTAGATGATTACCTTTACAAAATCCTTGCACAAATTGAGAGTTTCCAACCTTTAGCTTCTTCTCCTCTCTTTCTTGTCTTAGCCGCCAAACACAAAGAGCATACCAACACTGATTTCTAAAATGTGAGGTTGCCCTAGGGATTAGAGCCCTTAAATACCTTTTCTAAATTGCAACATAGTCCCTTAGCTTAACTTTCATTCTTTTCACATTGACCACCAATTTTCGACTTCTAGGAAATTTGGGTTGTTACAAGTTTCATCAACAAAACCTATGAAATCTAAAGTTTACACACATTTAGAGGTTTACAATTTATTATCTATCTATATATATATATATATATATATATATATATATATAAGGTTTTAAATAACGTGAGGCGTGACATGGCGGTAAGGTCAAACCTCAAGTCTTACAAGTTACGACGAGGCCTTGGCGTTTTTCAAGGCGCGCGCGCGCGCGCACACACACACACACACACACACACACATATATATATATATATATATATGTATATATATATGTATATATATATGTATGTATAAATTCATGTAAAGTAATAAAAAAAGACAATTGATACCAAATTTATGGAGTTATAGAAAATGATATCAAGAGTGTAAAATCGGGAGTAAATCTCTTTAATCTCTACTTACTACTTTCTTCAATTTTCCAAGAATTCACGTTCGACTGTTCGTATATGAGAATAGAAGTATTTACCAATTTAGGGTTTTTTGTTTTAAGTTTTCTTTTTTGTGTATTTAAGTCTTAGGTTGCATTAACAATTATCTTTTATTTATATTTAAAAATAATCTCACATCTTACAATATGATATGTCGTAACGCATTGTAACACATCGTAACGCGCCATAACGAGCCATAACGCATTACACTGCAAGTCAATCCTTATGGTGGAGCCACAGGGTTAACTTAGCGGCGACCCTAAGCCTTGACGTCATAACGAGGTCATAACGAGTTATTTAGAACCGTATATTTCTATATATAAGACATTTAGTTTAATTAGAAACAATGTAAATTTTATAAATGATACAAACAAAATCTTAGTCGTCTATCTAGTCTAATCAATATATGGTTCTACTTTTGTTTCCTAATCTAAAGTCATGTTCATAATGAATGAACCTTATCATCTTTCATATATATATCTCAATAATAAAAACATGATACTTGTCTATAAATATCTTGATTGTTTTCGAATATAATCATTGACTATGATTTGTATAGTTTGTAAGAATTACACGGTTTCGCATTTGAAAGTTGTCTATAAATATCTTGATTGTTTTCTAATATAATCATTGACTATGATTTGTATAGTTTGTAAGAATTACACGGTTTCGCATTTGAAAGTGCCCCTATATATATTTGATTTGTATCATATATATATATATATATATATATATATATATATATATATATATATATATATATATATATATATATGATACAAATCAAATACAAACCATGTATTTGTTGTACCCCTTACAAACCAATGCTCATATATGCATAATCTGAGATGCATATATGCATTATCCCATATGAATGTATGTCTATTATATGTATATTCTTGCACATATGCATATGTATATGTATATGCACATTGTTCACATATGCACACTAGTTATTCACATATGCATATTGTGGTTTGTAAGGTGTGCAACAAATATATAGTTTGCATTTTACGGAGCCTCTCTCTATCTCTCTCTCTATATATAGTGGTTTGCAGGGTTTGTACAATCTATTTGGTTTGTAAATGAAACGCACCATATATATATATATATATATATATATATATATACACTAGTTGGATACCCGTGCAATGCGGCGGGATGCTAAACTTTTTTGTAAACAAAGAGTATGAAGTTTATGATCATTATAAACTTTAAATTTTATAATTGTTGATTGTAACACCCTAAAATCGGGGCTAATTTGAACCTAAAAATTCAACAAGTTATGATAAAATAAACTTCAACTTTCATATATATAGCAAATGAATTAACCATCAGGAGTACATTTACAAATACAGGATCCTTCAAATAACTTATTAATCTAATCATGTCACTATAATCAGATTAATCAAGTTATCTAAGCAATCCCTCAAAATCTCCTTCTGTTAATTGACTTCTCTGCTATTCCAAAACGCTCGTCCTACAACCCTTTACTTTCTCGAGCTAGTACCTGGTAAGAAAACATCATTGAAACGATTAGGCCAACGCCTAGTGAGAACATTCATTTCCACAATAATATTCGCAAAATCAATGTAAACAAGTTATAACAAACCTGATTACCCTTTTTCATACCATACGTGTAACTCTATTCCGTTAACACTATTTTACCCAATTCCATTAATATGAATGGTACAATTCCATCATCATATTATGTCTCAAAGCCACACTACGAATCTTTACAGATTCTAGATTAATGCTCTTATTCCAGAAATCACAATATACACATGCCCATTTCTTAGAAAGGAAGTAGAGATTACAATTACACATGTCAATCCCTCTTCTTCCTTAGAAACTGGGAATTACGTTTATTCCAGGGTTTCTCACACACATCAGAATAATGACTAAACTTCATCTATTCCACGTGTACATAACCAATTTCACACACATATCGGAATAATGATTAATCTTCATCTATTCTACGTGTACATAACCACTAGTGCCTATGGATCCATTACACTTTTACTAGCGTATATGCATAACAACATATCACACACATCTCATATTATATCCTCAACTCTAAGAATACTAGATAATCTATCGTATCTTCATCCTCAAATGCTCCCCCTTCGGCGACTTAACCAGACAAAACATCCGAAAACTGCATCTAGACATCATAACCTATCATTCTCAATTTCTTAAAAGTGTCCGCATAACAGGGGTTTTCGGATAACTTTGACTATCCGGGAAACTAAACTTTCCGGATAAGTACAACTCACTAGATACATTCATAATCCGGACAATACACTTTCTGGACCATCATCTAATATGGACAACACCCGGAAAACTTAAAGCAACCCGGATACTATCCGGTAACTATTTTTATCCGGAAACTTACAATAAAATTAAAACTTACCGGATACTCTTCTGCGTCCGGTTACATTCTTCACAGGGGTTTCAGGATACGACTTTTCATCCGAAAACTTCGGTCTGCAGCCTAAAATTTGATCTAATTCGATGTGTGTTCTATTCAGCTCAGTTCAGACCATTCCATACAGTCCACAAACAGTTTATACACCTATGACCAGGTTTAATTTAACATATTAACATTGATTTAAGCAAACAACAAATAAACTCACCTTATTTTGCAAAACCCACTTTTCTGCACGATTTTGATTCCAATCTGTTGTTACTTATTTTGAAAACCTAATCAACAAACAGATTCGTTTACCACTATGCATCTACAACAAATTAATCAGAAAATATGGTAAATCTCACCAATTTGAAGACAAACCCTTGTTTTCTCTCTTTTCTCTCTGGTTCTCCAAACCGAACCAACACAAAGAAATGAGATAATATCTCAAATCTCAGTCCCTTATCCATATACACACCTTCAACAATGTATTTCCAAAAGTAACATCCAACTTTAATCCTTTGTATTTTAACCCCATTGAATTATAAAATTACTACATAATTCAAGATTTAAACCAAAATACAAATAGATCCCAATTCTCATTAAAATATTATTTAAGGAAAATTTGAGATGTTACATTGATTGACCAAAGAGTTTGAAAGTTTTTGTTGTTCTTAGATTATTTAATAATGGTTTTCACTTATTGCAACTCATAATTAACCAAAATTCATGTTTAAACAAAATGGAAATATAATCGTCTTTAATAATATATATCGATAGTTTGATACCTACAAAATACGATAAGGTATCACTTGAAGCATCCATATGTAGATATGCACTGTAAGAAATGATTATAATAGATACATACTACACATAGTTGAAAAAATGTGTAATAATAAGTAGTCGTTTGTACCTTGTTAATCGTGCAAGACTTCTTGATACATCACGTTTGATGTGTAGACTCCGACACGATTGAATTTTGTGGTAAGCTTTACTAATTTTTTTATATTTTCGCATTATATCCCTCTTGACAACGCCACATAAAGTTGGCCGTGAGAGAATACTGATTCTCGTAGATATACACCTACGTTAGGAATGGTCTGTCATTGAGCTTTAATGATTGTAATAGAAAAGCTAAGTTGGATTGAGAAAATGTTATAATCAAACGAAATAGATGAACAATGGCCAAATATTTCTATTGAGAACATACTAACAAACGAAACTTGTTTCAAACTAATCGAACAATCCAAAACAAGGTTTGCCAACTCCTTCACCGTAGTATGCTTGGCATATTACTTCACCAGACCCGTTATACTTTTGGCATGGTCTAACAGGTGAAAGGTAGTAAAAAGCTATTGTAAGTGCTACCAAATACATGTAACGGACATCTATGATACAGTGAGCAACCGTCATCATCCACTCCATAATTCATACAATATTGTAGTCAATGATACTTGCATCATCATCCACTCTGGTTTATAATCCTTGCATTTATAACCACAGATCTGTTAAGATTAAAAAATGCATATAACATTTACTTTTAGATGAGAACTCAATCTATAAACGATAGAAGCAAAGAGGAAGCACCTCCACAGAATCCTCTCATCATGCTCTATTTATTCTTAGATTACAAAAACCTAAAATTCACTTAAACCCATCGAAATGTAATGACATTTTAAGTTTTGTTCATAAATGGACTTTTAATACAAAACAACCAACACAAAATGAACTATGATTAGTCAACTACTTACTAACATATATATAATTTCCATTGTAAAGATGATTAGATGAGCCATGAAATTTTATGAGTAAAACAATAACTTTTAAAAAGAAACTAATGAACACATACCATGATAAAGCGCTCTTGTTGACAACACATTGGCAAACTTGAACCTGCCACCAATCGAGTTTCTGACAAACCTTGCATCAATCTGAAACACAACGAAATCAACCAAAAACAAAAATTAACTTTTTTATAAAAGTGAAAAACATATAGTGGTGTTAGTTAGAAACTGATCAAAATAGTTTAAAAAATGTTGGATGCAAAGATAAAGTTAATAGCACTTGTAAAGGAGAGATGTACCAATGACCTTGGAAACAAGATCAAATTACATTAAAAGAATGCTATCTGAATTGAAAGTAAACATCATAAAGCAATGTTGGAATCTTTTGATTATTTAATATAGTTGACATCAAAGTGAGCTTACAAACAACAACTTAGAAAGATGAAAAGTGTGACAAAGATAGAAACATTGCAAACTGAGCATATGAAAGAAATGTAACCAAAAAAGGCTGGAGACATCCATTTGAGTTTCTTTGTTTTATGTAGAAATGTAACCAAAAAATAGGTGTGGAACACACATACTGGAAGCAAAGTTGTGAACTGAGAATGCCATTTGGGTTTCTCTGTTTATATAGAAATGTAACCATTAGGATCCATTGTTTATACAGCAAAGTTGCTGTTTCAGAAAGATGAAAAGAATCGTACTAGAGACATCCATTGTTGCAAATTAAGAATGACATTTGGGTTTCTTTGTTTATATATATAGAAAACAAACATCAACTTACTAGAAGCAAAGATGCTAAATCGATCCAGGTTAAATCGATTAGAAAGAAACTTTGAAACAAACCGTACGTGATTACCATTATTGACAAATAAGAATGAATTGTTGGTAAGCGTTTTTTACCACATAATCAATTATGTAATCTGCAAAAATCAACCTGTTTTTATGGTGAATATGTATGTTTGCAGTCTCAGCAGCAGCAACAACGCGATGGTTTAAAGAAATAATGCCTTGTGTAAACAAAGAAACCGTGAAGAAATCTAACCTGAGAAGAAACTTCGAACAAAGAAACCGTGAAAAATCTAATCTGAGAAGAAATCTAACCTAGTAATATGCAAAACTCTAACCTCGTAATATGAAAAAATGAAAGAACCCATGAAAAAATCTAACCTGAGAAGAAACCGTGAACAAAGAAACTGTGACCTGAGAAGAAATCGTGCCCAAAGATACCCAAATCATAGAGTCAATCAAACCCAAATCAAAGAAACTGTGGAAAAATCTAACCTGAGAAGGAACAAAGAAACCCTTGGAGGCGTGAAACCCTTGCAATACGACTTAGAATAAACAAAATGAACTGATTTGAATTGATTTGCAGGGTATAAAAAGCCTGCTTATTTGGTCTTGGAGAGCGAAGCGTCGTCTTGGAGGCCGAATTTGTCATCTTGGAAAGCTAGATACCAGTTTTTTGGTTAACATAGATTAAAGCGTGCACGTATTTAATGATAGTTGCACAAAGTAAAGTTCTCACTCTTATTAACACCTACCGGTGATCAACTTTTCCGTATTGAGTTATGCTTCGACTCAAATAACTAAACCGCGAAATTAGCAAAATGTGGTAACACCTAAGTGTTACATTTTTAGCCTCTCAGGTTTGCCTTACACGCGCACCCAGGAGGGGGTTTCGCTACTGCTCATAAGTAAGAACATAATGACATAAAAGAAATATCGAAACATAAATTGCATTAAACTGAAACTGACCACTGTGGTCACAAGGCTCACCACAGTGGTGACGAAAATTGAAAATGCAGAAAATTAAATTAGCTAAACTAAAAATACAAGAGAAAGATAAGTTACACCTGATTCTGTAATTGCTTGAAAACTTGAATCAAGTTGGACGCCTTCAAATGCATAGGTGAAGCTTCTTTATATATGAGAAAAGTTGAAGTGACTTAAGGAGAGAAAGGGACTTGACCAAGCTTGTCCCCATCCTCTTTTGTCTTGATTTAAATTGTCTTCTTTCTTCAATTCTTTCATGTAAAGCTTCAGTATTAACCAAACCCTCTACCTACAAGTATCCTTCATAATTTTGCCAATAAATTTCTCATAAAGATTTTTTCAACTATCGCTTACCACAATGGTGACTTGCCACAATGACTTCTAGCACTAAAATCCAACTTTTTAAATATTTTTTCAACTTCATGACTGATTTAAACCAAAGAAATAATAGAAGGCTCAAATGAAAATTTAAAGTGGTAATTAAAGTGAAAATGGGTTTAAAAAGGATATAAATAATATTAAGAAATGAGGGTTATCAATACATAAATAATTTATTTTTCTTAAATAAAACATTATAAATAATATATTTAGTTGGTCAAAGTAACATATCGTGGTTAGTTAATAACTTTTCAAATATATAATTAATATTAAATTATAATTTTTTTAATTTAATTATTTTTGATATAAAATAATTATAACTTTAAGTTATAATATATTTTATTAATTTAATTATATAACTTATATAGACCTTTTAGAATTTTTATATTTTATTTTGGATATCTAAATTTATTAAATAATAATTAAAAATAATTGATATAGTTAAGGGAATTTAATTAAAATATCCAAAGTTTGACTTTGACTTACTAAAATACTCATTTTCTCGCCGAAATTGCCAAAATACCCAAAAATCCCGCGGCACGTCCTGCGATCGCGGGACGTGGCACCACCTGGCACCATCTTTGGCCAATTGTCCCGCTATGGCCCCTCAAGATACCCTGCGGCTGCAAAAAATGACCCTTGTCCCGTGATTTCATCCCGCGATCGCGGGATCTACCGGACACGTGTAGGGTTAGGGTTGAAACCCTAATTTTTAATAAATGTTTCCAACCCCCCACCCTCCAATGTCGGCTATAAGATGAGAGGTGGGCGGACCATAATCCGACCACCATACCCATTTTAAAATTCTCTCCCAACTCTCTCATCATTTTCGTGTCGATTACGCGTTCGGTTCGAAGATGTCACGCATTAGGAATGTGGTAAGTCACTTTTCTTAACTTTTTGTAGTTTCTTGTTGTTATCTTAAATTTTCAAAATATATGATATGTAAACTTTGTTGTTTGAATATTGTTGTTAGTTTCTTGTTGTTATCTTTAATTTTTGAAATATATGATATGTAAACTTTGTTGTTTAAATGTTGTTGTTTGAATGTTGTTGTTTAAACTTTGTTGTTATCTTAATTTTTTGAAATATATGATATGTAAACTTTGTTGTTATAAAAAAAATATGTTAGTGTTAAAATGTTTTTTATAAAAAAAAATAAGTTAGTGTTTTTTTGTTATAAAAAGATGAGTATTTTTTTTATAAAATTAGAGTGTTTTTTATAAAAAAAAAAATAAGTTAGTGTTTTTTGTTATAAAAAGATGAGTGTTTTTTATAAAAATTTAGGTTAGTGTTTTTTTTGCCTTTACTTTTGCAGACGAATCTTTGCAGTTACTTTTGCAGACGAATCTTGCAGTTACTTTTGCAGACGAACTTTTGCAGATGCATCTTGCAGTTATTTTTTCAGTCGAATCTTATAGGCTCTTTTCAGACGAATCTTGCAGTATTCAGAAGAATCATGCAGGCAACTTTTCAGACGAAATCTTTGACCATATCCACATCCCTGATGAAGAACATACATTTTCACGGCTATAAGTAGATGGCATGATGAAGTAGTAATTCACAACTTTTTATCTATCTTTTATACATTCTTTTACACCGTTTACAAACATTCTCTCGCTTTTCTTAACACTATGGCTGAAGGTTCAAGATCAAGGGGGAACAGGTCGGCGAATGGGGCTGGAACTTCACGTTCGGCAGCTTACCAACCACTGAACGATGGAGCTCGCCGGAGTACCTGGAAGGTACCGGAAACAGACGAGGAGTGGGGAAACCATGGGCGAATTGCGGCCGATTATCCATTCACGGCCGAGGAGGCAGAAGACTGGGAGATGGCATGGGAGAATTACCACTTCGATAATGACAGGAACAGCCCACCAATGTATCATTGTACCCAGCCGACGGGTCTTCCACAAAGTCAACGAATTACTCCCTTAGTGCAAAAATCCATTGATAAGGCGAACGCCGATATCGAAAAGGTAAAAGGTATGTGGAACCATAACAGGGGGATTCAGCAGGGGAAATGGAGTATCTAGCGGAGAAGAAACGAGAATTGGCCATGACTAGGGCTCACGTTCGGGAGGTGCAACAACAGATTAAGGAAGTAGAAGAGGAACTACAAGAAATCGAGACATATACACTTCTTCCATAAGGACACCGTTCAAGAAGCGGTCTTCACGTCCATTTGATATACGGTGAAGTTCTTGAAAGCGGCATACGAAAGAAACATCTGAACTTCCTCAAGACGGGCAACCGGCGCGTATGTCTCGTCATAATTTATCCCCTCTTGTTGCATATACCCTTTTGCTACCAAACGAGCTTTGTTGCGCACAATTATTTCGTCTTCGTCTTTCTTGTTCTTTAGGACCCACTTGGTACCAATGACTGTCTTACATTTGGGTCGCGGTACTAGTCTCCACACCTTCAAAGCTTCAAACTGATTCAGTTCTTCTTGCATCGCAACCAACCAGTCAGGGTCTTCTAAGGCTTGTTGAACTGTTGAGGGCTCAACTTGTCTTAAGAAGAGGGCATATAAAACTTTGTTGGCAGATGCGGATGCAGATCTTGTCTTCACTGGTTCAGAAACATCACCAATCACCTGATCAATTGGGTGACTGCGTGTCCACCTTGTGGAGTGTGGATGGAGAGATATAGCATTTTCATTGGGGTCTACAAGAGTAGGATCCTTATCAAAATTCAACTCGATCGTCAGCGTCGGTTCCGGTTGTGAGACAGGTTGCTTGTCATAATTGACAATTTGCACAGCCTCAGGAACTGATTCAGTAGATTGTTCAGGAATGTTGTTATTACCCTGATCACCGACATTCGAAGATGTTCTAGATGAAGAAGCACCACTTGTAGATGCATGTGATCTTGCTTGTGTAGATGCCATCGTTGTGTTCCTTGGAGAAGTTGCAGGAGTAGTTGCACCAGTATGTGATGAGGTCAGCACCGGCGAAGGGCCTGACATAGTAGCTTGCACTGGTGGTGTATCAACATGTATCCTGTTAATGACAAATGTAGAAGATTTATCAGGACCAAAATAGTCATCATAAAAGTGTTCAAACAAAACATCAAGTTCATTAGGATTAGAATTAGAAGTGGAAGCTTGATCCTTGTTTGAAGATCTAGTCATCATAGGACGGATTTGTCCAGATGCTAGAATTCCAGAGATCGCGGATTCTGTACTGTTTTGCACAGAAGCCATCTCTTCAGATTCGTCAAATTTGACATTGATGCTTTCCATCACAGTTCTGGATGACTTGAGGTAGACTCTGTATGCTTTAGATGTGAGCGAGTATCCGATGAAGACGCCCTCAATACCCTTAGGACTAAATTTGTTTAAGTTGTCCTTATCATTCAGCACAACGCAGATGCATCCAAAAACACGAAAATAGTGTATCACAGGTTTTCTATTATTAACCAATTCATATGGAGTCTTGCCAAACCGTCGATGTATGATTGAACGGTTTTGTGTATAGCATGCCGTTGAAACAGCTTCAGCCCACAGGAACAAAGGTAGATCAACATAAGACAACATCGTTCTAATCGCTTCAACGAGTGTACGGTTCCGTCTTTCAACGACATCGTTCTGCTGAGGTGTTCTGGCCGCAGAATATTGATGAGTAATTCCTAATGACTTGAATAAGTCATCAAGAGTTCTATTTTTAAACTCTGTCCCGTTGTCTGATCTGACAGTCTGAACTGTTTGTTGACGATTTACTTGAAGTTGTTTGATTAACGAGATGATCAAGTCAGGTGTTTCATATTTGGAGCGTAGAAACTTGACCCATGTGTATCTCGAGTAATCATCGACAACAACTAACACGTATCGTTTGGCACTAATACTCTGAGTCTTCATCGGACCACACAGATCTATATGAAGGATTTCTAAAGCTTTGTTGGTGCTAGGTTCGGGTTTTGGAGGATGAGGAGCACGCTTCATCTTCCCCTTCTCACACGCGGTACATAAATTGTCTTTCTCAAACTTCAGAACTGGTAGACCTTTGACTAAATCACCCAACGTCAACTTTTGAATATAACAGAAGTTGAGATGAGACAATCGTCTATGCCATAACCAGCTTTTCTCCAAAGACGCTTTCGACATCAGACATACGTCATTCTTAGGCTTGAGAGTTGATAGGTCAATAGTGTACAAATTGGACTTTCTAGAACCAACAAGAAGCTCATCCCCTCCGTCGGTAAGAACTGCACAACGGGTCTTCTTGAAATGGACTTCTAGGTCTTTATCACAAAATTGACATATACTAAACAGATTATGTCTTAAGCCCTCGACGTAATTGACTTTTGTAATTCTCACATTATCTTTTACAATATCTCTATAGCCCAAAATTGGAGAATATTGATCGTTTCCAAACTTCACTTTGCCAAGGTCCTTTTCCACATAATTAACAAGCAGCTCCTTTCTTCCAGTCATGTGTTTTGAGCAGCCTGAATCTAAATACCAGACATGACTGGGCTGCAAAATGGAAATTAAACGGTTTTAAATTGGGTCCTTTCTGATTAGTAGGTTTCGACTTGACATGTTGTTTCCTATAACTGGTTTTAAAATAATCATTTGAGTAAAACCAATGGTTATAGTCAGATTTGCAGATAAAATCATCCACACCACAAGAAGCACAACAAATTTGATCACGTGCCAAATTAATCAGTTGTCGCATTGAATAAACCTTGTAAGGAACTACAAGGTTTTGTCTATTGGCAACATCATAATTATTAACATTTGAAACAAAATTGTCTTTCTTGGAATTTAAAATATTTAAAGTAACGTGGGATGATTTGATCTGGGCCACATCCTGTGTGGACTCCTTTATTATCCACTCAAGGCGCGTGTTGTTTCTCAAATTACGATCTGAAAAACCAGACAAATAGGAGTCGTAAGCTTTTGAATTTTGAGCTTGAAAAGAATTAGCATGCTTCTTTCTTTTTGCTTTTGTTTTCTTTTTCTGTAATGATTGTTTTGATTTATATTTAGAATAATAATCATTAACAAAAAAATTCTCAACTGATGTTGAAGATTCCCCTTTCAAGATAATCTTTTCAGGTTCCTCTTCTTTTATTAGAAAATCAGTGTGATCTGGAAGTTTGACACTAAAGTCAAATTGAACAGGCACTTCACATACAACTTTACCTTTTTCCTTACCAACATTCTCACTATCACAATCAGACTGACTGTCCAATGAAGTGTGAAAAATACCATAAGACTTCGGATAAAGAAATTCATTATATTCTTTTCGAAAAGCATTATCTTCTTCCGTGGGAAAATATATTTTAGGATGAGCATTAACGGATTGACTTTCCGAATCACAAGATTCAAAGTCATCTTTGTCATCAACTGTCCAATTCCTCAAGAGAGTATTTCCCATAAAAGCTTTGCATGAGGAAGCATCTGAATCTGAAGAATGTTTTTTTTGAAACCTTTTCTTCAGATGTTTCCTCGAGTTTTGTTTTCATTTCTTTTAAACTTTCCGAAAACACTGTGATCATAACTTCCTTTTCGATCTCAAAAGCAAGCTTCTCGTCATTTATGACTTCTTGAATAGTACTTTCGATCTTGCTTTCGAGGTCCATGAGTTTTTGTTCAAGAAACATTGGTGGAAAATACCTTTCAAAATAGGTTTTTCAGAATTATCCTTTTGTGTATTTTCCTTATCCTCCGGTTCTTTAACAATATAGCTCTCAAAGTAATCATTTGGCAAGGTTCGTTCGTTATTTAATGTTTTTGCATTATCAGGACCATACCAAAAAGGAAGTTGCATTTTAACAGTGGTTTTTCTTTTTATTTCTTCCTCAGCCTCATAGTCTTCACCATCCATTTTAAGCCATTTAATCTGATAGTTAGAATGTATTGCAAGTTCAATCCATTCAAATTTATAAAGAGTGGGAGATTTTATTAAAGCATTGCTCAGGTACTGTGGATTGTCATACTCGATACCCCACTTTGAATTGAAATATTTGAACTTACTTGGCTTATGCATGTGAATTATTTGTTCAGTTTGACCTGCTTTGTTGTTTGAATGTTGTTGTTTAAACTTTGTTGTTATCTTAATTTTTTGAAATATATGATATGTAAACTTTGTTGTTATAAAAAAAATATGTTAGTGTTAAAATGTTTTTTATAAAAAAAAATAAGTTAGTGTTTTTTTGTTATAAAAAGATGAGTATTTTTTTTATAAAATTAGAGTGTTTTTTATAAAAAAAAAAAATAAGTTAGTGTTTTTTGTTATAAAAAGATGAGTGTTTTTTATAAAAATTTAGGTTAGTGTTTTTTTTGCCTTTACTTTTGCAGACGAATCTTTGCAGTTACTTTTGCAGACGAATCTTGCAGTTACTTTTGCAGACGAACTTTTGCAGATGCATCTTGCAGTTATTTTTTCAGTCGAATCTTATAGGCTCTTTTCAGACGAATCTTGCAGTATTCAGAAGAATCATGCAGGCAACTTTTCAGACGAAATCTTTGACCATATCCACATCCCTGATGAAGAACATACATTTTCACGGCTATAAGTAGATGGCATGATGAAGTAGTAATTCACAACTTTTTATCTATCTTTTATACATTCTTTTACACCGTTTACAAACATTCTCTCGCTTTTCTTAACACTATGGCTGAAGGTTCAAGATCAAGGGGGAACAGGTCGGCGAATGGGGCTGGAACTTCACGTTCGGCAGCTTACCAACCACTGAACGATGGAGCTCGCCGGAGTACCTGGAAGGTACCGGAAACAGACGAGGAGTGGGGAAACCATGGGCGAATTGCGGCCGATTATCCATTCACGGCCGAGGAGGCAGAAGACTGGGAGATGGCATGGGAGAATTACCACTTCGATAATGACAGGAACAGCCCACCAATGTATCATTGTACCCAGCCGACGGGTCTTCCACAAAGTCAACGAATTACTCCCTTAGTGCAAAAATCCATTGATAAGGCGAACGCCGATATCGAAAAGGTAAAAGGTATGTGGAACCATAACAGGGGGATTCAGCAGGGGAAATGGAGTATCTAGCGGAGAAGAAACGAGAATTGGCCATGACTAGGGCTCACGTTCGGGAGGTGCAACAACAGATTAAGGAAGTAGAAGAGGAACTACAAGAAATCGAGACATATACACTTCTTCCATAAGGACACCGTTCAAGAAGCGGTCTTCACGTCCATTTGATATACGGTGAAGTTCTTGAAAGCGGCATACGAAAGAAACATCTGAACTTCCTCAAGACGGGCAACCGGCGCGTATGTCTCGTCATAATTTATCCCCTCTTGTTGCATATACCCTTTTGCTACCAAACGAGCTTTGTTGCGCACAATTATTTCGTCTTCGTCTTTCTTGTTCTTTAGGACCCACTTGGTACCAATGACTGTCTTACATTTGGGTCGCGGTACTAGTCTCCACACCTTCAAAGCTTCAAACTGATTCAGTTCTTCTTGCATCGCAACCAACCAGTCAGGGTCTTCTAAGGCTTGTTGAACTGTTGAGGGCTCAACTTGTCTTAAGAAGAGGGCATATAAAACTTTGTTGGCAGATGCGGATGTAGATCTTGTCTTCACTGGTTCAGAAACATCACCAATCACCTGATCAATTGGGTGACTGCGTGTCCACCTTGTGGAGTGTGGATGGAGAGATATAGCATTTTCATTGGGGTCTACAAGAGTAGGATCCTTATCAAAATTCAACTCGATCGTCAGCGTCGGTTCCGGTTGTGAGACAGGTTGCTTGTCATAATTGACAATTTGCACAGCCTCAGGAACTGATTCAGTAGATTGTTCAGGAATGTTGTTATTACCCTGATCACCGACATTCGAAGATGTTCTAGATGAAGAAGCACCACTTGTAGATGCATGTGATCTTGCTTGTGTAGATGCCATCGTTGTGTTCCTTGGAGAAGTTGCAGGAGTAGTTGCACCAGTATGTGATGAGGTCAGCACCGGCGAAGGGCCTGACATAGTAGCTTGCACTGGTGGTGTATCAACATGTATCATGTTAATGACAAATGTAGAATATTTATCAGGACCAAAATAGTCATCATAAAAGTGTTCAAACAAAACATCAAGTACATTAGGATTAGAATTAGAAGTGGAAGCTTGATCCTTGTTTGAAGATCTAGTCATCATAGGACGGATCTGTCCAGATGCTAGAATTCCAGAGATAGCGGATTCTGTACTGTTTTGCACAGAAGCCATCTCTTCAGATTCGTCAAATTTGACATTGATGCTTTCCATCACAGTTCTGGATGACTTGAGGTAGACTCTGTATGCTTTAGATGTGAGCGAGTATCCGATGAAGACGCCCTCAATACCCTTAGGACTAAATTTGTTTAAGTTGTCCTTATCATTCAGCACAACGCAGATGCATCCAAAAACACGAAAACAGTGTATCACAGGTTTTCTATTATTAACCAATTCATATGGAGTCTTGCCAAACCGTCGATGTATGATTGAACGGTTTTATGTATAGCATGCCGTTAAAACAGCTTCAGCCCACAGGAACAAAGGTAGATCAACATAAGACAACATCGTTCTAATCGCTTCAACGAGTGTACGGTTCCGTCTTTCAACGACACCGTTCTGCTGAGGTGTTCTGGCCGCAGAATATTGATGAGTAATTCCTAATGACTTGAATAAGTCATCAAGAGTTCTATTTTTAAACTCTGTCCCGTTGTCTGATCTGACAGTCTGAACTGTTTGTTGACGATTTACTTGAAGTTGTTTGATTAACGAGATGATCAAGTCAGGTGTTTCATATTTGGAGCGTAGAAACTTGACCCATGTGTATCTCGAGTAATCATCGACAACAACTAACACGTATCGTTTGGCACTAATACTCTGAGTCTTCATCGGACCACACAGATCTATATGAAGGATTTCTAAAGCTTTGTTGGTGCTAGGTTCGGGTTTGGGAGGATGAGGAGCACGCTTCATCTTCCCCTTCTCACACGCGGTACATAAATTGTCTTTCTCAAACTTCAGAACTGGTAGACCTTTGACTAAATCACCCAACGTCAACTTTTGAATATAACAGAAGTTGAGATGAGACAATCGTCTATGCCATAACCAGCTTTTCTCCAAAGACGCTTTCGACATCAGACATACGTCATTCTTAGGCTTGAGAGTTGATAGGTCAATAGTGTACAAATTGGACTTTCTAGAACCAACAAGAAGCTCATCCCCTCCGTCGGTAAGAACTGCACAACGGGTCTTCTTGAAATGGACTTCTAGGTCTTTATCACAAAATTGACATATACTAAACAGATTATGTCTTAAGCCCTCGACGTAATTGACTTTTGTAATTCTCACATTATCTTTTACAATATCTCTATAGCCCAAAATTGGAGAATATTGATCGTTTCCAAACTTCACTTTGCCAAGGTCCTTTTCCACATAATTAACAAGCAGCTCCTTTCTTCCAGTCATGTGTTTTGAGCAGCCTGAATCTAAATACCAGACATGACTGGGCTGCAAAATGGAAATTAAACGGTTTTAAATTGGGTCCTTTCTGATTAGTAGGTTTCGACTTGACATGTTGTTTCCTATAACTGGTTTTAAAATAATCATTTGAGTAAAACCAATGGTTATAGTCAGATTTGCAGATAAAATCATCCACACCACAAGAAGCACAACAAATTTGATCACGTGCCAAATTAATCAGTTGTCGCATTGAATAAACCTTGTAAGGAACTACAAGGTTTTGTCTATTGGCAACATCATAATTATTAACATTTGAAACAAAATTGTCTTTCTTGGAATTTAAAATATTTAAAGTAACGTGGGATGATTTGATCTGGGCCACATCTTGTGTGGACTCCTTTATTATCCACTCAAGGCGCGTGTTGTTTCTCAAATTACGATCTGAAAAACCAGACAAATAGGAGTCGTAAGCTTTTGAATTTTGAGCTTGAAAAGAATTAGCATGCTTCTTTCTTTTTGCTTTTGTTTTCTTTTTCTGTAATGATTGTTTTGATTTATATTTAGAATAATAATCATTAACAAAAAAATTCTCAACTGATGTTGAAGATTCCCCTTTCAAGATAATCTTTTCAGGTTCCTCTTCTTTTATTAGAAAATCAGTGTGATCTGGAAGTTTGACACTAAAGTCAAATTGAACAGGCACTTCACATACAACTTTACCTTTTTCCTTACCAACATTCTCACTATCACAATCAGACTGACTGTCCAATGAAGTGTGAAAAATACCATAAGACTTCGGATAAAGAAATTCATTATATTCTTTTCGAAAAGCATTATCTTCTTCCGTGGGAAAATATATTTTAGGATGAGCATTAACGGATTGACTTTCCGAATCACAAGATTCAAAGTCATCTTTGTCATCAACTGTCCAATTCCTCAAGAGAGTATTTCCCATAAAAGCTTTGCATGAGGAAGCATCTGAATCTGAAGAATGTTTTTTTTGAAACCTTTTCTTCAGATGTTTCCTCGAGTTTTGTTTTCATTTCTTTTAAACTTTCCGAAAACACTGTGATCATAACTTCCTTTTCGATCTCAAAAGCAAGCTTCTCGTCATTTATGACTTCTTGAATAGTACTTTCGATCTTGCTTTCGAGGTCCATGAGTTTTTGTTCAAGAAACATTGGTGGAAAATACCTTTCAAAATAGGTTTTTCAGAATTATCCTTTTGTGTATTTTCCTTATCCTCCGGTTCTTTAACAATATAGCTCTCAAAGTAATCATTTGGCAAGGTTCGTTCGTTATTTAATGTTTTTGCATTATCAGGACCATACCAAAAAGGAAGTTGCATTTTAACAGTGGTTTTTCTTTTTATTTCTTCCTCAGCCTCATAGTCTTCACCATCCATTTTAAGCCATTTAATCTGATAGTTAGAATGTATTGCAAGTTCAATCCATTCAAATTTATAAAGAGTGGGAGATTTTATTAAAGCATTGCTCAGGTACTGTGGATTGTCATACTCGATACCCCACTTTGAATTGAAATATTTGAACTTACTTGGCTTATGCATGTGAATTATTTGTTCAGTTTGACCTGCTTTGTTGTTTGAATGTTGTTGTTTAAACTTTGTTGTTATCTTAATTTTTTGAAATATATGATATGTAAACTTTGTTGTTATAAAAAAAATATGTTAGTGTTAAAATGTTTTTTATAAAAAAAAATAAGTTAGTGTTTTTTTGTTATAAAAAGATGAGTATTTTTTTTATAAAATTAGAGTGTTTTTTATAAAAAAAAAATAAGTTAGTGTTTTTTGTTATAAAAAGATGAGTGTTTTTTATAAAAATTTAGGTTAGTGTTTTTTTTGCCTTTACTTTTGCAGACGAATCTTTGCAGTTACTTTTGAAGACGAATCTTGCAGTTACTTTTGCAGACGAACTTTTGCAGATGCATCTTGCAGTTATTTTTTCAGTCGAATCTTATAGGCTCTTTTCAGACGAATCTTGCAGTATTCAGAAGAATCATGCAGGCAACTTTTCAGACGAAATCTTTGACCATATCCACATCCCTGATGAAGAACATACATTTTCACGGCTATAAGTAGATGGCATGATGAAGTAGTAATTCACAACTTTTTATCTATCTTTTATACATTCTTTTACACCGTTTACAAACATTCTCTCGCTTTTCTTAACACTATGGCTGAAGGTTCAAGATCAAGGGGGAACAGGTCGGCGAATGGGGCTGGAACTTCACGTTCGGCAGCTTACCAACCACTGAACGATGGAGCTCGCCGGAGTACCTGGAAGGTACCGGAAACAGACGAGGAGTGGGGAAACCATGGGCGAATTGCGGCCGATTATCCATTCACGGCCGAGGAGGCAGAAGACTGGGAGATGGCATGGGAGAATTACCACTTCGATAATGACAGGAACAGCCCACCAATGTATCATTGTACCCAGCCGACGGGTCTTCCACAAAGTCAACGAATTACTCCCTTAGTGCAAAAATCCATTGATAAGGCGAACGCCGATATCGAAAAGGTAAAAGGTATGTGGAACCATAACAGGGGGATTCAGCAGGGGAAATGGAGTATCTAGCGGAGAAGAAACGAGAATTGGCCATGACTAGGGCTCACGTTCGGGAGGTGCAACAACAGATTAAGGAAGTAGAAGAGGAACTACAAGAAATCGAGACATATACACTTCTTCCATAAGGACACCGTTCAAGAAGCGGTCTTCACGTCCATTTGATATACGGTGAAGTTCTTGAAAGCGGCATACGAAAGAAACATCTGAACTTCCTCAAGACGGGCAACCGGCGCGTATGTCTCGTCATAATTTATCCCCTCTTGTTGCATATACCCTTTTGCTACCAAACGAGCTTTGTTGCGCACAATTATTTCGTCTTCGTCTTTCTTGTTCTTTAGGACCCACTTGGTACCAATGACTGTCTTACATTTGGGTCGCGGTACTAGTCTCCACACCTTCAAAGCTTCAAACTGATTCAGTTCTTCTTGCATCGCAACCAACCAGTCAGGGTCTTCTAAGGCTTGTTGAACTGTTGAGGGCTCAACTTGACTTAAGAAGAGGGCATATAAAACTTTGTTGGCAGATACGGATGCAGATCTTGTCTTCACTGGTTCAGAAACATCACCAATCACCTGATCAATTGGGTGACTGCGTGTCCACCTTGTGGAGTGTGGATGGAGAGATATAGCATTTTCATTGGGGTCTACAAGAGTAGGATCCTTATCAAAATTCAACTCGATCGTCAGCGTCGGTTCCGGTTGTGAGACAGGTTGCTTGTCATAATTGACAATTTGCACAGCCTCAGGAACTGATTCAGTAGATTGTTCAGGAATGTTGTTATTACCCTGATCACCGACATTCGAAGATGTTCTAGATGAAGAAGCACCACTTGTAGATGCATGTGATCTTGCTTGTGTAGATGCCATCGTTGTGTTCCTTGGAGAAGTTGCAGGAGTAGTTGCACCAGTATGTGATGAGGTCAGCACCGGCGAAGGGCCTGACATAGTAGCTTGCACTGGTGGTGTATCAACATGTATCCTGTTAATGACAAATGTAGAAGATTTATCAGGACCAAAATAGTCATCATAAAAGTGTTCAAACAAAACATCAAGTTCATTAGGATTAGAATTAGAAGTGGAAGCTTGATCCTTGTTTGAAGATCTAGTCATCATAGGACGGATCTGTCCAGATGCTAGAATTCCAGAGATCGCGGATTCTGTACTGTTTTGCACAGAAGCCATCTCTTCAGATTCGTCAAATTTGACATTGATGCTTTCCATCACAGTTCTGGATGACTTGAGGTAGACTCTGTATGCTTTAGATGTGAGCGAGTATCCGATGAAGACGCCCTCAATATCCTTAGGACTAAATTTGTTTAAGTTGTCCTTATCATTCAGCACAACGCAGATGCATCCAAAAACACGAAAACAGTGTATCACAGGTTTTCTATTATTAACCAATTCATATGGAGTCTTGCCAAACCGTCGATGTATGATTGAACGGTTTTGTGTATAGCATGCCGTTGAAACAGCTTCAGCCCACAGGAACAAAGGTAGATCAACATAAGACAACATCGTTCTAATCGCTTCAACGAGTGTACGGTTCCGTCTTTCAACGACACCGTTCTGCTGAGGTGTTCTGGCCGCAGAATATTGATGAGTAATTCCTAATGACTTGAATAAGTCATCAAGAGTTCTATTTTTAAACTCTGTCCCGTTGTCTGATCTGACAGTCTGAACTGTTTGTTGACGATTTACTTGAAGTTGTTTGATTAACGAGATGATCAAGTCAGGTGTTTGATATTTGGAGCGTAGAAACTTGACCCATGTGTATCTCGAGTAATCATCGACAACAACTAACACGTATCGTTTGGCACTAATACTCTGAGTCTTCATCGGACCACACAGATCTATATGAAGGATTTCTAAAGCTTTGTTGGTGCTAGGTTCGGGTTTTGGAGGATGAGGAGCACGCTTCATCTTCCCCTTCTCACACGCGGTACATAAATTGTCTTTCTCAAACTTCAGAACTGGTAGACCTTTGACTAAATCACCCAACGTCAACTTTTGAATATAACAGAAGTTGAGATGAGACAATCGTCTATGCCATAACCAGCTTTTCTCCAAAGACGCTTTCGACATCAGACATACGTCATTCTTAGGCTTGAGAGTTGATAGGTCAATAGTGTACAAATTGGACTTTCTAGAACCAACAAGAAGCTCATCCCCTCCGTCGGTAAGAACTGCACAACGGGTCTTCTTGAAATGGACTTCTAGGTCTTTATCACAAAATTGACATATACTAAACAGATTATGTCTTAAGCCCTCGACGTAATTGACTTTTGTAATTCTCACATTATCTTTTACAATATCTCTATAGCCCAAAATTGGAGAATATTGATCGTTTCCAAACTTCACTTTGCCAAGGTCCTTTTCCACATAATTAACAAGCAGCTCCTTTCTTCCAGTCATGTGTTTTGAGCAGCCTGAATCTAAATACCAGACATGACTGGGCTGCAAAATGGAAATTAAACGGTTTTAAATTGGGTCCTTTCTGATTAGTAGGTTTCGACTTGACATGTTGTTTCCTATAACTGGTTTTAAAATAATCATTTGAGTAAAACCAATGGTTATAGTCAGATTTGCAGATAAAATCATCCACACCACAAGAAGCACAACAAATTTGATCACGTGCCAAATTAATCAGTTGTCGCATTGAATAAACCTTGTAAGGAACTACAAGGTTTTGTCTATTGGCAACATCATAATTATTAACATTTGAAACAAAATTGTCTTTCTTGGAATTTAAAATATTTAAAGTAACGTGGGATGATTTGATCTGGGCCACATCCTGTGTGGACTCCTTTATTATCCACTCAAGGCGCGTGTTGTTTCTCAAATTACGATCTGAAAAACCAGACAAATAGGAGTCGTAAGCTTTTGAATTTTGAGCTTGAAAAGAATTAGCATGCTTCTTTCTTTTTGCTTTTGTTTTCTTTTTCTGTAATGATTGTTTTGATTTATATTTAGAATAATAATCATTAACAAAAAAATTCTCAACTGATGTTGAAGATTCCCCTTTCAAGATAATCTTTTCAGGTTCCTCTTCTTTTATTAGAAAATCAGTGTGATCTGGAAGTTTGACACTAAAGTCAAATTGAACAGGCACTTCACATACAACTTTACCTTTTTCCTTACCAACATTCTCACTATCACAATCAGACTGACTGTCCAATGAAGTGTGAAAAATACCATAAGACTTCGGATAAAGAAATTCATTATATTCTTTTCGAAAAGCATTATCTTCTTCCGTGGGAAAATATATTTTAGGATGAGCATTAACGGATTGACTTTCCGAATCACAAGATTCAAAGTCATCTTTGTCATCAACTGTCCAATTCCTCAAGAGAGTATTTCCCATAAAAGCTTTGCATGAGGAAGCATCTGAATCTGAAGAATGTTTTTTTTGAAACCTTTTCTTCAGATGTTTCCTCGAGTTTTGTTTTCATTTCTTTTAAACTTTCCGAAAACACTGTGATCATAACTTCCTTTTCGATCTCAAAAGCAAGCTTCTCGTCATTTATGACTTCTTGAATAGTACTTTCGATCTTGCTTTCGAGGTCCATGAGTTTTTGTTCAAGAAACATTGGTGGAAAATACCTTTCAAAATAGGTTTTTCAGAATTATCCTTTTGTGTATTTTCCTTATCCTCCGGTTCTTTAACAATATAGCTCTCAAAGTAATCATTTGGCAAGGTTCGTTCGTTATTTAATGTTTTTGCATTATCAGGACCATACCAAAAAGGAAGTTGCATTTTAACAGTGGTTTTTCTTTTTATTTCTTCCTCAGCCTCATAGTCTTCACCATCCATTTTAAGCCATTTAATCTGATAGTTAGAATGTATTGCAAGTTCAATCCATTCAAATTTATAAAGAGTGGGAGATTTTATTAAAGCATTGCTCAGGTACTGTGGATTGTCATACTCGATACCCCACTTTGAATTGAAATATTTGAACTTACTTGGCTTATGCATGTGAATTATTTGTTCAGTTTGACCTGCTTTGTTGTTTGAATGTTGTTGTTTAAACTTTGTTGTTATCTTAATTTTTTGAAATATATGATATGTAAACTTTGTTGTTATAAAAAAAATATGTTAGTGTTAAAATGTTTTTTATAAAAAAAAATAAGTTAGTGTTTTTTTGTTATAAAAAGATGAGTATTTTTTTTATAAAATTAGAGTGTTTTTTATAAAAAAAAAATAAGTTAGTGTTTTTTGTTATAAAAAGATGAGTGTTTTTTATAAAAATTTAGGTTAGTGTTTTTTTTGCCTTTACTTTTGCAGACGAATCTTTGCAGTTACTTTTGCAGACGAATCTTGCAGTTACTTTTGCAGACGAACTTTTGCAGATGCATCTTGCAGTTATTTTTTCAGTCGAATCTTATAGGCTCTTTTCAGACGAATCTTGCAGTATTCAGAAGAATCATGCAGGCAACTTTTCAGACGAAATCTTTGACCATATCCACATCCCTGATGAAGAACATACATTTTCACGGCTATAAGTAGATGGCATGATGAAGTAGTAATTCACAACTTTTTATCTATCTTTTATACATTCTTTTACACCGTTTACAAACATTCTCTCGCTTTTCTTAACACTATGGCTGAAGGTTCAAGATCAAGGGGGAACAGGTCGGCGAATGGGGCTGGAACTTCACGTTCGGCAGCTTACCAACCACTGAACGATGGAGCTCGCCGGAGTACCTGGAAGGTACCGGAAACAGACGAGGAGTGGGGAAACCATGGGCGAATTGCGGCCGATTATCCATTCACGGCCGAGGAGGCAGAAGACTGGGAGATGGCATGGGAGAATTACCACTTCGATAATGACAGGAACAGCCCACCAATGTATCATTGTACCCAGCCGACGGGTCTTCCACAAAGTCAACGAATTACTCCCTTAGTGCAAAAATCCATTGATAAGGCGAACGCCGATATCGAAAAGGTAAAAGGTATGTGGAACCATAACAGGGGGATTCAGCAGGGGAAATGGAGTATCTAGCGGAGAAGAAACGAGAATTGGCCATGACTAGGGCTCACGTTCGGGAGGTGCAACAACAGATTAAGGAAGTAGAAGAGGAACTACAAGAAATCGAGACATATACACTTCTTCCATAAGGACACCGTTCAAGAAGCGGTCTTCACGTCCATTTGATATACGGTGAAGTTCTTGAAAGCGGCATACGAAAGAAACATCTGAACTTCCTCAAGACGGGCAACCGGCGCGTATGTCTCGTCATAATTTATCCCCTCTTGTTGCATATACCCTTTTGCTACCAAACGAGCTTTGTTGCGCACAATTATTTCGTCTTCGTCTTTCTTGTTCTTTAGGACCCACTTGGTACCAATGACTGTCTTACATTTGGGTCGCGGTACTAGTCTCCACACCTTCAAAGCTTCAAACTGATTCAGTTCTTCTTGCATCGCAACCAACCAGTCAGGGTCTTCTAAGGCTTGTTGAACTGTTGAGGGCTCAACTTGACTTAAGAAGAGGGCATATAAAACTTTGTTGGCAGATACGGATGCAGATCTTGTCTTCACTGGTTCAGAAACATCACCAATCACCTGATCAATTGGGTGACTGCGTGTCCACCTTGTGGAGTGTGGATGGAGAGATATAGCATTTTCATTGGGGTCTACAAGAGTAGGATCCTTATCAAAATTCAACTCGATCGTCAGCGTCGGTTCCGGTTGTGAGACAGGTTGCTTGTCATAATTGACAATTTGCACAGCCTCAGGAACTGATTCAGTAGATTGTTCAGGAATGTTGTTATTACCCTGATCACCGACATTCGAAGATGTTCTAGATGAAGAAGCACCACTTGTAGATGCATGTGATCTTGCTTGTGTAGATGCCATCGTTGTGTTCCTTGGAGAAGTTGCAGGAGTAGTTGCACCAGTATGTGATGAGGTCAGCACCGGCGAAGGGCCTGACATAGTAGCTTGCACTGGTGGTGTATCAACATGTATCCTGTTAATGACAAATGTAGAAGATTTATCAGGACCAAAATAGTCATCATAAAAGTGTTCAAACAAAACATCAAGTTCATTAGGATTAGAATTAGAAGTGGAAGCTTGATCCTTGTTTGAAGATCTAGTCATCATAGGACGGATCTGTCCAGATGCTAGAATTCCAGAGATCGCGGATTCTGTACTGTTTTGCACAGAAGCCATCTCTTCAGATTCGTCAAATTTGACATTGATGCTTTCCATCACAGTTCTGGATGACTTGAGGTAGACTCTGTATGCTTTAGATGTGAGCGAGTATCCGATGAAGACGCCCTCAATATCCTTAGGACTAAATTTGTTTAAGTTGTCCTTATCATTCAGCACAACGCAGATGCATCCAAAAACACGAAAACAGTGTATCACAGGTTTTCTATTATTAACCAATTCATATGGAGTCTTGCCAAACCGTCGATGTATGATTGAACGGTTTTGTGTATAGCATGCCGTTGAAACAGCTTCAGCCCACAGGAACAAAGGTAGATCAACATAAGACAACATCGTTCTAATCGCTTCAACGAGTGTACGGTTCCGTCTTTCAACGACACCGTTCTGCTGAGGTGTTCTGGCCGCAGAATATTGATGAGTAATTCCTAATGACTTGAATAAGTCATCAAGAGTTCTATTTTTAAACTCTGTCCCGTTGTCTGATCTGACAGTCTGAACTGTTTGTTGACGATTTACTTGAAGTTGTTTGATTAACGAGATGATCAAGTCAGGTGTTTGATATTTGGAGCGTAGAAACTTGACCCATGTGTATCTCGAGTAATCATCGACAACAACTAACACGTATCGTTTGGCACTAATACTCTGAGTCTTCATCGGACCACACAGATCTATATGAAGGATTTCTAAAGCTTTGTTGGTGCTAGGTTCGGGTTTTGGAGGATGAGGAGCACGCTTCATCTTCCCCTTCTCACACGCGGTACATAAATTGTCTTTCTCAAACTTCAGAACTGGTAGACCTTTGACTAAATCACCCAACGTCAACTTTTGAATATAACAGAAGTTGAGATGAGACAATCGTCTATGCCATAACCAGCTTTTCTCCAAAGACGCTTTCGACATCAGACATACGTCATTCTTAGGCTTGAGAGTTGATAGGTCAATAGTGTACAAATTGGACTTTCTAGAACCAACAAGAAGCTCATCCCCTCCGTCGGTAAGAACTGCACAACGGGTCTTCTTGAAATGGACTTCTAGGTCTTTATCACAAAATTGACATATACTAAACAGATTATGTCTTAAGCCCTCGACGTAATTGACTTTTGTAATTCTCACATTATCTTTTACAATATCTCTATAGCCCAAAATTGGAGAATATTGATCGTTTCCAAACTTCACTTTGCCAAGGTCCTTTTCCACATAATTAACAAGCAGCTCCTTTCTTCCAGTCATGTGTTTTGAGCAGCCTGAATCTAAATACCAGACATGACTGGGCTGCAAAATGGAAATTAAACGGTTTTAAATTGGGTCCTTTCTGATTAGTAGGTTTCGACTTGACATGTTGTTTCCTATAACTGGTTTTAAAATAATCATTTGAGTAAAACCAATGGTTATAGTCAGATTTGCAGATAAAATCATCCACACCACAAGAAGCACAACAAATTTGATCACGTGCCAAATTAATCAGTTGTCGCATTGAATAAACCTTGTAAGGAACTACAAGGTTTTGTCTATTGGCAACATCATAATTATTAACATTTGAAACAAAATTGTCTTTCTTGGAATTTAAAATATTTAAAGTAACGTGGGATGATTTGATCTGGGCCACATCCTGTGTGGACTCCTTTATTATCCACTCAAGGCGCGTGTTGTTTCTCAAATTACGATCTGAAAAACCAGACAAATAGGAGTCGTAAGCTTTTGAATTTTGAGCTTGAAAAGAATTAGCATGCTTCTTTCTTTTTGCTTTTGTTTTCTTTTTCTGTAATGATTGTTTTGATTTATATTTAGAATAATAATCATTAACAAAAAAATTCTCAACTGATGTTGAAGATTCCCCTTTCAAGATAATCTTTTCAGGTTCCTCTTCTTTTATTAGAAAATCAGTGTGATCTGGAAGTTTGACACTAAAGTCAAATTGAACAGGCACTTCACATACAACTTTACCTTTTTCCTTACCAACATTCTCACTATCACAATCAGACTGACTGTCCAATGAAGTGTGAAAAATACCATAAGACTTCGGATAAAGAAATTCATTATATTCTTTTCGAAAAGCATTATCTTCTTCCGTGGGAAAATATATTTTAGGATGAGCATTAACGGATTGACTTTCCGAATCACAAGATTCAAAGTCATCTTTGTCATCAACTGTCCAATTCCTCAAGAGAGTATTTCCCATAAAAGCTTTGCATGAGGAAGCATCTGAATCTGAAGAATGTTTTTTTTGAAACCTTTTCTTCAGATGTTTCCTCGAGTTTTGTTTTCATTTCTTTTAAACTTTCCGAAAACACTGTGATCATAACTTCCTTTTCGATCTCAAAAGCAAGCTTCTCGTCATTTATGACTTCTTGAATAGTACTTTCGATCTTGCTTTCGAGGTCCATGAGTTTTTGTTCAAGAAACATTGGTGGAAAATACCTTTCAAAATAGGTTTTTCAGAATTATCCTTTTGTGTATTTTCCTTATCCTCCGGTTCTTTAACAATATAGCTCTCAAAGTAATCATTTGGCAAGGTTCGTTCGTTATTTAATGTTTTTGCATTATCAGGACCATACCAAAAAGGAAGTTGCATTTTAACAGTGGTTTTTCTTTTTATTTCTTCCTCAGCCTCATAGTCTTCACCATCCATTTTAAGCCATTTAATCTGATAGTTAGAATGTATTGCAAGTTCAATCCATTCAAATTTATAAAGAGTGGGAGATTTTATTAAAGCATTGCTCAGGTACTGTGGATTGTCATACTCGATACCCCACTTTGAATTGAAATATTTGAACTTACTTGGCTTATGCATGTGAATTATTTGTTCAGTTTGACCTGCTTTGTACAGTTTATTTTCCAGATCATTGACATTTTCACACAGCTTATCATTCCTATCTTTATAAGCATGTAAAAGATTTTCACACTCATTATTCTTGGTTTCCGAACTCATTAACTTATCTGATAGTTCAGTTATTTTATCTTGAAAATACGCATGACCAATATCGAACTCAGTCTTTTTCTTTTCTAATTCTTGAATTTGACTGTCTTGTTCAATTAGTTTCTTTCTTAGAGTGGAAATTATTTCATCTGTTGTGTCCCGGTCAATTGTTAGTTCTTCTAACTTCTTTTCTAAATACGCTTGTTGAATAAATAATTGATTATAGAGATCGGGATGTGCCTCATTTGAAGTAGACTTTGACCCTTCATCATCGGCATTTCTGGTCATGAGACACATCTTGTTTTGAGCTGGTTTCTGTTGGTCCCGAAAGGGATATACTAATTTGTAGAAGGGGAGGTTGAATACAAATACACAGATTTTACTTTCTAAATTGTTTATTGATAAATCATTAACATTTTACAGCTTGTTACGGAACAAGATTAAGGATAAATCCTAAATCTAAACAAGTTGGAACACTAAGTTTCTTGCACTATGAAAAATAAGGAAATTACTAATAATAACCTATCTTAAGAAAGACTACTTGACCAGAGTTAGCAAGTGTGCTTCAAAATGAAGCTGGTGAGTCTTCTTATATACTACATGCATTAAATGCATGGCAGTTTTCAATTTACACGTGGCAGCAACTGATTGGTTGTAGGATCTGACTTTAGTAGACAACCTTAGTAGCAGCATGCATGAACAATGCAGTATCAGAGTGGTTGTACGATTTCAGACAATAAGGATGTTTGTATCTGACATTTTGTACGGATTCGTGCAAGGGTGGTTAAGACAAAAGTACTTTGTACGGAGGACTTCATGATCAGCTTTCGTTGATTCAGAGACTTTATCATTCTTTCAGCGAATGACAAAGTTCAGCGATAGCTGAAGTCTTGTACTTGATACTTCACGTTGAGTGGACAAATCTGAGTCTTCGCTGATCCACATCAGTTCATTAGGAGACTTGTCGCTGGTTCTTGAGCTTGATCTTTGACTTCAGCGTAGAACATATGTTAACGTGAAACTTGTCTTCAGAGATCATAAGTAAACAACTATGATTGTTAGCGATCACCAAATAGGTCTGAACAGGCTCAGAGCTATATATTCCAAAGAACATATGGATGGTGAACAGTGGTCGCTGAACAATATAAGATCATCAGCGATCATACACAAGACTGAACATGCTCAGAGCTTGGTGGATGAACAGGGTTCACTGAATGTCTATTCTAAAGAACGAGAGTTCCTATTAGCGGTACCGAATAGAGTCTTAGTACTTATCAGCGATATTGAAACTCTTATACATTGTTTACCTACAATTTTCACTAAGTAGAATTGAGAGGGTCGTTATCAAATTACTGAGGGTTTGGATCAACAGTTTCTCATCATCTGCTTCATTATCAGTTTGATCAAGCTAGTATTCTTCTTTAACCAAAAGCGCAATCCCTGATTCTTTCTGTTCAGCAAGCATCATCTTGTTCTTGTAGTAACTGGAATCCCTCACTTTCGGCTTCCAACAGTCTTTTGAGAAGTGACCAGTCTTCCCACAATTATAGCAGTTCGGTGCTTCATCCTTCTTCTCAAAAACCTTCTTCTCATCTGGCCTCTTATACTCATCTGGCCTTTTATACTCAACCATCTTGTCCTCAAACTTCTTGACCGATTCAACTTGTGCTTTGTGCTCGAAGTTCTTAGAGCCAGACACATACCTTTGACTGTTAGAGCTGGGGTTTTTCCCAAACTGTCTCTGAAAAGATCTGGTAAGGAGTATCAAAGAATTCTTCATACTTTCAATATCATCTATCACACCTGTTTCACTCTTTTCCTCATCAGACTGATTACCCACATTCTTTGAGTATTTCATGTTAGACATTAAAGCGAGTGGGTCTAACTCTTCTTCCTTAACCTCTCTTTTCTCTTCCTTCTTTTCTTTCTTCTTTTTCTTAGCCCTCTTTGCATCATCATGTAAAGCCCGTATCCCGGTATGTTTTTTTTAAGTTAGTTATTTTTTTCCCAACGCTACTCGTTATCGGGGTTAGGCGGCTAGGACTTTATTTGCTAAAAGTTTGGATGATTGGGGAATAATGTAAAACTTGAATTACAAGGACCATTGTTGTAATTTTTGTAAAGTGCTTGCATGGGGTTCGGCCCATAAGGGGACCGACCCCTTCCCTCTTATTCTTTCTCATCACTTACGTCCCAAGCAAAAACAAGAAAAGGAAACCCTAAGTCGCTACTCCCCTTCCCCTTCCCTGCTGCTGCGACTGCCGTAACTCCCCACACCACCAGCGTCGACGATGTGTTCTTGCCGTAAAAAGAGAGAGCGTGAGAAGGAGTAGCAACGAGAAAACGTGAGAGGGAGAAGGAGCCGACGAGGATCTTGTGTTGCTGCGTTTCTGAGCGAGAGGTACCGTCTCTTCCATTCTTTTCTCGTTTCTTTTGTTTCGTGTCGTTATCATCCCGTCGCCGTGAAACGACCACAGTCGTCGTCAGCCTAGGCTGTCGGTGTATGGCCTCCGTGCACCACCAGGGCGTTGGTTGCACCGTGTGGGGTATGGTGTGGTTGCGTGTGAGTGTGTGCGGCCAAGATAGGTGGTCGGGTTTTTCGTGTGGTCTCGCCGGGATTTTGTAAACCACCATCGTCGCCGAAGGCCGGCCGCCGCCACCGCCGCCGGTGACCACCACTACCGGAGGTGGCAGTGGGTGGTGCGCGGTTGAGTCCAGCCCCTTGTAGCCTAAAACCTTAAAACCTAAATCGTGAAACCTAAACTAATCGCGTAAACCGTTTTTAATAAAGTTATCATTTTATGTGAAAAATCCCATTCGGATTGAGGCGAAACCAGTGCCCACGGTTCACATTCTGTGTCGGGCACACTTTTCGTGTTTTAGCGAAAGTCGGGTTCGGCCTCTAGCTAGGTGTAAAATAGGTGTTTTTACAGCAGGTCCGAGTTCGGCAGACTCGCACCCCATTCTTAGAAAATTCATATTAAATCGTAGAAAAATCGTTTGAACGCGTGCGATATATTCCTCGAACCCTAGGACATAGAACTGGTTGGTTATTGAAAAATAATTCTGGGTTGTTGAGTTTAAGGGGGGCTAAACAGGTCCCGAACAGACCCGTAATGTTAGAGAAAAAGCTGAAAGTTTCACGTTTAAGCTTGTAGTTGTGACTTTGGGTTAGGACTTCACTTTGACGTTTGGTATCACTTATTTAGGTGGAAAGAGGTGAGTTGGAGTTGGCCGGCACGTTTTGCTGTTGAGGATATCTACTCTGCTTTTGAGGTGAGTTCCCTCACTGCGTAGTTAGGGATTGTATGTATATCGTGGTAGTTCGTATGTACTACTGATTTTGTTGTGTGTGAACTGGTTGTGTTGTGGTGTGTAGTATTTGATTGGTTTAAATGCTTGGTATAAATGGGTATTATATACATCTCGGTGGGACCGAGGAAGCAGGTGGAAATGTTGTGTGAACTCGGTGGGACCGAGGGCTCGGTGGGACCGAGGAGTTGGGTACATAATTGCTTGTATGTGTTTACTTGTATTATGTAACTGTTGTGTTGTTGCTCATGTGTGGATAGGGGTGATGTGCATATAATTGCTATCTGCGCATGTGATGGAATTCACTAAGCTTTGTGCTTACCCTTTTCCTTTAAAATGTGGTTTCAGATACTAGTGGCTCCAAGGCGTGACGAGTACACACTGGCGCGCGTGAAGGGTTATTATATTTATGAGATTTAGAATTATCATTTAAACAATTTAATTTCGCTCTTTATCTTTAATGAGAACATCTATTGTTAAGTTTGCAAGCGAAGCGGTTTTGGATATTTAATAAGGTTTCATTTAATAAATTGTTTATTTTTAAAAGTTAAAATTTACTGTAATTTTTGGGACGTTACAACTTGGTATCAGAGCACGGCTTGAGTGAATCAAACACATCTCGGTGTGTTTGATCTAAAGTTGCGGTTATGAAATTTTTATTTTTCCTAAAATCTTATAGAAATAAAAGAAAGGGAAAACCCGTTTGAGAAACGGTGATCGAGGGCGCAGTGTGTACAGTTAGCCGATGCCAAAGGAAAAGGTACAGTACTTAGTGTTTTTATCGCTTTCTAGATCATAGGGTATGCATGCTAGATTGCTTGTGTGGGTTATATGGTATTGTATGGTTACTGCTTGCTAATAGAAATTCATGCTAGCCTTGATAGGTTGTTAAACGAATGCACTATAGGTTGTATGCAGTAGGAACCGAATAGCCTTAGAATGTTGGATTTAGTTCTATTGCGCAGCTCTTGTTTGAGTCCAACCGTTGTAGGATAGAATCTTATATTCGAATGTCTATCTGGTTTTCACTGTATGCGATTGTGCATTTGCGAGACGACTCGTCGGGACTAGTGGGGCTTCCGTCTTAGCAAGGGTAGTGGGATGAGATGAAACTCCTGGGGAACTAGGAAGAGCGTCTTCATATGCTGGTACGGGCATACGGGTGTATTTGTCAGCAAGTCACTATTTGGGCACTTCGGGATGGGACTCGAAACGAGTAAGGATAGGTGTGGAAGGTAGTAGTAGAGCTCCTACTATCTGAAGCACATGATCAATGCTCGAGTCGGGGAAAGTCACGAGGAATCCAAGGGGTTGAGCGTGAGCATGGTAGGGTGAGTTATTATGTACTAATAACTCGTTGTAATTTATTTTCCTAGAATGGCCATCACTAGAAGAAACAACACGGCTGAGCCGCGGGCTGAGGCGGGGATCACTGAGGAACAGATCTGAGAGATGATTGCTGCCAAGGTAGCATATGCGATCGGGGAGGCGATTCCCGAGATTATCACTGCCATCCGTGACGAGGTGGTAGTTCTGATGGAGGAGCGTATTGCGGCGATTCCACCGCCGGCAGGTGGACAGCCGCGTACTCGAGAGTTTCAGTATCGGGATCTCTCTGCCTGTTCTCCACCCGAGTTCAAGGGAGACCCGAATCCGATCATCAGCATGCGATGGATATCTGACATGGAGTGTGCATTCTTGACTAGTGGCTGCCCCGACAACCTGAAGGTTCGCTTCGCGGTAAACTTACTTCGTGACGGAGCGAAGGATTGGTGTGCTATGGCGTTGACGCTTGCCGAGCGCACTACCTTGACCTGGGAGGAGTTCGTCACTCGATTTCGCGCAGAGTACGTACCTTCGGTAGAGATGGAGCGGATTGCTAAGGAGTTCCTAGAGTTCACCCAGACGATGGAGACGGTGAAGGAGATGAACCAGAAGTTCACAGAGATGGCGTTGTTCTGTCCCAGTATGCTGCTTCGGAAGACATGAAGATGTCTCGGTACAAGGACATGTTACGTACCGAGATTAGGGAGTTTGTGAGCACGGCGCAGTATGCTTCCCTTACTGCGATGATGGAGGCTGCCCGGAGACGGGAACTTGAGTTGGAGACCCAGGCGAAGAAGAGAAAGGCGGCATAGGCGGTGACGCCAATCTCTGCGGTACCGAAGAAGTCGAGGTTCACGGATTCACGCACGAGTTCTAGGAGCGGTGTGTTTAAGCCCAGGGATACTGGTAGGAAGAGGACGGATGGATGTTTCAAGTGTGGGCAGTCCGGTCATTTCAGCCGGGATTGTAAGATGTCGTTGATGGTCTGCTTTAACTGTAAGCAGACGGGCCATGTAAAGGCCAACTGTCTGAACACTAGAGCAGCTGATGGGAGTGGGGCACAGAGGGCTCCTACGAATGCCCCACTGCGCATTACTGACGGTCGAGTGGGCCAGCCGGGGACGGAGGCAGCTCGAGGTAGAGTTCACCAGCTAAAGGTGGACGAGGCGCAGGTGACGCCTAAAGTGGTGACAGGTACATTTCATCACTCTCTCTTCTTGTCTTTCCTTTCTATGCCATTTGTATTTATAAGTTGTTAAATTGTATGTTAGGAACGTTCCTAGTTAACTCGGTGCCTGCGGTTGTGATGTTTGATAGCGGGGCTACTCATTCATTTGTGTCTCGCACTTTTAGCGAGAGTTTGGGCCGAGTTGTAGGATGGTTAGCGTGTCCTCTTGTAGTTGAGGTGGCTGATGATAGGACCTTGACGGTCACGGATGTGTATCGGGGATGCACATTGGAAATCTCGGGTGTGGGATTTCCCATCGACTTGATTCCGATTGCGATGCGTGAAGTTTGTGTGAGTGTGGGCATGGATTAGATGGATACGTTTGATGCGGAGATTGTTTGTCGTCACAAACAAGTGCGAGTTCGAACCCCAAGAGGGGGAGAACTGTTGGTTCAGGGAGACTCGCCTAGACGGACTTCGGCGATATGTTCAGCTTCGAGGGCTCGGAGATACCTTCAGCATAGTGGACAGGGATTTTTAGCGTATGTGATAGATACGCGTGGCGACGAAGAGAAGAAGACTGCGGAGAATGTGCCAGTTGTACGGGAGTTTGCTGATGTATTTCCTGATGATTTACCGGGGATACCTCCCGAGCGACAGGTAGAGTTTCGTATTGATTTGGTTCCAGGTGCTGCTCCGGTAGCCAAGGCACCTTACCGTTTTGCTCCACCGGAAATGAAGGAGTTGTACACTCAATTGCAGGAACTCCTCGAAAAGGAGTTCATCAGACCGAGTTGTTCACCGTGGGGAGCCCCGATTCTGTTTGTGAAAAAGAAGGACGGGTCCCAGCGGATGTGTATAGACTACCGTGAGCTAAATAAGCTTACGGTGAAGAATCGTTATCCTCTGCCAAGGATTGACGACTTGTTCGATCAGCTTCAGGGAGCCTCGTGGTTCTCTAAGATTGATTTAAGATCGGGGTATCATCAGATGCGGGTGAGGAGTAAGGATACGGAGAAGACGGCCTTTCGCACGCGTTATGGCCATTATGAGTTTGTGGTGATGCCTTTTGGGCTCACCAACGCACCAACAACGTTCATGGACCTCATGAATCGGGTATGTAGCCCGATGTTGGACCGGTCGGTGATTGTGTTCATCGACGATATTCTCGTATATTCGAAGACAAAGGAAGAGCATGAGATGCATTTGCGGGAGGTTTTAGATGTTTTGAGACGGGAGAAGCTTTATGCTAAGTTCTCCAAGTGCGAGTTCTGGTTACGAGAAGTCCAATTCCTAGGACATGTCGTGAATCAGAATGGCATTATGGTCGATCCGGCCAAGATTTCAGCGGTGATGCGGTGGGAAGTGCCGAAAACTCCCACCGAGGTACGGAGTTTTCTAGGGTTGGCGGGGTACTATCGGAGATTTATCCAAGATTTCTCCAAGATTGCGTTGCCTATGACCCGATTGACAAAGAAGTCTGTGGCTTTCAGCTGGGGTGAGGAGCAGCAGAGGGCCTTCGAGGAGCTACGCAGACGGTTATGCGAGGCTCCGGTGTTAACCTTGCCCGAGGGCATGGAGGATTTGGTGGTGTACTGTGACACTTCACACCAGGGTTTGGGTGTCGTGCTTATGCAACGTGGCAAGGTGATAGCTTACGCTTCGAGGCAGCTGAAGCCTCATGAGGCGAACTACCCAACTCATGACCTAGAGTTGGGAGCAGTGGTGTTTGCCCTCAAAATTTGGAGACATTATCTATATGGTGTCAAGTGTACGATCTACACTGACCATAAGAACCTCAAGTACCTGATGGATCAGCAGAATCTCAATATGCGTCAGAGAAGATGGCTCGATGTGGTCAAAGATTATGATTGCGAGATACTTTACCACCCGGGTAAAGCGAATGTGGTCGCGGACGCGCTTAGTCGACATCCGGTTAGTGAACCACTGAGAGGTTGGTGTCAATGATTGACAGTGGTCGCACCCCTTCTCGAGTCGATAGGTAGTGCCCAGGAAGTGGCAGTTCTTGATGAGAATGCCAAACGCGAGAGGGTTTCGGGAGAAATTCCGAATTTTGTCTGTGATAGTCGAGGCTTATTGACTCGGTACGGTAGAGTCTGGGTTCCATTCACTGTGGGACCCGACACATACTATTGGACGAGGCGCACAAGTCCAAGTTTTCGATTCATCCGGGAGCTACAAAGATGTACCGAGACCTGCGGGAGGATTACTGGTGGCCTGGCATGAAGCGGGACGTCGCCAAATGTGTGGAGGTGTTCATGACTTGTCGGAAGGTCAAGGCGGAACATCAACGACCGCATGGAAAACTACAGCCTTTAGAGGTTCCGGTATGGAATTGGAACAGATCACGATGGATTTCATCACTAAACTTCCCAAAACTCAGCGAGGGAATGATGCTATCTGGGTAATTATGGATCGTCTGACTAAGAGCGCTCACTTCTTGGCCATCAGAGAGAGCTCCTCGGCGGAGAAGCTCGCGGAGATTTTCATCCGAGAGATTGTGACCCGGTACGGGGTGCCTGTTTCAATTGTTTCGGATCGGGATACTCGTTTTACCTCCCGGTTTTGGGAAAAGTTTCAGAGCGAGATGGGTACACGACTACATTTTAGTATGGCTTTTCACCCTCAGACCGACAGGCAGAGTGAGCGTACTATTCAGACACTTGAGGACATGTTGCGGGCTTGTGTTATTGACTTTGGGGGTAGTTGGGATCAGTATCTTCCGTTAGCTGAGTTCTCCTACAACAATAGTTACCATTCCAGTATCGGTAGACCACCTTACGAAGTATAATATGGCAGGAAGTGTCGAACGCCCATTTGCTGGGGCGAGGTTGGTCATAGGGTATTAGGGAGCACCGATGTCGTGTTGAAGACGACTGAGATGATTCAGATGGTACGAGATCGGCTGGTTACTGCACAGAGTCGGCAAAAGAGCTACGCCGACAAAAGGTGATCAGATTTAGAGTTTCAGGTTGGGGATTATGTTCTCCTGAAGGTGTCTCCCTGGAAAGGGGTGATTCGGTTTCGCAAACGGGGAAAGTTAGGACCCCGTTATATTGGACCTTACAAGGTCATTGCGCGCGTGGGGAAGGTAGCTTATCGTTTGGAGTTACCGGATGAGTTGCGCTTGATTCACAACACCTTCCATGTCTCCCAGTTGAGGAAGTGTGTGGTGGATGAGTCGGCAGTAATTCCCCTCGAAGATATTCAGATCGACGAGCGGCTCAATTATGTGGAGAAGCCAATAGCCATTGTGGAGCGGAAGACGAAGACTCTGTGAAACAAAGTAATTGGCTTGGTGAAAGTCCTATGGCAGCACCGAAAGGGGTCTGAGTGACCTGGGAACCCGAGGAGGAGATGCGAAGGAGCTATCTGGAACTGTTCGTGGACGTAGACTTCGGGGACGAAGTCTAATTCAAGCGGGGGAGAGTTGTAAAGCCCGTATCCCGGTATGTTTTTTTTAAGTTAGTTATTTTTTTCCTAACGCTACTCGTTATCGGGGTTAGGCGGCTAGGACTTTATTTGCTAAAAGTTTGGATGATTGGGGTATAATGTAAAACTTGAATTACAGGGACCATTGTTGTAATTTTTGTAAAGTGCTTGCATGGGGTTCGGCCCATAAGGGGACCGACCCCTTCCCCCTTATTCTTTCTCGTCACTTACGTCCCAAGAAAAAACAAGAAAAGGAAACCCTAAGTCGCTACTCCCCTTCCCCTTCCCTGCTGCTGCGACTGCCGTAACACCCCACACCACAAGCGCCGACGCTGTGTTCTTGCCGGAGAAAGAGAGAGCGCGAGAAGGAGTAGCAGCGAGAAAGCGTGAGAGGGAGAAGGAGCCGACGAGGATCTTGTGTTGCTGCGTTTCTGAGCGAGAGGTACCGTCTCTTCCATTCTTTTCTCGTTTCTTTTGTTTCGTGTCGTTATCATCCCGTCGCCGTGAAACCATCACAGCCGCCGTCAGCCTAGGCTGCCGGTGTATGGCCGCCGTGCACCACCAGGGTGGTGGTTGCACCGTGCGGGGTGTGGTGTGGTTGCGTGTGAGTGTGTGCGGCCAAGATAGGTGGTCGGGTTTTTCGTATGGTCTTGCCGGGATTTTGTAAACCACCATCGTCGTCGCCGCCGCCGGTGACAACCACTGTCGGAGGTGGCAGTGGGTGGTGCGCGGTTGAGTCCAGCCCCTTGTAGACTAAAACCTTAAAACCTAAATCGTGAAACCTAAACTAATCGCGTAAACCGTTTTTAATAAAGTTATCATTTTATGTGAAAAATCCCATTCTGTCCCTGTTTGCATCGGCCATAACCTTTCCGTCGTAGCTCGGATTGAGGCAAAACCGGTGCCCACGGTTCACATTCTGTGTCGGCCACACTTTTCGTGTTTTAGCGAAAGTCGGGTTCGGCCTCTAACTAGGTGTAAAATAGTTGTTTTTACAGCAGGTCCGAGTTCGGCAGACTCGCACCCCATTCTTAGAAAATTCATATTAAATCGTAGGAAAATCGTTAGAATGCGTGCGATATATCCCTGGAACCCTAAGATATAGAAATGGTTGGTTATTGAAAAATAATTCTGGGTTGTTGAGTTTAAGGGGAGCTAAACAGGTCCCGAACAGACCCGTAATGTTAGAGAAAAAGCTGAAAGTTTCACGTTTAAGCTTGTAGTTGTGACTTTGGGTTAGGACTTCACTTTGACGTTTGGTATCACTTATTTAGGTGGAAAGAGGTGAGTTGGAGTTGGCCGGCACGTTTTGCTGTTGAGGATATCTACTCTGCTTTTGAGGTGAGTTCCCCCACTGCGTAGTTAGGGATTGTATGTATATCGCGGTAGTTCGTATGTACTACTGATTTTGTTGTGTGTGAACTGGTTGTATTGTGGTGCGTAGTATTTGATTGGTTTAAATGCTTGGTATAAATGGTTATTATATACATCTCGATGGGACCGAGGAAGCAGGTGGAAATGTTGTGTGAACTCGGTGGGACCGAGGAGTTGGGTACATAATTGCTTGTATGTGTTTACTTGTATTATGTAACTGTTGTGTTGTTGCTCATGTGTGGATAGGGGTGATGTGCATATAATTGCTATCTGCGCATGTGATGGAATTCACTAAGCTTTGTGCTTACCCTTTTCCTATAAAATGTGGTTTCAGGTACTAGTGGCTCCAAGGCGTGACGGGTACACACTGGCGCGCGTGAAGGGTTATTATATTTATGAGATTTAGAATTATCATTTAAACAATTTAATTTCGCTGTTTATCTTTAATGAGAACATCTATTGTTAAGTTTGCAAGCGAAGCGGTTTTGGATATTTAATAAGGTTTCATTTAATAAAATGTTTATTTTTAAAAGTTAAAATTTACTGTAATTTTTGGGACGTTACACATCATCATCTTCATCTTGTTTCAAGGTTTCGTACATCTCTTGTAGAGGCAAATCAGCTAACTTAGCATTCTGTTTCATTCGGTGAGCATACTTCTTCCATTCTGGTTGAAGAACACTCAGGAATTTAACATTATGCTCGATTATAGATTTGTTTATATTGTACCTATTCAGCTCATTCAGGATGGTAGTGAAATGGTCATAAGCAGAATCAAGAGCCTCTCATTCCTTCTGTTTAAAATTTTCATACAAGTTGATAGCGTTAGAGATTCTCATCTGATTTTCTATTTCAGATCCTTGATACAGCTTTGTTAGTTCATCAAACATGGCTTTCCCAGAATAGTTCTTGCTATCCACCTTTCGATAAATATCGTTGGTTAAGGCTTGAATAACAAGAGACTTTGCCATTTTGTCTCCATATGCTTTGTTCTTTTGTTCAGGATTATAATACAATGGTAGAACCTCAACCAAGTCTGGAATAGGGTCACCATCAGTAATAAGTCCTCTTCTCGTCTGTTTCTCCATGGGGCCATTCTTAAGAGAATTAGAAATAAATTCCCCGTTCTCTTGTCGCTCAACATAATCGATGAATCTGTCTTTCCAAATCTTAAACTCCTTGGGAAAAAGAACAGGCGGTTTGTCCTTCGACCCAATAGTTAAGATATCTCTCGTTGTCATATTAGATTACTTGTTGATGATCGTTAAGTATTCCTTATATTCGATTAGTAACAATTAACGGACTTGTCTCAACCCACTGATGTCTCAACCCACTAGTTGTCGCAATGCACTTCTTATCGCAACCAAGAACTTGTCGCAACACAACAACTTGTCGCAACTAACAAGTTACAAAAGTAGCCAAAGAACTTGTCGCAGCTAACAGGTTGCGAAAGTATCCAATAAAATTTCTTATCGCAACTGAGGATTGCGATAAGTATTGTTCAAACACACGAAGGTTGCGATAGTTGTGACTTGTCGCAACAGATAGTTGCGATAGTATACTGTTCACTTCAAAATTTTCGATTACAAAGGCTTGTCGCAACAGAGGGTTGCGATAGTATACTGTTCAAATCTAGTGGACTACGATAGTTATGAATCACTGAGTTGCGAAAGTTATGAATATCAAAGTTGCGATAGTTTTGAAGATGCAGAAAATTGTGAGTCGTTTCTTCAAAAATGATCCAATTGATCTGAAAATTGGTACGAAGGGTCGCAACAATATTCTGGACAACTTTAATTCTTCAAGTTTTGTCCAAAAACCACTAGAAAAGTGATTTCTAAGCCAAAACAGTAGGTTTTTCTCTAAAAGCCCGAAAAATGAATTTTGCACAAATTGAGACAGATCCTGGTGTAATTGCGGAATCAAAACACACAGGGAAAATAATCAAACACTCCTAGATCAATTCTAATCCATTTTAAGCACTCAAATGTCTAGAATCAATAAGAAATGAATGAAAATATGAAGAACACTCAAAAATGCAAAAACTCTCAAAAACTAATCTGATCTAGATGAAATACTATGCTCTGATACCAATTGTGATCCCAAAACAAGTAATCAATCCATGATTTTAGCAATAAGATGGCCATCAATATATTGAATGAAGCTCAATCACACCAAGTACAAAGATGAATTCTAGAGAGAATGGCTATGTGTGTGTACTTGTGTGAAATGGTAAATGATGACCTAATGATAATCTAAACATAGCAAACATTATATACTATGTAACATTAGGAATTACAATATTAGTCCCTCTACTTAGTACAACTAGAATATTAGGCACTAACAAAGACGATTACATGGGAATGGAGGACGTCATCAAGGAAAAGGTTAACTTCATCACCGGAATCCAGCACGCATTTCAGTCATAGATTTCTTTGTTTACCTGCACTGTATTCGTTTCGGGTGGGAAGATGATTTGCAATAACTGATCTTTTAATTAATTTCCTTATTAAATAACTTAAAATGGGGAAAACATTTTCTTTAATGAATTTCTATATTAAATACATTAAAATGGAAAGGAAAAAATACATTAAAAATCTCAACTACATAAAATGATAACCTAAAAACTATAGGGACCATTTATGTTTTTTTAAATTTGCCCCAAACTGGAGGGGCCAAAACTGTAAATTCAGTAAAATTGCGTGACTACCGTGGGATGAGATCGCGGGACAGGGGCCAAAAGTGGTCCCACAGGCATACTTGGGGGGTCATTTTTGCAGCCGCGGGGTATCTTGAGGGGTCATAGCGGGACAATTGGCCAAAGATGGTGCCAGGTGGTGCCACGTCCCGCGATCGCTGGACCCAACACGGGATTTTTGGGTATTTTGGCAATTTCGACGAGAAAATGGGTATTTTGGCAAGTCAAAGTCAAACTTTGGGTATTTAATTAAATTCCCTATAGTTAATAATGTTTATAAATAATTAACAATAATATTAATATCTATTGTGTATGTAAAGTTAATGTATAGCTAAAATTATTTAACAGTTTTATATAAATTTAATTACTATATATAAATTAATATTTATGAATAATTAATAATTAATATTTAATATATATATGTATAACTAATAATACTAATAATTAATATTAATCAGGGTGATAATGGATAAAGTGTATAAAAACTTCTTAATAAGCTAGCTTATATTTATCTAAAAATTACGTTAACTTATTAATTAGCTTATATTTATGAATATGAATTTATGGATATTTATATACTAATCACTCTTGTAAAACGTTAATGGTAAAAAAACCAATGTATTTAAACTAGAATATAGAGTAAATTACACGATTGGTCCATGTGGTTTACATAAAATTGCACTGTTGGTCTCTAAAATGAAATAATTACGTGTTTGGTCCCTGTGGTTTATATTTTCTCACGTCTTTGGTCCCTGTGTCCTAACACTGTTAATATTCTGTTAAGTAAAGTTTGCTTTAAGGGGGGAGTGTTGTAACAACCCAAATTTCTAGTGAGTTTTAGAGTTAGTGGTCAAAGTGGAATAAATGAAAGTTAACTTGAGGGACTAGATAGAAATTTTGTGAAATGTATTTAAGGACACCAATCCCTAGGGCAGCCTCCATTTGCTGAAATCAGTATTGTGTTTGTGTGTGTGTGTGTTCTTGGTGGTGGCGGCTAAGGAGGAGGGAAAAAGAGGAAGAAAGGTTTGAAGAGAAATCAAGAGAAATAAAGAATCAAGCTAGATTCTTCTGATTAGGATAGTGCTTCTCCTTCTCTTTGTTATGAATTCTTAAGACTGATGTGATGATTACTTGAGTTTTCACCTTTTTCCTCAAAAATGAGTTTTATGGGTTTTGTCTTAATGAATCGGTTTTAAGAGTTTAAAGTGGGATTACTTGGGTATCTGAGGTTGGTGGATGAACCCTTGAGGTTATCTAATCAAACTAGTGACTAAAATCGGGCTAGAAATCACTTTTACGAAAATTAGGTTCGAACAGCCGTGGAGTCCGGACACAGAGGTTTAGTAGTGTCCGGACATGTTTGCAGGTGTCCGGGTGAGTACCCCTTAAGGGTGTCCGGGTGTCTATGGGTATCCGGGTGGCGGAGGTTTCTGGATAGGTCTAGTGTTCGGATTGTTGCCCGAAAAATCTTTACGTCCGGATATCAGCTGTATCCGGAAAGGTGGTGCATCCGGACAGTCTGGGTATCCGGACAAGTCAGTACCCGGAAATAGTGTGCTGGACAGTAGGTTGAGCCGTTTTATCTGATGTGGATCTATTACCTTAGGTGTTCTGTGGGTGTAGCTTGAAGGTGTTTAGGGAGTGCATTGAACGTCAATCGAGGTGAGTTCCCTAAATACTTTTTATAACGCAAAGTGATACATGTTTTAACTGATTATGGTTCTTAATAAGCATGAAACGTTTACGAACTGACTTGCATGTTTCCCACGATTGCACTTACTTTATTCAAAGAAATGTTTAAGCATGACTATATGAAAGACATGGTTTATAAAGAGCATAGTCGGCATGTTTACATGTTTGCACGAACGTATGTGTACACTATGTGGAGTCGGTCTGCACTGTGGGATCAAAGAGAGGTAGAGGGGAGTCCGTGGGGATTCCAAAGCGGCGAGAAGGGAGTCTGCTGGGGCCCTGATCGCAATATGATTATGTGATCCACTACACAGTGCAGTACCATGTTTGATGATATTTATGGTCATTCATAAATGTTTTCCAAATGTTTTTATATGCTATTTTCGGAGGGAATTCACTAGACCTTTTGGTCTAACCCTCGCTTTCAAAACTAAACCATTTTCAGGTAAGCGTGTAGCGAGTTCTTCTAAGTAGAACTAGAGACGGCAAGAAGGTGATGGAGCTCGTGAGGCTCCTAGTTTTGGATCTTGATATGTCTAGATAGTGCTCGGTTGTGGCTTAGAAAGACTTCCGATGTTTATGATTAATGTTAACGTTAAAGTTTTGTTAAGTATGTTTTAGCATTGATGTAAGGACAAGCACATTTATGTCATTTAAATTGTTAATCTCATGACTTTGACCTTTATGGAAAGTAGGACGTTACAAATGGTATCAGAGCCTTAGTTTAAGGGATTTAGGTGACCAATAGTGCCTAAACTTAAACTGTAAGATGAGGAACACAGCCGAGACGTAGGATTGCCTCTAGGAACGATCACTATAAATGCGCTAGGAAATAAGGTACCAAGGACAAACGTGTAAGGTAAGTTTGGGATTACACATGGCCAGTGTAATTACGAACTTACAGGTACATGTGCATGCTTAAACTTATCTTATATAGCAAGATTATTGTGTCATGTCTAGCAAAAGTTAATTATTGTCTTCTTTCAGCGTTAGTGAAATGGATGGAAGAACCCTGAGGAGTAGGTCGGCACCTGCTGTGCCAAGGAATCAAGATGAGGAGGTACTAGAGAATAGACCGGTGGAACCGGCAAGGGCAACTGTTACCCATGGAATGGGAAGAGGTAGGGGTCGTGGAAGGGGTCGGGGAAGAACACCCCGCCGGGCCGCCACCCAAGTGGCCGGGGATGGGGGAGACCCGAACCTGAGAATGACTCGTGCAACCAGAAGGACAAGGAGTGTGGAAGCCCCCGTTCGTCAAGAAGACTCTCTTCCGGAGAGTTCAGCTTCTGCAAGGAGGGTAACACAGCCAAGGGGACGGGGTCGAGGCCGCGGATCTACATTTGTCACTCGAGAGAACCTAGCTGCTGAACTGGGTAAAATTCAGGAGACTCTGCAAGCTCTCCTGACCAAACAGAATGAGTCAGCCTCGGGAAGCAAAGAAGCAAGTTAGAACAAGGAGAGTGTAGAATTGTCAAGCCCATTAGAGACTGGTAATGGGAGTCACTCAAAGGAAGTTTCTCTAGTGGTGAATGAGTTATCAGCTAAAGGGTGCAGCTACAAGGCCTATGCCTCATGCAAGCCCCCTACTTTCAGGGGCGAGTGTGATCCGGTTATGGCAATGAAATGGGTGAAAGAGATGGAGCTAGTGTTCGATACGTGTAAGTGTGATGATGGGGATAGGGTGATGTATGCCTTATCAATGTTGAAATCTGAGGCCGTTTATTGGTGGGATGCAGAGACTGGGGGAAAGGGATCAACAGTGGCGAAGGGAATGTTATGGGAAGCGTTTGTAGACAGATTCAAAGCTCAGTTATGTCCGCTCGCGGCAGTGAAAAGATTGGAAGAAGAGTTCTTGGGGTTGGATCAGTGAGGTATGACAGTGCGAGAATATACTACAAAGTTTATCGAGAAATCTCGCTTCGCAGACTTATATGTGCCAACAGAAGAACGATGTGTGGAATGTTTCATTCACGGATTGAAGAGCAGCATCCGAGAACTAGTTCTGACAAGAAACCCCACTACTTTTCAAGCGGCCATTAACGCGGCCGAGATGATCGAAAAGGAAAAGGATCGTCAGACGACTGAGAAGGGTGGTGATAAACGTAAGTGGGATGGGCCGAGTAATGATTCCAGGAAGGGGAAAGTGTTCCGACCAGAAAACCGTGCTAATAAGGGTCCAACCAGCAAACCGTGTAGTAAGTGCTACAAGGTACACCGGGGAGAGTGCATGGCAGGTTCAAACTCATGCTACCGGTGTGGGTTGCCCGGTCATATGTCAAAGGATTGTCCCAAGGGGAAGACATGTCACCAGTGTCGGACGGTGGGTCGCGTACGGTACGATTGTCCGCAGTTGAAGAAGGATGGATCAACTCAGTACGGGAGCCACCAAGGGGGAAGAGGGGGTGATAAGGGGGCAGAATCGGCGCGCCCAAAGGGACGTGCGTTCCGCATGACCGCTGAAGAGGTGGAGGATGTACCGGATGTTGATGCAGGTACGTTTCTGGTAAACTCTCTATGTGCTAAAGTATTGTTTGACTCGGGAGCGAATCGCTCTTTTGTATCGCATGTGTTTATGAAATGTTTGGGGGTAAGGCCTAGATGCTTGGAGAGGGCACTAGAGGTGGAAACCGCCAATGATTGTCTGGTGTACGTTAAGGAGGTGGTAGAGGGTTGCGTTATAGAAATTGAAGGGAGGTTAGTGCTTATGAAGTTATACCCCATGGAAATGGGAGAGTTTGATGTGGTGTTGGGTATGGAGTGGTTGGCCACGAATGATGCGAATATCGTTTGCAATAAAAAGTTGATCAGTGTCCGGTTACCTGATGGAGATACCGTAGTGATCTAATGGAATCGCCGTAATAGAACCACTAGTCTTATCTCCATGATTAGGGCTACTAAATGTTTGAGGAAGGGGTGTCAAGGGTTCTTGGCGTACGTGTTGGACGTCAAGAAAGAGAAGCGTGGGATGGGTGATGTGCGGGTGGTAAATGAGTATCCGGAAGTATTTCCGAACGACTTGACAAGTCTACCTCCGGATCGTCAGATCGAGTTCAGAATTGATTTGATGCCCGGAGCTGCACCAATCGCTCGCGCACCGTATAGATTGGCACCGTCTGAGATGAAGGAAATGATGAATCAGTTACAGGAGTTGCTGGACAAGGGATTCGTTAGACCGAGTACGTCTTCGTGGGGAGCACCTGTGCTCTTCGTGAAGAAGAAGGACGGTACTATGCGAATGTGCATAGATTACCGAGAACTCAACAAGGTCACGATCAAGAATAAGTATCCGATTCCGAGAATCGACGACCTGTTTGATCAGTTACAAGGAGCCAGTTACTTCTCCAAGATCGATCTGAGGTCAGGATATCATCAACTCAAGGTGAGGGAGGAGGATGTGCCGAAGACTGCGTTTCAGACCAGGTATGGACACTACGAATTCCTGGTGATGTCGTTCGGGCTAACCAACGCCTCGGCAGCATTCATGGACTTAATGAATAGGGTATGCCAACCTTATTTGGATCAGTTCGTGATAGTGTTCATAGATGACATCCTGATATTTTCAAGATCGGAAGAGGAGCACGAAAGCCACCTTCGTACGATTCTCGAGCTATTAAAGCAAGAGAAGTTGTATGCAAAGTTTTCCAAGTGCGAGTTTTGGCTGAGGAAAGTGCAGTTCCTCGGGCACGTGGTGTCTGAGACGGGGATCATGGTCGATCAGGCGAAGATTGAAGCCATTCGAGACTGGGAGCAACCTAGGAATCCGTCAGAAGTTCGAAGTTTCCTCGGGCTGGCGGGGTACTACCGGAAGTTCATCAAAGACTTTTCGTGTATTGCCACGCCCCTGACCTCTTTAATGAAGAAGAATGTCAAGTTCGTCTGGTTAGAAAAGCAAAAAGAAGCATTTCAGAAATTGAAGGATATGCTAAGTAGCGCTCCGGTTTTATCGCTACCGGACGGTTCGGGCGATTTCGTAGTTTTCAGTGACGCATCGAAGCTCGGCTTGGGTTGCGTACTCATGCAACGAGGTAAGGTGATCGCTTATGCCTCCCGGCAGTTAAAGGATCACGAGACTCGTTATTCCACGCATGATTTGGAACTGGCAGCAGTAGTTTTCGCCTTGAAGATTTGGCGGCATTACCTGTATGGGATGAAGTGCCAGATCTTCACGGACCACAAGAGTTTATGTCATCTCTTTGATCAAAAAGAGTTGAATATGCGCCAAAGGAGATGGATTGAGTTGTTAACCGACTACGACTGTAAGATCGAATATCATCCGGGGAAGGCAAACGTGGTGGCGGACGCTTTGAGTCATAAGGAACGAAGTGAAACCCCCGGTATTGTGGCTATGAGGGCCGAGGTTACGTTCAATTTGTTAGCAGAAATAAGGAAATGTCAGGTTGAAGCGCTCGAAGCTGAAAATCTTAAGAAGGAAAGAATGGTAGGGCAAGCGTCCTTGTTAGTGGAAGATAGTCGAGGGGTGAAATGTCTCAATGGGAGAATCTGGGTTCCGAAACTCGGAGAGCTCCGAAATCTGATTCTAGAAGAAGCTCATAAATCGAAGTACACGATTCACCCCAGGACTAACAAGATGTACGAAGATTTACGTCGAGACTACTGGTGGCCCGGAATTAAGAAGGATGTGGCTCACCTTGTAGAGGCATGTATGACGTGTTCACGAATAAAGATCGAACACCAACGACCATACGGTAAGCTCCAGTCGTTAGAGATACCGTTGTGGAAGTGGGATCAGATCACGATGGATTTCGTGACCCATTTGCCTAGAACTCCAAAAGGTTATGACGCCATTTGGATGATCGTGGATCGGCTCACGAAGTCGGCACACTTTTTGCCTATACGGGAGTCTTACTCGTTGGAGCAGTTAGCAAAGTTGTACATCGACGAGATCGTAACCCGTCATGGGGTGCCGAAGTCGATAGTGTCCGACCGAGATAGCATATTTACCTCCAAGTTCTGGAGAAGCTTCCAAAGAGAGATGGGATCGCAGATCAAGATGAGTACCGCTTATCATCATCAGAGCGAGCAAACGATCCAAACGTTGGAAGACATGCTAAGAGCGTGTACTTTGGATTTCCAAGGCTCATGGGAAAAGCACCTACCGCTAATCGAGTTTGCTTATAATAATATCTATCACTCGAGCATCAAGGCAGCGCCGTTTGAGGCACTTTACGGTAGAAAGTGTCGGACACCGTTGTGTTGGAACGAAGTCGGAAAGAGACAGTTAGCAGGGCCGGAAATTGTACAACTGACTTCGGACAAGATAGTCCAAGTGCGTGAAAGACTGAAGGTCGCCCGCGACCGGCAGAAAAACTATGCAGATAAGAGGCGGAAAGACATTGAATTCCAAGTCGGGGATCATATTCTGCTAAAGGTGTCTCTGTGGAAGGGTGTGGTACGATTTGGAAAGCGTGGGAAGTTAAGCCCATGTTACATCGGACCGTTTGAGATTACTGAATGAATTGGGGAAGTGGCGTATAGGTTGGACCTACCGGAGGAATTGGGTTGTATTCATAATGAGTTTCATGTGTCTAATCTAAGGAAATGTCTAGCCGACGTGACTAAAACTGTGCCGTTGAATGACATTAAAGTGGACGAGAAGTTGAACTTTGTAGAGGAACCTGAAGCGATCACGGATGTTAAGGTAAGGGAGTCGAGGAACAAAGAGACTAAGCTAGTTAAGGTGCATTGGCGACACCACAAAGGTCCGGAGGCGACCTGGGAGTTGGAGTCGGAGATGAAAGTTAGATACCCGCATCTTTTCCAACGAGGAATTCCGGGGACGGAATACTTTTAAGGGGGAGTGTTGTAACAACCCAAATTTCTAGTGAGTTTTAGAGTTAGTGGTCAAAGTGGAATAAATGAAAGTTAACTTTAGGGACTAGATAGCAATTTTGTGAAATGTATTTAAGGACACCAATCCCTAGGGCAGCCTCCATTTGCTGAAATCAGTATTGTGTTCTTGGTGTGTCCGGGTGAGTACCCCTTAAGGGTGTCCGGGTGTCTATGGGTATCCGGGTGGCGGAGGTTTCTGGATAGGTCTAGTGTACGGATTGTTGCCCGAAAAATCTTTACGTCCGGATATCAGCTGTATCCGGAAAGGTGGTGCATCCGGACAGTCTGGGTATCCGGACAAGTCAGTACCCGGAAATAGTGTGCTGGACAGTAGGTTGAGCCATTTTATCTGATGTGGATCTATTGCCTTAAGTGTTCTGTGGGTGTAGCTTGAAGGTGTTTAGGGAGTGCATTGAACGTCAATCGAGGTGAGTTCCCTAAATCCTTTTTATAACGCAAAGTGATACATGTTTTAACTGATTATGGTTCTTAATGAGCATGAAACGTTTACGAACTGATTTGCATGTTTCCCACGATTGCACTTACTTTATTCAAAGAAATGTTTAAGCATGACTATATGAAAGACATGGTTTATAAAGAGCATAGTCGGCATGTTTACATGTTTGCACGAACGTATGTGTACACTATGTGGAGTCGGTCTGCACTGTGGGATCAAAGAGAGGTTCTCGGGGTCTTAGGACTCTTGGTTATGTATGATAGACCGGTGGGTTGGAATCCGTTTCCCTCCTATCCGGTAGAGGGCAGTCCGTGGGGATTCCAAAGCGGCGAGAAGGGAGTCTGCTGGGGCCCTGATCGCAATATGATTATGTGATCCACTACACAGTGCAGTACCATGTTTGATGATATTTATGGTCATTCATAAATGTTTTCCAAATGTTTTTATATGCTATTTTCGGAGGGAATTCACTAGACCTTTTGGTCTAACCCTCGCTTTCAAAACTAAACCATTTTCAGGTAAGCGTGTAGCGAGTTCTTCTAAGTAGAACTAGAGACGGCAAGAAGGTGATGGAGCTCGTGAGGCTCCCAGTTTTGGATCTTGATATGTCTAGATAGTGCACGGCTGTGGCTTAGAAAGACTTCCGCTGTTTATGATTAATGTTAACGTTAAAGTTTTGTTAAATATGTTTTAGCATTTATGTAAGGACAAGCACATTTATGTCATTTAAATTGTTAATCTCATGACTTTGACCTTTATGGAAAGTGGGACGTTACAAATGGTATCAGAGCCTTAGTTTAAGGGATTTAGGTGACCAATAGTGCCTAAACTTAAACTGTAAGATGAGGAACACAACCGAGACGTAGGATTGCCTCTAGGAACGATCACTTTTCTGGATCGTTTTCCGGATAACTTTTCTGGATCGTTTTCCGGATTAAGTTTTGGATTGAATGTCCGGATATGATTCCGGATAGTTTCGGATTCCGGAGGGTTTTCCGGATTGATTCCAGATTTGTTTACCGGATGCAGTTCCCGGATGGTACCGAACTTGGAGTTCGGATACTTTTTTCGGATGTTACCGGATTGTATTCCCGATGGTTTCGGATATGTTTTCCGGACTCGGTTCCGGATTAGTTTACCGGACAAGTTGTAACGACCGAGACCAATTTTGAAAGGCTTTTAAGCTTTGTGTTAAGTTCTAAAAATAGTGGAAGTGGAGGGACTAGTTGGTAAATAAGGGATGGATTATTTAAGGGCTCAAAACCCTAGGGATCCCAATCATTTTTCTTGGGGTGACGGCTGGAAAAGAGAGCAGAGAAGAGACCATGCGATTTCTTTCAGTTTGGAGAGAAAGAAAGGAGAAATTTCTTGCAAACAACTCAGGTATTGATCTGAACCACCTTATCCTCATCTTCTGTTAATTGAGTGTAGAATAACTTAAGATTTATGAAAAGAATTTGGAAGTTCAGTGTTCAAGCCGATTGAAAATAAATTTCTGCTCTGTTAAGTCGAATGGTTAGGTCTTGCATAAGGAAATGATTAAAACGGTTAAAATCTATGATTCGATCCTTGCAATAGCTTCACGAAATTTGTTTAAGTGAAATCTAGATTTAATCGCATCACTTTGGATCAGTTCAGAATTTGAGAGATGCGAGTCCTGACACTTGAAATTATTTCCCGGTATGAGAACGGGAGTACCGGTACATTTGTGTACCGGTGTTTGGGTGGAAGTCCCGGTAACATTTTTAGTCCCGGTATGTTTTGAGTTTTCCCGGTACTTGGCCCAAGTCCCGGTGCGTGAGTAAGTCCCGGTATTTTATGTATATATGAAGTCCCGGTGAGGTTTCTTGAATTAATTCCCGGTATGCATTAATTAAAGTCCCGGTAATTTTCAAGATTGGTAATCTCGGTAGTTTGGGTAAATTGTAGATGGGCCGTGAGCAATTAATGCCCTTGGGCCAAGTGCATGAACATTTCATTTTAGCATTTATCCAGTTTGTAGTTTTTCAATTTGGGCCGTGAGTTTAAGGAGTATGGATTTTATTAAGGATTTTAATTATGGATTGGGATATTAAGAGAGATTAGGATTTAAGATATAAAGAGAGTTGTATTTTTTTAATTGTTAGATTTATAAGTTGCGTCTCCTACTCCTTAGGTAATCTACCTAGAAGCCGGGAGAGTAAGTGAGAAGTTTGAGGCGAGAAGACACTAAAGTGCCAGGTGAGTTTTCTAAACTAAAATGTGTGGCTTTTACAGTGTTTTCTAAAGTGATTACATGATGAGAAATGCCATGTTATTGTTATGCTTTCAATTGCATGAAAGATGTTCAAAGTTTTATATGTGAAAGCTATTGTAAAGTTATGTGACAGTTTTATGAAAAGTTTTCGTGAAAGTGTTTATATGTGAATGATTTATGGGGCGGACCTAATCCGTGAAAATATATGTGGGATGTATGCATACATAGATGGTGGTGTAAATTGGCCAAGTCGGGGGGTGTGGCCCGCCAGATCATGCCGGGGGATGTGTCCCGTTTATGCCAGTGTAATGACCCTATACGGCAGCATGAGACTGACTCGTTGTCATCTACGGGTGACTTCAGGGTGCCAATTTACGAGGGGTGGATCTAATTCCGTGAAAGCTTTTATGTGAAAGTTTACGAAAAGTAAGTGGAAGTTTATATAAAAGATTTTGATATTCAGTTATGTGAAAGCTTTTATGTGAAAGTTTACGAAAAGTAAGTGGAAGTTTATATGAAAGATTTTGATGTTCAGTTATGTGAAAGCTTTGATGTGAAAGTTTACAAGAAGGCTTTGAAAAGTTTTAAAATGATTTTGATAACTGTCAGGAGGGACTCACTAGACCTCATGGTCTAACCCTCGCATTTTCCAAACTAAACCTTTTCAGGTAAGCAGGTAATGAAAGGCTCGGGCAAGTGAGCTGAGCTGGTAGCAAGAAAGTGCAATAGAGATAGAGACACTACTGCGATAGTTTAGTTCATTCTCAATTGTGTAATAGGTTGATTCCGCCAACCTAAATTTTGAGACTTATGTAAGAAATTTTGGGACCCTATTTTGGGAACGCTTTATTTTTACGTGGTTGCCTGTTTTAAAAATGTTGGGTTGTTATACAAGTTTTCGTGTATATTTCTGTGTAAGGTTGTACTGTTCAAATGTTTTATGAATACGAAACATATTTTGATTTTAACAGTACAAACATAATTATAACTCGACTGCGAGTATGATACAAATTGATATGTGTTTTGAATTGACACACACATATGCTAGGAAGTGTAATTGATCCATAGACACTATTATTATTTGATAAACGTGGAATAGGCGTGGCGTTTAATCGTAATTCCCGTTGACTTGAACTGAGGAATAAGTCGGGCGCTTAATGGTAATTCCCATTTTGTATTGTGATTTGATAAACGTGGAATAGGTGTGGCGCTTAATCGTAATTCCCGTTGACTTGAAATGAGGAATATGTTGGGCGCTTAATGGTAATTCTCATTTTGTATTGTGATTTGATAAACGTGGAATAGGCATGGCGCTTAATCGTAATTCCCGTTGACTTGGAAATGAGGAATAGGTCGGGCGCTTAATGATAATTATCATTTCGTATTGTGTTGTAAAATCGTGGAAGGGCGCTTAATTATATTGCAATTCCCGATTTCTATTGGAAAATAAGGGATATGCATGACTCTTAACTGTAATCCCTACTTCCACACCAAGAAATAAGCATGGCGCTTAATTGTAATTTCTTGGACATGAGCCGTAATCTAGAATCTGTAGTGATTCATAGTGGCGCTCTTAAACATGATAATATGACTTACTTAATGTTTGTCATACTAATGGAATCGGGTATGATTCCCGTCATCGAAAGATGTTATGTGTATGGAAAGAAAGTTCTCGAAAAGGTTATTTTATATCCCTTGTTTACAAATTTGGTTTTCAAAGCTTATAAATGTTTTGGATTTAAACGGGATGTTCTTACTAGGCGTAAGCCTAATGTTTCCAAATTAAATTTTCTTATCAGGTACTAGCTTGGGAAGGGATACGAAGGGATGAGTGGAGAGGGGGTATCAAATGTATGCTTTTTGGAAACGTGATGGAGAAGTTAGTGTAAACGAAGATATTTTAGGAGATTATCTAGACAACCCGTATAATATGATCTTATTGTTAAGAATTAGATTAGTAGGTTGTTTTTGATAATTCAGTTGTGAATATTCGTAACTAATTCTTCATTTATGTATGAAAGTGTTGAAAGATGTTGTAGAATATTTTAATAAATTCAATGTTTAAATTTATTGTGTTTTTAGGATGTTTCAACACCGGATGACTACCCAACAAGGCGACTTTGGATTGCAAAACACTCTCTTTCCTCTCTCATTCAAGTATTTTTTTCCTCGTTCTTTTCGCTTTTTTCAATTCAATATTAAAAATAATCAAATGTAACAACTTAAGAATTAAATGCATTATATTTTACATCTTTAACAAATGTAAGAATGCAAATTTGAAGGTTTTTGAAAACTCAGTCTAAAAGATATCCTAAACAAAAGAAATTGAAAACTTAAATTATTTTTCTATCAAGTTTATAAACTCACATATTTATCCCAATCTAGAAAAAGTATCTTAAATAAAGTAAATTCCATTTTATAATATTTCTATTTTATTCTGTTGTAAATAATAGTATTCTCAAATTTGGAAACTCAAAAATCACCTTAAATAAAAATCACAGATTTTTTCTCAAATTTAAAAATATCTAAATTATCTTAAACAAATTATATAAAAAATGGTCACTTTTTATATTTTGATCTTAATACTCATATTGATTATATATATAATGATTTATTGTTGTGCGATCATGAGTTTGAGTCTTATATACAATCATATTTTTATGTTTTTTTTATATACAAAATATTTATTAACGTTTAGTTATGAAACAACATTATGTAAATATTGAATGATCACAACTGGTATTTAAATTATATATCTATATATATATATATACATTTTTTATGTCAATAACAAGTATACTCATACAATGTTCTTTTTACAATGCAATACAATTTATAAATTTGTAATTACATACGTATAACTTATCAAATATGTTTGAATTTTATAAAATTAACTAATAACCAATCGATAAACAAATTTAAATATAAGATAATATTGAGTCTTACTAATATAACAAAATATTACACAAACTTTAAACAAAAGATCAAAACATTAAAAAAAAAATAGAAAATAAAATAGAAAAATAGAAATAGAAATGTAAATGAATAATCTTTGTTTAAAAAAATATATTATTAAACATGTCGAAATTAAGCTTTCATTTTTTTTGATATTATAAGTGTATTGACTTATTTAGAAGGGTAATTAATTAAAATGAACCAAGTTTGTAATTGTGTTACAGAAATACCTCATATCTCTCCCGGTTTATAAAAATACTCATTTTTTCCACGATTTAACCCTCGATCACGGATTAAAGTAAAAAATTCAAAAAACATCCGTGACTTGTACAAAATGGTGTCCTCGATCGTGGATCGAGGACCATGGATATATTATTATATTTGGTTTGGAGTTGGAATGTGGGAAAAGGTGGAACGGAGGTGGGGGTTATAAGGAAGGAGGTGGTGGTGTGTGGTGTTGACACGTGTCTGATGACATGGATGTTTCATGTATTTGTTGAGAGTGTTTGACAAAACATTTAATCTCGGAGACCATTTTGTATAAATTGTGGATGTTTTTAAATTTTTTATGTCAATTTGCGTTCAAGGGTTAATTCGCAGGAGAAATGGGCATTTTTATAAACCAAGAGAGGGATGAAATATTTCTGTAACATAATTACGAACTTGATCCATTTTAATTAATTTCCCTATTTAAAATATTGAAAATAATAGAACAAGAAAATGCCTAGGAGCTTGAGGTATAAATGTAGAGTGACATGTGCTGTTTGGTGGCACTCTCATTCCTCTCACCTCCATGTATATTTGTAGAGCTTACGCGTCATGCGTGGTGTCTCACGCGTATATATTATATAGATATAGATATATAAGCGTGGTATCGGATACAAACCAAATAGATTGTACAAACTGTACAAACCCATTTTCACCAATCACGTAACTTCTTTTTTTATATCCATAAGAGTATTTTAGGCCTTTTAGCATATTTTTAAAATTTATTTTTTTTAAATATATTATTTTACCCTTTGTAACTGTTAGATGAAAAACTAAATTCATCGTACGGCACCGGAGACCGGAAAATATAGATTCATGAAGCCAAATTATATATTCATGAAGCCAAAATATATATTCATGAAGCCAGATTACAGATTCATGAAGCCAGATTGAGTTTGTAAGGTTTGTACAATCCATTTGGTTTGTATTTGATACCCATCCTACATATATAACAACGAAAATTATATATTATATGATATATATCATAATTTTTATTTTGAAAACTATAATTTATTATTATAATCCAATAATCTTACACATTCATTTATCCTTTTGAGTAATTTACCAAGTTTGATATGAAATAAAACATTATATATAGAGGAGACTCCTCTCTAATAAAACCTCCAAGGAGTTGTTTGATGAAATATATTATACCTAACTAGTCTTTGGCTCGCCCGTTGCGTGACGATCAAATTTGTGTTTTAAGTTAATTATTTGATGTTTAATAGTTGTTGAATAATTTTGTGACACATACAATAATTGATAAAAAAGAAAACAAAAATTCCACAAATAAGGAATATTATCTTGAAGATAAAAATATGTATATTAAGTTTGATACATATTATAAATGTGGTTACTAAATGAATTTATCAAACGAATACACAATAATTGCATATTTATATTTTTGAAAAATGTTCGAACTCATAAGTCATAATCCAAAAGTCAGTTGATAAGTGATATCTTTTTTTTTCCAAGTAATTAAATCTCTTATGGTAATTTTAAGGGTGTTTCGTTGATAGAATGGAATTTGATAGAATTGTAATTCGTCGAAATAATTCGACTTTGAAGTAAAAATTGATATGAAATTGCAAAAAGAAAATCACGACAATTTAGTGATTATTTGTATCAAATCTCATACTAATTTCAACAAATCTCATACTAATCACGACACATTAATTCGTATATATTTATGATATTTAATAATATAATTAAATTCAAAAATATTCAATATTGGGCTCATTTCGAAGGTATTGATAAAGCGATTACAATGGTATAATTTGTAAAAAATAGAAATGTTTTTAATGCATTTTAGTTCATATACATTATTTATGTTTATATGATAAGAGTCTAAAAGGAAAAATAAAACAATAAGGGATTAAAAGTACACTACATACCTAATTATAAGGGTAGTAAATGTAACGTACAAATTAAAAAAAATGGAATTAAGGAGAAGTGAATGTGGGTGTGCTAATTAAACTTATAATGTAAATTGTGTACAGATACATGTTTAGGCGGGAAAATACTGAAGTCGGCTCACCAGAAGACGACATGTGGCATGCTAGTTACTCATTTATTATATGTATAGATTTTTGGGATTACTATACACGATGGAGATTTTTTTGAATTTATTATAAGTATGGATATGTACGTATGTATCAAAAAATATTCAATATTGGGCTTATTTCGAATGTATTGACGAAACGATTACAATGGTATAATTTGTAAAAAATAGAAATGTTTTTTAATACATTTTAGTTCATATACATTATTTATGTTTATATGATAAGAGTCTAAAATGAAAAATAAAAAAAGTAATGGATTAAAAGTAAACTACATAGGTAATTATAAGGGTAGTAAATGTAAGGTATAAATATTAAAAATTTAATTAAGGAAAGATTTAAGGAAGAGTGAATGTGGGTGTGTTAATTGAACCTATAATGTAAAGGCGTCCAGATACATGTTTAGGCGGGAAAACATTAAAGTCGGCTCACCAGACGACGACACGTGTCAATGTAGTTACTTATTTATTATATGTATAGATTATTGCTTTTAGATGAAATGTTTCATATTTTTTATTTACATAATGGAATTGGTGAATCAGGTTTGTACGGTGAGGAGACCGGGTGAGAAACGGTCATTTCAGTCAATTTCCAAAGCATATTTGAGCATCGGACATGTTTTCTATAATTTCTCTAAAATAAAGAATGAAAAGTTAAAATCTACAAAAATTATTACATTCAACTTTAACAGATTTTCTATTTTAGATATTTTAAAACAAGTTAAATTATTATGATATTCTCTATTTTATCTTCCGAGTACTTTAAAGAAAAAAACTAAATATAAAACGATAAAAATTCAATCTCATTGATGAGATTGAATAAAATAATTATTTATCTCTCTTATAATTAAAGGGGTGTTTGGGATTGCTTATTTAAAAGGCTCTTGTTTTCAATACAATACTACTAGTACCAGTACACTAGTAGTACTTTTGCTTTACTTTTTAGAGTGAATTGCAATTTTGGTCCCTGTGGTTATAGTATTTCTTTGAAAGAGGGACCTATACTTCAGTATCTCAAGAAGTGGTCCCTCAGTTTTCAATTTTGCTCCAAATCCAGTCCCTGGTCACTAACCCCGTTAAAAAGTCCAGTTAGTGCCAGGGGTAAAATCGTCCAACCAGGTTTTCTAGATAACTTTGCAATTCTTTTAGCTTTTCCTTGTTTTTGTAAAAAAATGAAATTATCGGGGCCAACTTGTAATATTATATATATATATATATATAATATATATAAAACAAACACAGGGACCATCGTCCCCTCCATACCTCATCTCCGGCCACGGCCACCGGACATCTTACCGGTGACTCGCCCCCTCCATCTCCGAGACCAAATCACAGGGCCAAACCAATGCTTCCCCCGCCTCCATCATTTCCGGCAACACCCTTGTCCGCCTCCATCATTTCCGGCAACACCCTTCCCCCGCATGAAAACCCACACCTGCAATCTTAGATCTCGTTGAGAGTGTTATCATCGTAATCTTAGATCTCGTTGTGTTTTAGAAACTTGGAAGAAAATCTTCTCATCACATCAAAGAAAATTCATAAATACTTTATTTCTATTCCAAAGTTGGTACCTTCCAGGTATTGGCAAGGGCATCCACATAGGTACTGATTCCCAATCAAATAATCATAAATGCAAGGTTTTATGTTCTAGAAAGATACTAAATCTAAATTTACGAATACAAAATAAATTTGCATCCACGTTAGTATCGTTTGAAATTCAGTGCGAAGATCGGATGTAGGTTGCTAATGGGATGTCATGTAACGCAGATGACGGTTTACCTCTCGCAAACATGTCTTCGGCAAATATAGCTTCCCAAACAGTTGTGGCTGTGCTCTAATATGTGTAGTATGATGTAACTTAGCAACTTTGTTTTTACTGTTGGTTGCTTTGTTGTTTAATGCACCTTTTAATTGGGTGCTGTTGGTTTTTAATAAAATGATGAGGCCTTTCAAAAAATATTGTAAAATTAATTATGATCGTCACCGGTATCGTCCCTATCGTACTCATCGCCATCGTAACCCACCATATTCGTTTATGAAGAGCCACCGTAAAATTCCGACGATCTCCACCGGCCAACACAGGGGCCACATCACCAAATCACAGGGACGTTGCCATCACCGTAAAACTCCATTGTAAAACTCCATCATCGTCCCTATGTTTTGAATTTTGCAGGTCGACGATGTTAGTTTGTGAAGTTCATCGAATCGTTGATCGATGTTGTTATTTTAGTGAGATTTGATTCCTGTTGGTATCACATAGCCGGAAAAACGAACTCGCCGGAATCTGCAAATTGATTGATCACAGATTATAACATGTTGCATGATTATGTTTTTAATCGTGAAATCGATGGTTTAATGATCTGAGAACCTAAAGAAAGAAAATAAATCAGTTTGGTCGTGTAAAATCTCAGAAAATCGAAGTTGAAAACCTCAGATCGTCGAAGGTGACGATGAGCAGTAACTAACAGCGATCCGTTAGTTGTCCGTGACATTTTTGGTCCTTTTTCGTTAAAATTGTTAGTGTTCGCTAGTTACTGTTTCGTTAGTTTGTTAAGATTGTTACATTTTTAGTCATATTTCGTTAATTAGTCGTTAGCTTTGTTAGTTTTAAATTGTTAACGACTTTGTTAGTTTTTCAGTTAGTTTCATTACAATTTTAGTCCTTTCGTTAGTTTTCAGTTAAGTCAATTAGTGTTGGACGAAAATGCCCCTGTCTCTAACGGATATTTTTGACGGGGTTAGTGTTGGGGTCCTGATTTTGGAGCAAATACAGAAACTGAGGGACCACTTCTTGAGATACTGAAGTATAGGTCCCTTTTTCAAAGAAATCAGATAACCACAGGGACCAAAAATGCAATTCACTCTACTTTTTATATAAACCACAAGGACAATGAAAACCTACTACTCCTACCACTTATTCTATATAAGGGCATCCACAATGTTTAACCCTTTGAATGACTTGATTAAAATGAAAATAATACTAAAAAAATATCAAAGACTTGAAAGGCTTGAAGTTTCCTCTCACAACCAAAACTTCAAACACTTGAGCTTTCTCAACCCTTTAAGAAGTAAACTCATTTTCAAGTTGTTGCTCCAATCCTCAAGTCATCATCAAATGCCATTGGAGATGCTCTAAGGATGATGTTATAACCATCATTCAATCTTTTTTCTTTAATAAATATTTTATATATCTTTTTTTTATGTTATGTTAAATCATTAATTGAAGTGTAAAAAATAATTAGTAGTAGGTATGATGCATTTAGCAATAAACATGTGTGAATTTAGCTCGCCTTTTTTAAATGGGTAGCTAAATGCACTTGTACATATAAATATTAATCACCCTAATCAACATTAAAAGTGGCCTTTACATTTTTGAATGTACAATTTTACTTGATTTTTGCATAGAAATGATGCATATAGAATCATGGCCATATTGTATAAATAAAATAAAAAATGATCCAAGTTTTTTATTTATTTGCCAAAATGACTAGCCATGTTTTCTATAATTTCTATCGGTCATTTCAGTCAATTTCAGTCAATTTCCAAAGCATATTTGAGCATCGGACATGTTTTCTATAATTTCTCTAAAATAAAGAATGAAAAGTTAAAATCTACAAAAATTATTACATTCAACTTTAACAGATTTTCTATTTTAGATATTTTAAAACAAGTTAAATTATTATGATATTCTCTATTTTATCTTCCGAGTACTTTAAAGAAAAAAACTAAATATAAAACGATAAAAATTCAATCTCATTGGTAAGATTGAATAAAATAATTATTTCTCTCTCTTACAATTAAGGGGGTGTTTGGGATTGCTTATTTAAAACAACTTATGCTTATTTTTAAAAGTGTTTATTAACTTATGTAATTATATAAAAAAAGTTGGGGGTAAATATATAATTTGAACAAATAAGTTATAAACATTTTCAAATAAGTTAAATGGATTATTTGTGATGTTGAAAAGCAATAAGCAAATAAGTCAAAAAATAAGCAATCCCAAACACCCCCTAATTGTTAGATAATTCTCTGAACTTGGAAAATTTTGAAGTTTTCTTTATTATACAGAACAAGATAGCAAATATGTTCAAGAAGTTTAAAGAACAAAACTTTATTTTTTCTATTTAAGAGAAGTTGTTGGATATACTCTTATCACTTATAAACGACTCAAATATTTGCCATAGAACTATGTGTTTATATATATATATATATAGACACACATAACCATGATTGTTTTACTTGATGCGATCAATTTGAATATTGATGCCATGTGGCTTGTTTAATGCAATTTCATCTTTGGTAGAGGGCTTGGATCTAATGAAGCAAATGCCAATAGCTCTGAATTGCCTGAAAGAATCTCTATCTCTTTTTCATCCAAGTTCACCCATGCTTCTATTCCTTCACCACATTTTGTGTCCATGAGAGAGACAACATTCGTGAACACTTGGTTGCCATGGCCTACAATACCAGCCACCCAACTCGGTTTTCCCCAACCAAAGTCAATTTCATAGAAACCGATCTTGCACCAACTTGTAAAAAGGTAAGTGTCCATGGTTCCTTTAGAGCAAATTTCTACAGCTTCTTTCACAGACTGCTGCAAGGCAATATACCCATTATCACCTTGTGCTTTCTTCACAAACTCAATGTCGATTTTTGAAAAACTTTCTCGCACCTTTTCCACCAAACCATGCAATGTAGGGTTGTAGTTATCACGCCACTCTGCATGTGTGATCCAAAGCACGTTTCCGATAAAGTCTTTGGACAAGGCTGGTGGGAGTTTTCTACGAAGGTTCACTGAGTGTTGTAAGCATGAAGGCTTCTGGAAACCACAGTTTTCTTTGGAAGCTGCCATTGCACACTTCCATATCAAAGCAGTTACGACCTCAACACGTGTAGGGTTCTTCACTCCATTTCTAGTTGCTTTGGCTTTTAGTCTAGCTATGGCATCAGCATCAAATACACATCTTTTTGTGCTAAAGTTCCCTTTCTTTATCCACGACCCACAAATGGCCATTGATGCTTCTTTAAGACACAAGTCTTTTGCAGGGAAGAGAGCAGATGCAGTTAAGTTTGGATACACAACTTCTTTAGCTCCACGAACCATGTTGGTCCATGCTCTTAGAAATGTGTGGGTAGCAGCCACATCAACTATCTTGTGTGAAATGCATAAGCCGATAACGATCCCCCCACATTCAAAAATGTTCATTTGAACATTTGTTACACGAGCATTCTCACGCGGCTTAAAAGAAGGTGTAAATGGCAGCAACAATTTTATCAAATTGACGTCAGGACGGCTCAGAAACTCGTCAAGACGGCGACGAACCAAAGCTAATGCATAATAAGCACCAACATCGTTACAATCAATAGAAAAATCATTCTTGATTGTTCCGGCGAGTGGGTAAAACTGAGTCAAGGTTTTTGATAGAGATTCCTTTAGAGCTAATGACTTTTCTTGGGCTTTGAGAATGTTGTCGCCATAATTGTGATTGGGGTAGTACAAGGTGACTGGTATATAAGTATCGACTGCAAACTGATCTAAAAGAGAAAACTTGAATGTCTTTAAGTGGCGTGGTGTTGGGGAAGATGGTTTAATGTACTCTTCGGAAATGACTTCAACTTCCTTCGCATCAAAATGTGTTGGAAGCCTAGAATGGATGGTTCTTGCAAACATCGCATCAAAATGTGTTGCAAGCCTAGAATGGATGGTTCTTGCAAAAGATATGCCCTCAAAAAGCCCATTTATAATGAGGATGTGATGATATGCATTTAATAATTGGGAATATTATATTGCTCCTAAAATATTGTTTTGTATAATTTTATTATAAAAATAAAGCTATCATGTATATTTTATATATAATAACGAAAATAACATATTATATATATATATATTAGGGAAATTAATTAAAATACCATAAGTCCAACTTCGTGTTACCAAAATGCCACAAATCTCTCCCACTTTGCAAAAATACCCCTTTTTTTCGCGATGGGAGCCCGCGATCGCGGGCCAGGGACCATTTCTGACACTTTTTTAAACTTGCAGGGACCATTTTTGAAAAATGGAATCCCGCGATCGCGGGCTAATCCCGCGATGGTATGTTTTTTTTGACTTTTCAATTGCAAGGGACCATTTTTGAAAAATTCCAGGGACCATTTTTGAAAATTTGAACCGCGTTTGACCATTTTTGACCACTGTTCACCCGCGTTTCGTCAAATTTAATGAATTTAAAATGAAATGTTACACTTTCAACCCCTATACTTATTTACTAAATTTACTTTATAACTTTTAGTTTCATTATTTTAATTTTACATTTAACAAATATAATCGTTTATTAACTAAAATACGTTAAAAAATACGTTTTAATTTTAACAAATTACACCATTATAATCGTCTCTTCGATACGTTCGAAATGAGCCCAATCTTGAATTTTTTTGGATTTATATATTTTAATATATATCATATACAGTTATACACTACATAAAAAAAATATTTTTTATATTTAAAATTCATACCCTTATAGTTAATTATTTAATTTATGGTACATCTCTTATTTTTTTTTTCAATTTTTTTACACTCCTATCGCATTAACATAATAATCATATATTAACTAATTCATTAAATCGTTTTAAATTATTATTATTTGAATGTGTTTATAGATATCGTGAATGGCAATAGGAGAAGGTTTCACGAGAAGAATATTAAATGGGGTTTTGACAAGTTGGTATCACTGGACTCATTTAAGAATTGTGAAAATGGGTATTTGGCGAATGATGATTCATGTGTGTTTGGAGCTGAAGTATTTGCAGTTACAGAGTATGCACAAAATGATCGATGTATTTCCAACGTAACTTAGATTAAAATTATCTCCTTCAGTTCAGTCCCATCCCGTCCCATCCAGTTCAGTCCCGTCCAGTTCCGTCCCGTCCCATCTAGTATGCGTACCAAACGCTACCTAAGAGTATCGTAAATTAAATAATTAACTATAAAGGTATAAATTGTAAATATTAAAAATATTTTGATGTAGTGTATAACTGTATATGATATATATTAAAATATATAAATCAAAAAAATTCAAGATTGGGCTCATTTCGAACGTATCGAAGAGACGATTATAATGGTGTAACTTGTTAAAATTAAAACGTATTTTTTAACGTATTTTTGTTGATAAACGATTATATGTGTTAAATGTAAAATTAAATTATGAAAGTAAAAGGTATAAAGTAAAGTTAGTAAATAAGTATAGGGGTTGAAAGTGTAAATATCAAATCAAAATCACAATTTCGAATTGAAATGTTACACTTTCAACCCCTATACTTATTTACTAAATTTACTTTATACCTTTTAGTTTCATTATTTTAATTTTACATTTAACACATATAATCGTTTATTAACTAAAATACGTTAAAAAAATACGTTTTAATTTTAACAAATTACACCATTGTAATCGTCTCTTCGATACGTTCGAAATGAGCCAAATCTTGAATTTTTTTGATTTATATATTTTAATATATATCATATACACTACATCAAAATATTTTTAATATTTACAATTTATACCTTTATAGTTAATTATTTAATTTACGGTACTTTTAGGTAGCGTTTGGTACGCATACTAGATGGGACGGGACGGAACTGGACGGGACTGAACTGGATGAGACGGGACGGGACTGAACTGAAGGAGATAATTTTAATCTAAGTTACGTTGGAAATACATCGATCATTTTGTGCATACTCTGTAACTGCAAATACTTCAGCTCCAAACACACATGAATCATCATTCGCCAAATACTCATTTTCACAATTCTTAAATGAGTCCAGTAATACCAACTTGTCAAAACACCATTTAATATTTTTCTCGTGGAACCTTCTTCTATTACCATTCACGATATCTATAAATACATTCAAATAATAATAATTTAAAACGATTTAATGAATTAGTTAATATATGATTATTATGTTAATGCGATAGGAGTGTAAAAAAAAATAAGAGATGTACCATAAATTAAATAATTAACTATAAGGGTATGAATTTTAAATATATGCGTTATATATATATTATATTATATATACTATATATTATATATTACATTTTTATATAATCTCATGAAACACCTCATAATTTTTTATTTTGAAAACTACAATTTATCATTATAATTCAATCAAATTTTGATCATATTTAATATTTTTTTATATATATTTAAAAATAGGGGTGAGATATTTTTTAACTTAAAAATAAAGTTGTAACCGCTTCTTAAATCACATTTATTGGATCAACCAATCCAACGGTTGATGAAGTGTTTCTTTGTTTTTCAATTATTAACGATTTTTCTTGAACCTTTCACTATACTATTATATTTTTAATTTATATATAATATAACAAACAATTTGTATTGGTATATATAAATATTTTTATATTTAATATTATAGAGTAAGTTTCATATGACAATAATAACCAAATAAGAGAATAAGAAAACGATCAAATCACATGTGATTTTACACTAAAATCACATGTAAAATCATATGTGATTCATGCAACTTTGGTCGCGACCGGTCACATGCCACGTTGTCTGCACACCCTTCCATTGACCGTGTAAAATCATGTGATCAAATCTTTCACTTTTGTTATTCATAATGAATGTAGACACCCGAGGACGTGCATACATATTCATAATGAATATAACACATATATAACATTTCACGTAAAAACGGTTCAAATAAAAAAAATTATATCGAGATGGATGGCATATCGAATAGCACGGAATTCTCGTTTTTTATGTAATTTGTTTGATTAAAATATTAGTAAGTTTTAACATAATTTATTTTAAACTTTAAGTAGGTAAAAAAATTCTAATTAAAAAAGAAAATAAAAAGTCAAATAAGGTAGGTCTGATTCAAATTTCCAATTTTGTCCCAAATCATTTCTCAATTAATCTTATTTTGTTTTAATCATTGATTAGTTTTCTAAATTTTGATCAATTATTGTGATTTGTCCTCATGTGTACAATAAAAAATGAGTTTTCATTTGATCTCACCTCTTAGCTATTATTATTAAGTACATATATCTTATCATGAGTTTTTAAAAATTAATTAAAATACCCAAAGTCAAACCAACTGTTACCAAAATACCCTAAAATTTTTCAATTTTGCAAAAATACCCAAAATACCCGCGATGGGGTCCCGCGATCGCGGGATACGCTGACGTGGCACGTATTTTGGGCACAAATGCCCCGCGAAGCCCCTAAACTTTGGCCGCGGTGCACTTTTGGTCTCTGCCCGCGATCGCAGCCCGCGATGGGCCAAAATTTACAGTTTTGGTCCCTGAAATTTTCAACTTTTGGTCCCTGAAAATTTACACTTTCAGCCCCTATACTTAGACGAATCTTGATGCTTTTACTGTTTTTTTCCACAATTATTGCAATTTAAAGACCGATTTGTGGTTGAAATTCAATTGCATGTTTCAATCAATGTTAAATCAATGTTTTTGGAATATCAGTTTGTGGATGAAATGAGAGATTGGTTTTCTGATATGTTGGTTGTTTCATTCATAAATAGACGTAAAATTCAAGCCATAATTCTCACACAACGATTTCATTGTTGCAATATTTCTTTCTGCAATATTTTGTGTTTGAGATACTACTGAAAAAATGAGTTCATCTGTTGCAAAAGCTAAGCTATATTTCTGTTTTGATGGTGAATGGGTGCAAGATAACAATGAGTGGAATTTTGCTTATAAATCTAAGCATGGTGTAAAAGTGTCAGTAAACTATACTTATCAGAAGTTTGTTGCATACGCCATGCAAAAATGTGGAATCAACTCTTCTGATATTTGCAAGTTAGTGTTTAAAAATGGCGATGGGTCATTTGTGGATTTATCCAACGATGGGGATATCTCTACTTTTCTGCACCTTGCAGTCGATTCAGAAAGACCCCCATTACTCTTTGTGTATCCCGGCGTATCCGACGGTGACGACGACGGTGACGAGGAGGGTGACGACGACGAAGACCTCCAAATAGAGCAGCCTGATTCTCAACAACAACAACCACCACCACCACCACCATCACCACAACCACACGAATGGCGTACTGCTGGAGTTGCTGATGACGAAACCCACGTTTTCAGAATGGGTAATTCTGAAATAGACAGATCAGACACCGATAATGATGATCACGAAGAATATACCCCTAGTAGAAAATCATGTAGTCAGATAAATGACTTTTTTGATATGCCCCCTATTCTTCCAGACTCCCATACCCAGACACAAAGCTACGAACCTACACCTTATATTCGTAGCGAAAGTTTAACAGCAGGTCAGATATTCGATTCGAAGGATCTCTTAGCAAGTCAGATCGGACTCAAGTTCTTGGAAGAGGGTTTCCAAAGTCGCGTGCGGGCATCTGACAAAATCAAATACGTAGTTGAATGTGCTAGAGAAAAGTGTGAGTGGAGGTTGTACGCGATTCACACGGGTCCCAAAGGAGGGGCGATAATGATGAGAAAGTTGCACGACGTACACACTTGTACGAGGACGCAACTTAATCCCCACCACAAACAAGCCGGCAAAAAGACTTTGGGTGCGATCCTGAAAAACAAATTTCTTGATGTTAGCAGGTCATTGCGTCCAAAGGACATCGTCCACGACGTTCACCGGCAGTTCGGCGTCACGATTGATTACCACCAAGCGTGGCGTGCGCGCTGCCATGCACTGTTTATGGTGAGAGGCACGTTCGAGGAGTCGTATGAACGACTCCCGACATATTTATATAATTTGCAGATGCAGAACCCTGGTACTGTCACGCAGCTACGGACCGATTCACGTGGACGGTTTGAGATGTGCTTCGTGGCCCTTGGACCCGCGGTACGTATTTTAACACGTCATATGTTTACACATTATAAACTATAACATTTACACATTATAAACTATAACATTTTAACCTATGTTTTTGCAGATCCGCACATTTCTGGAAAATCTACGTCGTGTCCTGATAATAGACGCAGCGCATTTAAAGGGCCGTTACTTGGGTATGATGTTCCTGGCGGTTGCCATGGACGGGGATAACTCCATCGTTCCAGTAGCTTTCGGCGAAGGCAAGTCCGAAACCGGGGACGAGTGGACTTGGTTTCTGTCCATGTTGAGACAAGCTATCGGAGACCCGTAAGGGTTGGTGTTTATGTCTGACAGGGCTCCTTCCATAAGCGCCGCAATCTCTGCCATGTACCCAAACGCCCCTCACGCCATATGCTGTCGACATTTGGAGATGAACGCCAAATCCAAGGACAAACGTATTACCACCTACAAGGATGTCTATTGGGCGGCATGCAGAGCATATACGGATCGGGAGTTTAACAAGTACATGAATATGCTACGATACAGTGTCAAGGAAGCAGCCAAAGTCTTTGACGATGCTGGACCGGAGAGGTGGTCCGCGGCCCATTTTCCTGGACAACGGTATGACATTCTGACCTCGAATAGTGAAGAGTCTGTGAATGCACTCTCCCGTTTTGCGCGTAGATGTCCGATTGTTAATCTTATGGACTACTTTCGGGCCTTTCAACAAGAGTGGTACCAAATTCGACGCCTAAAAGGAGCTAAGATACAAAATGCACTCGCACCAACGGCGGAGAATATCGTTCAGTACAGGGCGCGTCGTGCGGCGACATGGCCGGTAAGAGCAATCGGGTATGGGAAGTACGAGGTGCATGATGACTATATTCACGCGATTGTGAATATGGAAGACCACCTTTGTTCGTGTCGCGAATGGGATAAATCTGGGTTACCGTGCGGCCATGCCATCGCTGCAGCAACATATATGGGTCGTACAGATTGCAGCGACTTGGCTGTACCTTTCTTCACTTCCGAATATTACCGGAAAACATACGTGGAGGTAATAAACCCAGCTGGACCCCCTGCAGCATGGGTGTATCCACCCGACCCGCTTCCACCATGCTATCCACCTTTAATGGATAAGAACAGGGTCGGGAGACCGAGAAAGAACGACCGACGTCCATCACGTGGTGAAAGTTCGATACAACGAAGATGTACTCGGTGCCAATGCGTAGGACACACTCGTGGAGAGTGTCCAAATCCCGCCCCTTCAACCGTGCCAAGGAAACATTCTGTCAGTCACACTCCGGGCCCGTCACAGCTTGAACCATATGGAACAAACCCATATGATACTGTTGATCTAAACACTGATTTGTAAATGATATATATACACACATACATATGCTTCTAAATGAACATTGATAACACAGCTAGTTTGTAAATGATATATATATTCGTATTATATATTTACACACATAAAGAAAATAGGAGACCTTCAATTTTTCTTAGTATTTTCTTGACCTTGTTCTTGCATCCATGGCAGTGAATGTTAACTCTGAGTACACATGTCTGTTTATATATTCATATTAGATACGTTTTAATTTTAACAAATTACACCATTATAGTTAATTATTTAATTTATGGTACATCTCATATTTTTTTTCAATTTTGTTTTACACTCCTATCGCATTAACATAATAATCATATATTAACTAATTCATTAAATCGTTTTAAATTATTATTATTTGAATGTGTTTATAGATATCGTGAATGGCAATAGGAGAAGGTAGAATTGTTTATAAATGGGGTTTTGACAAGTTGGTATCACTGGACTCATTTAAGAATTGTGAAAATGGGTATTTGGCGAATGATGATTCATGTGTGTTTAAAACACTTCAGCTCCAAACACACATGAATCATCATTCGTCAAATACCCATTTTCACAATTCTTAAATGAGTCCAGTGATACCAACTTGTCAAAACCCCATTTCATATTATATATACACACACATACATATGCTTCTAAATGAACATTGATAACACAGCTAGTTTGTATTCCATCCAACAAGCTCTTCATCTTCAATCTTTCTGACCCTTCTTCAACGACTTCTGCTTTTGCAACCACGTATGGCCATTGTGTACCACAACCCGCACACACTTTAGCAAATGAGTTGAGGGTTGTCATATATTCTACAAGAGGAGTAGGCCCACGAATGAGGTAACCTCTGACTTGACCTTGCATGATGTATCCAACCTAACCGTGGTTCAGCGGCTTAAAAACTACTTTTCAGAGAAATTAACAACAACAAAAAATACAAAACAACACAGTAAAAAAAATACAAATAACAACACAGTAAAAAAAATACAAAACAAAAAAAAAATATAACCACCACCTACTTAAAAATTGATTTAGTTTCATCAATCCAAACTTGCTTCTCGTTTACCTTCGCTTGAATAATTGCGAAGTCTTGCAGAATATGGTGAATTGCTTCTTGTTCTCGACGAACACGAGCCTCCCGAGCTTTTATATCCCCTTTCATCCTTTTGATCTTCCTGTCTTCCTCTTCGATCTTTCTCAAATGGACTGCCTTCCTGTCCATCATTTTTTTCCACTCTTTTGTTAGTTCATCTATCTCCTTTTCCTTTTTTGCTATGGCGACCTCGATTTGAGGTGGCATTTTTTCAGGAGTAGACTTAGGGTTTGATGACGATGCCATTTGTATATGAAATGAGAGAAGAGAGAAATCAATTCAAAGAAAGAAAGCAAGAGAGAAATCAAGAAAGAAAGCAAGAGGAAGTGTGAATTGTGAATTGCATACTACTGATATTTATGGATGAAATCTCAAACATGCAAATGAATTTCAACCACAAATCGGTCTTCAAAGTACAATAATTGTGGAAAAAAACAGTAAAAGCATGCAAGATTCGTCTAAGTACAGGGGCTGAAAGTGTAAATTTTCAGGGACCAAAAGTGTAAATTTTCAGGGACCAAAACTGTAAATTTTGGCCCATCGCGGACAGGGACCAAAAGTGCACCGCGACCAAAGTTGAGGGGCTTCGCGGGGCATTTGGGGCCAAAATACGTGCCACGTCAGCCCTAGCCCGCGATCGCGGGATCCATCGCGGGTATTTTGGGTATTTTTGCAAAATGAAATTTTTTTTGGGTATTTTGGTAACAGTTGGTCAAACTTTGGGTATTTTAATTAATTTCCCTTTAAAATATATCAGTATTATTATATATTAACTATACTATACTATGCATATCTCTCTCACTCTCTCTCTCTCTCTCTCTCTATATATATATATATATATATATGAATATTACGAGTTTTTTTTATTAGTTTTATTGTATATATATTATATAAAGTTTATATTTATTATTATTATTAAAGACATAAATCCTATGTATTGTGATTTTTTAAAATATATTAATAATAATTATTTTTAAATAAAAAGCTAAAAAGTAAAAAAATACAAAAAGCAAAAAAAGTGTATATAAAATATTTTATTTATTATTAATAAATCTTGATAATTAAAATAATATGGTAAAGTATTATAAAATAAATATTTACAATAATTGATATTAATTAAAATATAATACAAATAAGTAAAATAAAAACGGGTTAGGGATGCCTTTAGTAATGGCTAGGTGTGTTATTAGTCTTTCTTTTTTAAGAACGAGGAAGGTCAAGAGCACCGCTGTCACTTACTAATGGCACCTCTAAGACTATGGGAGTGTTTGGGAGTGCGGTGGAGAACACCGTTTCTCCTTATCGCGTGCCGGAGACGGAGACGGTGTTTGGATTTGGCAAAAAAAAATTGCTTATGGCGTTTCCACGCCGAGAAACGGAGTTTTTTGAGAAGGAGAAGTGGAGATGCTTTTCTCCACCGCAGAAACGTAAAACGCAGAAACGGAGACGGTGAAGAAAAACGCAATCCCAAACACCCCCTATATTAATCTTGATTTTTTTGTATTTTTTATATTTTTATTTTATTTACTAATTTAAATTTATTAATTAATATGAGTTATAACTTTTTCTTTATTTCTCTATTTGTTTTTTGTTTTTTATATTATTTTAGTTGATATAAAGTTCTGTTAGGGAGTTTTGATTTTCTTCTTTTGTTATTTTTACTCTTTTTATTTGTATAGAACTTTAGTTGATATAAGAGCATCTCTAACAGATTCCTTAAAATGGGGAAAATGGTGAAAATGAGGATTTTGGGTTAATATTTTGCTCCAACAACTTCTCCAAAACTAACCTCAAAATGAAGAAAGTTGGAGAGAGAGATTTTTTTCTCCAAATATGGAGACCACTCCAAAAATGATTATCAAGTGAGAGGACCAATAGGAAACTTTGAAAATAAATATGTAGAGAGAGAAATAATATTTTAATATTTTAATTAAAGTTGGATTCTCAAAATTGGGGAAGCAGTTGGAGATGAATGTATTTTTTTTGCGGGATTTTAGCTTTGAGTTCTCCATTTTGGAAAAATTATGAGGAATCTGTTGGAGATGCTCTAATTTTTTTTAACGTCGAGTTTTTTAAATAGTAATTTTTATTTAATTGACTAATATAAAAAGTAAACATTAAGTTATTTAATATATATCTTTACTTATATAAATATTACGCTGAGTTTCTTGTTTTTTTTTTCAATCACTTTTTTTGCTTTTATTTAATTACAAATGCGTTCTTACTAATATAACATTATTTTTAATGATCTGTCACTCAACTATGTCCATTTTTTAAGATATTTTGTGGGGACATTTAATTTAGGGAGTGTTAACTTTCGACTTATTGGGCTTAATGGCTTAACGGGTTTATTCGCACAGACATTTTAGGTTGTTTACTTAGAGCTTAATGAAAAAAAAGTTAACTTATTCGCACAGTTTGAAAACCACTGTTGTCCAGATTCAGCCAAGAAAATGACAAGGCCTACCCTTCTTTGTTGCCGCTTGCCTTCCTTCCCGACAATATTCACTCCTATGGAAACCTGCATCTCCTTCCTCAATGAAAACGTCCTTCCTCATCAACCCTCCCTGCCTTTCTCTTGCACGACTGCACTCTCTATAAATGACAACAATCTCTGTCGATTTTTGGTATTGAGTTTTGGGGGGGTGTTTGGGATTGCTTATTTAAAACAACTTATACTTATTTTTAAAACTGCTTATTAACTTATGTAATTATAAAAAGGAGTTGGGGTTAAATATGTAATTTGAACAAATAAGTTATAAAACTTTCAAATAAGTTAAAATGGATTAACTTATCAAAAACAACTTATATGTGGCGGAGAAAAGTCATAAGCACTTTTCTTTTTTCAATCCAAACACTCAAAATAGCTTATTTGTGGTGAAGAAAAGCAATAAGCAAATAAGTCAAAAAAATAAGCATCATTTTTTTTGTATCGGTTTCTGCTTCCCGACGACCTACTTTCTCGTATCGATTTCTGGTGTTGATTTCTGCTTCCCGACGACCTATTTTCTCGTATCGATTTCTGTTATCGATTTCTGGTATTGAATTTTGGTATCGATTTCTGCTTCCGACTTCCTATTTTCTGTATCGATTTTTCTTTTTGTGGAAGCATCATTCACAACATGATTTCAGTAAACGAAGCCCAAACTTAAAGTAAAAGAAATTGTATTTTATTAGAAGATTTATTGTTGTTGGATGGGGCAATCGATATCAGTGGCTTGATTTTCCTCTTCTTTTCGATTTAAATTTTCTTTTCGATTTACATCTTCTTTTCGATTTCTGCATCCTTTTTTCCAGTTGCTTGAACTTTGGGCTTCCCCTAAAATTTGATACCAGTTGCTTGATTTTCCTCCCTTTATTTTGGTTTTACACATTAATTTTCAGATGTGTAAATTAATGTAAACAAAAATTGGTTTAAGTAATAACAAAATTGATTGCCATGGAGTTGAAAAAAAATCGTTTTGAAGTTCAACTAAACAATGCATAATTCAGATTCATGGGTAAAACAGTCATTTCTATTGTTCAGACTATTCATTCAGGTAAAAAAGTAAACAACAACAGATTTTATCCAGACAGACAGATTTTATCCGCACAGACAGATTTATCCATACAGGACTTAATAGAAAATTTGGTAAATAGCCCCTTAGACTTTTCTAGTAACTTACAATTTTGTGAGTGATGAAAATAACAAGTGTCTGTTTAATATATACATATCTTCTAAAGAAAAATCAAAGGAGAAACCCCCGAGAACCAACAACCAAAGCAAAAACCTCCATAGAGCGAAGAATCGAAGGAAAAATTTAAGGAAAAAACCCCCACAGAGCAAAGAGCCTAAAGGAAAATCTCCACAGAAGCCACCCACCAAACCCTAACAGAAACCATGGTACAAAGCCTTCATCACACCCAAACCCGAACCTGAAGAATGGGAACTTTCACCCCCTCTGGCCCCATACCCAAATCTGCAAAAGGAAAAGAAAAAGCCTCAACTTCAGAAGACAGGGTCTTACAAGTCATACAGTCCATGGATGCTCTGAAGAAGCCAATTCCTTATCCAAAGTGTTGGTCCCAGCTATGGATTAGCAATGGTAAACAAGTATTGTAGAAGGGGGGTTGAATACAATACACAAATTTTTTCACTTAATTAATTCTTTATTGATTTAAAATCAAGAATTACACATAGAAAACTTAAAGATTGTTGCAGAACAAAACAGATAAAATTTGTTTAAACAAACTAACACAAAGTCACACAGAGAATAAGAACAGTTGTAAAACACTTAGAATACAAATGAACTTCTGAGAGAGAGTAATGCCAGCACTTGAAAGCTTTTAGAGAGTCTGTAAACTGGTGAGTTGCAAGGTTGAAGATGATCTCCTTTTATAGTGACTTATGCATTAAATGCAATGGACACTTGTCAAAGAGAGCATGGAAGGCAGATAGGAAGCAGGTCTTCTGAAAAGTAATTTTGTCTTTTTACTTTTGTCTTCAAGCGTTGACCTGCTTGTTGAAGTTGAAGTTACTTGAAAGAGATAAGAAATCCAAAGAACCTTTTTCTGATCTTCGGATGATGTCTCTATCAATGCAAGATATCCTGAATATATTCTGCAGATAAAGTGAATATACCTGCTGAAATTTCTTTGTCGAAGACTTCTTTGCCGAAGATATGCTTAACACGTCTTCAAAGATTTTGCCGAAGATATGCCTGACATGTCTTCAAGGATTTTGCCTAACATGTTATCTTCTTCAAAGATCTTTCCGAAGATATGCCTAACATGTCTTCAAGGATTTTGCCTAACATGTTATCTTCTTCAAAGATCTTGCCTAACATTTCATCTTCCAACATGTCTTCAAAAACTTCAAGTGAACTGGCCTAAGACTTTAGGAAGTCTTCAAGTAGCAGCTTAATCTTTGGTTGAGAAGTCTATCTTCAATCCGCTTTGAAGATATACTTCTACTTTGTTTCTTCAGTTGATCTTCGACTTCACCGAACATTTTTATACAATTAAACTGCTTGAACCTAAAAATTATTCTAAGTATGAACTGTGAAATTCAGAGACTGTGGTCATCTTCAAATCTAAGTGACCCAACACAAAGCCTCTGCCGAAGAAAGTTGAAGAAGAAGTATACAAGTACTTTTATAGTGTCCACATGAATGAGATCATACCAGAGCCAACCCTTCACCCTCTGATGCTAAATGAGCTCACGAGGAGCTTTTTTCGAGAAAAAGCCCAGAAGAAGAAGTGGTGTACTCTGACTCAAAGATAAGACGCGTACTTGGTATCACTTTTCACTATTATGCATGTCGTGAGCTATAGTTCTGCAGACACAACGCCCCCTTGGCTGGTTACGCACCCTCACCGTGGCCGAACTCTTCTGCTGAGACATTTTCTGATTAACCGGGATCTCCGCACTCCTTGCCATGCGGCTCACCCGAGTTATCCTTCGGGTTGGATTTCTCGATAGCTCCTTCCACTTGAGTGGCGGCTCGGTGGGGCATTCTCCCCTGTCCCCTACCGCGACCCCTACCTCTTCCCCAGGTGGCAGCTTGCCTCGGGGGCTCCAACGGTCCATTAGCGAGGACCTCCTCATCCCGAACTACCCTTACAGCAAGTACGGACCTACTCATTTGCGTTCTCCCATCCATGATGACAACTGAAAGAATTTCACAAGTAACAAACACTCAACAACAGGCTCGCTAAATAAGGTAATTTAAGCACTTACATGAACTTGTATATTCGCAATTACACTGGCCAGGTGTAACTCCAAGTTTACCTTACATGACCGTTCTTGCTACCTTATCTTTAAGTGCACCTATAGTGATCTTTCCTAAAGGCAATCCTATATCTCGGTTGTGTTCCTTAACCTACAGTTTAAGTTTAGGCTCGTTCGGTCACCTAAATCCCTTAAACTATGGCTCTGATACCACTTGTAACAACCTAAAAACTTAACATGCAATAATATAAATATAAAAGCCCAAGGTTGGGTTCAATTACATAACATCCCGAAAACGGGTCCCAAAATAACCAACAACGATGATTAACAAAGTCTTTCAAAATTTACAGCGGAAAACACTAATCCACAGTCGAGCATCTATCTAGAGAATAATTTAGTGATCTATGCTAAGGCCAGCGTCTCTTACAGCTTCGGGCTTTCTCTTTCCCTTTACTGGAAGAAACTCTACTAACCTGTTTCCCTAAAAAAGATTTTAGATTTTGAAAGCGAGGGTTAGACCACGAGGTCTAGTGAATTCCCTCTCAAAAACAGTTTAACAAGATAAAACATAATAACATTTAGCCAGAACTTCCACACATGGGTATTTGCACAGTGGTCTCCACGACTATCATCTTAACGGATAGTCCACAATCGGGGCCCCCAGTAGATCCCCCCTTGCCCCCTCGTAGATGCCCATACCCTGGTGCACAAGAAACAAATTCTAGGCACCCGGTCTACCTCCCCTCCAAGAATCCTGAGGATTCAAGGTACAACTTAGCCCCACTGTGCAACCTGACTCCACATATAAGTGTATTAACATGAAAGAAAAATATACCATGAATATGCAAGGCAACAATCTTGAAAGTTAAAGAACAACCTTTCTCATATGAATATACAAAATTTGCATCCCTATATCAATATTTATGAAACACATGCTAAAAAAATGATTTTTCTCATAAAAGTAGGGATTAGGGAACTCACCTGATTAGGAAGGTTGGAAATACTCGAGTCTCACTTCTGAACTACCCGAAACACACCTAAACTGTTAGTCCCATAATAACAAGCAACAATTCAATTAACTAATAGATAGAGTAACAAGATGAGATATAAGATCAAAGTGGTGTATTATTCATATGAAGACACTACCCTAGAGAGAGAATGGTTCTCTCTCAAGAACATACACTTACACCATGGATCACATTGCAATAATGATTCTCTTAACCCTAATTACACACACTAATCCTATCTATACCCACCTGTTACACATATAAGCCCAAGCCCATAATTCCTATACCCAAGCTCATATTACAATTATTAACCCTTTACAAAACTATCATATAATTAGGACATTTTGGTCCTAACATTCTCCCCCTATAGTTTTGTAAAGGAATCATCCTTCTCGAAAGATCTTCAGATCTTCAGTTCTTCTCCCCCTTGATTTCTTTAGCAAACCATAGCGATGCAATTCTTCAAATGTAGTCTAGGCTCCCCCTTGAAATTAGCTTTTACTCTTTGTATTTCAACCTTGAAAAACCGGATTCAATGTGCACCATAACCTCGACCGAGTGCACGAAAAACATCTTTAAAATGTTGAAACTCTAGCTCGTACCGATAAGCCCACTAGAAATATAACGAGCGAGTTGTTGCATGACAAACCAAATGCAATCTCAGTTTATAACACCAAATTCGTCGATAAACCACGAGTTGAATAGGAATTCGGCTTAAGAGCTTAGTTCGGATTTGCTCGAAGGAGGAAACATAATGAAGCACATACTACAAGGTAGGGATTAGAAGAACTTCACAAGTAACATTGTTCATCAACTATAGAAAAATGTTCATCTCCAAAATATCAGAACACTGAATGATGAAAATCTAGAACTTCAATCTTCAAGAAATAGCTGAATGATTATAAGCACTCAAGAGTCTGAATCACAACCAAAGAACCAGAACAATGATTGCAAGCACTCACAATTCTGATTGATCAGGTAAGAAGAATGATTAAGAGCACTCAAAGGTCTAACATCGTCAACAAAACTCCAGAATAATGATTGCAAATGCTCAAACGTCTAATCCAATCCAATCCAATCAAAGACTGAATTCCAATACCCACCTTCTAAAAATCTTGGCAAACTTGAGCTCTTTTAAACTTTGACAGTTGCTATATATGTATGTGACAACCTAAATATGGGAATGATGTCACACATGCTTTATGCTAAGATCCATGAACAAATCCCCCCTCCTAAGACTTAGCACGGGGGTTCCGCTATTGAATGGGCGATTACTTGGGCGAGGATATCATTTTTATCGCATGAAACATACGCGATAACACATTTTATCATAGCCCGTGCGATAACCCCTTTTTATCGCACACGTCTTGAGCGATAACTCCATTTTATCGCATGATACTTGCGCGATAACCAATTAAGCCTTTTATCGCACGATACACGCACGATAAACACTGTTCACACTATTTTATCGCACACCAAATACGCGATAAAGTACTGTTCACCCATTTTTATCTCACGCCACATGTGCGATAAAACTCCTCGATGATTTTTATCGCACACCAAAGGCGCGATAAATTTTTTGCGATTAAAACCGATCTCTTCTACATGCGAGGAAGATGAACTTTGTCTTGTACGATAAGTATGAACATAGCTTGTGCGAGGACTTTGAACATATGAACTTAGATCGAACAGAAAACTCAAAAACGTCCAAAATGATCAAAATGTGATAGATTGATGATCGCATGATGTTAAGAAATACTTTTCAATCAATCCTTAGCATTAAGCACTTATCCAAGCACAGTTATACGCACAAAATCATCAAAAAGCTACTGTTCATCGAGAAAAACTTACTGTTTCATCCAAATGGGGCTGTAGAACATGAATTGTTGCAGAAAGATCGTATCGATGAATGATTTCTTTGATTTGGCTCTGATACCACGTGTTAGTCCCATAATAACAAGCATTCAATATATCAATGATAATCAATTGGTCATCCCTCTCATAAAGATAAAAAACCCTAAGTACAATGTGTAAGGAATTTAGAGAGAAAAGGTGCAAATGTACTTGGTGAAAGAATGACACACCACTGGACTCATTCTTTTCTGAAAGTTCCTAGATTTCGGACAACTATCGGAATCCGGATTACCTATCTGAAAATGCCTATCCAAATCCGGAACTCACCAAATCCGGAATCCCAAATCCGGAACTCACCGAATCCGGGACTCTCAATCCGGAATCCCTTAGTCCAGAACTTCCCAATTCCGGAATCCAGACGTTTACACTGAAAAACCAGAATTCAATTTTGTAACACCCGTAATTTTCGGATAAGTACAACTTCGAATCAGTGTGGAATCGATCTTTTAAGAAAAATATGAAAAATAGGATTTTGGGTTAAATCCTAGATTTTATGGTCTTGTTGGATGGGGAATTCGAATACGAGTTCAACGGTTCTTTTCGGAGCGAAAATGGAGCTATAACGAAGAAGTTATGGCCAAAACAACTTTCGGTACAATCTCGGCTAAAGTGACCCGCAAAAGTGACACTTGTGTCACTCTCGTCGGTTTTGTACCGAGAGCTATTTGAGCCCGGAGAGAGTGCCCAGCGAAAGTGACACTTGTGTCACTCTCGCACGTCACTTTAGCCGTCGGGTACCTGGAGCATAAATACGAGATTTTTAGCCCCCAAACCTCATTTCTTCATATCTCTCTCATTTCAACTCCGATTTTGGTCATTCAAGTTGCTATGGTTCCGATTTTGAGAGCTCTTCAAGGATCTAGAAAGAGTTTTGAAGTTCATAGGAAGATTCAAGGGTGTTTGGTGGTGGTTAGTCTCTCAAATCTCTTCCCTTTCTCTCCTACATCGTTTTTCCTTCCTTCCTCACAAACCCTAACCGATTTTGGGGTTTTTCTTGGAGATTAATGTGTTTCTTATCCACTTTATGCTAGTGATTTCATTTATTGATGCAAGAGCAAGTTTCATCCACAACACTAGAGATGTTTGGGGTTTTCTAGGTTTTCATCAAAACCTAAGTGGTGAGTTTATCCTACTAGCTTCTATACTTTCATATGAGTTAGAAATGTTCCATTGATGATCTTCTAGTACTTTGCTTATCCAATTTCGGTTTGGATGATTTTGGAGAAGTTAGGTCAAATTGAGGTTTTGGGTATAAATGGAGATTTTGATGGTTGATGTTTGGAGAGCAATTCTAAATGGTTAAATGTAGTTACTCATGGTTGGAATTTATGAATTTAGGTTTTTGGAAAATTTGGCTTGAGGATCCGAGTTGCATCAAAGGAGCTTACGTTGGGAAAATCTAGATTTAGCCTAATCTAGCAAGGTGAGTTCAAGTTACTTTGCGAAAACTTTGTACATGCCAAAATAGTATTTTCCAAATATTTATGTGTTTTACTTGAAACTATATGTGGTTGAGTTATTTGAATGGTTTAACTCTTTTGAAGTGTTTATCTTCATAAATGTGTAAAACACCCATATTTGGGGCTTTTGGATATTTGGATGGTTAGAAACCATAAATTGTCTTTTAAAGATTAATTGCTCAAAATGAGGTTTATTTGATGGTTTAATCATGTTAGTGTAAATGATTTTAATAAACCATTTGGGAAATGCACTTTTAGTGCTATGGGCCATTTTGAGAATATTAAGGGTGTGAGTCCTTTGGGAAAACCCCTTTTGTTTAACCCGTGTTGAGTTTTGGGGTTAATGATGATTTTGGGATACGTGTTTGCTTAAACAATGTTTAAACGCGTTTTATGCGACGATGACCGACATTATGGGTCTAGCAAGCTTGGAGCACTTTGTTCGGTTTTGACTTTGAGATAGTCTTGGGACATTTGTCCGGTTTAAATGGCTCGATGTGGAGTCTTATTTACGGGTTGCTTTTATTGCATCGTGTTGCATATTATTGCACGTTCTTGATATTTACATGCTCGGGGTGGAGTCTAGGATGTGTTATATGCTTAATTGCATTTCATTTGCATGATTTGATGTTGATAAATGATCATTAGATCTTTGAGCAGAGGGCTCGGTTTTGGACTCGATTGAGTCTTGTTGGCATTCGCCCGGTTTTATTAAGTTCGACGTGGGCTTGGGGTTTGCATTACATAAGTTGCAATTGTGTTTGAGATTTACATGATTTGAATGTATTGATTATTCTTTTGGGGTCATGTATTTATATTTAAGTCAAGTAAGCTTGTTTCGGATGGTGGATTTTCCCAAGGTAAAGATCCAGTAGGATTGAACTTGATGGCTTGGACTAAAGACCTAGTATGGTTGATGTTTAAGAAGGGCTAAAGACCTAGTTTTGGTTGATGCCGGAGATGGACTAAAGACCTAGTTTTGGTTGATGTCTAAAATGGACTAAAGACCTAGTTTTGGTTGATGTCTAAGATGGGCTAAAGATCTAGTATGATAGATGCCGAGGATTGACTAAAGACCTAGTATGGTTGATGTCATATGTTTTCCACATCCAATAAGCTTACTTGGATTTATTTAATCGTGGTTTAATTTATGTGTTGCCACATTCGATGAGATCGGGTCTCCCCCGTCACCGAAGGGTGTTGATTTCGGGTATTTTATTTATTCGCATTTGGAGGTTATATTTTATGCATATGGATTGTTTTCCATGGTTGATGGACGGGTTTATGCTACATCTGCTTCGTATTATGTTTTAATAAAGTGTTATATCTAATGGATGGTTTCCATGTTTTTACGGGTCGAGTATGTATTGTCAACCGTATTTGAAGGTTTTGCCTAAACTAGACTTATTCACGTATTTGAGTGGGTGGAAACGTAATTTATTTTGGAAAACGTATTATACCTTTCGGGAACCTTTCCATGGAAATGTGTGAGTTAGAAAATGGATGATTTGCAATTAAAGTAAACTCTTTCGAAATCATGAGTAAATTACTACATTTCGATTTATGATTTTATATAGTCATGATAAAATGCTTGAACTCACTAGGTGTAAGCCTAACCCTTTTTATTTGTCGGCATGTGCAACAGGCTCAGGTTGGGGTAGCTCTAGCTACATTGCGAAGTGGCGAGTACTAGTAGAGTGCACGAGAGGTAACTTGACTAGTGAAGTATTCCGCATTGGTTTGGACTAGCAACTTGTGTGGTGTTAAGTAGCACCCGATTAAGTTATTTATTTGTGGACTTATGATACTTTAAATTCCGAGGTATTGTAAGGAATGAATTGTATAGACGATTTATCTACTTTTGGTTATTTTATCGAATTTAAAGTTAGTTGCTCGTTTCAAATTCGAGGGTGTTACAAATTTGAGCTCTGATTCCAACCATGAGATCCTTAATACTAACGTCTAGGGTTACTCTCTAACTCTTTCACATACACCCGAGGTCACACGATTCATCCAAATAACAACAAAATAAAACAAACCCATCATTTTCATTCCTAAATAAAAATACCCAGTGAAAGAAATGAGGGAATCATCTAGATTCTCAAACTCTTAAGACAAAGGGATTCAATTAAGGTAAGAAGATAGAAGAAATGTCACCAAAATAGTAATTACCTTTGAATAACTCCCAGCAATCGACTTCTCCCGTTTTGCTCTTTCTTTCTCTCCTGGTTTCCAGCCGCCACAATGAATGCTCAATAATGAGCTCCTAGGGATTTCACCCTATATATACCCCTTCAAAGTTTTACTTCCAAGCCCCCAACTTCCTCATTTTATTTCTTAAGCCACAAACCCCCTTGAATTTTACCTTTTGGCCACAAAACAAACGTGGTTGTTACAACGATTTGTGACATATTTTCGACGGATTAACACATTTGTTGACCTTTCTTGATTCCGTCGAAAAAGGTCATTTGTTTAGTGGTGTTTGATGTGGTGAAATTTGTTTCACCTAATTATTGCGTTTATATGAAATGTTTCATATTTTTTAATTCCATAATGGAATTGGTTAATCTAGATTGTAGGATGAGGAGACCAATCATCGGGTGAGAAACGACCATTTCAGTCAACTTCCAAAGCATATTAGAGCATTTTCAATAGTTTTTTTTATAATTTCTCTAAAATATAAAAATGAAAAGATAACATCTTTAAAAATTACTACATTCAACTCAACAGATTCTCTATTATAACACGAATTCTATTATTGTAATATTATCTAATTTATCATCCCAATACACTTTAAAGAAAAAACTAAATATAATTTTCTACACCAACCAACCGTTTTTGGTTTCGTTACACCTAAAAAGCATGCACAAACGGTGTTGCCATGTGGAAGAGGAAATCCAATGTTAGTATGCACAAAGGGTAATTTTGAAATATTCATAAAAAGCTACTGAAAAGCTACTTCTAGTAGCGTTTTAAAAAGGTAACTTATAAACTAGTTTATAAGCTAGCTTATGGTCATCCACATGTACACTATAAGCTAGCTTTTTTTTGCCAAACAATGCCATAATAAGTCAACGACATGTAAATAGATTAAAATTACAAGAAACATTAATTTTTAAAGCTTTTATATATATTATAAACATTCATGTATTTAATCAAAATTATTTTATAATTAAATTTAGTAATTTTTTATTCATTTATTTTACTTTACTTTATTATAATTTAGTTGATAAATTATTTTATGTTAAATTATAATAAATAATAGAGTAAAATAAGGAAATGGTAGTTTAAGAATAATTTATTAAATATTTTAAAATTAATTTGAATTATATATTTTTTGTTATAATCTCCCTCTCTCTCTCTCACTCTCTCTCTCTCTTTCTCTCACTCACTCACTCACCATCCAGGCGACCACCTATCACTAGGGGTGCTCAAATTTCCGACCAACCCGACCAATCCGGTCAACCCAACCCAAACTGAGGCAAAAAAACTCAAACCGAGTCAACACGATGTATAATCGATATTATTTTTCACCAACCCGCATATATTGGGTTGATAACGGGTTAGCCCCAAACCAAACCAACCCAACCCGCCAACCCGTGAAAAAACATTTAAATCTAATTTTGAATTCTTGTTACCATCATTTTTGTTACTGTCAAAGCAATCTTGTTACTATTGAAAATTTATAAACAGACAATTGTTGGCCACTTGTTACTTTAGTAATCTTGTTATTAATTCTTGATGCCGCATTTATAAACAAAATATTTATAAGAAATCTTTTATTAGACGATTTAGAAATCGGTTGAACATTTTAAATATTTATAAACATTTAGTAATTTGTTTAGACACGATAACTTAGTAAATGGTGAAATGATCGATAAAAGTTTCAACCCGACCAACCCAACCCAACCCGAACGGTTTGGGTTGGGTTGGGTTGCACTTTTGATTGGGTTGGGTTGGGTTGGGTTGAGATTTTTCAAACCGCAATGATTGGGTTGGGTTGTCAAAGCGCCTTCAACCCGGCCAACCCAACCCGTGACCACCCCTACCTATCACTAACAACCTCCTCCCTCTCAAGCGATCCCCCCTATTCAGTCGAGTTTATGAATATTTTATTTATTTATTGACTATATATGAAAATTTCATCTTCCATAAACTGTATTTTTTCAAAACTTTCAATTTCATAAACTGTTTGTTCGAGTTTCATAACCCGTTTTTTCAAAAATATCAAGATTTTTATGTTTCATAAATTGTTTTTTCGAAATTTTCAAGTTTCATAAATGGTTTCATAATCTGTTTGTTGATCAATTTTCAAGTTTTGTAAATTGATTCATATATTTTCAAAATTTTCAAGATTTTTTAGTTTCGTATTTTTTCTTCCAGAAAGAGAGGTGAAAATAATTGAGAAAAATATGGAGATATTATAACCAAAAACAGATAATCCAAATTAATTATTAAGGTAGTTGGTTGTTCATAAAAATACGAATTCTATAAAAAGACATAAATACTCTGGTTTGTATTGTTTGTAACCTTTAAAATGTTTGCAAATGAAGGAACCTCTTATATATATATAGGCACCGTAAAAATGCAAACCTTGCATTTATTGCACCCCTTACAAACCACAGTCTGCATATGTGCAGACTGGTTCTGCATATATACATATGAATACGTGCAAGAATATACATATAATGGACATACATTCATATGGGACAATGCATAATTGCAGAACCAGTCTGCACATATGCATACTGTGGTTTGTAAGGGGTGCAACAAATACATGGTTTGTATTTGATTTGTACCCTATATATATATAGAGGGATAATAAATTATAAACCTCTAAATGTGTGTAAACTTTGAATTTCATAGGTTTTTTTGATGAAATTGTTTCTTTTGATGAAAGTGTTTCATATCATTCATTTCGTGATGAAATTGTTTGTAACAACCTGAATTTCAAGTTTTAGATATGAAAGTTTAGTGTCCTTTATGCAAGAAATGAAAGTTAAGATGAGGGACTTGTTTGCAATTAGTGAAAGATATTTATAGACACAAACTCCTAGGGCAGCCTCCATTTCACTTAGAAAATCAGTATTTGGTTTTGTCTTGGTGGTGTTGGCGGCTAGAGAAGAGAAGAAGAGAAGAATAGATGGTTTTGAGAAAATAGATTATAGAAGAGAGGGATTCAGCAAGGTAACTATTATTCCCTGTTAAATTGATGTTCCTTTCTTCTTTATGTCTAAATTGTTGGGTCTGAAATCAGTGACTCTTAAGTTTTCCCCCACTTTTCTTAAAAGGGTGTTTTATGGGTTTTTGGCTTGGTAATCGATTTAAGGGAGTAAAAGATGGATTAAGTGGATGTTTAGATTGGTGAATGAACCCTTAGGGTTGTCTAATCGAATTTATGGTAGAAAATGGAGTTAACGATCACTTTTAGATTGCTAATTTCGAACAGCAGTCGTATCCGGACACTAACAGTTCTTGATGTTATGGTAGTTTCCGGATATGAATGCTAGTTCCCGGGTGAAGTTTTATGATGGTTCCCGGGTGGGTGATCTTCCGGGTAGGTTGAGTTACCGGGTGTAGTATCCGGAAAGAAGGTGCGTCCGGGAAGTCCTGGTGTCCGGATAGTGTGGGTATCCGGGAAGTCATGGTGTCCGGACAGGTTGGTACCCAGAAAGTGTCTGCTGGTCAGTAAGATTGAACCGTTTAATCTGATTCGAATCTAATGCCTTAGGTGTTCGATTGAATTAGCTTGGTGGTAGTTAAGGAGTGCGTTCAGCGTGATCAAGGTGAGTTTTTCTAACTAAAATACGCGATCTTACGTGTTTTCCAAAGAAAGTGATTATGGGGAAATGCCGGTTATTTTACATGACTTTTACGTAAATGAAAGCTTAATATTTTACTGATCAGGGTATGTTTATGAGCATGATTTATTTACAAGCTTTTACGAACGTTATTCCCATGAAAAGTATGTTCTACTGAAAAGATTGTTCAGCAAGATGAAACGAATTGAAAAGTGTATTATAAATCTAATGTTTTATGACTATGATGATTTATGTGAATGCTATGTGGAGTCGGTCTGCACTGTGAGATCATAGATCGATCCTCGGGTTCTGATGATCCCTTAGATATGTATGACAGACTGGTAGGTTGGAATCCGTTTCCTCCTATCCGGTAGAGGAGAGTCCGTGTGGGCTCCGGAAAGGGGAGTCTGCGTAGGCTCCGGGAAGGGGAGTCTGCGTAGGCTCCGGAAGAGGCGAGAAGGGAACCTTCTGGGACCCCGATCGCGGAATGTTTATGTGATCCATTACACAGTGCAGTACCATGAATGATGTTTATGTGAAAATGTGAATTGTTTTATAAATGATTTTTATAATGTTGATGTACACTGTTTATGGAGGGAGCTCACTAGACCTCATGGTCTAACCCTCGCTTTTCAAAACTAAAACCCTTTTCAGGTAAGCAAATAGTAGAAGACTCAGGTAAGTGAGCAAGAGCAAGATAGGGAACAGATGCAGCTAGAGACAGTGCATGTGCCACTCGTAGCAATTAGATTATTCTCAGTTGTGTATAGGTTGTTTCCGCCAACCTTATTTTATGATTGATGTAACGAAATGTTGGGTCACAGTTTTATTGTAAAGAGTATGATTTATTGCTATGTTTGTCCTGTGGTTTTTGGGATGTTACATTGTTTCATATATTTGTATTTTTTTATGTAAAAACGACAAGTTTCATCAAACGGAGAAAATATATGAAAACAGTTTCATAGGAATGAAAAAAAATATGAAACTACATAAAAAACACAAATATATGAAACAATATCATCAAGAAATGAATGATATGAAACAATTCAATCAAAATAAACAATTTCATCAAAAAACCTATGAAATCCAAAGTTTACACGAAAAAAGGTTTACAAAATAGTAGGCCTCTCTCTCTATATATATATATATATATATATGTAGAGAGAGAGAGGGAGGTTCAGGGGAAAACCTAACAAAACGGAAAACTAAAGAACATCTTGGTGGCCTTTCATTTGCACGATATGCATTTGTGCGTACATGTAAATTATGTTGTTTTTTTGGTTTTATATGCACAAGTGTGTTCTTCAGTTTTTTGTTTTTTTAGGTTTTCCCTGAACTTGAACCTGACCCTATATATATATATAGAAAGAGAGAGAAAGAGAGAGAGAGATGTAATTTTGTTAACCTCCTAATTCGTGTTAACTTTACTAACTATTTTTAACCAACATCTTCATTAGTGGTTTAACATGCATGTGCAATATATAAATAGGGGTATGAATGGTATTTTATATATTTGTAACATTAATTTAATGAGGTGTTACAAATCTTATATTTTTCTTGATTTTAGCTATAGGTTACAAATCTTATATTTTTCTTGATTTTATTTGATGAACATGAATGAACTTTGAATTTGAGAAACCATATATTCTTTACCACACATGAATACACGTGAACCCAAAAGTTTAGTGTTCATGAACATGCAAACTAATTAGATCTCCATGTCATGTCGTCGGAGTGTTCACAACCATGTTCATTAGTGTCCTAATGAACATGTATGAACATTATAAATATTAGGTTTTTAAAGCTAATATTACATGAACTTGAATGATTCATCATGAATGAACAATTATGTCAATAAGAAACTTTATTATTTAAAACAGAAAAACGGTTATATAAATCTAAAACATTGACTACACTTGAACATGTAAGAACTTTGTGAAAACATTTTCGATTCTTTCCTACGCATAAACATTTATAAACATGAATGGACACTATATGACAACCATTTTAATGTTGATGAGTTACCTTAAATCTAAAAGAAGGCTTTGAGGTAATTTCCTCAAATATCCCTATTCACTGATGTTCAATGTCATTAACTATTGTAAGGTCCCAAATAGTAATTATTGTTTGTTTGGTTTTGATCTCAGCCGTTAATTTTAAAATCAATGGATGGTATTTGGGTTAACAAACTCAGTACAAAACATAGGGTTAAAATACCCCTATATATATATATATAAAGAGAGGTGGATTCATACGAGAACGCTAACTATTTAATAAAACAAGAAAACATCCGCTATGTACAAAATCATATATGATTACGCGATTTTTCCCGCCACTATAAGTCGCGGCCAAAGTCGCGTGTGTCCAGTTTTTGCAGTTAATGTAAAATCACATGTGATTTTGAACATGATTTGTTGTTTTCTTGTTTTCTTAAATAGTTAGCGTTCTCGTTTGAACCTTCCTCTCTCTCTCTCTCTCTATATATATATATATATATATATAGTCATAGGTTCAAATGAGAAATGTTAAGTGTGTGAGAAATATAGAAGTAATCTTAGCCATTCATATGATCAAGATCGAATGTGACTGGTCAAAAATTGTGGCTTTGACCGGCCAAGAATTGTGGTTTTGACTAGTCAAAAGTTGCGGCTACTCCAAAAATATAAGGATAGTTTCGTAATTTTTACAAATACGCGGGACGAGTTCATATGTGAACCTGTGTGATTCACGTATGATGTTCATATGTGAACCCATGTAATTCACACATGATTTTTTTAACTAATTCACATATGAACCTTTGTGATTCATATATGAATAAATTAACTAATTCACATATGAACTAATTAAATGTAGAATCAGTTGAACTAATTAACAATTCACATATGAACATTTGTGATTCACATATGAACTAATTAACTGATTCTCATATGAACTAATTAACTGATTCACATATGAACGTATAGTTTATATGTGAATCACGCAGGTTCACATATGAGCTCGTCCCACATATTTTTCAAAACCACCCCTTTATCTTCTACAAACCACGCGAGGATCTATCCGATACTTCTCAGTCAAAGCCGTAAATGTTGACCGGATGAAGTGCTAAGATCATTTCTCTATTTCTCACACACTTAGCATTTCTGATTTGAACCTCTCCATATATATATATATATATATATATATATATATATATATAGAGAGAGAGAGAGAGAGAGAGAGCCTTTCTTTTGTTAACCACCCATATAGTGTTAACCATGTTAACCAATCTCATCTGTTCATAATAAAGATCAACGACATACAAAAAATCAGATAATTTAAATGATTTTCATTTTGATTCACGCGCTATTGTTAAGGTGCACATTTGCACCGGGGTAAAAAGGTAAAAACACAAATAACACCAAAAAGGTAATGTTTCCATGAACTGATTTCACGGTAGCACGCAACGGATTTCTAGCGAGTCCGATTTTGAAGCATATCAGAAATCTTCCAAAGCATATCCTCAAGATCGATAAGCCATATCTTCTTCATCGTTGATTTTCTAGGGTTTATAAGAACATTTGGTAATGGTTATTTTGTATCGTCACTGCCGGTGCGAATGGATGGCGGTTGAGAGGTTGCTATAGGGCGTCTCTTCTGTTTGCCTCTCACAAACAGTTTGGATTGCCTTGCTGTTCCTTTAGTCTTGGTCCATTTCCTTTCTCTTTTTTCTGTTGTTTCTGTTTGCTTATGTTGGTGTTTGTTTTTGGTGTGGCTTTGTTGGGCCCTGAATTGGTGTTTGCTTTTGTGGTGCTTGGTTGGTTTATATATCTCTTGCTGTTTTTCAAAAAAAAAATGATACACATCATCACATGTATACCTGGAGTTCAATTTGAATAATTCTACATATTCGTTGTTGATTATTGAGGTGTGTGCTCATAAATAAAGACCAAACTGGGTTACGTGCATAGATGCACAAACACATTATTTGTGATATGTGCATATGTGCATTTCCAATTTTTTGTTTTTATGTATATATGCGATTCTAAGATCTGCATATATGCAGTTCTAAGACGTGCATATATGCAATTCTATGATGTGCATATATGCAGTTCTAAGGTATGCATATATGCAATATTAATATGTGCATATGCACAATTCTATGATATGCATATATGCAGTTCTAAGGTATGCAGATTAAGGTATGCATATATGCAATTCTATGATGTGCATATATGCAGTTCTAAGGTATGCATATATGCAATACTAATATGTGCATATATGCAATTTTAAATCGTGCATATATGCAAAATAAAACGTGAAAAGAATCTCTGGAGCGTGAAGATGAAGATTATATTTGAAAATGGGTTTTAGATGATTAAGATTATCATTAATAAATACCAAAAATGAAAATGGGTTTTAGAAGATTAAGATTATCATTAATAAGTACCAAAAATATCTTGTGCATGAAATTAGGAAAGTAAATAACCATTAAATAATTAAAATTATGAAATTCCTAAACTACCCCTACCAAACCAGTAACTTATCTTAATTCCTATTGGTCCAAAAAAGTTAACACGGTTAAGACTAAATGGACGGTTAACAAAAGAAGGGGACTATATATATATACATATATATTAATTGATCTCTGCCAATAAGATAGAATTATTATTATTATTATTTTATATGAAGTTTTATTAACTAAAAAGGTTTTGGGAGGAGAAAAATATATATAATATTTTAATAATATAATTAATGTTGAAAATCTTTAAAATAAAAAAAGGGTTGGAGTTAAATATAATTTCCTATATAGATTTTAATTTTATTTTTTATTTTAAAGAAATTATAGAGAGTCTATTGAAGATGCTCTAATATAATGACAACACTAACACAACAAACGAAAGACTTTTACCTACAAACTTTTCCATTGGAAATCGGTCGGTAAAAATGATTCGTCACAAAACCGCCATAAAAGTTGGTAGACAAATTTTTGGTGGTAATGCAAATCAGTGAAAAATTACCCATGGATTCTTTGGGTGATCCAGGAGTATTTTCTTGAAAAACATCGAATTCTACCAAACCATTGATATTTTCTAGGTGATCTAGGTAATTACTGACGAAATTTTCCTGGATAAATTTTTTAGGTAAAAGTAATTTGTTTTGTAGTGTAACTATTTTAGTAGAAGCTTCTGGAATAGTGATATCATCAGCGTAATTACTAGCAAAACAATGCATATTGAATTTGTACTGATAAAGCAGACAATTAAAATACTTCACCTATTATACCATTGTCGAGAAGCTTGTTTTAAACCATAGCAAGACTTGTCAATCGACAAACTCTTAGGACCAAAATGTCCTAAGTTGTATGAAGTATTGTAAAGTCTCTCTATTTGTAATGGGCGTGGGCTAAAGCTTAATGGAATTGGGTCTTGTATTGCATGTCCCTATATAATGTGTTAGTGAACTCATTTGTTAGTGTGCATGTTAGTGCATAAAATGTATTCAAGATTTAATGTGTATTTGTAATAATTGTAAAGAGTCAATTGTAATAGTCAAAGTCAAAGTAGAGGTGTTGATAGTCAAAGTCAACACACTTTAGTGAAAGTCAAAGTTGTATAAGTAGTAATCTTGTAATAGAATTGTAGGAGAGTTGTCATTGAGAAGATTCATACGTGAGATTGTATAGAGAGAGAGATGACAACCTAGAGAGAGAAGTTAGAGAGAGAAAGTGGATCTTAATCATATTCTTGTATTCTTTCTCTAATTCTATGAAGATTCATTGAGTTTTACATTGTTACCTGATTAGATCTGGGATCACAGTGCACTAGAATGAGAGCTCCAATGTAAAGAGTGAGAAAGCTAGAGCTTTAGAGAGAGAATCATCCTCCATTGTACTCAAAGTGATTAGAAGAGAGCTTTGGGAGACCGAATTCCGTGCACCGAATTGAAGATTTTTCGTCAATTTTTAAAGAAATTGAATTTTTTTTGTGTTTTTGAGTTTTTCGTGAAAACTTCCAAGAATTTGGAGTTTTGATTGTGTTTTGAACAAACCTTCGGTAACAAAGCTGCTTTTCACATTGATTTGATCATACATAAATTGTTTTGATTTGTTTTAAACACAAAATACATGCATTTAAATTTGTTTTTGAAATGAACAATGAAGTTCATGGTTTCATCGAAGTGTTATAAAGTTAGTGATCGATCTTGATATTTTAATGTAGTTTGATCAACTTTGCTTCCGCAGATCGCTTTATTATATGTTTTTGATCGATTTTCAAGTTTTCAGATCTGAAGAATCATCGAGTTGTGCAAAATTCTAAGTTCGACAATTGAAGTTCGTGAAGTTTTTCGTGAGATGATAATTCGATCTTGTGATTTTAGTGTGTTTCAATCGATAATCTTTCCACTGATCGTCTTGTTTATGGATTTGGAACATGTAGCAACTTTTTATATTTGATTTTGGTCAAGAAATAAGTAAGTTTGGTTGTTGAATCGTCGACAGCTTAGACTTCGCCGGAAAATCGAGATTGGCCGGAATTTGTAGAATTTGCCGGAGTTTTGCTGTCAATTTATCACAACTCGATTCGTGTGATCATAAAAGTAATCGCATGATTATTGTGCGATCAGGAAAGTTATGCGATCAAAATCAGGAAGTTGTCACCTGAAACTTAGGCGATCAAGCTTTGTTGTTGCTCACAGCTTACCCGAGAACTTCCCTTGTCGTTCAACCCTTGGCCGACAACTTTAGTTATCACTTAACATTATGCTTTTTATCGACTGAAAACTTTCTCAACGATGATTGTTATTCACGGTGTTGATGTTCGTGATCTTCCATGGTTGTTAGTTGGTTGCATGCTCTCGAATTTATTGTTGAAATCTGTGGGTTGATGATTCTATAATCCAAAGTGTTAGAATAGGTGAGGGATTCGATCGATTAGGTTGATGAGACTAGAGATGGCTGAAGCGGCCGTGCTTTTCATAAATTGAGAGAGAGTTACAAAAGGTTGATTAACCTAATAACAAAACCTAAGCAACCTATTTATACAAGATAAGTTACAGGTATTTACACAAAGGACCTTGAACTATACATATTAACAATAACACTCTAACACCCCCCCCTCAAACTCAAGTGGGGGAAGAATGAGCCAAATTGAGTTTGGAAACAAGGGCCCAAAAATGCCCCGGAAGATGAGCTTTGGTGAAGATGTTTGCTGTCTGATCAATGGTTGAAATTGAGAGAAGTCGAACGGTCTTGCGAAGAACATGTTGGCGGGTGAAGTGACAGTCAATCTCGATGTGCTTTGTACGCTCATGAAAGACATCATTGTGAGCAATCTGAATAGCACTGTTATTATCACACCACAATGGTGTTGGGGAAAACTGATGAGCACCCATATCAGATAGTAACCAGCGTAGCCATACAAGTTCTTGTGTAGTGTCAGCTAAGGCTCGATATTCAGCTTCAGTACTAGATCAAGCTGTGAGAGACTGTTTCTTGCTGCGCCAGGAAATAAGAGAGTCTCCAAGGAAGAAACAATATCCAGTGGTAGAGCGACGATCAGTTATGTCTCCATCCCAATCAGCATCGGAAAAGGCACGAAGAGTTAAGGACGATTTGGACGAGAAGTGAAGTCCATGAAACATTGTCCCTTTAAGGCACCGAACGATACGGAGAACTGCGACATAGTGATCGGAGCACGGAGCAGCCATGAACTGGCTGACAATATGAACTGCATAGGTGAGATCTGGTCGAGTAACAGTCAGATAGACCAGAGAACCAACTAGTTGACGGTACCGTGTAGGGTCCCGCAGTGGGGTTCCAGCATTGGGAGCAAGGTGCAGATTTTGCTCAATGGGTGTAGATGCAACTTTGTTGTCCGTGATACCAGCTTTGGACAACAGGTCTGAAATGTACTTGGCTTGACAGAGATAGATGCCGGAAGAGTCTGACAGAACTTCAAGGCCAAGGAAGTAGTGTAGCTTACCAAGATCTTTCATCTCAAAGCATGAGCTGAGAGACTGTTTGAGATGGGTGATACCTGTAGAGTCACTGCCGGTAATGATCATATCATCAACATATAACAGGAGTAAGATAGTACCTGTGGCAGTGGTCCGAGTAAACAAGCCAGAATCATAATTACTTGAAGAAAACCCCAATGAGATGATAGTATTGCTAAATTTTTCAAACCAAGCTCGAGGAGCTTGTTTGAGACCATAGAGGGCTTTGCGAAATCGACATACATTACCCTGACGAGAGGTCACACCTGGAGGGAGTCTCATGTAGACTTCCTCTTCGAGTTCGCCATTTAGAAAGGCATTCTTAACATCCATCTGATAAAGTGGCCATCTCTTGGTGGAAGCTATGGCTAGGAGACTACGAACCGAAGTGATTCGAGCCACAGGAGCAAACGTGTCCTCATAGTCAATACCATATTCTTGATTGAAGCCTTTTGTCATAAGACGTGCTTTGTAACGATCAATAGATCCATCAGACTTTGTTTTGATTTTGAAAACCCATTTGCAACCAATGGGTGACATGCCCGGTGGGAGAGGAACAAACTCCCATGTATTGGCTTTGTCAAGAGCCTGAAGTTCCTCAGTCATAGATTGTTGCCAAACATGGTTAGATGCAGCTTCCTTGTAGGAAGTAGGTTCATGATTGGACAGTAAGGTGGCATAACAATGATAATCACGAAGGTGAGAAGGAACTTGTCTTACCCGATCGGAGCGTCGTACTTCATCTTGTGGTTGAGAGGAGCTAGGATCCATAGACTCAGCAGATGGCTCAGAGGTAGTCCTTGGAGGTGATGCAGATGATTGATCGTGATCAGATGGAACAGATGGACTAGGTGAAGGTTCAGATGGTACAGGTGAAGATTCAGATGGGACAGATGAAGGTTCGGGTTGAGAAAAGGCGGAAGTAGATGGAACAGATGGTGAGGAGAGTATGGGATCTAATTGGAGTGAGTCCAATGAGATAGACGTATCTGTGAAGAAAGAAGTAGAAGAAGCAGTTGTGTCTTGAAATTTAGACACCGTAGAAAAGGGAAGATGTTCCCAGAAGGTGACATGACGGGATATACGCAGTCTCTTAGAGACTGGATCCCAACAACGATAACCTTTATGTTCAATTCCATAGCCAAGGAAGCAGCATAATCGAGAACGAGGTTCAAGTTTGGTGTGTTCATGAGATTGTAACTGAACAAAACAAGCACAACCCCACACTTTTAGGAGTTCATATGCAGGAGAGACTCCATAGAGTACTTTATACGGAGACTTTTGATTGAGAATAGGAGTCGGGTGTCTGTTGATGGTGTAGACAGCCGTGAAGACAGCTTCACCCCAAAAGCGTTCTGGACACTTGGCTGAGATTAATAGAGTACAGGCAGTATCAAGGATGTGACGGTGTTTGCATTCTGCACGACCATTTTGTGAAGAGGTGCCAGGACATGACACAGGAGTACTGAGAAAGAGTACCCTGAGATTGAAGAAAAGAGAGCAGAGACGATTCTTTGTATTCCATAGCAATGTCTGCTCGAAGAACCTTTATAGGCTTGGAAAACTGAGTTAGGATCATACGGGCGAAGGTAATATAGATTCTAGGTAGCTCAGAGCGGTTTTTCATGAGATAAATCCATGTAAAACGTGTGTGATCATCAATAAAAATGACAAAGTAATGAGCACCACCCATAGATGGGTGTGGTGCTGGTCCCCATACATCAGAATGAATAAGATCAAATGGAGAAGCAAATTTGAATTCATTAATTTGAAAAGGTAAAGCATGATGTTTTCCAAGTTGACAAGATAAACAAGAAACATTTTCCGAGGAAGTGTTTCCTAACAATCCTGAACTAGCTAACACTTTTATTCTAGCTAAAGATAAATGACCTAAGCGCGCATGCCATAGTTCAAAAGAAGGAGTACTGGAAACTGAAGCAACAAAATTTGATGAAGGTAAGGGAAGATAGAGGTAGACCACTTCAATCATCCGACCAACTTTACGGCCTACTCCAAGGATCTGCTTGGTCTTTGGATCCTGCACAACACAACCAGAAGGGTGAAATAAAACGATTAGACCGGCTTCCATAAGTTGAGTGATAGAAATCAGACTCAGAGATAAGTTAGGTATGTGTAGCTGATCAGGCAATTGAATGTTGGGGGTAGAGATAGTCCCACTGAAGGATACCGGTAAACGAGTATCATCAGCAGTACGGACTGATGAAAACATGCTGGAAGTTTGATTAGAAACAAACCCATCAGCCTTAGGTGTCATGTGATTACAACATCCAGAGTCAAATAGCCAAGGGTTACCTGATGCAGAGGTATTGCATTGAGAATTCATACCCATAGAACGTGTCATGAGTTGCTCCATGAGCTCTTGGTTTCGGCGCATGAGTTCCATAAGATCAGGTGTTGAATTGTTGCTATGCTGTGCCGAAACTGCTGGTGATGAAGAATCCAGAGTGATTGAACCAGCAATTGATTGAGGCTTGGACTGTTGCTTTTGGTTACCCGAGTTCCTTGGGTGTTTTGGGCAATCAGATCCATAGTGACGTGGTTGTGTGATCCCACACCAGCGACATTTTCGAACAGGGCAGTTGAGGAGAAGATGGGAAGTAGAATGACAGAAGGTGCATTCACTGTTGTTTCTCTTGCCCGCAGATTTAGATTGGTCATTTGTGCCCCATTTACCTTTTGCTTTTCCTGAACTGGAAGTGTAGAGCACAGTATCTGATGGTAGTGGAAAACGCTGTTGAAGACGAGTTTCTTCACTTAGCAGTTCAGTAATGGCTTCTTCAAGAGTAGGTAGTGGATGCCTATGTAGAAGTGAGGCTTGAACGTTCTCAAAACGATCAGTGAGACCCATGAGAATAGTAACCAGATGTAATAGGCTAAAGTAAGCAGTAAACTTCTTAGCAGTTTCATCAAAGATTTGAGGTGCACCAAGATTCAGATGATCTCTAAGAGCTTGCATCTCAGAGATGTAGGAGTTGATAGACTGATCAGGCAGTTGCCTTTTGTTTTGGAAGGTAGTCCACAACTGATATTGATGGGATAACCCTATAGAAGTGTACCGATTTGCAAGAAATCCCACAGACCTTTTGCAGTTGTATAGTCGAGAAATTGTTGATTGATCTCAGTAGTTGTAGAAGCATTTATGAACCCGAGAATGCGAGCGTTTGCGATATCCCAATCATTCATACGCATTGCAAAGTCAACTGCACTTTCCTTTTCTTCTTGAACAGGAATTGTAGACGTACGAGTGACATAGGTATAGAGTCCATGAGATCTGAGGAGAATGGACCAGTGATGATGCCATAGAACATAGTTGTTCCCATTGAGAACAACTGAGATGGGATTGGAGTGATTTGGTTTGAGAGCCATCTGAATAGGTTCAAGATTTTAGATAAGACAGGTTCTAGTCAACGACACTTTACCGGGAGTTTAGTGTACCTGGATTTGAGGGTACCTGGAATTGAGAAACTGGGGAGTCCCGCAATGGGAAGATTTGTGGTTCCGGTATTTGAGGCAAGTCCCGCATTTTGAGAAGTTTCGGTATTTGAGGGAAGTTCCGCAACTGGGAAGTCCCGGTATTAGAGGAAAGTCCCGTGACTGAGAAGTAAGATTACGTACCGGAAGTTGGGAAGTCCCGGTATTAGAACCAAGTCCCGCAATGCAAATAAGAAACAAGTCCCGCAATGGAACAAAGGCAGTACCAGGAGTTTGTAGTTCCGGTATTAACGGGAAGCAAGTCCCACAATGGAAACAAAGGCAGTACCGGAAGTGCAAGCAAGTCCCGCAATGGGAACAAAGACAGTACCGGAAGTTCAGTTTAGGGTGCGACTTAGGGTTTCGATAAAGACACAAGCAGAACCGCAAGTAGAAAACGAAACAATGAAAATAACGAGACGAGTAATCGATTGGTGAGACGTACCTAAAGCTCTGATACCATGTTAGAATAGGTGAGGGATTCGATCGATTAGGTTGATGAGACTAGAGATGGCTGAAGCGGCCGTGCTTTTCATAAATTGAGAGAGAGTTACAAAAGGTTGATTAACCTAATAACAAAACCTAAGCAACCTATTTATACAAGATAAGTTACATGTATTTACACAAAGGACCCTGAACTATACATATTAACAATAACACTCTAACACAAAGGAACCGAAAGATATCGTTTTGGACGTGAAACACAACTGGAAATAAACGTGAAAAACCATCATATCGTAAATGTGAAGATGATGAATAGTAACTAACGGAGTCCGTTAGTGGCCAGTTAGTTTTCTAACAAATTTGGTCCAATTTTCGTTAGTTTGGTTAAAATTCGAGGTTTTTGTCCTCGTAGCCCGTGTGACATCACTCTTATATTCCGTTTGTCACGAATCTCTCTATACGGCATCGAGTTTTTGATCGGTTCCTCAAAACCCCTACCGTGTAGTGCGCGTTTCTTACCGCTTCCTCCTTCGAGCCAAACCGAACAAGCTTTTAAGCCGAATTCCTACTCAACTTGCGGTTTATCGACGGATTTGGTGTTATAAACTGAGATTGCACTATGGGTTGTCATTCAAAACTCGCTCGTTAATTTTCTTGTGGGCTTATCGGAACGAGCTCGAGTTTCTACATTTTTGAGATGTTTTTCGTGCACTCGGTCGAGGTTATGGTGCACATTGAATCCGTTTTTTCAAAGTTGACAACAAAAAGAGTAAAAGCTTCTTTCAAGGGGGAGCCTAGACTACATTCGAAGAAAAAACACCGCTAAAGTTTTTCCAAGAAAATCAAGGGGGAGAGGAGCTAAAGCGTTTGAAGATAGATGATTTTGCTTTACAAAACTTTAGGGGAAGATTGTTAGGACCAAAATATCCTAAGTTGTACGAAAGTTTTGTAAAGTCTCTCTATTTGTAATGGGCTTGGGCCTTGTATTGTATGTCACTATATAATGTGTTAGTGAGCTCATTTGTTAGCGCGCACTAGAATGAGAGCTCCAATGTAAAGAGTGAGAAAGCTAGAGCTTTAGAGAGAGAATCATCCTCCATTGTACTCAAAGTGATTAGAAGAGAGCTCATTTTGTTAGATCTAGAGAGTGTGTAGAGAGAGAATCTAGAGAGAGAAAGTTCTCAACTCATATGTAATTCTAGATTTTCAAGATCAATGAGATGCGATGTTGATTATCTAATAGATCTAGTTCTAACATGTAACACCCCGGATTTTGAGATAAGTATCTTACCGTTTTCCATCCAACCCGTATTCGTTAAGTCGCTTCTTTACGTTGAGCTTCCATGTTTGGACCTTTCACCTAATTGAATAAAACATAGATAATAATAACAATAGTAATAATAATAATGGTAATAATAATAATAATAATAATAATAATAATAATAATAATAATAATAATAATATTAATGAGTTAATGTTAGTGCTTAAATGTAATTGTACCAAGTAGAGGGACTATTTTTGTAATAGGGCTATTCTATACCCTAGGTATATATAGTTTGCTATCTTTCCCTTTAGGGAATTAGGTCATTTCATACACATAGTAGCCACACACACTCAAGAGAGAGTTCTTCATTGTAATTGTGAGCTACTTTGATCTTATTGAATATAGAGATGGCTTCCTTTGATGTTTATATTGATTGATTACTTGTTCTGGGATCACAATTGGTATCAGAGCTTGTAAATCTTTGATTTGATTAGGTTTGAGTGAAATATTTCTATTTTTGAGTGTTCTTAATTTTCTTCAATTTTTGATTGATTTTAGCCATTAGAGTTCTTCTAATGGATTGGAATTGATCAAGGGTTGTTTCTAGGATAGTCCTGTGTATTTTTTTTCCGCAAAAACACAAGGATCGAAGCTCAGATTGGATAATTTTCTTCATTTTCGTACTTTAACTTTCTGCACACTGTTTTGGATCGAAAACCCATTTTCTCTTGGTTTTTGGTTAAAACTTGAAGTTCTAAAGTTGCTCAGAATAGCCTCGCGAACCTACCCACCAAATTTCAGCCTCATCCGATCTGTTTTGAAGATTCGACCTTGAATCTTCATACATATCGCAATCCACTAACCTTCATCATTGTCGCAATCGTCTATTGCGACTTGGCTCCCAAATCGCAATCGTCTATTGCAACTTGCCCCAAATCGCAATCCATTACACTTTGAACAGTACCAAATCGCAACCTTCAGTTGCGACTCGAGTGAATTTTTTTACCTATTGCGATTTCAGTTATTGCGACTTCGGTTATTGCGATTTCAGTTATTGCGACTTCGGTTATTGTGATTTCAGTTGTTGTGACTTCGGTTATTGCGACTTCGATTATTGCGATTTCAGTTATTGCGACTTCGATTGTTGCGACTTCAACTGTTGCGACTTCAGTGTTGCGACTTCAGTGCAATTGCGACTTGGTTTGGGTTGCGACTTTAAGTGTGTTGAGACATAAACTTGAAACTTTAAAAGTATCTCCTAATCAGATTAATCAGATTTTTAACGATCAACAACAAGTAATCCAAAATGACTGCCAGAGATATGTTGACTATTGGTTCAAAAGATAAACCACCTGTTCTTTTCCCGAAAGACTTTAAAATTTGGAAAGACAGATTTCTTGACTACGTTGAACGACAAGAAAATGGAGCTCTTATCCATGAATCCTTGATAAACGGGGTTCTAGGAGAGGTTCGTGAAGACGACCCAGATGGTAATAACTTAGTTATTCAACCAAAGGACTACACGGGTGACAATTTGTTGATATACAAAGCCGATAAAGCGGCTAGGTCATTGGTTATGCAAGCCTTAACCAACGACATATATCGAAAGGTTGAAAGTTTGAGTGAAACAGGTAAAGGTATGTTTGATGAACTTATCAAGTTATACAAAGGGTCAGAAGTGGAAAACCAGCTGAGAATCTCAAATGTCTTCAATACGTATGAGAATTTCAAGCAAAAGGAGGGTGAGAGTTTAGATAAAGCATATGATCGTTTCACAACTATCTTAAATAATCTCAACAATTACAAGGTATCAAAATCCATCATGGAGACTAATGTGAAGTTCTTGAACGTTCTTCAGCCCGAGTGGAAGAAGTATGCTCATAGAATGAAACAGAATTCTCAACTGGATTCTCTTCCGTTACAACAAATGTTTGAAACCTTAAAACAAGATGAAGATGATGCTGAGCTGAAAAGGAAGAAGTTGATGAAAAATGAGAAGAATGGTAAGAAGGAAAAGAAGATGGTGGGGTCTGAGAAGAAGGCAGAAGAAGATGAGCTTGATAGTGAACCGTTAGCATTGATGTCAAGAAAAGCTAAGGGCAAGAGTGTTCAGAGAGAAGAATATGAGTTAGACCAAGCTGACTTAGATGAAGCAGAAAGCTTAAGGCAGGCTATGATACTTCTTTCCAAGGCCTTTCAACACAGATTTGTAAAAACTCCTGGATCAAATAACCAACGTTACTCATCTGGTTCTAAAAATTTTGAACACAAGAATCGGATTGAGTCAAAGAAGTTTGATGATCATAAGGAAGATGGTAAAAGGCCGGAGGTGAAGAAGTATAGTGATAAAAAGGATGAAGAGCAAAAGTGCTACAACTGTGGGAAGACCGGTCATTTCTCTAAAGATTGCTGGAAACCGAAAGTGAAGAATTCTGACTACTACAAGCAGAAGGCATTGTTAGCTGAACAGAAAGAGTCAGGAATTGAGCTTCCAGTGGAGGAAGAATTTTGGTTGGACCAGACAGATGATGAAGAAGAGGAAGATACGGCTGCTTTTGCTAGGATGTGCTTGATGAGCAGAGATGATGAGGATTCAGAGGCTGATGCGGCGCCTGAGACAGATGAGGTAGATCTCTGCACTATTAATCATTTTGGTAATCAGTTTAAAGTTTTTCAATTAAAACTCGATGAACAAAGCGAGAAACTCATAAAAGCACATAAAACAATTGAACTTCAAAGACAGACAATCATTGACCATAAAAAGTTAAATGATGATTTGAAAATAGAACGAGTTGAGATCAAAAAATCTCACACTTATTTCCGAAGAAAAATGGATGAAATGGGAGAAAATGTAAGAATTGCTGAAAATAGGAAGAATGAACTTGAACAAATGTTGCGTTCTTACAAAGATATTAATAACGAATTGTCTGAAAAGGCAAGTGATCTAGAAGTGAAACTGTATAAACTTGGTCAATCTGAACAAACCATTTTTCTAAACACGCCAAAGAATTTCAGATATTACAATTCGAAATGGGGTTTGAGATATGACAATCCTCATTATTTGGAGAATGCTTTGAAAAAGGCACCTTGTTTATACAAGTTTCGATGGCTTAAGTTTCTAAAAGATCCTAAATTCAAGATTAAATGGCTTAATGAGGAGGAACAAGGAGTTGAGGAAGAAGTTAAAAGAAAGACAACTGTAACCATACAACTTCCTTATATTTATGATCAGGCAAATAGGAAGGCAATGCAAGATAAGAAAACCTTGCCTAATGACTATTTTGAAAGCTATATTGTTCAGCCACCAAAGGGAACTGTATCAAAACCCGTTTCTGAAGGAAAATTATATTATCCTCCCTTGGTGCTTGAACAGAAGCTTGTCGATCTTGAATTGAATATTAAAAGCAAAATTGAAGAAGTCAGAAATGACGATCAACTTGCTTTTGATATTGAAAAGGAAGTGATGATAACTGTTTTGATAAATACCATGAATGATAAATCTGAAAAGGTTGTTTCTGTTTCGTCTTCAAAAACCTTAGAAGAAAAGAAATCTCTTGAACTTAGATGTTTGAATCTCTCACAACAAGTCTCTGATTTTCAGAAAAAGTTATTTCTTGAAAAAGAAAATATTGAGAAAGAAAGAGAGATATTTAAATTCGAAAGAACATCTTTTGAAACTGAAAATGTTTTTATTTCAAAGAAAATATCTGATTTAGAAAACATTTTGATCAAAGAGAGAAATGATCTTGAGTCCAATAAAGAATACTTTCAAAATGAAATCTCAAGACTGATGGGAAAATTGACAAGTTTATCCACTGAAGCTATGACAGAGTTTGCTAACAAAGCTTCCTCTGATTCAGATGCTTCCTCATGCAAAGCCTTCATAGGCAATACTATTAATAGAAGCATGACGGCAGATGACTTGGATGATTTTGGTCCCATTGAGATAGAGGAACAACCTGTTAATGAAAATTCTTCTGACTTCTCTCATAACTCCTCTTCCAATGATATTAAAGTTGATCATGTTATTGACACTCCTTGTGAAAGGAAGGATAAGCAAGTTCAACAAAAGGATGTTAATTTTGACTTTAGTGCTAAACTTCCAGATCATTCTGATTTTCTGGTCAAGGAAGAAAAACCCAAGGAGAATTTCTTCGAGGGGGAATCTTCTAAAACCGTTGAGAAAAAGAAAAAGAAAAAGAAAAAGAAGAAAAATAAGCGCAAATCTAAATCTTCTAAAGTTCAAAATTCCTACGCTTACAATTCTTATCTTGATTCCATTTCAGATCGTAATTTAAGAAACAACTCGCGGGTAGAGTGGAGAATAAAGGAGTTCACACATGATGTGGCCCAGAGAAAATCATCTACTGTCGCTTTTAATTCCAAGAAAAACACTTTTGTTTCTGATGTTAGTAATCGTGTTGCCTCAAACAAACAAAAACTTGTTATTCCTTACAAGATTTCTTCAATGCAACAACTGATTAATTTAGCTCATGATCAAATTTGTTGCTCTTCTTGTGGTGTAGATGATTTTATCTGCATGTCTGATTATTCTTCGTGGTTTGGTTATAACTTCTATGGTTCAAATCGTTTTTATTCAAATAGATATTATAACCACTACAATTCAAAGAAAAAGGTTAATTCTCCTAACCCGAAAGGACCCAATTGGCAATGGGTACCTAAAACTGTTTAAATCCCATTTTGCAGCTCCGTCATGTGTGGTATTTGGATTCTGGTTGCTCAAAACACATGACAGGAAGGAAGGAGCTATTGAGCAATTTTGTGAAACACGATGGAGGGAAAGTTAAGTTTGGAAATGATCATTACGCTCCAATCATGGGTTATGGAGATATTGTGGCCGACAACGTCGGGATAACTAAAGTGAATTATGTTGAAGGCTTAGGGCATAACTTATTTAGTATAGGTCAGTTTTGTGATAAAGACCTAGAAGTCCATTTCAAGAAGACTCGGTGTGCAATTCTAACCGATGGAGGAAATGAACTTCTAGTTGGTTCGCGAAAGTCAAATCTTTACACCATTGATCTATCGAAGGTTAAGCCGAAGAATGACGTGTGTCTGTTGACTAAGGCAACTATGGAAAAGAGTTGGTTATGGCATAGACGACTATCTCATCTCAACTTTCGTTACATTCAAAAGCTAACGTTGGGTGATTTAGTTATAGGTCTACCAGTTTTGCAGTTTGAGAAAGACAACTTCTGTATTGCTTGTGAGAAGGGGAAGATAAAGCGAGCTCCTCATCCACCGAAACCCGAACCCAGCACACACAAACCTTTAGAAATCCTTCATATGGATCTCTGTGGTCCGATGAAGACTCAGAGTGTCAGTGGCAAACGATACGTGTTAGTAATTGTCGATGATTATTCGAGATATACTTGGGTCAAGTTTCTTCGATCAAAAGACGAAACACCTGACTTGATCATCTCGTTAATCAAACAACTTCAAGTAAACCGTCAACAAACAGTTCAGACTGTTAGGTCAGATAACGGGACAGAATTCAAGAACAAGACTCTTGATGATTTCTTTAAATCATTAGGAATATCTCATCAGTTTTCTGCGGCTAGAACTCCTCAGCAGAACGGAGTCGTTGAAAGACGAAACCGCACACTTGTTGAAGCTACCAGAACGATGATGTCTTATGTTGATCTACCTCTGTTCTTGTGGGCTGAAGTTGTTGCTACGGCATGCTATACACAAAACCGTTCTATAATCCATCGTCGGTTTGGTAAAACTCCATATGAACTGATTAATAATAGAAAACCTGTAATACACTACTTTCGTGTGTTTGGATGCAGGTGTGTTGTGCTGAACGACAAGGACAATTTGAACAAATTCAGTCCAAAGGGTATTGAGGGCGTTTTCATCGGATACTCACTCACGTCAAAAGCATATAGAGTCTATTTCAAGTCGTCTAGAACTGTGAAGGAAAGCGTAAATGTCAGATTTGATGAAACTGAAGATATGGTTTCTGTGCAAAACAGTACAGAACCCGCAATATCAGGTGTACTAGCATCTGGACAAATTCGTCCTATGATGACTAGATCTTCAAACAAGGATCAAGCATCCACTAATGATCTTGATTTATTGTTTGAATATTTTTATGATGATTTTTTCGGTAGTGATAAACCTACGTCATCTATATCTAACAGGAGCAATGTTGCCACACCACCAGTTAATGCTACATTGTCAGGGCCTTCACCGGAACTGACTACTCCTTCATCTGGTGCAACAACTCCCGCTACAACTTCAAGTAACACGCATATGGAATCTCCACAAGCAACACAACATGTATCCACGAATGGTGCTTCTTCGTTAGGTACAACTTCTAATGCCAATGGTGAGAATTCTGCAACTCAGCATGAGTTATCTTCTGAAGCAGAACCGGAGGCAGTTCCTGTTGACACTTCTGTCAATGAACCCGCCCCACAACCGGAACCTACCTTGACAATAGAGTTGAATTTTGATAAGGATCCTACCTTAGTGGATCCCAACTATGGTGCTATAATTGTTCATCTTCATGCTTCAAGATGGACTAAGAGTCACCCCATTGAACAAGTCATTGGTGACGTCTCCGAACCTGTAAAGACTAGATCTGCAACGGCTAACGAAGTCCTTTACGCGCATTTTCTAAGTCAAGTTGAACCTACAACAGTTCGATAAGCCTTAGAAGATCCGGACTGGATCATTGCCATGCAAGATGAGCTGAATTCTTTTGAAGCATTGAACGTGTGGCAATTAGTTCCTAGACCCAAAGGTAAAACGGTAATTGGTACCAAGTGGGTCCTGAAGAATAAGAAAGATAAAGATGGGATTGTTGTGAGAAATAAAGCACGCCTTGTAGCCAAAGGATATAGGCAACAAGAGGGTATCGACTACGATGAGACGTATGCACCGGTGGCTCGTTTAGAGGCAATTCAGATGTTTATTGCATTTGCCGCTTTCAGAAACTTCACTGTCTATCAAATGGACGTGAAGACTGTTTTCCTGAACGGTATATTGAAAGAAGAAGTATATGTTTCTCAACCAGAGGGTTTTGTGGACAAAGATAAACCAGATCACGTCTACATACTTGACAAAGCTCTCTACGGTCTAAAGCAATCCCCTCGCGCCTGGTATGAAATCTTATCTACCTACCTACTTGGTGCTGGCTTTCGAAAAGGTAAAATCGACACAACTCTATTCACTCTGCATGAAAATGGTGAGATCCTTCTAGTACAAATTTATGTTGATGACATTATATTTGGTTCAACTGACCTTGGACTGTGTACTTGGTTCTCGGGTATAACGATGACCAGATTCCAGATGAGTATGATGGGAGAGATTAATTTCTTTCTTGGATTACAAGTCAAGCAATTCTCAACAGGTATCTTCATCAACCAGTCGAAGTATGTGTTTGACATCTTGAAGAAATTTAAGATGGAAAACTATACCTCTATTGGTACACCTATGGCTCCTGGATCTAAAATAGGTCCGGATCCACTTGGTGAAGATGTAGATGTTAAGAATTACCGAGGTATGATAGGCTCATTAATGTACCTGACGGCAAGTCGTCCAGATATAATGTTTGCAACATGTCTCTGTGCAAGATTTCAGGCACAACCAAAGGTATCACATCGGAGTGCTGTTAAAAGAATCTTTCGATATTTGAAGGGGACACTGTACCTTGGTCTGTGGTATCCGAAGGGAACAGGATTTGAACTCACTGCATATTCTGATGCCGATCATGGAGGTAGTATGCCTGACCGGAAGAGCATATCTGGTCATGTCCAGTTTTTGGGTGATAAACTAGTAAGTTAGTCCTCGAGGAAACAGAACTGTGTTTCAACATCAACTGCGGAGGCAGAATATGTGGCCGCTGCCAGTTGTTGTTCACAGGTTCTGTGGATGAAGACTCAACTGTCTGACTATGACTTCAAGTATGAGAAGATCCCCATTTACTGTGATAGCAAGAGTGTAATTGCAATATCTGCTAATCCAGTCCAACATACAAAGACCAAACACATAGACATAAGGTATCATTTCATCAAAGATCATGTTGAAAAGGGTACGATTGAATTATACTTTGTCACAACTGAGTTTCAACTTGCCGATCTCTTTACGAAAGCCTTGGATGAAAAACGATTTAATTTCTTAGTATCCAAGCTCGGCATGTTGAACATGAAAGTTTAATATTCTATATTGATCATATAATGGATGGAAATATGTGTAGTTCAATCTAGTTATCTCTATCTAGATTGATACATACAAATTTTCATCTCATTCTATTCTCAATCTAAAATATTTTATTCTCATGTCTTTGTTGTTTTTCATTGTTTATTCTCTTTGTTACTTTCTATTTCTTGTTATGATATCTATGCCTGCATGAGGTGTGTTCATAGTCTCAGGGGGAGTACAAACTAAGTAGTATGCACAAGAATAGGGGGAGTGTGCATTTCTGACCAAGCTTGTAAGTGTTGATTTCCTGTGCTCCTTACTTGAAGATCACAAGGTATGTTCTCTAATCTGTTTTTCAACCACAAACCCTTAGATGATGAAAATCAATTTTTTTAAAACTTACTTGCATTATTTAAGGGGGAGTGAAAATGTTTTAATACCTTGCATGCTTGATCAATTGGAAGTTGGACATCTTCCAATGTGATAAATTTTTTCAATTTTTTTTAAATTGAAAAATGTCCAAGTTTTATTAAAATCGCAACCCACACTTGCGATTTCACATGTGAACAGTGAGAGATCGCAGCCTTCTATTGCGATATCTCAATGGGCTTAAGTTTTTTTTTTCAAATCGCAACAGTACACTGCGATTTATAGGCATGAACAGTGCCATGTCGCAACCGTGTATTGCGACTTCACCATGTGAACAGTGCCAAATCGCAACTGTGCATTGCGACTTGACCATGTGAACAGTAGCAAGTCGCAACCTTCTGTTGCGACATGATCTTTTGTCATCTCGTAGCTTGTTCACTGCGACTTGATGACATGTGGCAGGTCAAACCTTGGACCAATCATTTGCTGCCACGTGTCCCCGAATTCAAATCGTACAAAATCTAGGGTTTTGACTTTTCAACCATATCTCAACCCAAAACCCTTAAACCCTTTCCAAAATACTCTCAACTGCTTTTGCGACTTCGTTTTTCAAGACCAATTTCGTGATTTCTGCTCCGTTCAATCATCTCAGATCGACTCCAAGGTACCGTATCTCGAATCTTGTTGATTTTCGTAAAATAAATCTGTTGTTTAAATCGATTTTAGGGTTTTAAGTTCGATATTTTTTTTGAATCTGCCAAAATATGCGTGTGTTGTGTTTGTTAGGATTTTTAGTTGATTAGGGTTAGTTCACGCTGTTTGGATGAGTCTAGTAGTGTAGGTTTTAACTTTTTTGGGCGAAAAACAAATTTTTTAGGGCTTGAACACTTAGTTTATTTATGTGTTCATTGATGTCGCAACCTTGTGACATTCATATGTTCATGAATGTCGCAAGCAACTAATACTCAAATCTTCAAACATGTCGCAGTGGCCTAATCTTCAACCATGTCGCAATGGTCTGTTGCGACATGGACCAAATCGCAACCTTGTGTTGCGACTTCACCATGTCTCTTCTTTGCATTGCGACATCGCAATGGCCTGCAACATGCCCTTTCTTGTTGGTTGCGACTTGCCCAAGACTTAGGAAATTTTTGGAAATTTTTTTAAGGCAAAATCCAATTTTGGCACTATTCTAAACTGTTAAGTGGTACAGATGGCTGATCATGATGGCAATGCTTCGGATGACAACACCATCATCCGTTCACATCGTTCATCACATCCGTCAGTCAATGCACATGATCTGGACGAAGAGATATTTCCGAGTACTAATACGGTGCAATTTCTGCACAACAACCATCATCTAGACTTCGCGGTTCCTTTTGACTACGGAATCATACTCGAGATTCTTCGCGGTCACCCCTTACTGACTGCTTTGACCAGATTTGAGCTCGTGCCTGCAATATACCTTAAAAAATTTTGGAGTACACTAACATACCATCCAACCGCCCGAGTACCACACTTTACTGCCAAACTCGACCACTTCGATGTCCGATTCACTCTAAGGGGACTCAGCCGATCACTAAACCTCCCGAGTGAGAATCTTCAGGATCCGATTCCTGAATCTCAGCTTTACGATGACATCCGAAGTCTGGGTTATCAGCCTCCACCGAATGCCCCACTTACTGGCTCATCCACTTTCAGACGGAACTACCTACCGAGAATATACTACTCTATATGCTCAATCTTCAACCGGTGCATGACCTCAAAGCATACTGGACTAGACAAGACAAACCTATCCACACTGCGCATGTTTCATGCATTCGTCTTTAACCACAACATCAACTATGCCGTCTTGATATGGAACGAGATCGTTGAGCTTGTCGCGGATCAGTTAAAACCAAAGATGAGACGAAACTTCGTACCATTTCAGTGATTCTTCCAGATCTTGATTCATCAAGCTATGGTAGACAACGATCAGATTCCAAGACGAGAGAATCACCCTAGAGGCCCAAGACAGTATATGCACTATATCAGGATGCCCAAGCAGATCAACTTTGCTCACACCGCCGTTCTACGTAAAGATCTACATGCATATGCCGACCAACAGTCCAGGGTAGTTAGGCAATATATGATAGATAATGCATTGATGGTCAATCCATAACTGGAGGGACCTCCCCACGATGCTAATCCTTTAGGTGGTGAGGAAGTCCATGTCGAGGGGGTTCAGGAACAAGGGAATGTTCCTGAACAACGAGAGGTGAGGAGAACGAAAAGAAAGAGAATTGGGAGAAGATTACGAACTGTTGGTCATGCATCCTCTTCCAGATGAGCTCAACTACCACCTCGACCTCCTCCCCAGATTTTTGATGATGATGTCTCATGGGATGAAGCTTATGCCGCTGCATCATCTCCTGATGATGATGCAGTTAATCAAGACGATGAGATAGAACCCTTCTTTCCTGCCAATGATGATGATGATGACGATGACTCAGGTCATGACCCTTTGGTGAACTTGATTCCTAGACATACGGGAAAAAGACCACGTGTTGTGAGTTCGAATACTGAGACCACTCGGAACACCGAACTTCTCGACACTGCTACTGATGCTGCGGGTCCTTCATCTGTGAACGAAGAAGTAGAGAATCAAGAAGAAGTAGAAAAGGTAGTTAGTGGTGAGAATGAGGGGAGAAAAGAAATGAGTGAAGCTGTGAAAGAGTCAGATAAAGTTTTAACTACTGACTCTCCCCAAACCGATACGAGCCGGGTAGCCACATCTTCTACCAACGAGCATACGTCGCCGTTGCGTATTGAACAAGTTGTGGTCCGCCCAGCCATGCATAGCACAGCCCCACTCAGCCACTCATCGGCATCTCAATTTGCCGATGTTTCATTTTCCACAGGGGATATAGCTCAAAGTCTATCGGCGACACACTCGGTGTCTGTTGGTATTGAACCAGGTAGGCTCCCGCCCCGGCCACCGCCTTTTATTCCACGCACATTGAGTCTAGTACCATTTGGTAGAACATACTTTCCTAGGACACAATTGCTGGAACAACACCAAGTTGCGGGCTTCCGTGCCCCAACCGGAACACCCAGAGTGCGGCCGCCATTCGTTGGTGGCTCACGAGGACAGGGTGGAAGTCCTGTCATGGTCAACACTTTGCCATCCATGAGCACAGGCAGTACGGTTGCTACAACCGCTACTTCAACCAGTAACCTAGGTGGTCCGGAAGTTAGTTCTATTTTCCCTAATTTTCCTCATGCAGAAGTGATTCGGATGCTCGAGCCATATCCGCATTTTATTACTCTACCATTACTGTCTTCTACACTTGGTTCTATTGACAGATCATACAAGCAACATCGTGCACACATGCAGAGATCAGTTGATCAGTTAGCATCTGAAGTCAGTCGAGCCATAAAGGGCAAACATATAGCTGAACCATCATCCACTCCTCAGGATCCACCATCAGAAGCTCAACCAGACTTACAACATTCATCATCTATCCCACTACACCTTATACCTGAAGACCAGCTTAAATCTGAGTTGTTATCCCGCCTTCTTGCCAAAAGCGACTCTAGTACATCTGAAGAAGTTGACTTAATTTCCTTACTTCGTCAACATACACAACCTCCAACCCAACCTCAAGCTTCAACATCCTCAGATACACAACTTCTTCTAGCAAACCAACTTCAGAAGCTTACCGACTCTGTGACAGATATGACGAATGCTTTGATGCATGGTTTCACCAACATCAGTAACAGACTCAAAGTTGTAGAAGAAAGATGTGGTATTGAATCCGAAGTCTCTCAGAAAAGGAGACATGATGATCAGGATCTGCCTGATCAACATGAGGGGGAGAAGAAAGCAGGGGTTGGAGAGACTAGTGTTGTTGCTGCTACTGGCAATGTTAATGAATCAGAAGCTGGGGGAAATACAGGTGAAGGTGGAGCGGCGACTGACGTTGTACAGAATGTTGATACAGAAATGCTTGTTCTAGCTGATGTCATAGCTGGGGTTGAAAAGCCTGCGACTGTTGACAATAGAACAGAGGAAGAAAGAATGGCAGATGAATTAGTACGATATTATATCTACATTGATTCTGAGGAAGAACCAGAGCAGCTCAACTACAAGATTAAAGAAGAGATGATAGAAGCTCTGGATGAATTGGTTTTTGACTTTGAAACTGGGGATCAGGATTTGGATATCGAGTCTGAAGATGATATTCCGACAGTGGTAGAAGATGCTCCGACATAGGTTTATTCTACAGGTCCAATCTCAGACACTCCACAGTTAGAAGATGCAGCAGGTCCAAGCTCAGGTACTTTAGTTTCACAAACACCGTTTGTACCTGATGGAAAGATCAGAGATAAAGTACTTGAAGCAGAACTCAGTTTTTTCCAAGTTATTATTGATGCTGAACCAAGGTATGTAGCCACTGGAGAGAGAGTATCAATCCAAACTCCCTATCTAGAAACCTTGAGAAAAGAACTGTATGTACGGGATGTTCAGCGGATCAACTTGGAGAAAGTATATGGGATTGAAGACTGGCCATCGCTGAAGAAGATCGAATTTCTATACGTCATTAAGAACAAAGACAAAGGATCATAAGCCGTCAAGTAAGATAACATGATTATGAAGGTACTGAAAGTTGAATCTAAGAAGCTCTTTGATGTCTTCTATCCTGAGTTCACAGTCTTGAGATCAGACGGGTCTGAATGCGTATTTTCTGAAGCTGATTTCAAGAGTCTGAGACTGAATGATCTTCTGAGCCTTTACAACAGTCTTGATGTCCATCCAGAGAAGAAGCGTCCAGAGTATAGAATTCAATACAGTGCTGCCTTTCGAAGTGTGAAGAATTTTATGAAGAATATTCTGAAGTATTCTTACCTCACTGACTTTCAGATGGGTTTGGAATCTTTTCAAACTCATGTGAACTTAAAAAGACCAAACAGACGCTTATTTGATATTCGAGGTATCCCCGCCTACACTGTACTGAACAAGCCTCAGCTCGGGGTTGTTTACGTTGATACTGGCTCAAAGAAAAGATTTATGAGAGTTATTGAGATCAACAAGTACTGTGAGGGTACTTTGAAGATTATTCTGTTTCACTTGGAAAGTAAGCTTCGTCTGGATGCGAATGGAGAGGTAAAGCTCACTGAGAAAGAAAAGAACCTGATCAACGAAGTGTTGAAAGCCATTTCATACCGGAAAGACTACCGCCTTGAACTGCGAAGATTCGAGATCATCTTTGGTATTCGGAAGAAGAATGTGACCCCGGTGGACGTCTAAATCTTTTGCTCTGCATTGGTACAAAGGGGGAGAATGTTAGTGCTTAAATGTAATTGTACCAAGTAGAGGGACTATTTTTGTAATAGGGCTATTCTATACCCTAGGTATATATAGTTTGCTATCTTTCCCTTTAGGGAATTAGGTCATTTCATACACATAGTAGCCACACACACTCAAGAGAGAGTTCTTCATTGTAATTGTGAGCTACTTTGATCTTATTGAATATAGAGATGGCTTCCTTTGATGTTTATATTGATTGATTACTTGTTCTGGGATCACAGTTAACAATCTTGAAACTAAGTTTACATGCTTGGATTAAGGAAACTACACGTGTCCATGGTGTTTGGGTGTGTGACCATTCTCATATTCCTTTCTAAATGAGTACACCGTGGATGGCCAAGCAAGTTAGCAGGTAGGACTTAGTTTTTTTTCTGCAGTTCACGTGAGTTTATTTGCATGATTTAACTCTCTCAAGTTCAATATAAAGATTAGGAATGCAGACACGTGTCATCACCACCAACTTTCTCTTTGTTTTATTTCATCACCGGCGGTACAAAGGGGGCGAGAGTGCCCCGGCGATAGTGCCAGGGTCACTCTCGCCGGAGGGCACTATCGCGAGGAAGCTGCTGGGCGCGGAGGAGTCTCGGTACACATTCGGCGGAAGTGACCGGCGTTAGTGCCGTGTCACAACCGCCCTTGTCATTCTCGCCGACGATCTTTTTGTTTGGAGTATAAATGGCGCGTCATTCTTGAGGGAACACAATTAATGTTGACCTACTAGCTTGCTCTCCCATTTTTCTTTCTTTCGGCCGACAACAACACCATCCCACCTTCATTCTCATTTAATTTCTTCTCCACATTTATTAGTTGTGTTAAGTGTTAGAAATCTAGGGTTTCTATTCTTGTCTTCAAGTATTTAAGGAGGTCTACAAGTTTCAAGTTTAAGAACCAAGTCAACCCCAAGGAGCTAGGGTTTCTTATTTTTTGGGTTTTACTTGCAAACCCTTAAGTGAGTTATTTTGGCCAACCAACTCTATTTTAGGGTATGATTACTCTTAATGAGAAGCTAACTTGAAATCTTTTGTTAATCTAGGGTTTCTTCAAATTAGGGCTTTCACTCTATAAACCCAAGTTTGTAAGTGTACTTAACCTCGATGTACTTTATCTTTATGTTAAGATGGTGAATTTTGCTCGTATGTGGAAGTTGCTAACATCTAGGGTTCTACCCAAGTTGTTTATTTGAGACTTTATATGTATACAAGTGTCTATACCTATACTCCTATATATATATAGAGGCGGGTTCAAACGAGGAGCGTACCAATTTAAGAGAACGTGAGGAGCAATTGACAGTTATGAATCACATGTGATTGCCAGTTGTGGATCACATGTGATTCACAACTGATCTGGACTCGAATTGACAGTTATGAATCATTAATGATTTACAGTGTTGAATCACATGTGATCCGCGACCTGCAGCATCGCGTCACGTCTCGCGCCACTTTTGCGCGAATTTTTGAGTTAAATCCGATTTTTTAGGGTTGTAAATCATATGTGATCAGAAGCATGGGAGTGCTCCTCACGTTCTCTTAAATTGATGCGCTCCTCGTTTGAACCTTCCTCTCTCTCTCTATATATATATATAAATGTACAAACATGTATTTATTATATATATATATTGTACAAACATGTATTTATTATATGTATGTATATATATATATATATATATATTGTTATGAATCATGTGTATATTAGTCATACTCATGGATTTTACATGCTTATTGTGTATGGTTATAGGCTCTCTTATATGACAAGCCAATGGGCATATTTGAGAATGGATAAAGGTTTACCGTCATTAACTGCTAGAATTGTATATAGAGATTTTGTGCTTCGAGTTAAGGTATATTATGTAACTCACATGCTAATCGATACACGGTATCACCCATTCATTATAATTATATGGAAACCTATATTTTGATAAATGAATTATGATGTTTGGGAATTGTGGTGGTCTAATGCACGAGGATTTAGACCTTTATGGACTACTTGTTCATTTTATTGTTGGCCGTATTGGATCACTAGCGAGTAGGCAATAGGGGACGTGGGGTCCTTGAGGTGTAACTCGACTAGTTCGGATATGCAATGTGGTCCCATAAGTCCTTGAGGTGTAACTCGACGGAGTAGGCACTAAAGGCATGGTACGAGATGGTTTGAGGTTGTGATGCCTAATGGCATGGGAACTAGGACCGGGACTTGAGGTGCTATTCGATAACGTCGTGGGTGACTCCATTCCTGTGTTCTTGTCACCCCGATGGTAACGGGTCTCTCCCGTATTTTGTTGTTAAAGAAATGCTTCTCGGTTATATGATTATATTCAGGTGGGAACGCTTAACGAATTGAATTGTGGTAATTTGAGATCACACGGTGCCGGTAACATTATTATGTGTCTTTTGTCACAATTATATAAATGTGCAATTCTTGTAATCTCGCTAGACTTTTGTCTAACACTTGTTGTTGCATGTTTATGGATTACAGGTCCTACTAGCGGTGTCTAGATCTTGTTGGGTTGCCGACCATGCTAGGAGCTTGGAGGGTCGGGCTATTGGGGATTCGAGATGAGAGATTTTTGGAGATATAGTGACACCCGGATTAATCTAGCTTACTTTAAATTCTAGATTAATAGGTTGTTGTGTTTTATGTCTCAATACTCCTATGTTTAATCATTGTCCAAACTATCCCGTTGCATTTAAGGGTTATAGTTGGATTATATTTTGAGGTTTAAATTTACCCATTTTCCGGAAATCCCCTATATTTAACGTTTAAAAATTTTAGGGTGTTACAAGTTGGTATCAGAGCTCTAGTTTAAGTGAACTAGGTGTACTAGTGTGATGCCTAGACTTAAGCTGAGACCATTAGGTGATGGAATGTGAGGAAATTGGGTAGAAACTTTAAGATGTGACGTTTCGGAGTCAACGGAAATTACATTATTGTGAATTATGAAAGTGGTAACGAGAATTCTTATGTGTAATGTGTTCATAATTTCAATTAGCTACTGCTATTATGAATATATTGTTACGTGAGCATACTTTATTGCTATAATTATGAGGATCGATGATTGTTCTAGTATGTTTCCTTGTGTTAGCTCGTAGTCTATGTTCTTATTCTTATTTTTGGATGTGATAGACAGAAATGGTAAATACTCGGGGCAGGACTCAAGAAGATAATGTTGTGACCGAATCCACGGCCGATCAACCGAACATCGACGCATCCGCTTTGCCACCTCCACTTCCACCTCTATTGGGCGGAAGAGTGGAGCAAATCCCGAGGAGGAATATTGCCTCTACTAATCTGGTCATAACGGAAGTGACCCCTCAAACTCAAATGATGGACATGCTGCGGGCCATGAATGATACCATGGTCAAGCAGCAAGAGTTGTTCATGAAGCTTTTGGAGGATAGGGATGCTCAACCGCGCCGTCACGAGACAATTGAAGAAAATGTGGGTGTTGTTGGATCTGGTGGTGCAGGTGATGAAAACCGGACAGAGGGAGTAGTTACTTTGGAGACGAGGCCGACAGGAAGGGTATGCTCTTATAAGACCTTCCTATGTTGTAAACCACCGGAGTTCGCCGGTTCTGACAATCCATTTGCCTTCATGAACTGGATTCGGGAGGTTGAGCAAGCCTTCCGGGCTTGTGACCGTGAGGAGAATCAGAAGGTGAAGTTTGGTTCTAAAATGCTTCGGGGTTTGGCTTTGACTTGGTGGAATGTCTACACTTCCACTTTGGAGACTTCGGTATTAGCTAAAATGACTTGGATAACATTCAAGAAGAAGATTTTGGAAGAGTATTGTAACGAGCAGAAGATGGATATGATCGAGGAGGAGTTCCGGTCATTAAAGAAGAGAAATATGTCGGTGAAGGAGTACACCCGCATCTTTATGGAGAAGCTAAACCTTGTAGGGCACGTGGCCCCGACTGAGAGGGAAAAGATGAAGGCGTATTTGAAGGGATTGCCGGCGAACATGATGGCAATGTTCCGAAATTCGAGAGCCACTAATCTTTGGGAGATTATTGAAGAAACGAAAGTGATGGAAAGGGTTTATGCAAGGGATAGCGAGGAAAAGCAAAGGGTCGGAGAGAAGAGAAAGTGGGAGAACTCTTCAAGCTCGTTTGAGGAGCCGAGACTTCAACCAAGTGGAAAAGGAAGGGACAGTCGACGGGAGGCAAGGTGGTGCCCTGAATGCAAGAGTAAGCACTTCGGCTCTTGAAACGCAAACCAAACTTCGTGCTACAAGTGTGGAAAGCCGAGGCATATCAGCCCGGATTGTCCTATAAGGAGGACGGTGTGCTATGAGTGCAAGGAGATGGGACACATGAGGAGGGAGTGTCCCAAGTTGAAGGGAGTCGTGGAGGGGACTCACTCAGGGACACAACAAATGAGGGAGACCATCCCTAAGGCTAAAGGGAAAGCCTTTCAAATGACTAAGGATGAGACAAAGGAAACCGCAGATGTAGTGTCGGGTATGTTCTTACTCAACTTCTTGGCCGCTTGAGCATTGTTTGATACTGGCACCAACTGCTCTTTTGTTCGATTGTGTTTTGCAAATCTTTGACTGTGTCTGTAGTACACTACTCGAGGTTTTAGTTATAGAGTAGCATTTGGTCAACAAGTAGTTTTGAGGGAAGTTTTAATGGTGAAGGTGCAATGGAAGCACCGTCGGGGCGCCAACGTCACATGGAATCAGAAGAAGATATGAGGAGGAGGTACCCTCATCTCTTCAGTTAGTGCCAAATTTCGAGGACGAAGTTTTATTCAAGGAGGGGAGGATTGTAACACCCCGAATTTTGAGATAAGTGTCTTACCGTTTTCCGTCCAACCCGTATTCGTTAAGTCGCTTCTTTACCTTGAGCTTCCATGTTTGGACCTTTCACCTAATTGAATAAAACATAGATAAGAATAACAATAGTAATAATAATAATGGTAATAATAATAATATTAATGAGTTAACAATATTGAAACTAAGTTTACATGCTTGGATTAAGGAAACTACACGTGTCCATGGTGTTTGGGTGTGTGACCATTCTCATATTCCTTTCTAAATGAGTACACCGTGGATGGCCAAGCAAGTTAGCAGGTAGGACTTAGTTTTTTTCTGCAGTTCACGTGAGTTTATTTGCATGATTTAACTCTCTCAAGTTCAATATAAAGATTAGGAATGCAGACACGTGTCATCACCACCAGCTTTCTCTTTGTTTTATTTCATCAGCGGCGGTACAAAGGGGGCGAGAGTGCCCCGACGATAGTGCCAGGGTCACTCTCGCCGGAGGGCACTATCGCGAGGAAGCTGCTGGGCGCAGAGGGGTCTCGGTACACATCCGGCGGAAGTGACCGGCGTTAGTGCCATGTCACAACCACCCTTGTCATTCTCGCCGATGATCTTTTTGTTTGGAGCATAAATGGCGCGTCATTCTTGAGGGAACACAATTAATGTTGACCTACTAGCTTGCTCTCCCATTTTTCTTTCTTTCGGCCGACAACAACACCATCCCACCTTCCTTCTCATTTAATTTCTTCTCCACATTTATTAGTTGTGTTGAGTGTTAGAAATCTAGGGTTTCTATTCTTGTCTTCAAGTATTTAAGGAGGTCTACAAGTTTCAAGTTTAAGAACCAAGTCAACCCCAAGGAGCTAGGGTTTCTTATTTTTTTGGATTTTACTTGCAAACCCTTAGGTGAGTTCTTTTGGCCAACCAACTCTATTTTAGGGTATGATTACTCTTAATGAGAAGCTAACTTGAAATCTTTTGTTAATGTAGGCTTTCTTTAAATTAGGGCTTTCACTCTACAAACCCAATTTGGTAAGTGTACTTAACCTCTAAGTACTTTACTTAATCTTTATGTTAAGATGGTGAATTTTGCTCATATGTGGAAGTTGCTAACATCTAGGGTTCTACCCAAGTTGTTTATTTGAGACTTTATATGTATACAAGTGTCTATACCTATACTCCTATATATATATAAATGTACAAACATGTATTTATTATATATATATATATATTGTACAAACATGTATTTATTATATGTATGTATGTATATATATATATATATATATATATATATATATATATATATATTGTTATGAATCATGTGTATATTAGTCATACTCATGGATTACACATGCTTATTGTGTATGGTTATAGGCTCTCTTATATGACAAGCCAATGGGCATATTTGAGAATGGATAAAGGTTTACCGTCATTAATTGCTAGAATTGTATATAGAGATTTTGTGCTTCGAGTTAAGGTATATTATGTAACTCACATGCTAATTGATACATGGTATCACCCATTCATTATAATTATATGGAAACCTATATTTTGATAAATGAATTATGATGTTTGGGAATTGTGGTGGTCTATCTCCTTGTGCACGAGGATTTAGACCTTTATGGACTACTTGTTCATTTTATTGTTGGCCGTATTGGATCACTAGCGAGTAGGCAATAGGGGACGTGGGGTCCTTGAGGTGTAACTCGACTAGTTCGGATATGCAATGTGGTCTCATAAGTCCTTGAGGTGTAACTCGACGAAGTAGGCACTAAAGGCATGGTACGAGATGGTTTGAGGTTGTGATGCCTTTATGGCATGGGAACTAGGACCGGGACTTGAGGTGCTATCCGATAACGTCGTGGGTGACTCCATTCCCGTGTTCTTGTCACCCCGATGGTAACGGGTCTCCCCCGTATTTTGTTGTTAAAGAAATGCTTCTCGGTTATATGATTATATTCAGGTGGGAACGCTTAACGAATTGAATTGTGGTAATTTGAGATCACACGGTGCCGGTAACATTATTATGTGTCTTTTGTCACAATTATATAAATGTGCAATTCTTGTAATCTCGCTAGACTTTTGTCTAACACTTGTTGTTGCATGTTTATGGATTACAGGTCCTACTAGCGGTGTCTAGATCTTGTTGAGTTGCCGACCATGCTAGGAGCTTGGAGGGTCGGGCTTTTGGGGATTCGAGATGAGAGATTTTTGGAGATATAGTGACACCCGGATTAATCTAGCTTACTTTAAATTCTAGATTAATAGGTTGTTGTGTTTTATGTCTCAATACTCCTATGTTTAATCATTGTCCAAACTATCCCGTTGCATTTAAGGGTTATAGTTGGATTATATTTTGAGGTTTAAATTTATCCATTTTTCAAAAATCCCCTATATTTAACGTTTAAATTTTTTAGGGTGTTACATAACACAAACCAACTTGTTCTTCCGCCAATGTCCCGAGGTCCCAGGGACTCATTCTGACTGAAACAAGGGGTAGGTCTTTACCAACTTAAAAATATGCTATTTTAGGATTGACGATTTCCCACTTAAACTCGTACCTTAAAGGGAGATCCATAAGAACTTCTTCATTCATGTTCCCAATAAGGAACATGTTTTTAACATCATATCAGGGTGAATTAGAGGCCAAGAACAATGAACAACTAAAGCAAGAACAACTCACTACAACAAATTAGGTTTACATGACACCCAAAATGTCTATGTGTCCTAATACATATTTATAGAACTTAAGTTTATATGACCAAACTATAAAGTGTCATATCTAAAAATGTTACAATAGGTTTTTGAAACACTTAAAAAAGTGTCGTATTACCTATTGTATAGGACAATTTTGAAAAGTTTCCCACAAACCCATCTTTTAATAAGACACTTTTTAAATATATAGAACCAGATAAAATATCTAATACGACACTTTATTTTAGAGCGTCCCAAAAAACTTGTTAAAACGCCTAATTAAAACGTGCTATAAACATACATATTGTCACACTTTTAGATAAGACTTTTTATATTTTGGTCCTATAAACTTTAGTCTAATAAGATATGCTATAAAGTCTATTTTATAGACCCACATACATCCGACCAAATGTCTCCTTGCCGGAAGGGGAAACGTAAATCAACTTCAACAACGTTCCTGAATTTTGGCCATTCTTTGTACTTAACTACTTCATCAATCAAATTGTAGAAAAAATGATACAATATTAGAGATGATCAATTGCTCAAAATAAAGTCTTAGTATTTATTCTCGAAATTAAATAAAGACAAAAACATTAAATATAGACAAAACGAAAATGATAAAGATGTGAACTTTATTGAATCTGGAAAAATAATAGCACTTTTATAATTAATATTTGACGACACATATTATATCCTTCGCGATAGAATCAATACAGAAATGGGTAGAAGAAGACTGTTCAATTAGTGAACGGAAATTAAAATGCACGACAGGAAATTAAACACATACCTGTTTGTAACTCGAAATAGATGAAGACGGTACGGTAAGAGAAACCTGTCCTTAAAAGGTTTTATACGATCGCTCTTAATGTTGTGAGTACTAGATCACAAAGCCCCAGGATTCGATGCAGTATATTTGTTAGGACACAAAATGTCTTAATTATATGATAGTTTTGTAAAGGTTTATAAGTGTAATATGGGTTTGGGCTTAGGAAATATGGGTTTGGGCTTAAGTGTGTAAGGGAGTATATATAGGATTTGTGTGTAATTAGAGTAAGAAATCATATTACAATGTAATCCATGGTGTAGTCTGTGTGTTCTAGAGAGAGAACCATTCTCTCTCTAGGTAGTTCTCTTCATATGAATAAAATACACATTCATCCTTATATCTCATCTTGTTACTTATTACTATCATAATTACTGAATTGTTTCTTGTTTAAATGGGACTAACAATATTGACTTCTGTTTACCAACAACAATGCTAATAGAAAACGAGCAAAGTCGATGGCAGAAAAGACATATTCGATACATAGGCAAGTGACGGAGCCAGAAATTGACTCAAGAGGGAGCATCAAATATAATTAGAAATAAATGTTATTTTTTTAAATGGCAAAAATAATGATACGATATTGATGAAATATCGGCCTTTACTAACGACGTGTGTTTACAATTATCAGAATTTTCTAATATAACATAAATGACTAATCCTGATTGTTTTCTCTTTATCAGATTCTTATCTATAAACTTTGAATATTAAACTAATCAAAATCAACATTCAACAAATAATAATTATGAATTAACATTATATAAATGGGCATCCCTGAAATCGAATAAATTAAAATTATAAGTCAAGTAACTCCACAACTTAAAGAACACAATTTAATTAATACTTTAAGTTATTTCATAAAGATTAGATGACAATTTTTTATTTTGTTTTTTGCTCTAAAGATTTACAACAATAAAACCTATCAAAAACAATGTCAATCAAACAGTAATTAATTGTAGCGTTAACATGAAGTAAATAAAACATAGTCTACCCAGATGAAATAAACATTTAAATAATAAATAAGGTTAAATTGTAATGGTTCTAAGAAAATGAGGGGTATTTTGAAAATTGATCAAAATAAAAAGATTTAAGTGTACATTTTACTTTCTTTTTTACTATGATCATCAAGACTTGAGTTACACAACAAATTTTGTGCAAAATCACATGTGATTTTACATTAACTGCAAAAACCGGACACACGCAAATTTGGCCACGACTTAAAGTGGTGGGAAAAGTCGCATAATCATATATGATTTTGTACGTGAATCATATAACGGTTGTTTTCTTGTTTTTCTTAAATAGTTGGCGTTCTCGTATGAACCCACTTATATGCATGTTCAATGTTGCTGTTGTAATTGACTTTTGAAATTCTAGAACATAAAGATGCCCAAGTCTTTTACCAAAGTCTGGTTGGTAACTTCTTGAATCACAAGATAATCACTAGAGAATTGTACCCAGAATTTACCATCAAATATCAAAGCATTCAAACCGTAAAGAGTGTTATTTCAAACAAAATACAAAACAATAAAGGAACATATATATGAGTAATAAATCCATTGGACGTAGATCTAACTTTTATTTATTCAACTGACATTCGTATTTATTGCTTGTATTATACACAAACATAACCATGATTGCTTTACTTGATGGGATCTGTTTGAATAGTCATGGCATGTGGCTTGCTTAATGCTCCAAGTTCATCTTTAGGTAGAGGACTTGGATCTAATGAAGCAAATGCCAGTAGTTCTGAATTGCCTTGTAGAATCTCCATCTCTTCTTTAGCCAAATTCACCCATGCTTCTATTCCTTCACCACATTTTGTGTCTATTAGCTGGATAAGATTCAGGAACACCGGACAGCCATCGCCTATAACACCAGTCAACCAACACGGTTTTCCCCAACCAAAATCTATGTCATAGAAACCCATCTTGCACCAGCTTGTAAAATTAAAGACGTCCTTGGTCCCTTTGGAGCTAATTTCTCCCATATCTTTCATAGACTCCTGCAATGCCATATACCCCTTATCGCCTTGTGCTTTGTTCACAAACTCATTGTTGATTTTTGAAATACTATCCCGCACCTTTTTCACCAAACCATCCATTGTTGTCTCATTATTCGCTCGACACTCTGCACTTGTAAGCCAAAGCATGTTACCGGCTAAGTCTTTCGATAAGGTTGATGCGAGTTTTCTACGGAGATTCACCGAGTGGGTTAAGAGAGAAGGTTTCTGGAAACCACAATTTTCTTTGGAAGCCGCCATTGCACACTTCCATATCAAAGCAGTTACCACCTCAACACGTGTAGGGTTCTGCACTCCATTTCTAGTGGCTTCCGCTTTTAGTGCGGATATGGCATCAGCATCAAATACAAATCTTTTTGTAATACACATCCCTTCCTTTAACCACGACCCACATACAGCCATTGCTGCTTCTTTAAGCCACAAGTCTTTTGCAGGGAAGAGAGAACGTGTAGTAAAGCTTGGGCACACAACTTCTTTAGCTCCACATGTCATGTTGGCCCATCCTTTTAAAAAAGTGTGAAGTGTAGCCGCATCAACAGTCTTGTGTGAAATGCAAAAGCCGATAGCAATCCCACCACATTGGAAAATATTCACTTGAACATTTGTTACACAACCACCTATACCAGACGCCTCGAAAGAAGGTTGAAAGGGCAACAACCTATATGTCAACTTGAGGTCGGGATGGCTCAGAAACTCGTCGAGCCGGAGACTGACCAAAGCTAAGGCATAATAAGCACCAACATCGTTACAATCAATAGAAAGATCATCCTTGACTGTTCCTGCAAGTGGGTAAAACTGAGTGAGGGTTTTAGAGAGAGATTCCTTTAGTGCTAATGACTTTTCTTGGGCTTGGAGAATATTGTCGCCGTTGCGATTGGGGTAGTAGAAAATGACTGGTATATAAGGGTTAATAACAAGCTGATCTAAAAGAGAAAGCTCGAATATTTTCAAGTGGTGTGGTGTCGGGGAAGATGGCTTGACGCTCTCTCTGAAAATGACTTCAACTTCCATCGCATCAAAATGACAAAATGTGATGCAAGTTTAGAATGGATGGTTTCTGCAAAAGATATGCCCATCAAAATGCACTTTTATAGCAAGAATATGAATATACATGAAGTCTAACTAATATATATATTATGCATCAGAAATAATATTACATATTGTTTAATAAAGCATATTGATAATATAAACAAAGTTAAACACAATTTATCATTGGAAGGGTGTCCTAGACTAATCCTTTGGCAAACTATAACGGTAAGACATCAACCCTGATTAAACCTCAATGGTCACAATTGTTGTGTACGCCTGGATTAGAACCCTAAACAAATGAAATATTCCATCACATCCACAGGTCTTAACCAGTACGCCACAACCCTTGTGGTTAACAACTAGATATAGATATTAATGGTCGAATGAGTAATGTTTCTGAAAAAGTCAACAATTCATATTATATAAAAATGCAATCCATATGCCACATATTTTATTCCATGTGTTACAAAATATGACCACTAGCGAAATCCATTCATTTATTTAATCATATTTTTCTCCAAAACTATAGATAAACTATTACACCATGTTTAAAAAACATATATTTAAAAATTAAAATTACAGTAATGTTTTATTTTAGTTCTTATACAGTGTAATATTTTTTCTTCATAATAGATTATAACAAATTAGATAACGAAAATTCTTGTATATCATACCTATTTTGATGCGTAAAATGTTGGTACACTAGATAGGACAAGACAAAACAGAACAGAGATCACTGTTTTATGTTTGGTAGAACTTTTATGTGGAACAGACAGAAACAGGGTGAAACAAGCTGGAACAGGCCTGTTCCACCCCTACCCCATGGAACAAGGTGGAACAGACTTACGTTTTACCAGTATAACCTCAAAATAAAATCAAATTCTCTTCTAAAACATCAAATACACGTTACATTTTATATTTTGTTCATTCTTTAAATTTTATTTATTTGTATTTTGTCTAATGATATCTGTTCTGTTCTGTCCAGTTCTGTCTACCAAACGTTGAACAACTGTTATGTCATGTTCTGTTCTGTCATGCCCCGTCTTGTTCTGTTCTATCATGTATGCGTACCAAACGCACCCTAAAATTTGATAATATAGAGGCAAAGTTTCAAGTTATATTGATTTAAAAAACTATAATGGTGGATCGACACATTACCATTGGAAAATATATAGATTGATCATGATTTGACATTCATGTAATCAATTGTTACCATATGGTTTGCAATTTATCATTTATATATAAACCATAATATATAACGTGTAAACCATTTAAAATTTGTGTATTTGGCATAAAGCTTCCTTCAAAATGAACCGTATTATCTTTTTGGATTGATTTGTCGCCGTTGAAGGTGTTTGGATCCCTAATTAATATCATGTCGATCTTAATGATTGCGGTCTATGCTCCTCAAGGCTTGAGTGACAAACGACGTGTATGGCATTCGTTGTTGAATCTGATTGGCCGGTGGCATGGAGAAAAATTAGTTATGGGAGACTTTAATGAGGTTCGGTAAGCGGGTGAAAGATATGGGTATGTGTTTTGCGGGCACTCGACTGATCGTTTAATGCTTTTATTCAGGATGCGGAGCTCTATGATATCCCACTTGGAGGATGCCGGTTTACTAGGTTAAATAAGTGGGACTCTAAAATGAGTAAACTGGACCATTTTCTCCTCTTCAACACCTGAGTGTGAACTTGCCTAACCTAAAGGGGATTGTTTTGGACCGAAAACTCTCGGGTCATAAACCTATTATTCTCTAACGGTGCAAGTGGACTATGGACCTACCATGCTTAGGTTATTTCGCTCTTGGTTCAGGATGGAAGAGTTTCATAGGCTTGTTGTAGATACTTGGAAGAATGATGGCATCCGGGATTCGCACGGGATGGTGATGTTTAAAAGATGCTCCAAAATCTGAAAAGTGTGCTTCGTTCTTGGATTGGGGAAAAAAGCTTGCGGGACAAAGAAGCTAAAATCGGTCTCCAAAAAACCATTACGGACATTGAAAGAGTTGGGGGATTTGGACCGTACTGAAGCTTTGGATTTAGCCTAAAAAGCCAGAATCAGATGGGGTGTAGAAGGGGAAGAGAATACCAAATTCTTCCTATGTTGTTATTAATCAGAAAAAGAGACAACTTACCATTCTTGGGATTATGAGGAAGGTACATAGATCGAGGAGCTTTTGTAGGTTGAAAACGCATTCTTTGATCATTTAGCCGCCTGTTTGGCCATGTGGGACAAACTCGACCATCTCTTGATGTGGTGTTTTCTAAGTCACTTTCGGTGGAACAGTTTGTGTTTCTCGAAGGAACGGTTTCTAGAGAGGAAATTACAAACCATTGACGATACATCTAATTAATTTACTCTAATTTTCATTAGGCAAAATAAAAGCTTGCTACTACATATATCTTATCTTGACAACTCGTATCCTTGAAGCCCGACTTCATTAACTTTTAGAAGCCTTGTGCTAATTGTCTGAGTTTTAAAATCTTTTGTAACTGTAAGTGTATAGATCGTAACGTACGGGTCGAACATGGGGAGACAAGGGAATAATCACATATTTACTCACGATATTAGTTAGTTGAGCGTACTCATTAACCATAGATTGGATTAATGCTAAAAATCAAATAATCACAATACATTAAGCATAACGAAACTAAGAATCAAGAAAGACTAAACAAGCATACAAATGTAGGAAACAAGTAGGACTAGATTAACAACTAAAACAAGAATCGAATCGCGAACTAATTAACACCAGCAACAGAATTTGAAAGACACTAAATTCTACACTAAGTTATGTAAAATGGTGAATACCATTATGGACCTTTCAAAATGGGATTTGTCCAATTCAATACTTTTGCCCTCTTCCAATACGACAAAAACCTTTCTTAATTGAAAAACGATTATATCCATATCGATTAATTCTAAAAAGAAGTATTGAGCAAGACAAAATATTCCCAAATAATCAAAACATCTATTTTCAGATGTAAAAAAATCACCAATTGGTTAACCCAAATTAAAACCAAATTTCCATCATATCTCAACAGATAAATTCAACAATTACCGATTAGTAATCTTTTAACAAACCCTAACTTTCGTTAGTCGGGTAAACAAATACCTTTTTATCGGAAACCGTTTACCTAAAACAATCAATTGATACATATCAAATCCTTACCAATATTCACCTAAAACTATGAATTAACCAAACATAAATCAAAGAAACATGAAATTGCTAAGAATCAATTGAACACGAATTGAGAAAATAAGATATTAAATCAATAACATCATTAAACAAGAACCCGTCTATGAATAAAACAATTTAGGAATGATAAACACACATAAACCTTGAATCTAGATTATCATAAACATTGAAACAATGATAAAGTCTAGTCTAGCAAATATGAATTCTAACCCAAAATTGAAGAAGAACAAAGTAATAGAGCTATATTATCAACATCCTTTTCGGCGTAGGTCAACGTCCTTTAACTTTTTTAATTCCTTCCGGAAATTTGCTGAAACTTTTCTAACGGAATTTTTGCCGCATTTGTGTGTTTGTTTAGTAGTGCTAGGTTACATCAAATGTACTCCATGTTTCTGATTTTATATCACATGTGATGGATGTTGATGCAACATAGGATAATCAAGTTGAAGATTAATTATGTTGATTATGTGAAAATCCGTGAATAACCTCTTCTAAAGCTTGTTGATTCAACACATGCCAAGCTTTAAAAAAGAACTCATAATTTGGTTTGAAATATAAAGTCTTTTATTGTTCAAGTGACCATCTACCTTACATAACTAACATATAAATTAGAGATCCAAAACAACACAAAACAAAGAGGCTTCATCGACGGATTTTTCCTTCAATAATATCTGACGGATTCGTTGAGCTAGCATTAACGGCGGATTGATAATCACCGACGGATTATCGGCAAATTTTCCGTCGGTGATTGACAATCTGTCGGTATCACAATCACCAACCGTCTTTTCTTCGGAGATAAGTTCCGTCGGTGTTTCCGATGGATTACCGACAAATTTTTCTGTCGGTAAAGCCTTTATGTTTTGTAGTTAAAAGAAACGGGTCTGAAAAATATGATGGTCCAAACATAATTAGCAAAAAACACAAAATTGTCTAAATACATGCTATTGGCCTCGAAAATCCCATAGCGCTTTCAGGTCCTACCTAGGGCGTGCTCATTATCCCTAATTTCTATCTGACATATTGTATGCCTGAAACATAACCACACAGCAAAGTTGTGTGTGTTGAAGCGCAACACCCTCCATTTGCATGATATCGGGCTTCAACGAACTTTAAGGCTTGTTCCTTCACGCTGAGGCCCACATCAACTACATTATCACATGCACTACTAGACATATGATATTTACCCACGACCATCACCAACAGATAAAAACTATTGGTAAATTCCAACGGATCACTGATGAATCACCGACGGCTTGAAGTGTTTTACGACGAATATAAAATCCATCAGTGAAAATCTGCATTTCCGACGACCTGAATGTTATTTTATTTTTACATTTTTTTAAATAAGTCTTCGTCGGTAATGCGTCGGGTTATTATTTATTTAATTTTTATTTTTAAAAAAATAGGAATCGTGTGGCCGTCGGTGATCCGTCGCAAATCACCTACGGATAACCAACGGATTGGGGTCATCCGTCGGTGATTTGCGACGAATCACCGACGACTCTTTAATTTTTTATTTTATTTTTACTTGTCTTTCGTACACGTATGAAGTTTTCGGGCACTATTTTATCTAATTTGGTTCATATATATGTATATGTATATGTCGATATCTCAATTTTTAAGCGTATATATATATATATATATATATATATATATATATATATATATGGAGAGGTTCATTTGAGAAGTGCTAAAAATATGAGAAATAGAGAAGTAATCTTGGCCATTTATTTGGTCAATATTTGCGTCTTTGACCGGGAAGCAACAGATAATTCCTCGTGTGGTCTGCACGTATAGTTCATATATGAACCTTTGTGATTCCTATATGAATCAGTTACTTAGTTGTTAAAAGAGTTCATAAATGAATCACAAAGGTTCATATATGAATCAGTTAATTGGTTCAAATGATTCATATATGAACCAGTTAATTGGTTCAACTGATTCATATATGAACATACAGTTAATTAGTTTATATATGAAACACAAATGTTCATATATGAATTAGTTAAAAAGAGTTCATATGTGAATTATATGGGTTCACATATGAACAATAGTCATATGTGAAGCACACTGGTTTATATATGAACTTGTCCTGTGTTTTTGTAAAAGTTACGAAACTGCCTTCTATTTTTGGAACAATCGTAACTTTTAACCAGTCAAAGCCGCAACTTTTGACAAATTAAAGTCGATCTTGATCGAATAAATGGCCAAGATTACTTATCTATTTCTCATATATTTAGCACTTCTCAAATGAACCTAAGGCTATATACATATATATATATATGTATATGTGTATGTGTATGTGTATGTGTACTATACTATGTCTATATATAGCATGTATATACATAGAGGGGTAATAATCTGTAAACCTCTAAATGTGTGTAAACTTTGTAAACTTTAGATTTCATAGGTTTTCTTGATGAAATTGTTTCATAAAATTGTTTATTTTGATGAAAGTGTTTCATATCATTCATTTCTTGATGAAATTATTTCATATATTTGTGTTATTTATGTAAAAACGAAAATGTTTCATCAAACTGAGAAAATATATGAAACAGTTTCATAGGAATGAAAAAAAATATATGAAACCACATAAAAACCACATATATATATGAAACAATTCATCAAGAAATGAATGATATGAAACAATTTCATCAAAATAAACAATTTCATGAAAAACAAAATTCATTAAGAAAATTGTGATCCCAGAAACAAGTAATCAATGCAATAACAATAAAATGTCCACCTCTATATTCAAAGATTCAAACAAAGCTCACACAATACAATGAAGAACAAATTAAGTGTGTGTGGCTAGTGTGTGTAGGTGAACCTTGTAAATTGCTAGACCTAATAAGGAAAGTAAGTAAACATTATATACCTAGGGTAAAGAATCACCCTATTACAAGATAGGCCCCTCTACTTAGTACAACTATAATTTTAGGCACTAACATTCTCCCCCTTTGTACAAGTAGAGGCAAAGAAATTAGACATCAACTGGATTCACAGTACGTTTACGGAGACCAAAGATGTGTTCGAATCGGCGCAGTTCCAGACGGTAGTCTTTTCGGTAAGATATGGCTTTCAGCACTTGGTCGATCAAATCCTTTTCTTTATCAGAGAGCTTTACTTCTCCATTGGCATCCAGACGAAGCCTGCTTTCCAGATGAACCGAGATGATCTTCAAAGTGCCCTCACAGAACTTGTTCATTTCAATGACTCGCAAAAATTTCTTCTTTGAGTCGGTATCAATGTAGACAACTCCAAGTTCTGGCTTGCTCAGCACGGTGTAAGCTGGGATACCTTGAATATCTAATAGGCGTCTGTTAGGTCTTTTCAGGTTCACATTCGCTTGAAAGGATTCCAAGCCCATCTGAAAATCAGTGAGGTACGAGAACTTGAGAATATTCTTCATAAAGTTTTTCACACTTCTGAAGGCAGCTCTGTAAGGTATTCTGTTCTCATGATTCTTCAGCTCTGGATGCTCAACAAGAAGGTTGAGAAGACTTAGAAGATCGTTCAACCGCAGACTCTTGAAATCAGCTTCAGAAAATATGCTTTCAGACCCATCTGATCTCAAGACGGTGAACTCTGGATAGAAGACGTCAAACAACTTCTTAGATTCAACTTTGAGTATCTCCATTATCATGTTGTCTGACTTGACTTCTTCTGATCCTCTGTCTTTGTTCTTCATTACATATAGGAATTCGACCTTCTTCAGTGATGGCCAATTTTCAATACCGTATACCTTTTCCAAGTTGACTCGCTGGACTTTCCGCACGTAAAGTTCTTTCCTTAAAGTTTCTAGGAAGGGAGTTCGGATTGAAACTCTCTCCCCAGTGGCTACATATTTAGGTTCAACATCAACGATAGCTTGGAAAAAACGAAGTTCAGCTTCAAGTACTCGATCTCTAATTTTACCATCCGGTATTATCGGAGCATGTGGAGCTAGAGTACCTGAGCTTGGACCTGCAGATTCGACGTTTGATGGAGCATTTTCTTGCACGGCCGGGACATCTTCTTCGGACTCTGTATCCATATTCTGATCCCCAGTAACTGTCTCACATTCAAGCTCATCTAAGGCAGCAACCATTTCTTCTTTGATCTGGAAGTTTAGAAGATCAGGTTCTGCATCTAAATCAATCTCTACGACTTCAGTTCTATTGTCAACAGCCGCAGGCTTTTCAACCCCAACTATGACATCAGCTAGAACTACTGTATCTTCCACTATCTCCATCACAGTATCCGTTCCACCTGTTCCCTGTTCTCCAGTTGGCTGATCTGAGCCATGAACAATTCCAGCAGCTGTCCCACTTGATTCAACAACTGCTGTAGATCTCTTCTCCCCCTCATGTTGATCAGGCGGATCCTGATCATCATGTCTTTGTTGCTGGGAGGTTTCAGCTTGAATGCCACACCTATCTTCAACAACTGCAACCCGTGAGGCAAGAACCTTATATCCATTCAGTAGGGCGTTGGTCATATCTGAGATAGCATTAGTTAGCTTCTCATACTGAGTGTTTAGTGCAGCTAGCCCATCTGAGAATGTTGACGATTGAGGTTGGGGTTGAGGTTGTGATTGTTGGCGCAGTAAAGAAACAAGATCCACTTCTTCGGCAGTGTTGGAGTCACCTTGGGCTAATAGTCGGGCTAACAGCTCTGATTTGAGCTGGTCGGTTGGGATCTGGTGTAATGGAACTGGTTGAGATTGTGGGTCAGGTTGTGTCGCGGTAGAATCTGCAATGCCTTTTCCTTTAACAGCGCTGGATACATCTTGAGACAACTTTTTCATCTCTTCTTTCATTTCAGCCATATGAGCTTTATAGGAGTTGCTCAAGGACTTGATGGCAAGCTGCAAAAGGGGCACTGTTACAAGGTTATCCGGTCCAATAGAGGACCGTACACGTTTAGTATCAGAGGGACTAACACCCAGACCACTTAGGTTACTGGTTGAAGTAGCGGTTGAAGCAACCGTACTGCCTGTGTTCAAAGCTGGCATGGTGTTAGCAATGACAGGTCTTCCGCCCGGTCCTCGTGAAGCACCAACGAATGGCGACGACACTCTGGGCGTTCCGGTTGGGGCACGAAAGCCTCCAACTTGGTGTTGTTCCAACAATTGTGTCCTAGGAAAGAATGTTGTACCAAATGGTCCTAGACTCAATGTGCGTGGAACAAAAGGCGGTGGCCGGGGCGGGAGCCTACCTGATTCAATACCAGCAGACACCGAGTGTGTCGCCGATAGAGTTTGTGCTAAATCCCCTGTGCTAAATGAAACACCGGCCTGTAGAGAGACCGATGAGTGGATGAGTGGGGCTGTGCTATGCATGGCTGGGTCCACCATGGCTTCTTCAATACGCGACGGCGACGAACGCACGTCGGTAGTAGATGTGGCTACCCGGCTTGTAACGGTTTGGGGAGAGTCGGTAGTTAAAACTTTGTCCGACTCTATCACAGCTTCACTCATTTCTTTTCTCCCTCTTTCGTCACCACTACCTATCTCTTCCACTACTACTTCTTCTTCTACTTCTTCGTTTATCGTAGAAGTAACCGCAGCAGCAGTAGCAGTTTCGAGCAATCCGGTGGGACGAGTAGACTCGGTATCCGGACTTACAACACGTGGCCTTTTGCCCATGTGTCTCGGAATCAAATTCGCTGAAGGATCATGTCCTAAGTCGTCATCACCATCATCATCATCATCGTGGGGAGGAATGAAAGGTTCTATTTGGGCATCTGGATTGGCTGTATCATCATCGGGAGATGATGCAGCAACATAAGCTTCATCCCAGGTTACATCGTCATCAAATACGTTCACTGGAGGAATCTGAGGTGGTGGTTGAGCTGGTCGTGAAGAGGATGCTTGGCCAACAGTCCGTACTCTTCTCCCGACACTCTTTCTTTTTGTTCTCCTCACCCCTCGTTGTTCAGGAACACCCCCTTGTTCCTGAACCCCCTCAGCTCTTAGACCCTCACCGCCTAAAGGAATTGCATCGTGGGTAGGTCCCTCCGGCTCTGGCTGGACCGGCAATGCATTATCTATTCTATACTGCCTAACTACCCTGGACTGTTGGTCAACATAGGCAAGTAGGTCTTCTCGAAGAACAGCGGTATGAGCAAAATCCATCGCCTTGGGCATTCGAAGAACGTGCATATATTGTCTTGGCCCTCGGGGATGTTGCTCACGACGTGGGATCTCGGCGTTGTCAGTCATAGCTTGATGTATCAAGATCTGGAAGAACCGCTGAAAGGGGACGAAATTACGTCTCATCTTCGGTTTTAGCTGATCGGCAGCAAGTTCTATCATTTCGTTCCAGATCAAGACAACATAATCAATGTTGTGGTTAAAGATGAACGCGTGGAACATTCGTAAGGTTGCAAGGTTGGTCTTATCTAACCCTGTATGCTTAGACGTCATACATCTGTTGAAGACAGAACATATTGAATAGTATAGTGGCGGTAGGTAGTTGCGTCTGAACATTGAAGATCCGGTCAGTGGTAGATTGGGTGGAGGTTGATAACCCAAACTTTGAATATCCGCACGAAGCTGAGATTCAGGAATCGGATCCTGAATGTTTTCACTAGGTAGGTTTAGAGATCGTCTAAGGCCTCGAAGAGTGAAACGGACATCAAAGTGGTCAACCTTGGCTGTGAACTTAGGTACTCGATCCGTTGGTCTGTAGGTTAACGTACTCCAGAATTGTTTGAGGTAGATTGCAGGCACGAGCTCGACCTTTGTCAATGCAGTCATTACCGGATGATGACGGATAATCTCGGTGATGATTGGATGCTCGAAGCGAACTGCAAGATCTAGATGATGATTGTTGTCTAGAAATTGCACAGGTGGGCTCGTCGACGGATAAATCTCCTCGTCAAGGTCATGTGCATTTACTGAAGGAAGTGACGAACGATGCGAGCGGATAATGGCATTATCATCCGAAGCATAGTCATCTTGATCAGCCATCTGGAATAGTACACAGTTAAGAATCGGACCAAAATCGAGTTTGCCTTGAAAAAAAAAATTTCAAAAAATTTTCTAAGTCTAGGCCAAGTCGCAATCAACTAAAAGAAGCATGTCACAGGCCACTGCGACATCGCAATGGGAAGAGGTTGAGAACAGTTAAAGTCGCAATGCAAGACTGCGATTTGGTCCCCAAGTCGCAATGAAGGACTGCGACTTGGTTGAATATCTGACCATTGCGACTTGCTTGAATATTTGAAGCCCTATTGACTGCGACTTCGATGAACACCGAACTATTCCTAAGTGTTCAGGCCCAGATTTTTGCTTTTTCGCTCAAAACATGTTAAAACCCACACCACTGGACTCGCAATCCTAACAAGAACTAACCCTAAGCATTTAAACACCCTATCTAACAACAACAGATATCGACATTTAGGCAGATTAAGCAATATCGAACCTAAAACACAATCATAGCATACTAATTTATGGATGGAAAACGATGGGAATCGAGATTCATTACCTCGATGATGATGTGAATGGATAGCACGAACCAGAAACTTCGAATATGCACTTGAATCGAAAAACAGTAGAGAGAGATTTCGAGAGGGTTTAAGAGGGTTTTGAAATATGAAAAGTCAAAGTCTCAACCATATACGAAATTTTTAAAAAAAATGACACGTGGCACAATCTGATTGGTCCAAGGGTTGACCAGCCACGTGTCATCAAGTCGCAATGAACAAATCACAACTTGACAATTTTGAAATCGCAATCGACCATTGCGATTTACACTGTTCACCTGACCAAGTCGCAATGCACTATTGCGATTCGGTACTGTTCATTCACCCAAGTCGCAATAGGCGATTGCGACTTGGTACTGTTCATCACCCCAAGTCGCAATAGGTCACTGCGACTTGGTACTGTTCACATGGTCAAATCGCAGTAGGCCATTGCGACTTGCACTGTTCAAACCTCCAAATCGCAATAGACCATTGCGATTTGGCACTGTTCAAACTTCCAAGTCTCAATGCACCATTGCGATTTGATACTTTTTAAGCTCATTGAGAAGTCGCAATAGAAGGCTGCGACATCTCACTGTCCACATGTGAAATCGCAAGCGATATTGATGTAAAACTGGACATTTTTTTTCCAGATAAAAGAAAGATTTTATCACATTGGAAGATGTCCAACTTCCAATTGATTAAGCACAAAAGGTTTTAAAACACGGTTTTCACTCCCCCTTAAATGATGCAAAGATTTTGCAAATAGAATTTCATCATTTAAAAGCAAGTGGTTTAAAAACAGAGTAGAAAACTTACCTGTAGATCCTCAAATAAGAAGCGTAGGAATGCAACACTTACAAGCTCATTTAGAGATACACGCTCCCCCTATTGTTGTGCATACTCTATAAAAATTGTGCTCCCCCTGAGACTATGAACACACCTTATGCAGACATAGATATCATAACCAGAAATAAAAGGCAACAAAGATAATAAACAATGAAAAACAACAAAGACATGAAAATAAATATTTTAGATTGAGAATAGAATGAGATGAAAATTTGTATGTATCAATCTAGATAGAGAAAACTAGATTGAGTTACACATATTTCCATGCATTATATGATCAATATAGAATATTAAATTTTCATGTTCAACATGCCGAGCTTGGATACTAAGAAATTAAAACGTTTTTCATCCAAGGCTTTGGTGAAAAGATCGGCAAGTTGAAACTCAGTTGTGACAAAGTATAGCTCAATTGTACCTTTTTCAACGTGATCTTTGATGAAATGATACCTTATGTCGATGTGTTTGGTCTTTGTATGTTGGACCGGATTAGCTGATATTGCAATTGCACTCTTGCTATCGCAGTAAATGGGGATCTTCTCATACTTGAAGTCATAGTCAGATAGTTGAGTCTTCATCCACAGAACCTGTGAACAACAACTGGCAGCGGCCACATATTCTGCTTCCGCAGTTGATGTTGAAACACAATTCTGTTTCCTCGAGGACCAACTTACTAGTTTATCACCCAAAAACTGGACATGGCCAGATGTGCTCTTCCGGTCTAGCATACTACCACCATGATCGGCATCAGAATATGCAGTGAGTTCAAATCCTGTTCCTTTTGGGTACCACAGACCAAGGTACGGTGTCCCCTTCAAGTATCGAAAGATTATTTTAACAGCACTCCGATGAGATACCTTTGATTGTGCCTGATATCTTGCATAGAGACATGTTGCAAACATTATATCTGGACGACTTGCCGTCAGGTACATTAAAGAGCCTATCATCCCGCGATAATCCTTAACATCTACATCCTCACCTTCTGGATCCGGACCTATTTTAGATCCATGAGCCATAGGTGTTCCAATAGAGGTGCAGTTTTCCATCTTAAATTTCTTCAAGATGTCAAACACATACTTCGACTGGTTAATGAAGATGCCTGAGGAAAATTGCTTGACTTGTAATCCAAGAAAGAAATTAATCTCTCCCATCATACTCATCTGGAATCTGGTCATCATTATACCCGAGAACCAAGTACACAATCCAGGGTCAGTTGAACCAAATATAATATCATCAACGTAAATTTGTACTAAAAGGATCTCACCGTTTTTATGCAGAGTGAAGAGAGTTGTGTCGATTTTACCTTTTCGAAAGCCAGCACCAAGTAGGTAGGTAGATAAGATTTCATACCAGGCGCGAGGGGCTTGCTTTAGACCGTAGAGAGCTTTGTCAAGAATGTAGACGTGGTCTGGTTTATCTTTGTCCACAAAACCCTCTGGTTGAGAAACATATACTTCTTCTTTCAAGATACCATTCAAGAAAGCAGTCTTCACGTCCATTTGATAGACAGTGAAGTTTCTGAAAGCGGCAAATGCAAGAAACATCCGAATTGCTTCTAAGCGAGCCACCGGTGCATACGTCTCATCATAGTCAATTCCCTCTTGTTGCCTATACCCTTTGGCTACAAGGCGTGCTTTATTTCTCACAACAATCCCATCTTTATCTTTCTTATTCTTGAGGATCCACTTGGTACCAATCACTGTTTTACCTTTGGGTCTAGGAACTAAACGCCACACATTCAATGCTTCAAACGAATTCAGCTCATCTTGCATGGCAATGATCCAATCTGGATCTTCCAAGGCTTGTCGAGCTGATGTAGGTTCAACTTGACTTAGAAAAAGCGCGTAAAGGGCTTCATTGGCCGTTGCAGATCTAGTCTTCACAGGTTCGGAGACGTCACCAATGACTTGTTCAATTGGGTGACTCTTAGTCCATCTCGAAGCATGAGGATGAACAATTATAGCACCATAGTTGGGATCCACTAAGGTAGGATCTTTATCAAAATTCATCTCTATTGTCAAGGTAGGTTCCGGTTGTCGGGCGGGTTCATTGACAGAAGTGTCAACAGGAACTGCCTCCGGTTCTGCTTCAGAAGATGACTCAGGTTGAGTTGCAGAATCCTCACCATTGTCATTAGAAGATGTACCCGACGAAGAAGCACCATTTGTGGATACGTGTTGTGTTGCTTGTGGAGATTCCCTTTGCATATTACTTGAAGTTGTAGCAGGAGTTGTTGCACCAGTTGAAGGAGTAGTCAGTTCCGGTGAAGGCCCTGACAAAGTAGCATTAGCTGGTGGTGGGACAACATTGCTCCTGTCAGTCATAGATGAATTAGGTTTGTCACTGTTAAAATAGTCATCATAAAAATGTTCAAACAATAAATCAAGTTCATTAGGAGTAGAGTTAGAAGTGGAAGCTTGATCCTTGTTTGACAATCTAGTCATCATTGGACGAAATTGTCCAGATGCTAGAATACCAGATAACTCGGGTTCTGTACTGTTTTGCACAGAAGCCATTGCTTCAGATTCATCAAATTTGACATTAATGCTTTCCATCACAGTTCTGGAAGATTTGAGATAGATCCTGTAAGCTTTTGATGTGAGAGAGTAACCGATAAAGAAACCCTCAATACCCTTAGGACTGAATTTATTCAGGTTATCCTTATCATTCAGCACCACGCACCTGCATCCAAAAACATGAAAGTGGTGTATAACAGGTTTTCTATTATTAATCAATTCATATGGAGTCTTGCCAAACCGTCGATGTATGATTGAACGGTTTTGTGTATAGCATGCCGTTGCAATAGCTTCAGCCCATAGGAATAGTGGTAGATCAGCATAAGACAGCATCGTTCTGGCCGCTTCAACTAGTGTACGGTTACGTCTTTCAACTACACCGTTCTGCTGAGGTGTTCTGGCCGCAGAATATTGATGAGTGATTCCCAATGACTTAAAGAAGTCATCAAGAGTTCTGTTTTTAAACTCTGTCCCATTATCTGATCTAACAGTTTGAACTATTTGTTGACGATTCACTTGAAGCTGTTTGATTAACGAGATGATCAAGTCAGGAGTTTCATCCTTTGAGCGTAGGAACTTGACCCATGTGTATCTCGAGTAATCATCGACGACAACTAATACGTAACGTTTGGCACTAATACTTTGAGTCTTCATCGGACCGCAAAGATCCATATGAAGTATTTCCAAAGCTTTGCTGGTGCTGGGTTCTGGTTTCGGTGGATGAGGAGCACGCTTCATCTTCCCCTTCTCACAAGCAATACAGAAATTACCCTTTTCAAATGACAGAACTGGTAGACCTATGACTAAATCACCCAAAACCAACTTTTGAATGTAGCGAAAATTAAGATGAGATAGTCGTCTATGCCATAACCAGCTTTTCTCTAACGTCGCTTTTGACATCAAGCATACATCAGTCTTGGGCTTGAGTGTTGATAGATCAATGGTGTATAGATTAGATTTCCTAGAACCAACTAGAAGCTCATCTCCTCCGTCGGTAAGAACAGCACAACGGGTTTTCTTGAAATGGACTTCTAGGTCTTTATCACAAAATTGACCTATACTAAACAGGTTGTGTCCTAAGCCCTCGACATAATTGACTTTTGTAATTCGCACATTATCTTTTACAATATCCCCATAACCCAGAATTGAAGCGTATTGATCATTTCCAAACTTCACCTTTCCACAGTCTTGTTCAACAAAATTAACTAGCAGCTCTTTTCTTCCAGTCATGTGCTTTGAGCAGCCTGAATCTAAATACCATACATGACTGGGCTGCAAAATGGAAATTAGACGGTTTTAGGTACCCACTGCCAATCGGGTCCTTTTGGGTTAGTAGGCTTGGATTTAACATTTTGCTTTCTATAACCGGTTTTAAAATAAGCATTTGAATAAAACCAACGATTATAGTCAGATTTGCAGATAAAATCATCCACACCACAAGAAGCACAACAAATTTGATCTCGTGCCAAATTAATCAGTTGTCGCATTGAATAAACCTTGTAAGGAACTACAAGTTTTCGTCTATTGCCAACATCATAATTAATAACATTTGAAACAAAATTGTCTTTCTTGGAATTTAGAACATTTGAATTGACGTGGGATGATTTGATCTGGGCCACATCCTGTGCGGACTCCTTTATTCTCCACTCAAGACGCGTATTGTTTTTCAAATTACGATCTGAAAAACCAGACAAATAAGAATTGTAAGCCTTTGAATATTGAGTCTGAAAAGAGTTAACATGCTTCTTTCTTTTTGTTTTTCTTTTCTTTTTCTGTAATGATGGTTTTGATTTAGATTTAGAATGATCATCATTAACAGAGATTTTCTCAGCTGATTTTGAAGATTCCCCTTCCAAGATAATCTTTTCAGGTTCCTCTTCTTTTATTAGAAAGTCAGAATGATCTGGAAGTTTGGCACTAAAATCAAATTGAACAGGCTCTTCACATACACGTTTACCTTTGTCCTTACCAACATTCTCGCTTTCAAAATCAGTATCAGTATCATAAGATGGGCTATCATTATCATCAGACTTGGGAAAAAGAAAGTCATTAAACTCTTTCTGAAAATTTTTATCTTCTTCCGTAGGAAAATATATAGGAGGATCTTTATCAAACTGATCTTCCAAATCCCAAGGTTCAAAATCATCTTGGTCATTGGTTGTCCAGTCTCTCAAGATAGCATTTTCTATAAAAGCTTTGCATGAGGAAACATCTGAATCTGAAGATTGTTTTTCTTTTAAAGCTTTTTCTTCAGATATTTCCTCAAGTTTTGTTTTCATTTCCTTTAAGCTTTCTGAAAATACAGTGAGCAAAACTTCCTTCTCAATCTCAAAAGCAAATTTCTCGTCATTTCTGACTTCTTGAATGTTGCTTTGGATCTTGCTTTCGAGGTCCATGAGTTTTTGTTCAAGAACCATTGGTGGAAAGTATCTTTTACCTTCAAAAATTGGTTTGACAGTTTCAACCTTTTGAGTATTCCCTTTCTCCTCCGGTTCTTTAACAACATAACTCTCAAAATAATTGTTTGGTAAGGTTTTCTTGGAATTCAATGCCTTTGCATTGTCAGGACCATACCAAAAAGGAAGTTGCATCTTAACTGTGGTTTTCCTTTTTATTTCTTCTTCAGCCTTATAGTCTTCATCATCCATCATCCATTCAAATTTGTACAAAGTGGGAGATTTTGATAAAGCATTGCTCAGGTATTGTGGATTGTCATACCCGATTCCCCATTTTGAGTTGAAATATCTGAACTTATTTGGTTTATGCATGCGAATTGTTTGTTCAGTTTGACCTGCTTTGTACAATTTATTTTCCAGATCCTTGACATTTTCACATAACTCATCATTTCTATCTTTGTAAGCATGCAAAAGACTCTCAAACTCGCTATTCTTAACTTCCGAATTCAATAATTTATCAGATAGTTCAGTTATTCTTTCTTCAAAATACGCAAGACCAATCTCAAATTCGGCCTTTTTCTTTTCAAAAACTTTAATTTTACTTTCTTGATCTATTATTATAGCCTTTTGAGTGGAAATTAACTCGTCTGCTCTTTCCTGGTCTCTTTTTAGATTTTCTAATCTTTTTGTTAAATAAGCTTGTTGAGTAAAGAATTGATTGTAAAGAGCGGAATGTACCTCGTTGGAAGTAGACTCTGAACCATCACCATCGGTTTTCTTGGTCATGAAACACATCTTAGTCTGAGCAGCTTTCTCACCTTCAGCTTCATCATCAGACATATCTAGCCAGTATTCTTCTTCGACCAACAGTGCTATCCCCGATTCTTTCTTTTCGGCAAGCAGCAACTTGTTCTTGTAGTACGTAGAATCCCTGACTTTTGGCTTCCAACACTCTTTAGAGAGATGACCAGGCTTCCCACAATTGTAGCATGTCGGAACTTCCTCTTTCTTCTCAAACACCCTTTTCTCTTCCGGCTTCTTATACTCAGGCTTCTTGTACTCCTCTCTCTTGTACTCAACCTTCTTATCATCAAACCTTCTACTCGACTCAACATTCGCCTTGTGTTCAAAATTCTTGGAACCAGACGCATACCTTTGATTGTTGGACCCGGGAGATTTTCCAAACTTTCTCTGAAAAGAGTTAGTAAGAAGTGCCATTGCTCGCTTCATACTTTCAATTTCATCTATCTCACCATCTTCACCCTGTTCATCATCAGAATGCTTTGAATAATTTCTGTTTGGTTTGACAGACACCAAAGCAAGCGGTTCTAGTTCTTCTTCCTTCTTATCCTCTCTTTTCTCTTCCCTATTGTCCTTTTTCTTTTTCTTTGTCCTCTTGGCTTCAGCATCTTCTTCATCCTGTTTCAACGTCTCGTACATCTCTTGAAGGGGCAAAACATTCAGCCTTGAATTTTGTTTCATACGATGAGCATACTTCTTCCACTCGGGTTGAAGTACATTCAGAAACCTTACATTATGCTCAATTATACACTTGTTGATGCTGTATCTATTCAGTTCGTTCAAAATCATGGTAAAACGGTCGTATGTGGAATCAAGAGCTTCACCATCTTTCTGTTTAAAACTCTCATAAAGATTAATAGCATTTGAAATTCTCATCTAGTTTTCAATCTCAGAACCTTGATAAAGTTTTATCAATTCATCAAACATGGCTTTCCCGGAGTGGTTCTTGCTATCTACCTTTCGGTAAATATCATTAGTCAAAGCTTGAATTACAAAGGACTTTGCCATCTTATCCCCATAATATCTCTTCTTCTGTTCAATGTCATAGTGAATTGGTAAAACTTCAACCCATTCAGGAATTGGTTCCCCGTCAGTAAGAATCCCTCTTCTCATTATCTTTTCCATCGGTCCATTAATCAGTGAGTGTGAAATGAACTCCCCATTCTCTTGTCTTTCCACATAATCCATAAAACGGTCTTTCCATATTTTAAACTCTTTGGGAAAAAGAACCGGTGGTTTATCCTTAGATCCAATCGTTAGTATATCTCTAGCAGTCATATTCGATTACTTGTCTTTGATCGTTTGTATTCTTTAGATTTGATTAGAGAAAAAAAAAATTCAAACTGAAGTCTCAACCCACTAAAGTCGCAATGCAATGAAGTCGCAGCAGTTGGAATCGCAACAAATGGAATCGCAATGAAATGGAATCGCAACAAATGGAATCGCAATGAAATGGAATCGCAACAAATGGAATCACAACGAAATGGAATCGCAACAAATGGAATCGCAATGAAATGGAATCGCAACGAAATGGAATCGTAACAAATGGAATCGCAATGAAATGGAATCGCAACAGAGTAAAAATTTCACTCAAGTCGCAATAGAGGATTGCGATTTGTTACTGTTCACGGGGTAATGGATTGCGATTCGGGATCGAAGTCGCAATAGGTCACTGCGATTTGGGAGTCAAGTCGCAACAGGTCACTGCGACTTTGTACTGTTCACTAGACGTTCACTGCGATTTCGATGAATATATGATGATTGCGATTTCGATGAATATATGATGATTGCGATTTCGATGAATATTAAAAAGATCGGGAGTTGATTCTTCAAAAATGATCCAAATGATCTGAAAAATGGTAGGTAAGGTCGAAATGCGATTCTGGACAGTTTTACTACTTCAAGTTTTGTCCAAAAACCACTAGAACAGTGATTTTCGATCCAAAACAGTAGGTTTTTGCACAAAAGTTCGAAAATCCGAGTTTGCACGATTTGAGATCGATTCTGGTGTGATTATGGAATGAAAACACACAGAAATGAATATCAAACACTTCTATATCAATCCTAATCCATTTGAAGAACTCAAATGATCAAAATCAATAAGAAACGGATGAAAAACTTGAAGAACACTCAAAATGCAAAAACTCTCAATAAAATCTAATCTGATCTAAATGAATACATTGCTCTGATACCAATTGTGATCCCAGAAACAAGTAATCAATGCAATAACAATAAAATGTCCACCTCTATATTCAATGATTCAAACAAAGCTCACACAATACAATGAAGAACAAATTAAGTGTGTGTGGCTAGTGTGTGTAGGTGAACCTTGTAAATTGCTAGACCTAATAAGGAAAGTAAGTAAACATTATATACCTAGGGTAAAGAATCACCCTATTACAAGATAGGCCCCTCTACTTAGTACAACTATAATTTTAGGCACTAACAAAAACCTATGAAATCTAAAGTTTATATGAATTTTTTTTACAAAATAGTGGGTCTCTCTCTCTCTATATATATAGAGGGAGGTTCAAGGAAAAACCTTAGTTTTTCATTTTTTGAGGTTTTTCCTTGAACCTGACCCTATATATATATATATATATATTAATAGGGAAAGGTTCAATAGAGAAGTGCAAATATTTAGAGAAGTAGAGAAGTAAAAAAACACGGGTCCGTTCATATATGAACGTTCATATATAAACAGTCATATATGAACGTTCATATATGAACGTTCATATATGAACAGTCATATATGAACGTTCATAAATGAACGTTCATATAACAGTCATATCTGAACGTTCATATATGAACGTTCATATATGAACGTTCATATATGACTGTTTATATATGAACGTTCATATATGAACGGACCCGTGTTTTTTTACTTCTCTACTTCTCTAAATATTTGCACTTCTCTATTGAACCTAAGGCTATATTAATATATATATATATATATATATTAATATATATATATATATATATAGATGATGTTCTTAGTTGAACTCACTCCTTTAAATTGTTCTAATACTTTCAGCAAAATAAAACGGAAAATGTACCAAACAAATTAAACAAAGAACATTACTTTATTATCTTTAATTTGATTTCTATTTGTAATATATTTTTCATCCCTTTTCATGTTTTATATTTGAGATTCTCTCCCCTTCTTAACACTATTGTAATACCCCGGATAAGTTCGTTAGTTAAAAGTTAGTTTCGTTAAATTTAATTAACTTTATAATTAATGTTTAGGGTAAGTTTGGATTAATTTATAAGTTAAGGGTGTTTTGGTCTTTAGTGATTAGTTTAAGGACTAAAGTGGTAAATTAAGTTAGATATTATCCTTTGAGAATTCAGATATTACCACAACAGAAAATATCAGCAAAGTTAGTGTGTGTGTGTTGAGAAGAGAAGAAAAAGAAAGAAAGGGTTTGGAGCAAAAAGTCTCAAATTGGTGTACTTGGAAGTGTTTTTAGGTATGTTTCCTTTACAATTTATGTGTGTAATTGCTATTAGGAAGTATCTATCGGATTAGAATTATCACATCTGGACTGGGATGATTTCAGCCGAATTCTGGGTTGAAAATAGGCAAACCGACAGAGGTGTCCGGATAGGTTGAATGTGTCCGGGTAGTTTCTGTTGGGGTGTCCGGTAGATTTCATTGCAGGTTTTCGGTAGTTGGAAAATCCGGGTAAGTCTTCTTTTCCTTGAGTTTCCGGTTAAAACAAGTTACCGGATAGGGTCCGGATTACTTTGGTGTCCGGGTGCTAACCGGATTGTTTGTGTTATCCGAAAAAGTTGTGCTGTCCGGAAAAGGTGTGTTATCCGGAAAAGTCATGTTGTCCGGATAGTTTGAGATGTCCGAATACTTTAGCTGTTTGATCATTTTGAGAGTTTAGATGCTTTTGAGTATCCAGTAACCTGTATTTTGTTGACTCATGGTTAGGGAAGGAATGAGGACTGGATATACTGTGGACTCGACTTAAGTTTGGGTTTGGGGGTAACATTTGAGGATAGAGTTATCTAAAATTCTTAGCTTTAGTAAGTCTTATGTGTTCTATTTGGTAAAAAGGATATTGTATCTGCTTGTTACAGATCCTGTGAATTCGGGGTAAAAGACTGAACCTGTTAAGAAGGCTTGGAAAAGTGTTGATAAACAAACAGGTGAGTTTTACTTCAAAATGTTTTTAAACTGGAATACATATATGTGTGTATTGGATATGTGATAGATTATGTGATTTTATGCTTATGTTGGAAATATAATATATGGAGAAATATATTATATTTACATGAGTGTTACATTATATGAAAGTGTGTTGGTCGGGCTTAGGACCGGTGGTGTTGGCTGTAATACTCGTATAGCGGTGTTGGCCGTAGTTGTCGTACGGCGGAGTTAATTTATTAGTTGGCTTGCAACAATCTAATATGGCCATGGGAATGAGAAAGGAAGGTATACGATGCGTGAGATGTTATTGGTAATCATTTTGTATATGTATATGTGGTGGTTGTGCAAATGGTTTTAAAATGACAGCGATTTTCTCACTTAGACCATTAGGTCTAACCCTCAGTTTGTTTTAAAATACGTATTCCAGGTCGTGAATCAAGTAAGAACAAGTGAATAGAGTATTCGGTGGCTAGCTTTTTGGGAAGACTTATATGTTGAAGACTATGATGTGTTTTGCGTTTATAATTTTGTTATTAGACATGATGTATTTAATTAACGAAAAGTTGTAATGGAATACCTTATTTTGGATTGTAAAGACTAAGGGACCGTATTTGTTATATAATGTATCTTTGTTATGTAACGACGTTATGAAATATATGTTATTTGTTGTATGTTTTGCGAACCGGGTTGTTACAAATGGTATCAGAGCCTTAGTTTAAGGGATTTAGGTATTTATATCTGTACCTAGACTTAAACTGCATATGAAGTAGGATGTCCCTATTATTTTTAGAACCTTGGGATGTTAAGTATAAAAGGTAGAAGGAACATCATGTAAGGTAATTTCATATTACACCTGGCCAGTGTAATTGTGATCTTACAGGTACATGTTTGAACTGGAATACCTTGTTATATGGGGTATGTGCTTATGTGTATATTAATCTTCTTTGAATCTACAGAATGGCAAGTGGTACTAGACGAACGATTCGAGAAGGAGGAGGAAATCCGAATAGTACGAATCCACCAATAGGATCGGGGGGAAGAGGAGGAGAGCGTGGGGGAGGCAGAACTGGAGGCAAAACTGGGGGCTGAACTGGGGGCAGAATTCAACAGCGAGGTACAGAGTTTGTTACAAGGGATGACTTGACGGCCGAGATGGGAAGACTGCAAGCCAGTATACAAGCCATGTTTGATCGAACACGTCATATCGAGACTGAAAGACCAGATCCTAGTTTAGAAGAAGAGATGCCCATTACATCCACTGTCATACCGGTACCACGAAAGTGTGATTATAAAATGTTCTTAAGTTGCAAACCCCCAACTTATGCAGGAGAACGAGACCCCGTGAAAGCTATGAGGTGGTTGAAGGAAATAGAAGTTGTTTTTAAGACCAGCAAATGTGTGGAAGAGGATAAAGTGCTCTATGGGACTGCGATGCTGAAGGCAGACGCTTTATATTGGTGGGAGGCTCTTATCTCTTCTAGGGGATCTGATGTATACTCTACCTTTACATGGGAAGAATTTGTAGCAGCTTTCAAAGGACAGTTTTGTCCTCAAGCGGCGGTTAGACATTTGGAGGAAGAGTTCATGAGCTTACAGCAAGGTAGTTTATCAGTTAGAGATTATACTGCTCGTTTCGTGGAGAAATCTCGTTTTGCAGAATACTATGTTGCTACAGAGAAATTGAAGATGGATAGGTTTATTTTTGGGTTAAAATCAGAAGTTAGAAGGTTAGTGGCTGCAACAGGACCCAATACCTTCTCAGCAGCAGTCGATGCCGCAGAAAACGTGGAACGGGATAATAGGAGAGATACTAGTGATAAGAGTACAGGGAAAAGAAAATGGGAAGGGCCACCGCATGATCCGAAGAAGTTCAGGTTTCAGAGGTTTGATAATCGCCCGCCGTTCCGACCAGCGGAAAGACCTTGTCCGAAAAGTAACCGTATCCACCAAGGAAATTGTCAAGTGGACCCCCGGATTTGTTATAAGTGTGGGAAGACCGGACATATAGCTAAAAACTGTCAAGTGACGCGGTTTTGTTTCTCATGTAATTCTCCGGATCACATTCAGTCTGATTGTCCGAGGGGAAGAATACAGCAAGGGGGTACGTCAGGGAAACCATCAATTGTCAGACCGGTGGTACCAAGAATAGAGCCACCAAGAACAAGGGGCCGTACATTCCAGATGACGGCACAAGAAGCGGAGGAAACTCCGGATGTGGTTACAGGTACATTCTTAATAAACTCTACACGTGCAAAAGTGTTATTTGACTCTGGTGCAAACCGATCGTTCGTATCTCCTTCATTTGTTGCTTATCTGCATTTAAAACCTAAAGTGTTAGATCATGCACTAATGGTATATATGGCAAATGATAATCAAGTGTCGGTTAAAGAAGTTTTTGATAGTTGTGTGATAAATATAGAAGGGTGTGAAGTGCCAATTCAGCTATTTCCTATAGCCTTGATCGAGTTTGATGTGGTAGTGGGGATGGACTGGTTAGCCGAGAATCAGGCCAACATAGTTTGTGATAAGAAATTAATTAATGTTGTCTTACCCGATAAGAGACCGGCAGTGATTTATGGTGATCGTAGGAATCATCAGTCTAGCCTTATCTCTTTTATGAAAGCACGTAAGTGTGTTAATAAAGGTTGCCCGACTTACTTGGCTTATGTGATAGATACTAAGTTAGAAAAGAATAAGTTGGAAGATATCCCTATACTTTGTGAATTTCCGGAAGTTTTCCCCCACGACTTGAATAGTCTTCCACCTGTTAGACAAGTAGAGTTTGGTATAGATCTGATTCCTAGAGTCGCTCCTGTTGCTCGTGCACCGTATCGTTTGGCTCCTCCAGAGATGAAAGAGATGATGACGCAATTGCAAGATCTATCTGATAAAGGCTTCATCAGACCCAGTTCTTCGCCGTGGGGTGCACCAGTCTTGTTTGTGAAAAAGAAGGATGGTTCGATGAGAATGTGTATTGATTACCGAGAGTTGAATAAGCGTACGATCAAGAACAAGTATCCACTTCCCATAATTGATGATCTCTTCGATCAATTAGTTGGAGCTTGTTACTTCTCCAAGATTGATCTAAGATCTGGCTATCATCAGTTTAAGGTTAAAGAAGAAGATGTTCTGAAGACTGCTTTTCGCACGAGGTACGGTCACTACGAATTATTGGTGATGCCATTCGGACTGACGAACGCTCCAGCTGCTTTTATGGATCTAATGAATCGGGTATGTAAGCCTTATCTCGATAAATTTGTCATTGTATTTATCGATGATATACTTATCTATTCCCAATCTAAAGAAAAACACGCGCAATATCTTCGGTTAAGTCTGGAATTGTTGAAGAAGGAACAGTTATATGCTAAGTTCTCGAAATGTGAATTCTGGCTACGAGAAGTTCAGTTTCTGGGGCATGTAGTTTCCGAGAAAGGCATTCAAGTTGATCCAACGAAGGTAGAGGCAATTGAAAAGTGGGAACCGCCGAAAATTCCAACCGAAGTACGTAGTTTTCTGGGTTTAGTCGGGTATTACCGAAAGTTTATAAAAGATTTTTCTCGTATCGCTACGCCTCTCACTAAGCTGACCCGAAAGAACTTGAAATTTGAATGGAAAGCAGAACAGGATGAAGCATTCCGGATATTGAAAGAGAAACTTTGTAGTGCGCCGATATTAGCATTACCTGACGGTTCCGAAGACTTTGTTGTTTACAGTGATGCTTCTAAACTGGGATTGGGTTGTGTATTAATGCAGCGTGGGAAGGTGATCGTGTATGCTTCTCGTCAATTAAAGGATCATGAACGGCAGTATCCTACACACGACATGGAACTTGCAGCAGTTGTGTTCGCGCTAAAGATTTGGAGACACTATCTCTACGGTTCTAAATGTCAATTTTTTACCGATCACAAGAGTCTTCAACATCTTTTTTATCAGAAGGAATTGAATATGAGGCAAAGAAGATGGCTGGAACTGGTGAATGATTACGACTGTGAAATCCTTTATCATCCTGGAAAAGCAAATGTGGTAGCTGATGCACTGAGTCGTCAAGAAAGGAGTGGAACAATAAAAGCCATAGCATTATTAGCTGAACTTCTACCTAACATTTTTGACGAATTGCTGAAGTGTCAAGTAGAAGCCTACCAAGAAGAGCATTTGAAATCAGAAAGATTAGTGGGGATATCGACATCACTTGTAAAAGATGATCGTGGGTTACTATGTCAGGGAAACAGAATTTGGGTGCCTCGTTTGGGTGGTCTACATGATCGTGTATTACAAGAAGCTCATCAATCTCGTTTCTCTATTCATCCAGGTACGAATAAGATGTATAAAGATCTGAAGCAATTTTATTGGTGGCCTGGAATAAAGAGAAGCATTGCTCAGCATGTGGAAAGTTGTACTACTTGTAAGAAGGTAAAGATTGAACATCAAAAGCCGTTTGCTCAGTTACAACGTTTAGAAATACCGATGTGGAAATGGGAGCAGATTATTACGGATTTCATCACGAAGTTACCAAGGACTCCGAAGGGATTTGATGCCATTTGGGTGATCGTTGACAGATTGACAAAGTCTGCTCACTTTCTACCAATAAAAGAAACTGATTCGTTGGAACGATTAGCCAAATTGTACATTGATGAAATAGTGACCCGGCATGGAGTTCCAATCTCGATTATCTCCGATCGATATAGTCGTTTTACTTCAAGATTTTGGAGGAGTTTTCAAAGAGAAATGGGGACGCAGATTAAGTTAAGCACAGCGTATCATCCTCAAACTGACGGTCAAAGTGAAAGAACAATCCAGACTTTAGAAGATATGTTACGGGCTTGCATTGTTGACTTTGGGGGATCGTGGGATAAACACTTACCGTTGATTGAATTTTCCTACAACAGCAGTTACCATTCCAGCATACAAGCTGCACCGTTTGAAGTACTATATGGTAGAAAATGTCGAACGCCTCTACGTTGGAACGAAGTGGGAGAGAAACAGTTAGCAGGGCCAGATATAGTACAGTTAAGAACATATAAGATTACTCAGATTCGGGAAAGATTGAAAGTAGCTCAAGACAGACAGAAAAGTTACGCTGACCGACGTCGAAAGCCGTTAGAATTCCAAGTTGGAGATTTTGTAATGTTGAAAGTCTCACCTTGGAAAGGAGTTATATGATTTGGAAAGCAAGGTAAACTTAGTCCGAGGTACATTGGACCATTTGCAATTACGGAAAGGATCGGTGAAGCAGCTTACAGATTGGATCTTCCGCCAGTGTTAAGCAGGATTCACAACGCGTTTCATGTATCGAATTTTCGATAATGTTTGGTCACGCCAGATCAGGCTGTTTCTCTACCAGATATTCAAATTGATGAAAAGTTGAATTATGTGGAGGAACCTGAAGCAATAGTTGACCACAAAGTTAAAGTGTTGCGGAACAAGGTAATCAAGCAGGTGAAAGTTCAGTGGAGACATCATAGAGGTCAGGATGCTACTTGGGAATCAGAATCAGAAATGAGAGGCAAATACCCTCATCTGTTCACTAAATTGAATTCCGGGGGAGATGATGTAATACCCCGGGTACGTTCGTTAGTTAAAAGTTAGCTTCGTTAAATTTAATTAACTTTATAATTAATGTTTAGGGTAAGTTTGGATTAATTTATAAGTTAAGGGTGTTTTGGTCTTTAGTGATTAGTTTAAGGACTAAAGTGGTAAATTAAGTTAGATATTATCCTTTGAGAATTCAGATATTACCACAGCAGAAAATATCTGCAAAGTTAGTGTGTGTGTGTGTTGAGAAGAGAAGAAAAAGAAAGAAAGGTTTTGGAGCAAAAAGTCTCAAATTGGTGTACTTGGAAGTGTTTTCAGGTATGTTTTCTTTACAATTTATGTGTGTAATGGCTATTAGGAAGTATCTATCAGATTAGAATTATCACATCTGGACTGGGGATGATTTCAGCCGAATTCTGGGTTGAAAATAGGCAAACCGACAGAGGTGTCCGGATAGGTTGAATGTGTCCGGGTAGTTTCTGTTGGGGGTGTCCGGTAGATTTCATTGCAGGTTTCCGGTAGTTGGAGAATCCGGGTAAGTCTTATTTTCCTTGAGTTTCCGGTTAAAACAAGTTACCGGATAGGGTCCGGATTACTTTGGTGTCCGGGTGCTAACCGGATTGTTTGTGTTATCCGGAAAAGTTGTGCTGTCCGGAAAAGGTGTGTTATCCGGAAAAGTCATGCTATCCGGATAGTTTGAGATGTCCGGATAGTTTAGCTGTTTGATCATTTTGAGAGTTTAGATGCTTTTGAGTATCCAGTAACCTGTATTTTGTTGACTCATGGTTAGGGAAGGAATGAGGACTGGATATACTGTGGACTCGCTTAAGTTTGGGTTTGGGGGTAACATTTGAGGATAGAGTTATCTAAAGTTCTTAGCTTTAGTAAGTCTTATGTGTTCTATTTGGTAAAAAGCATATTGTATCTGCTTGTTACAGATCCTGTGAATTCTGGGCAAAAGACTGAACCTGTTAAGAAGGCTTGGAAAAGTGTTGATAAACAAACAGGTGAGTTTTACTTCAAAATGTTTTTAAACTGGAATACATATATGTGTGTATTGGATATGTGATAGATTATGTGATTATATGCTTATGTTGGAAATATAATATATGGAGAAATATATTATATTTACATGAGTGTTACATTATATGAAAGTGTGTTGGCCGGGCTTAGGACCGGTGGTGTTGGCTGTAATACTCGTACAGCGGTGTTGGCCGTAGTTGTCGTACGGCGGAGTTAATTTATTAGTTGGCTTGCAACCAACTAATATGGCCATGGGAATGAGAAAGGAAGGTATACGATGCGTGAGATGTTATTGGTAATCATTTTGTATATGTATATGTGGTGGTTGTGCAAATGGTTTTAAAATGACAGGGATTTTTTCTCACTTAGACCATTAGGTCTAACCCTCATTTTGTTTTAAAATATGTATTCCAGGCCGTGAATCAAGTAAGAACAAGTGAATAGAGTATTCGGTGGCTAGCTTTTTGGGAAGACTTATATGTTGAAGACTATGATGTGTTTTTCGTTTATAATTTTGTTATTAGACATGATGTATTTAATTAACGAAAAGTTGTAATGGAATACCTTATTTTGGATTGTAAAGACTAAGGGACCGTATTTGTTATATAATGTATCTTTGTTATGTAACGACGTTATGAAATATATGTTATTTGTTGTATGTTTTGGGAACCAGGTTGTTACAACTATATATAGACAGAGGGGGATTCTAGGGAAAACCTCAAATATTTGAAAAACTGAGGGTATATTGCATAAGACCTTATAATGAATTAGATGGTAAAATTGGAATAGAGTTAGCCTCTCTTTCCCAAACATCTCAGGGTCGTCCACCACTTGTCCTAAAAAACACTCATCGGAACCCTAGTTCTACCCGAGATATCATTGTCAGGAAACTCTGTTGACCCTTCTCTCAAAGACAAATCGACAAAATATTAAAGGTAAACAACCCAAACCGAGCAAGTAAGCATCATAAATTTTTGATTTCCAATCCAGATCAATAACAGGGACTAGAGGTGGCACATGAACAGCAAAAAAGAACAACTCGACTAAGATTTCCAAATAAGAAGTTAGAGTAAAAAATCGACACCCAAAGGAGATTACAAACACAAAATAGAAGCTAACTACACGAATATCTTCGTGTAAATAACCCAGATCTAGAGAAATAGCAGAAGGCATCGCAAGAGCAGTGCAACATATATGGATCTCGCATCTTGTACTCGATTTGAGGGTTTTGGTCAGAGTTCTTCCAAATCGAAGCTCGATTTCAATCGATTTTGAGGGTTTTCGGTCAGAGATAACCATTGAAGTCAATATGCACAAATGCATATATATGCACAAGTGCATGCTATGCATTTGTGCATATCGACCTACAACCATCCACATAACATGCAGTTGTACATATCTATGCATTTGTGCATATCGACCTACAACCATCCACATAGCATGCACTTCTGCATATATATGCATTTGTGCATATCGACCTGCAACCATTGAAGACGATCATGTTCATACGAGATCTTTGCCCATATGGTTTCCTCCGTTAATAGATTCTCCAATTTCGTTTTCTACAACTGATTCCATTTCGATCCAATTTAAAATCTATGGAGCTGCCAATCGATTTGTCTGATGATCGTGGCTTCCTTCGATTTCTTGTCTGGTTTTCTGATGTCTTATGGAATCGATTTTCGATTTCATATGAGCAATTTGCTTTTTTGATCGTTTTCGATTTCGATTGTGTTCTGATTGTTGAAGAGGAGAGATTTGGGCGTTGGATTTGCATTGGATGGAAGGAGATGGAATCAGAGAGAGGGGTGGAACCGTGGAAGTAGTTCAATAGTGTCAAATTCCTTTAATACCCTTTTCATTAATTTTAATTATTTTAGCTGCTGATTATTAATGTCGTTTAGATTATGTTCAATCAATGACTATGAGGGTGTTCTTTAGTTTTTCGATTATTTGAGTTTTTCCTTTGAACTAGGGTATATATATAGGGTCAGGTTCAAAGGAAAAACTAAAAAAAAACGGAAAAGTAAGGAACACTTTGGCAACCCTCCATTTGGACTGTATGTACTTGTGCATATATGTAATTTGTAATATGCACACTTGCATATATGCACAAATGCATGATGCACCTGTGCATAAAACTAAAAAAACAACTTAACTTACCTGTATGCACAAATGCATACCGTGTAGATGAAAGGCTATTAAGGTGTTCTTCAATTTTTCATTTTTTGGAGGTTTTTTGTGAACCTCTCTCACTCTCTCTCTCTCTCTCTCTATATATATATATATATATATATATATATATATATATATATATATATATATGGGGTTCAAATGAGAAGTGCTAAATATTTGGTCAAATATTTAGCACTTCTCAAATACATATATATATATATATATATATATATATATATATATATATATATATATATAATGTGATCAAATTGAGTTGTAATGATTTGACCAACGATGATTGAGAATAATCAAGTAACAATGATTTAGCAATTAGAAGATGGATAGATTGAGAAAATGTAGAAGATATGAATTTTGCACACACTTTCTCTCTTGGAGGCTACACACACACACTATGGTGGCTATACTCAAATGACCTCACACACAAAACCCTAACAATTGGGTTTATATACCCTTTGACCAAACCTAGCTATTTTGACTTTGACCTTTGTCAAATACAATTAGACTAAATCTTGGATACATTGTGTACTAACAATCTCCCCCTATGGATTTAAGATTTAAAAAAAAATATGACGATAGTCTTCAGCTCTTTAATCTTCGGATAGGCTTTATCTTCAAGAATCCACTTTGGCGGCTTTAATCTTCATTTAGGCTCTTTAAAGTCAAATAGTCACAAAGTCTTGAAACACGAACTTCAAATTTGTGCAAGGTTGATCAAGGTCTTCAAACAAACGAATCTTTATATCTTCGAATTACTGATCTTTGCACCTTTGACTTTTGAAAAATTTATTCAGTCTTCGAATTATGAACAGGATTTGAGGCTTAACGGTCTTTGAACTTTAAGACATTCTTGAATAATCTTTAAGCACGGTCTGTCTTTGTATCTTCACACATTTGATCATCTTGAGCAAACTGACTTGAACTTTTCTCTCGGAAACACTTTATCTTGAACTTCTTTGACTTTGGCAAATATCAACTTTGACTTTCGGAGATTGAAATATTTGAATTATCTCCCTCTTTTCTTCTGATTAATAATTCTCCCCCTTTTTGATGATTGTGAGCATCATGATCATCAAAATTCTTGTTCAATTTCAGCATTCTCTTTGAGTACCAGAAACAATCTCCTCCACTTGATCTGTTTATCCGTCAATTCCAAAAAAAAATTATCCGAATCTTTTCAAATTCAGACAAAATGAAAGTGGTAACCCTGAAACAACGGATGAATCAGTTAAAATGCCTGTAAGTTGCACAAAGCCACTTAGTACAACGAATGCACTTTGGAAAGGAGCTTTTTGATGTTCACTCCTCCAGGGCTTCCATTCAATAATCGAAAAACACGAAGGAATTTCTATGAACGTTATGACAAGAAAACATATTCCTTGTGTGTACGTGCAAGTGTAGAAATGATTGAAGCAACTTATGCTTGATTAGTAGGCTCAAATTGTGTAAACTGTTGAGACAACAACAAGTTTTCCACGGACTCAATGTGCATGAATGAAGAGCGAAGGTGGGGCAAACTTCCTTCTTTTCAATATCCAAACCTTCCGAGTGAAGATTGGATAGATAATATGCTGCATCCCCAAGAAAATTGAAACATTTCTTTGTTGAGAAAGAAATGAGTAGCTGGTGGGGTTTAAAGCAAGAGTTGGCATGGGCTAGTTGTCTGTTTCAATGATGGTCACCAAAGAATGTGAACCAATCAGTAATATGGCTGCCCGGCTCAGAAAGTGGCTGGTGCAGAGTTCTCGTATTCTTTTAACTCTGTTCTCACACCCTCTTTCTGTTTTTCATTCACTCACTTCTAACCAAACTCTCTTTTTCATTTTACCTCAGCATAATGAGATTACTCAACCGGATGATTTATCTCCCCCACTCTTTGATTTGACCCCTCACCCCTCAATCACTCAAGGATAACTTCTTGGGTAGGAAACACTGGTTAACGTGGATCCATAGAAGTTCTTTTAAGCTCTCACACTGATTCCCATGAATGTTGTCCTAAAAGATATGTTGCTCAGCAGTTTAGCTTGAACAATTATAAATCTCAGCTTTTTGAATTACATTGTCATCAGAATGTATGCTCCTTAATAAAATATCATGAAATATTTGAGCATTTGAACTTTGAAGATTTCTCAAAACAAGGATATTGAATGAATGAAGTGAATTCGAAACACTTGTTTGAGAATCTGACAATGTATCAATCAGATCAAAATATGAAAGATATTCATTAACGGTTAGGGTATCAAAGAATTGGATCTTTTGTTTATATGAACAAATATAAACAATCTTTGAATGAAACGGTTATGCTCTTACGCTGAAATGAATATGATGCTCAACAAAATTGGAAATTCAAACGGGAGTATTACCATCGAAAACTTGTTTCGTTTTTGAGTCATGGTAATAACAAAGTCAAAAAGAAACTGAACCGGTGTGTATGAATACTTGAAAGTATATAGACAAGATAACACACAAGTATTAATCTTTAGAATCACACGGTCAGAAATAATGATGTAATAATCTGAGATATACATGAAAACATTTAAAAAACACACTTCTAAAATTATAAAATCTATTTGAATTAGAGAAGTGGTTTGAACATTTAAGAACAGGTTTTTCATGCTTGAAAGTCGTTCTTCTTTCAAACAATCTCAGATTAAGTTCAGAAGATACTTACAGTCATCAGTATTATCTCCGCCTCAAATTATGATCGACTGATTTAAGAATCGGATAAGCCCCCCCTCAAAATCTGCAAAGATCTTAATTTGACAAAATCAGCACATGTACCAGTCAAAGGCTATTTTTTTTAAAGATTAAGAGCGAGTCCTGATCTGATATGACCAGAAGTCAATTATTCTTTGAAGTACGGGTTCTAAACTGAGGTGTTTAGAAGCCATTATCTCATTGAAGTCCGGGTTCTAAACTGATGTATTTAGAAACCATTACGCTCCCCCTATAAAGAAGCATGCAAAAAGATATATCAATAAGCACAAATTATATCAAAATATAGAATCTCTCCCCCTGAAATTATGCATATGGTTTCAGCACAGGTACTCTTCTTCAAACTGCACACTTCTCTTCTGTTTTCCAGTCATGTGTTTGGTAGTAATTAGGCATTCAGCATCGCACATGATAAACCTGCAAAACAGATTAAGTAGATTTTGGTACCCATTGCTAATTGGGTCCTGGCTTGTTATGTGCAGATTTCTTAGAAGGAATACTGTAAGTACCGTACCAATACTGAACATTTTCTTTCTTAACAAAATCATTAGTTCCACAATAAGAACAGCATATGTGCTTTTGTGCTAACCTAATCAAATGATTTGCAGAATAGATAAGATTAGTTTTAACAAAAGACTTACCTTTCGGAGCATTGTTCTTCTTGTTCATCGTAGGTGGAGGAACAGATGACTTTGGCACATCTCTTTCAGGAGTTGAACCTTTTACCTTCCAAACCATCTTAACAGGCTTAAAGATAGGAGTATCTGAACTTGAAGCGGCATGGTTATAGAAAAGATTAGAAGGGCGCATCTGATCCTTTGAAGGAGTGCTTGATTTGACGGACTTTGCCGAAGAAAGATGTTCATGACTTGAACCAGAAGCAGTTGAATCATCATACGGCGATTGAACAATAGTATCGGCACTAGATTGTTCAGATAATTCAACGATGTTAATTGCTTCCAGTTTCTGAACCTTGTCTAAATAATTCCACATGGACCATATGGTGGAACTTTTTCATTCTTTAAACATCTTATTTTATCTAGAAGACGTGAGGTAGTTGATTTTTTTTGGAATTTATTGTGAAAAACGAAAGAGTAGTTGGCATACATCTTACTAAAAAACACCCTGCCATGTTTATCGTCAGTATAGGAGACAACCAAATTATCAACCTAATTTCAGAAAGTAAACGTTCTAAACCTGACTAAAAATAATGAATATATGTAAATTCATTTACAAGAGAAATACGAGAAGAGTAAAAATTATGATTATAACTTGGTGTTTTTATATATAATAAGGGAAAAAGTCTGAAAAAACCCAAGAAACTATCTGATTTTGAATGATTAAATGATCACTAATCTGTCGGTAAAAGTTCCCGGTCACTAATCCATAATTCCTCGTGGCCGTCGGTTGTTCGTCGGTAAGCCATCGGTATTGGCCTCCGTCGGTGAAACCGTTGGAGATCTGTCGGAATATCGTTTTCCTACCAATTTTTTGGCGCAACTAATTACGGGCAGATTTCCGACGGATCCGCCTATCACCGATGGATTTCCGACGGATATATCCGTCGGAAATTAGCGTTTGTTTTGTAGTGTGAAAGACCAAGCATATTTGAAGTAGGAGAATCTTCTGGAACCAAATCTGATTTGTGTTAAGAACATTCTTCTAAAAATGATGCTCAACTGCTAAATACTCTATTAATTCGAAAATTTTTCATTCTACAGAAAGTAAAAGAAACAAAGGCTTAGAATGTAGGAAAAAGAGTTCTCAACAGAAGGAAAATATTAGTTGTTCAAAAGCTAGTATTGTAAGAAAATTGATGTAAACAATGATAAATGTAAGGGAATGTTTCTTTTGTTGCTACACCTGAATGTTGATTTGAATAAATGTAAAACTTTTGAATGTTGATTTGAATAAATGTAAAAATTTTGCTCATTCAGATTTGTTGGCATTAGCTCAAAAGCATCTTCATTGCACTCATTGTGTTCATCACTCTTTTTCTTTAACTTCTAAATCTTAAAAGAAGTGTAAATCTAAATGTTTTTTTCAGACCAAATATTTCTCTAATTCCTCTCCTCAACACTTCGTTATATTTCTTAGAGCTAAAAATTGTATATTTTCAAAGAAAGAGGAATTGAAATCCGTTGATGTGTAATTTTTGTGAAAATGGTTACCCAAAGACATACAAAAGAAAACTTTTATATTTGGCTTATACCTGAGGGGAGGTGAACGGAGTGAGTGCAGGCCCTCGTTAACGACTGTATGGATTTATTGTCACGGTTGGGGTATAACGATGTTATTACAGGAGCCTCTTAAAGGTGGTTTACACATTTTTAAAATATAGAGCCAAAATTTGAATGGATAATAAAAGGCTTATCAACAGATATAAAGAAATTACATGAGACTAACAAGAGAGGACTCATATTGATATGGGTACCTAAGTCAAAGTAATTGTTTTTGCATGTCTGTCATGTGTGGTACATAGACTCTGGATGCTCATGACACATGACTGGTTTCAAGCACTTATTAATAGATTATGTTGAAAGACCTGGAGGAACAGTTAGTTTTGGCAACAACAGTACATGCTATGTTATGTTAGAGGATGTGGGGTATTGACAAAAGGAAATGTCGCTATCCAGAAGTATTTTATATTGATGGATTGGAACACAATCTTTTCAATGTAAGTTAATTTTGTGACGATTATTTTCATGTGAGGTTTTTTATATCAGGTTGTGCAATTGATGACAAAGATGCCATTGAAATCATTAGAGCTAAAAGATATGGTGATCTTTATGTTGTGAACTTTCCAACTCTAACTGCTTGTAGACTAGTATGCTTAGTTTCTAAAACTTCTAAAGAAGACAGTTAGATATGGCACAAAATATTATCACATGACATCAAAAAGTAAGTAAGCAAAGGTTTAGTAAAAGGTCTTCCATAGATGAGGTTTGAGAAAGATTAATTGTGCTTAGCATGCGAAATTGGAAATATGAAATGAAGTTCTCATAAGTCAAAAATGGCATCGTCCTGTAAATCTCCGTTAGAAATGATTCACATGGACTTGTGTGGACCGATGATAATTCAGTCAATCAACGGAAAGAAGTATATTTTGGTGAAAAAGGGTTCAAATTTCTTATTAGCAAATTTGGTATGTTAAATTTATCTATATGATTATTTCCTAAATCCGTTTCCTTTAATTATTGATCCTTTGGACATGTTTAGGAGAGTTTCTCATGTGTTTTCTATCTTATCTGTATTGGTACCTATGCTTAATTTTTTTGGGGGGAAGGGGGGGGGGGGGGGGGGAGGGGGGTTATAATTCCAATTTCATTTTTTTCAATCTAACAAGTCAGGACGTACTCTATATGAGTACCAAAATCTTATTTTGTTTTGCAGGAAGTTCTTATTTTGAGGGAGAGTTATTTTTTTAGAAATGTTACGAAGAACATTTTAAGGCTGAATAATGAAAATTTGTGTTGATAGTAAGTTTCTTCTCATCTTAATATCATATTACTTAAAAGAAGAACATACTTTAAGTATGAAAACATCTTCTTAAATGTTCAAACCACATCTCTATTCTCAAACTGATTTTATGAATTTAGAAGTTGGATTTTAAATGTTCTCATATGAAAAGTTTTAGAAACTCTGATTATTTCTGACCGTATGTTTCCAAAGTCAATTCTTGCGTAATTTCTTTTCAAGTAATCATACACCACGATTCAGATTCTTTTTGTCTTTGTTATTACCACATTTCAAAAAGAAAAGCCTATTCGGTGGTAATACTCCTGTTTGCATTCCAATTCACATGAGCATCACATATTTTCAACTTACACGGTTCATTCAAGTTTTCAAGTTTGTTTATAGACAACATTTCTATTCTGTCATAACCCTATCTTTCATTATGCTATTCGATCAAATTCTTTTGATTCGTAACAATATCTGACACTCAAACAAGTCTAGAGAAATCATTTCATCCTTTTAGTATACTTGTTTTGAGAATTCTCCATGTTCAGATATTGATGATGTTTATGTTCCTCGAAACAATGTGCTTTTGTGAGACTTCTATTGTTGAACAACGTCATCTTAGGTTATGTTCCTCGAAACAATGTGCTTTTGTGAGAATATTGTACTTCTATGGATAAACCACAACTTGTGGATCCTACCCAAAAAGTAATCCTAGAGTGATTAAAAAGTGAGGGGTCTTACAATATATAGTGGGAGAGAAAGCTCATGGGGATGAGCAATCTCATAGTGATGAGTGACAAAATGGAAATGAGAGTATGGTTAGAAGTGAGGAGATTCAAAAACAGACAGAGGTGTGAGAACAAACTTAAAAGAATAAGAGAATTATGCCCCGACCACTTCTTGTTGGGCATCCACATCTACTGTTGGTCCACAATTCTTTAGTGGCCATCATTGAAAAAGGCAATGAGCCCATGCCAACTCTTAATTTAACCCCAACTAGCTACTCATCTATTTCTTTAACAAATAGATGTTTCATATATTCTTGGGAAAGCAACACGTAATCTATCCAGTTTGGCAGGCTTAGATATTGAAAAACAAGGAAGTTTTCCCTACCGTCGCATTTCAATCATGCATATTAAGTCTTTGGGAAACTTGTTGTGTCTCATTAATTTACACATTTTGAGCATGATATAGCGCAAAGTGCTTCAATTCTTTCAAACACATGTACAAACATACAGGGAATAAGTTATCCTATCTTAACGTTCATAGAGATTCTCATGTGTTCTCAAGGATTGAAAGGAAAACCTTGGGGAGTGAACATCAAAAAGCTCATTTCCAAAGTGCATCTGTTGTACTAAGTGGCTATATGCTACTTACAGTCCGATTCTTCTCAGAAGAATTTTTACCTGAATCATTTGTTGATACAATGTTACCATTATTCTGAATTTGAAAAGATTCGGAAACATCTTAAAGAATTGATGGATGGTTCTCATGTTTCTACTTTGGAGATGGAGTTTCTTAAAAAGAAAATTGGAAGATAAATGGTTTGTTGGTTGCTGATTTAGAAATCTGAGTAGGTTTGATGATCATGTTGCTCATAATCACCAAAAAGGGGAGATAATATGAAACAAAGATCTGATCAGAGAAATTTGCAAAGGTGGAGAAGTTAGCAAAGTTCATTTCTTTATCAAAAGGGGAGAAGAAGCAAATATCTTACTAGAGGTGTTTTGAAGAGTTGTTTTGATTAAAAGTGTTGAATTTCAAAGTTGTGAAAGATCTGATGTACAATAATCAAGACTGAGTGAAAGGTTGGATGACTTTAAAGTTAAATGCAGTTAGTGATACAAATTGTTAAGATGTCGATGTTAAGGAGAAAGATAAGGAAGATATAATGTGAAGATAGTCTGCATATATATGTGGTGAGCTTAAGTAAAAATGTGAAGATAAATGTAAAGACAAAAGATAATACTGTTGATTCTGTAATTTGATGATGTCAAAGAAAGTAGATTGAAGATTGTTTTCAAAGAAAAGAAAGTTGATTTCAAGTGTTTTGAAGATCAAAGATTATGTTTTGAAGATCAAAGATTATGTTTAGAAGATTTTGAGTTTGATTCAGAGTTATAGCAGAAAATCCAAAGAGGGAGATTGTTGTTATAGAGAAATGGGGAGATTGTTAAAAGACGAAGATTGTTGAAAAAGTTCTGAAAATATGAAGAAGAAAATGTTGAAGATTGATGAAGATTTATTTTTAAATCTTGAATCCAAAGGGAGGATTGTTAGAGCTAAATTGATTGTATTCAAGATTAAGAGGGCTTAATTGCAATTTGCTGTAAATGCCTTGAGTAGTCAATGTTTGACTTCCTTGGTATAAATAACTTTGTGTTAGTTCGTTCTTTGCAAGTCGATCTCTCATATATCTCTAAGATATGTGTGTGCTAAAACAAAGTGCTCTCAAGTTAATATTTCTCTTTCTAAAAGATATATGAGATATGGGGTTCTTGATCTTGATCTTATGTTTTAGAGCTTGAATCTGGGAAATATATATATATATATAGGATACAAATCAAATACAAACCATGTATTTGTTGCACCCATTACAAACCAATGTGCATATGTGAACAATGTGTGCATAATCTGAGATGCATATATGCATTATCCCATATGAATGTATGTCCATTATATGTATATTCTTGCATATATGCATATGCACATTGTTTACATATGCACACTGGTTGTTCACATATGCACAATGTGGTTTGTAAGGTGTGCAACAAATGCAAGGTTTACATTTTACGGAGCTTTTATATATATAAATAGGGGCAGGTTCAAACGAGAAGATAGTCAATATGCGAGAAGGCGAGAAGATATATAAGCCACATATTCCATCAGTTAAAAAAATTAGATATTAGGATAATTACCATTTTGAAATGGATAAATCCTTAAAAATCTCATTATATCATTTAAATTTATTTATTTTTGATTTTAATAAATTCATAATTTTTTATCAAGTTTTATATAATTTTTTTTCTAGAAACATTTTTGATAAAAAAAATCATATATTTTATCAAATCACTTCGTTTGGCATACTTCCTTGGGTCACTACTCCCAAGGAAGCGTAATATCCGCAATCAATATCTTTTTCATAAAGTTATATTTAACTTTTGGATAATCACATTGATTAACTTTATTTAACACATGATCTATTATGTATCATACATGATCCACTATATGAATATTTGTACATATCACATATGATAATATACTTCTGAATATAAATGACGGGTAATCTATCTAAATATAAATGACGCATAATCACATATGATAATATTTATATCACAAAAATAATATTAATATAAATATACATAATCACATATGATTAACTAAAATATCTACAATGATCACATGTGATAATATGCTATGTGATATGTACAAAAATTCACATATAGTGGATCATATGTGATACATAATAAATCATTTGTTAAATGACGCTAATCACATGTACTTCAATACATGGATCCAAAAAACAGAGAAAAAATTATGAAAAAGAATAATGAATTAGTTATGGATATCACATATGATATTTGATCAAAATTATGAATTTTTTTAAAGTGTATCTGAATATTCTTTGTACTTAAAACTTAATAAAAAATTATGAATTAATTGAAATTAAAAAAGAATCTAAAAGATATAATAAGAATTTTAAGGGTTTATCACTTTATCCAATTTAAAATGGTAATTATCCTAATCTCTAAAAATATTTTTTATTTATGATATTTTTGAATAAATGGATTATATGTGGCTCATATTCTTTCTCGCCTTCTCGCATGATCCTCTCTCTCTCTCTCTCTCTCTCTCTCTCTCTCTCTATATATATATATATATATATATATATATAGGGGCTATTGAAGGAAGAACTCAAAATTTGTGATAGCTGTGAGATCCAATCTCAACCACAAATTAAAGGATAAATTAGGAAATTAATATATTTGGTAATTTTGACTTCAAATTTAAATAAAGGACATTTTAAGTATTTTAGAAAATTTATCTCTCCTCTACCCTCTTCCCTCTCCTATGAACATTCCATTAGGTATCACCGTGATACCCTAAGATGCCCCGATAAAACAGTGTATCACATAGACACACATTGTGTATTACTGTGTGATACACAGGGAACAAAATTGATCACAAATATTCATAAGTGTGATACAAAAACATTCATCAGTGTAATAGAAAAACATTCATCAGTGTGATACAAAAATAATACCACTGTGAAACAAAAATTCATCAGTTTCATCATCTTCCCTACTAGATTCCTTTGATTCTGATACCAAAATACATACAAGTAGCACTGTGATACCACATGTGATACCACTTACACCCAAACGTGGTAAATCAGACAGGTTGCTGGAATCTATAATTAGAAGCTTATTAGTTTGTTACCTCATATTCAATCGTCTCGCAGGACGCCAGATCTATATGCAGATATCTACACTCCGACGGTAGAATTGACATGACATCTTCAAAAACATGGTAAATTCCTTTTCATGAATTCACTTCGCTAAAACCAATATCAACTCAAATCTTCTAGCCATGATTGAGTAGTACCCTAACCGTGTTGAAATCATCTAAATCGATGATTCCAATTGCGAGATTCGATCTGACCCACACTCTCATTTGAACATCCCTATCCACCCACCAAGGTCATCTTTATCCCTGACAAGGAGTGCAAGAAGCCTGACCTCCTTGCCACTTCCAGTAATTCCTCCGCATTTGGCGCATCTCTGAGGACAACGATGTCGGCGATGATGAAACTACTCATAATGATAGTAGCAGTTCTCAACGGGTCGAGATGAAGAGCCTCCTCAACAACATCTGCAACAACGAATTTTGTAGGCCGGTCACTTCTTTTGATTGGAACGAGTCCGAACCGAAGTGCATAGGCACCTTGAGTATTGATACCACTTGTACCATATGGTGAAGAAGATATGGGAGACATTGAAGGAAAAAATAGAGATATTTTAGGGTTTAGGTATATGATAGAGAGAGAAAGTGGTGAAACGTATGAGAAAAAAGAATTGGATTTATTAATTTAATTAATGTACAAAACAAATTTACTAAAATACCATTTTTTTATTTATTTAAAATTTGAATTAATTATCCTATATGTGTGGTTCATATTGGATCTCACAGTTATCACAAACTATCTAATTCTCATTTGATTAGGTCCATATATATATATATATATGGGTCAGGTTTAGGGGAAAACCCTAAATAAATGGAAAACCAGAAAACCACGAAAAAGCGGATGAAAAAGTATATCAATATGGATGTCAAATTAATGAGAAAAATATAGTCGTTTATTTGGTGTAATTTATTTCGTTCGAAATTTGTTTATTTTTTTTGTCTTTTTTCGAATAAAAAATAGAGGGGTGAGGTTTTTTCAATTTAATTAATATTGTTGTAACCGCCTGTTTAATCACATCCATCAGATCATGTAATCTAACGGTCGATAAAGTGTTTTTTAGTTTTTTATTTATTTGAGGTTTTCTGCCGAACCTCTCTCTCTCTCTCTCTCTCTTTATATATATATATATATATATATATATATATATATATATAGGATACAAATCAAATACAAACCATGTACTTGTTGCACCCCTTACAACCAATGTGCATATGTAAACAATGTGTGCATAATCTGATATGCATATATGTATTATCCCATATGAATTTATGTCCATTATATGTATATTCTTACACGTATGTATATGCACATTGTTCACATATGCACACTGGTTTGTAAGGGGTGCAACAAATACATGGTCTGTATTTGAATGAGCCTATATATATATACATATATATATATAGATAGAGAGAGAGAGAGAGAGACCCACTATTTTGTAAACCTTTTTTGTGTAAACTTTGGATTTCATAGGTTTTTTGAAGAAATTGTTTCATGAAATTGTTTATTTTGATGAAATTGTTTCATATCATTCATTTCTTGATGTAATTGTTTAATATATTTGTGTTTTCTTATGTAGTTTCATATATTTTTTTCATTCCTATGAAACTGTTTTATATATTTTCTCAGTTTTGATGAAACTTTTTCGTTTTTACATAAAAAACACAAATATATGAAACAATTTCATCAAGAAATGAATGATATGAAACACTTTCATCAAAATAAACAATTTCATGAAACTCTTTCATCATGAAAACCTATCAAATCCAAAGTTTATACGAAAAAAAGTTTACAAATTATTACGCCACTATATATATAGGCTCCATAAAATGAAAACCTTGTATTTGTTGCACCCCTTACAAAGCAGTGTGCATATATGAACAAACTAGTCATAGTTGGTTAAAAGAAAAGATGCCACCTATTTGGACGACTCACCACCATCAACTTATATATATATATATATATATATATATATATATATATATATAGAGAGAGAGAGAGAGAGAGAGAGAGAGAGACGGGTTCAAACGAAGAGTGTAACAATTTAAGAAAACGCGAGGAGCACCGCCCATGTACTGAATCACATGTGATTCACGTACAAAATCACATGTGATTCACACCTAATCGGGGGGCTTCCGCCCATGTAGTGGATCACATGTGATTCACACCTAAAATCACATGTGATCCGGGCGACTTCCACGCGACTCGCGAACCAAGTCGCCCGCTACCCGATTTTTTCGGGAGTAGTGGATCACATGTGATCAGTACATGGAAGGCGCTCCTTGCGTTTCTCGTAAATAGGTACGCTCCTCGTTTGAACATTCGTCTATATATATATATATATATAATTATATATATATATATAGGGTCCCCTTCTTTTGTTAACCTTCAAATTAGTGTTAACCGTGTTAACCAATCAGGACCATTAAATCTGAAAATCAATGGCTAAGATTGAAACTGATTTTTAGTAACTAATTAAATAATAAATACGTTTGATTAATATAAATGCATATACGCACAAGGGTAAATATGTCGATTGCCAAATCTCTTGTAATTAATAGATAAGGACAATCCCTTATCTCACGGAACTTTCAAAACAAAATCAAGTCACTTTCTATTCCCTATTCCTACTATCACTGCAACCACTATCAACAAAAAATCTTTAAAAATAAATTGCTTGAATCATATATTTTCCACTGGTTTAAATATGTGTACATGAATGGATGTGTATATATGCAGTTTGGTAACAAAACATGCACTTTTTAACAAAACGTATGTACATGAACAGATGTGCATATACGCAGTTTGGTAACAAAACATGCACTTTTTAACAAAACATGTGTACATGAATAGATGTGCATATATGCAGTTTGGTAACAAAACATGCACTTTATCTGAATATGTGTACATGAATAAATGTGCATATATGCACTTTTTCATGTGGATATATGCACTTTTTCAGATGCATATATGTACATGCAATATACCGCACATCATAACTAACAAAAACGAACACTAAAGCACGAAACCCTAACTCAAAAAACGCCTAACAAAACCAATAATTTGAATTACAATATCAAAAAACGAACGTACAGAAACTTCATCTTTCATCATCTCTACGACGTTACTGCACGATGTCGGGTTACAATCATCCACAAACTGAAAAGAAACATCTTCAACCCCACGCGACTGCACATGGATACTAATATGCGTAAGAACATCATCAAAAGGTTGAATACTATCCTCCACCAAAGTTTGTTCTTCGATATCTTCGGAATAATGATTCTGATAGACAACGGAAGACGGACACATTGAGGCAACACGTTCGTCTTGAGTAAAATGCATAATCGATTACAAGAAAAAAAAATCATGAAAAAAGACTGATATGATATGATATGATCAAGAGAGATTAAGATGAAGATTAGCATTAATATTAAAAAAATTATATAATAACAACTACCAAAATTGAGAGGCGTGAAATTAGGAAAGTACATTTATTTAAAATAATTAAAATATCAAACTTCCTAAACTACCCCTGAAAATGGCGGCCTCCTACTACTAAAACCAAACAATTATCTTGATTCCTATTGGTCTAAAAAACATAACAAGGTTAACACTATATGATTGGTTAACAAAAGAAGAGCACTATATATATATATATATATATATATATATATATATATATATATATATATATATATATATATATATATATATATATGTGGTTGGGTTCACGTGAGACCAGCTTGTTTTCATGAGCCCGGTGAGACCAAGTTTTTACACTTGAAACTTCATAGTCAAACACTGTGAATGAAAAAAAATACGAACCTTCACAACAAAAATACTGTGAAGGTTACCTTCACAATATTTTATACTGTGAAGTTTCAAGGGTAAAAACTTGGTCTCACCGGTCTCACGAAAACATGTTGGTCTCACATGATCCCAAGTCTCTCTCTCTCTATATATATATATATTACCGCAATCCAACCTTTATTTGATTCGTCGTATCTTTCGGTCTCTAGTTTTTATATTCTTTATTTTGTTTGAAAGTAGAATCACTACAAAACAAATGACTTTTACCCACAAAATTTACCTTGGGAAATTTTCGTCGGTGATTGCCTAGGGATCACCAAGAAAATATCAATGCTTCAGTAAATCAGTAGAATCCAATATTTTTTGAGAAAATACCCATGGATCACCTAGGAATCCCTGAGTAATCTGTCACTGATTTATATTACCCACAAAAAATTTAACCACCAACTTTTGTGACGGCTTTGTAACGAATCACCTTATAGCGACAGATTTCCCAGAAAAAAAGTTCGTAGATAAAATTCTTTTTTTAGTAGTGAATGTTTCATATATCGTCGCCTTAAAACATGGTTATTATCCAACGATCCAAACGTAAAAAGTCCATTACTTCATTGAGCATTTTCGATGAACCCAACATATATACGTACACTTTCAAATATATTTTCAATCATATCATTGATGAAACTTATAGCTTGAAAATTTTCATTTATGGAAGAAAGTAATTCTTCCTTGAAGGATTAGCTCCTAAATCGAGTTGGTTAAAGATCAAAGAGTTTATGGGATGTTTTGTTTCAGAAGAATGTAACTAATAAGGTGCCTTTCAATGAAAAAAAAGGATGTAACAAGGAATTCATTGCAACCCATGAAATATATCAGAAATTTAATCCCATGTTTCATGTGATGTTTATGACAATTAAGGGGTCGTTCACCGAACGTTTACCGGGTAAGCGCTTACCAGAAAGAGACAAGACTTTTACTTACCTTATTATGTAACATTCTTGGCTATTAAAATGGATTGCTAGTAAACGTCTTAAATCCGATAAACGCGTACAAGGTAAGAGTCTTTTCTCTCTGGTAAAGTCGATTTGAGATGATCAACCTCCCAAGAACACAAGAAGAGAATAAACTCTCTTGGGGCAAATTTTCTGATACTTCTTAGAGCAAACCAATTACAATACTTAAATAGGGAATTTAAACAAATCAAATGATACCACTACTGGAATCAACTACTCATGTTCCCATGATCTCCTAAAACAGAGGCCATGACTTTTTGACTCATTAAAACAAGGACTCACTACTATTGACTCCTTAAACACCAAGTTTCTCCCTTCCTTCTAGTCCAATAAACGGGTTGATCGTTTAATTTACCGTTTAGGCCTAATGTTTGATCGTTTATGACGGTCCATCCTCATTCACTATCATCTCCTGCTTGCATTAACCTCACTTACCGGATAAGACTCTGAGCCCTTGCCATGCTTCTTACTAGGTAAGATTCTCGCTCTTTTCCATGTTCATTCAATTTTTCTTTAGATGAGCTCCACCTATTATATAATCTTCATTAATTGACAACATTTATTATTAATAGCTTAAATATCTTGAATCCATTAATAAATTTTTTCAAAAGATATAAACCAATATGTATAGATGATGATCAAGAAAAATCATCTTAAATTAAAACTTTGAGTCTTGTTACAATAAATTGATAGAACGTAAGACATGAGCTTACTTTAAATATTACATACGTAAAGGATGCATGATATATATATATATATATATATATATATATATATATATATACACACATATACACGCTACAATTCATTTGCCATAGAGCTGTGTGTTATATATACACACAAACGTAACCATGATTGTTTTACTTGATGGGATCTATTTCAGTATTCATGGCATGTGGTTTGTTTAATGCAACAACTTCATCTTTTGGTAGAGGACTTGGATCTAATGAAGCAAATGCCAAAAGCTCTGAATTGCCTTGAAGAATCTCCATCTCTTCTTCATCCAAATTCACCCATGCTTCTATTCCTTCACCACATACTGTGTCCATTAGAGTGATAAGATTCAAGAACACCGGGCTGCCATCGCCTATAACACCAGTCAACCAACAAGGTTTTCCCCAACCAAAATCGATGTCATAGAAACCCATCTTGCACCAGCTTGTAAAATTCAAGACGTCCTTGGTCCCTTTGGGGCTAATTTCTCCCATGTCTTTCATAGACTCCACCATTGTGATATACCCCTTATCACCTTGTGCTTTTTTCGCAAACTCAGTGCCAATTTTTGAAATACTTGCGCGCACCTTTTTCACCAAACCATGCAACGTTGTCTCGTTGTCAGCTCGGCAATCTGCACCTGTGAACCATAGCAAGTTACCCATTAAGTCCTTTGATAAGGTAGATGTGAGTTTCCTACGAAGGTTCACCGCGTGGGTTAAGAGAGAAGGCTTCTGGAAACCACACTTTTCTTTGGAAGCTGCCATTACACACTTCCATATCAAAGCAGTTACCACCTCAACACGTGTAGGGTTTTGCACTCCATTTCTAGTTGCTTGGGCTTTTAGTTTGGATATGGCTTCAACATCAAATACAAATCTTTTTGTGATACACATCCCTTCCTTTAACCATGACCCACACACAGCCATTGATGCTTCTTTAAGCCACAAATCTTTTGCAGGGAAGAGAGAATGTGCAGTAAAGTTTGGATACACGACTTCTTTAGCTCCACAAGCCATGTTGGTCCATCCTTTTAGAAAGGTGTGAAATGCAGCCGCATCAACAATATTGTGTGAAATACAAAAGCCCATTGCGATCCCACCACATTCGAAAATGTTCACTTGAACATTTGTCACACGAGCACCTACACCAGACGCCTCGAAAGTAGGTCGAAACGGCAACAACCTATCGGTCAAGTTGAGGTTGGGATGGCTCAGAAACTCGTCGAGCCGAAGACCGACCAAAGCTAAGGCATAATAAGCGCCAACATCATTACAATCAATGGAAAGATCATCCTTGACTGTTCCAGCAAGTGGGTAAAATTGAGTCAGAGTTTTAGATAGAGATTCCTTTAGAGCTAATGACTTTTCTTGGATTTGGAGAATATTGTCGCCATTGCGATTAGGGTAGTAGAAGATGACTGGTACATAAGGGCTAATAACAAGCTGATCTAAAAGAGAAAGCTCGAATGTTTTCAAGTGGGGTTGTGTTGGAGAAGATGGTTTGACGCTCTCTTTGGAAATGATTTCAACTTCCATCGCATCAAACTGTGATGAAGTCTAGAATGGATAGTTTTTGCAAAAGATTTATCCCTCAAAATGCCCTTTTATAGCGAGGGTATGAATATGCATGCATGACGTTTCATACTTTGAATCAGAAAAAGTTGCAATGATTTATGATATTAAATGAGGAGATCTATATATTTTATTCCATATGATTTGAAACATGGTTAATAGACTAGATCCGTTCATTTATTTGATCATATTTTTCTCTAAAAAGTGCGTTTGGTACGCAGACAAGATAGAACCTGATAAGATGGGACATGACAGAACAGAACATGACAGAACAACTGTTCAGCGTTTGATAGACAGAACTGGACAGAACATAACAGATAACATAGATAAAATACAATAAATAAAAATATAATGTGTATTTGATGTTTTAGAAGAGAATTAGATTTTATTTTAAGGTTATATTGGTAAAACATAAGTCAGTTTCACCTTGTTCCAGTTTGTTCCATGGGGTGGGGGTGGAACAAAGTTCCACCCTATTCCACATAAAAGTCCTACCAAACATGGGACAGTGATTTATGTTCTGTTCTGTTCTGTCATGTCCAGTGTACCAAACGTATCCTAATAGTTGAATAATTACATCGATGTTTATAGAAAGATTTAAAATCAAGATCAAAATATAACAAAGTATTGTTTTAGTTTGTATTTAATGTAATGTTTTTTCTTAATCAATATAACAAATTAAGTATCAAAATCTCTTATATATCATACCGGTTTTGACTCGTAGAATGTCATTTTTGGAAAAGATGTTTTAGGCTATGCTTAAACTAACAATTTGGCAAGTTATGACTATATTAAATCTCAGTGGCCATAAGTTGTGTACGCCTAGATTCGAATCCTGAGCAGATGAGATATTCTGCCACATCTCCAAGGACTTAACCAGTACGCTACAACCCTTGTGGTTGAATCGTAGAATGTTGATATTAAACATTTGATGATAAGTTTTCAAGTATAATGATTGAAAGAAGGTAATGGTGGATCGACACTTATCATTCAAAAAATATCAGTACAAAACAAAAGGAGTATTAATTTTAGACAAAAGTTTCCGTCGAAACTGTGAATTTTAGATGGAGTTTCGAAATTTTTTTAATTGGCGAAAACAAGTTGGTCGAAAAACGACGGAAATTTTGACGGAGTTAAAAAAATTAATTATTTGAACAATTTTTTTTTGCGGATTGTCGACGAAACCTATCGACAAATTTTATAAGGGTTATTTTCGACGGAAACTCTGTCGAAAATCCATCGACATTTTTCAACGACATTTTCTATCAAAGATACTCACTTTTCTAGCAGTAAGGATTTTGATACGTCACAACTCGATATCAATGTAATCAAATATTACAAAATCAACAAACGCTAATTATATTGAAATATTTATTTATTTTTTAATTTTTTTTAAATAAAATATGTCGGAAATCCGTCGCTAATTACCGACGGCTGGCATCCGTCCGTAATTTTCGTGGCAAATTTGAATTTTTCTAGTAGTGATATAGAGATTTGCCGCCACAAGTTACGCCTTGATAAACCTTGATATAGATTATGAAAAATAAAAATATCTGTTACAGTATGATGTTATTATTACACAAAATAATAGTAGACTTTATTGAAATAGTATATATGATCTTCAGATCTTGACAGCTCTTATCCATGAAAGCCTGGCTTTTTTTCTAGAAACGTTGTGCCTAATTAATGTCACAGCTCTTATCGCCTTTTATAAATGTTTTATTTATATATCAATCAGCACCTTTTAAGTTATGGCTTACCGTAGATGTCAATATTCCAATTCAAAGAAGATCTTGATACAATGTGTGAGAAAAGAAATGGGAGAGCATGTGACAAGATCACAAAAAGTTTTAACTAGTGATCCTCCCTAAACCACATTAAGTCGGGTAGCCGCATCTACTGCCAACGAGCGTTCGTCGCCGTTGCGCATTGAAACAGACATGGTGGACCCAGCCATGCAATGCACAACCCCACAAAGCCACTCATCGGCTTCTCACCAAGCCGATGTTTACTTCTATCGAGAACACATTCGGTGTTTGCCGATATTGAATTAGGTAGGCTTCTACCCCAGCCAACGCCATTAATTAAGGCCCAATGAATCCCTTTAAAAGACAATAAAACCAATTAAAACCCATTAGAACAAATTAAAGCCCAATAGATGTTTTATGAGTTATAGTGGTTCTTAATGAACTATTGGGCCTTTTAAAGCCCAATAGACCCCTTTAAAGCTCGATAGATCAATTAAGGTCCAATTTAACCCTTTAAAGCCCAATAGAATCCTTTAAACCCGATAGATCCATTAAGGCCCAATGAACCCCTTTAAAAGACAATGAAACTGATTAAAGCCCATTAGATGCTTTAAAGTCCAACATAACCGATTAAAGTCCGTATAATTCATTAAAACCCAACAATACCGTGTATGACTTATTACATGTTTGTATGTGAAGTATGTATTGCATATATGTGTGTGGTGTCTATTGCATGTTGTTCATAACAAGACCACTGAGCCCCACTATAGACCCATTGAGATACATTCATAACACAATAAGACATTTTATATGGCTTATCAATTGGGCCTAGATGGGTCTTATTGTATCAAGTGGTTGTAAATGAAATGTATTGGGCCTTCATGGGTTTAAGTGGCACTTAATGAATTGTACTGGACCTTAATGGGCTTCAGTGTCTCTTAATGAGAACCTTTACTTATAATGGACATACATTCGTATGGGATAATGCATATATGCATCTCAGATTATGCACATGTATGTATGTATGTATGTATGCATGCATGTATGTACGTATTGGGTTTTTATGTGTTACAGTGGCTATTAATGAACTATTGGCCCTTTAAAGCCCAATAGATCCCTTTAAAGTCTGATAGATCAATTAAGATCCAAATAAACCCTTTAAGGCCCAATAGAACCCTTTAAACCCGATAGATCCATTAAGACTCAATGAAACCCTTTGAAAGTCAATAGAACCGATTAAATCCCAGTATAATAGATTAAAGGCCAATAGATACTTTAAAGTCCAGTAGAACCGCTTAAAGCCCAATGGAATTGATTAAAACCTGATAAGACCCATTATAACTTATTACATGTTTGTATGCAAGTGTGTACTGCATATATGTATGTGGTGTCTATTAGGGTTGATAAGACCACTAAGATCCACTATAGGTCAATAGGACTCATAGATATACATATTATATGCTATCTATACATTCATATATACACATGCATGTATACATATATATAACACATATATACATCATATGCGATTACCAAATAACATGCACATTAACTATGTATTCACATATACACATGATATCAATATATATACATATACACAATATACACAGATCAACAACCAACATATGTATACATACAATTTACAAATATATATATATATATATATATATATATATTTATATGTGTGTGTGTACGGACCAACGGATACACATAACACTTAAACATGTGTACATATAACACATAAACATGAGGAGCAAGAAATACAAAAACATCTGTTACCAATCCGTCACTGATTAGTGACGGACGTGTGGATTCCGTCACTAATCCGTCACTGATCAGTGACGGATTAGTGACGGACACGTGGAATTTCAATTTTATTTATTTTTTTGGTAAAACTTGTCAGGTCCGTTACTAATCCGTCACTGATTTGTGACGGATTAGTGACGGACACGTGAAATTTCATTTTTATTTATTTGTTTTGTAAAACTTGACAGGCCCGTCACTAATCCGTCACTGATTTGTGACGGATTAGTGACGAACACGTGGAATTTTATTTTTATTTATTTTTTTTGTAAAACTTGACAGGTCCGTCGCTAATCCGTCGCTGATTTGTGACGGATTAGCGACGGCCAAATATAGTTCATTTTTTAATTTCTTTTCTAATACATTCCGTCGCTAATCCGTCACTGATTAGTGACAGATTTGTGTCCGTCACTAATCAGTCACTAATTTGTGACAGATTAGTAACAGATTGTATTCTTGTTCATTCTGTCGCTGATCCGACACTAATCCGTCACTGATTTTCGTCACTGATACCTCTTTTTCTAGTAGTGATATAGATCATTGTTCTAAAACGCTCGTCGCGACAGCCGTCATGGCTCAAGGCTTGTGTCTCACGCCGCGCTATGCTTGTGACACGACATGGCTTATTGTGCAGTCTTTTATAACGCGATATTTGATTTTCTTTAAATTTCTAATGTTTTATTTGTTAATTTTTAATATATAACCTAATTTAACTTGTTTATTGTCATTGACTCATCGATTAACAGTACAAAACATATGTTTTTTTATATATAATATTATATATGATACACTACAAAAAAAACAAAAAATTTCGACGGTCAAATCCGTCGGTAATCTGTCGGTAATCCGTCGGTAATTACCGATAAATTACTGACGGATTATTTATTTTTTATTTTTTTATTTAACTAATCCGTCGCTAAATACCGACGGATTTAAGTACGTCGGTAATTACCGACGGATAACTATTTATTTATTTTTTAATTTTTTTAAATAAAATACGTCGGAAATCCGTCTCTAATTACCGACGGCTGGCATCCGTCCGTAATTTTCGTGGCAAATTTAAATTTTTCTAGTAGTGATATAGAGATTTGCCGCCACAAGTCACGCCTTGATAAACGTCATGACCCCGCCATGGCCTCTAAGGCTTGAGGCTTGGCCTCGTCGCCACGCCATTTAGAACCTTGATTTAGATTATGAAAAATAAAAATTTCCGTTACAGTAAATATAAACTAAGACAAACTTCATTGTAATTTATACATTTTTAGTCTTAATTTAACAACACAAATATCATAAAACTTTAATATTATCAGATTAACCTTCCACCGGATCAGGATGATGTTACTATTACGCAAAATAATAGTAGACTTTATTGAAATAGTATATATGATCTTCAGATCTTGACAGCTCTTATCCATGAAAGCCTGACTTTTTTTCTAGAAACGTTGTGCCTAATTAATGTCACAGCTCTTAGTTGTTATCGCCTTTTATAAATGTTTTATTTATATATCAATCAGCACCTTTTAAGTTATGGCTTACTGTAGATGTCAATATTCCAATTCAAAGAAGATCTTGATTAACACAAGGGTTGTGGAGTACTGGTTAAGCCGTTAAGGCCTTAAGGGGTGTGGTGGAATATCCAGAATATCCCATTTGCCTATGGTTCGAATCTAGGTGTACACAACGATTGTGGTCACTGAGGTTTAATCAAGGTTGATGTCTTACAGTCATAATTTGTAAAGGGATTAATCTAGACATAGCCTAGAACACCCTCCAAAAGAAAAGATCTTGATTGAATTAATGAACCATATTTTTTAATGAATAGAAACACACACAAATATATATGTATATATATATATATATAAAGAGAATTGGATTCAAACTAGAATAATGACAAACTAAAATAATACAAGAACAATTAAATTAGATGTATTTTAAACTACAATCATGTGTAATATCACATTTGACCATGATTATTTTGCAACATAACTTATCTTCTTACGTTTCTCACCATAACTTATCTTCTCACCGGAGTCCAACACTATAACACTATATATATACACCATAATTATTTTGCAACCTAGTAAAAGTTTACAACCCCGTGCAACCATTGTCTAAATCATTCATTTAGCCCATTGCATTTGGATTATCATTAATTTTCTAAATGAATTTACCTGAATTCGTCGAATTTCTGCAGCGGATATTGATGCACACTTAAACAATATGCATCACATGTTAGTATATAATATACATTTAATAAATACTATGCATGAAACCAATAATCATTGATACAATCGAGTAATCAATCAAGTTTCTACATAATGAATGAGCTAAATGAATGGTTTAGATGAGGGTTGCTCGAAGTTGTAACCTTTTACTGGGTTGTAAAATAAACCACCTATATATATATATATAGGCCACAATTATTTCGCAATCCAGTGAAAATGTTACAACCTCGTGCAACCCTTATCTAAACCATTCATTTAACTAATTGCATATTATCGTTGATTCTCTAAATGAATTAACCTGATTTCGTCAAATTTCTGCAGCAGACGTCAATGCACATAACGAGTCATACAATGTATCGGATGAAGATGGGAATTTCATGAAACAATATGCATTCCATGTTAGTGTATTCATTTAATGAAATAATATGCATGAAATAAGTAATCATTGATGTAATCTAGTAATTAATTTTGTGTTTGCATAGTAAATGAGCTTAATGAATTATTTAAATATGAATTACATGAGATTGTAACCTCTATCTAGATTGCAAAATAAATAACTCCTATATTTTGAGTCCAAACAGTTTATTATTATCTAGGGAATTTAATTAAAATACCCAAACTTTGACTTTAACTTACCAAAATACCCATTTTCTCGCTGATTTTACCAAAATACCCATTTTTTCCACGGTGGGCCCCGTGATCGCGGGCTAAGGCCCACGTGTCACCCATGTTGGGGCAAAGTGTCCCGCGGAGCCCCCCAACTATGGTCGCGGTGACACTTTTGGTCCCTCCCTGCAGTGGTTGCCCGCGATAGGCCCGCAGTGGGCAAAAAATTACAGTTTTGGTCCCTGTATCTGAACGAATTTTGCATGCTTTTACTGTTTTTTTCCACAATTATTGTACTTTGAAGACCAATTTGTGGTTAAAATTCACTGGCATGTTTCATCAATGTTGAATCAGTGTATTTGGAATACCAATTTGTGGTTGCAATTTATGTTGGTTGTTTCATCAATGTTGGTTGTTTCATCCATAAATATCAGTAAAATGCAATCCATAATTCACACCGATTCCATACTTCTTTCTTGCTTTCTTTCTTCAGTATTTTGTTTTTGAGATACTACTGAAAAAATGAGTTCATCTGTTGCAAAAGCTAATCTATTTTTCTGTTTCGATGGTGAATGGGTTCAAGATAACAATGAGTGGAATTTTGCTTATAAATCTAAGCATGGTGTAAAATTGTCAGTAAACTATACTTATCAAAAGTTTGTTGCATACGCCATGCAAAAATGTGGAATCAACCCTTCTGTTGTTTGCAAGTTAGTGTTTAAGAATGGCGATGGGTCATTTGTTGAGTTATCCAACGATGGGGATATCTCTGGTTTTCTGCACTTTGCAGCCGAATCAGAAAGACCGCCATTACTTTTTGTGTATGCCGAATCCTCGGTGTGCGACGAAGACGATGACGAAGGTGATGACGACGGTGACGATGAAGGTGATGACGACGCTAATAACGAAGACCTCCAAATAGAGCAACCTGATTCTCAATTTCAGCCGTCCCACGACCCAACAGTTCATTTGGATCATGCATATGGTCTTAACGACTGTATTCATGATTATGTTCCGGAGACGCAACAACAACAACCACAAGAAGGACGTTGTGCTGGAGTTGCTAATGACGAAACCTATGTTTCAAAACGGGTAATGCTGATATAGACAGATCAGATACCGATAGTGATGATCACGAAGAATATACCCCTAGTAATAAATCATTTAGTCAGTTAAATGACTATTTTGATATGCCCCCTATTCTTCCAGACCAGAATACCCAGACACAAACCTACGAACCTACACCTTATAATCGCAGTTTAAGGTTAAAAGTAGGTCAGATATTTGATTCGAAGGATCACTTGGCAAGTCAGGTCGGACTTAAGTTCATGGAAGAGGGTTTCGAAAGTCACACGCCGAAATCCGACAAAAGCAGATACGTAGTTGAATGTGCGAGAGAAAACTGTAAGTGGAGGATGTACGTGATTCCCGCGGGAGAGAAAGGAGGGGCGTTACTTATTAGAAAGTTGCACGACGTACACACTTGTACGAGGACGCAACTGAATCCCCACCACAAACAAGCCACCAAAAGGACATTGGGTGCGATACTGAAAGACAATTTTCTTGATGCTAGCAGGTCATTGCGTCCAAAGGACATCGTGGACGATGTACACTAGCAGTTCGGTGTCACGATTGGTTACCACCAAGCTTGGCGTGCGCGATGCAGGGCACTGCTATTGGTGAGAGGCACGTTCGAGGAGTCGTATGAACGACTCCCATCATATTTATATAATTTGCAGCTGCAGAATCCAGGTACTGTCACACAGATAATGACCGATTCACATGGACGGTTTGAGATGTGCTTCGCTGCCCTTGGATGCGCGGTACGTATTTTAACACGTTATATGTCTACAAATTATAAACTATAACATTTACAAAGGGAAACCACCTACGTTTTTGCAGATCCGCATATTTCTGGCAAATCTGCGTCGTGTCCTGGTAATAGATGCTGCCCATTTAAAGGGCCCTTACTTGGGTATGATGTTCCTGGCGGTTGCCATGGACGGGGATAACTCCATCGTTCCGGTAGCTTTCGGAGTAGGCAAGTCCGAAACCGGGGACGAGTGGACTTGGTTTCTGTCCATGTTGAGACAAGCTATCGGAGACCCGCAAGGGTTGGTGTTTATGTCCGACAGGGCTCCTTCCATAAGCGCTGCAATCTCTGCCATGTACCCAAACGCCCCTCACGCCATATGTTGTCGACATTTGGAGATGAACGCCAAAACCCAGGACAAACGTATTACCACCTACAAGGATGTCTACTGGGCGGCATGCAGAGCATATACGGATCGAGAGTTTAACCGGTACATGAATCTTCTACGAGTTAGTGCAGACAAAGCAGCCAAAGTCATGGACGATGTTGGACCGGAGAGGTGGTCCGCGGCCCATATTCCTGCACAACGGTATGACATTCTGACCTCTAATAGTGCAGAGTCGGTGAATGCACTCTCCTGTTTTGCGCGTAGATGTCCGATTGTTAATCTTATGGACTACTTTCGGACCTTTCAACAAGAGTGGTACCAACTTCGACACCGAAAAGGAGCTGAGCTGCAAAATGCACTCACACCAGCGGCGGAGGAGATAGTTCTCTTCAGGGCGTGTCACGCGACGACATGGAGGGTAAGAGAAATCGGGTATGGGAGGTACGAGGTTCTAGATAACCAGCTTCACGCCACTGTGCATATGACCGACCATGTTTGTTTCGTGTTGCGAATGGCAAAAATATGGGTTACCGTGCGGCCATGCCATCGTTGCGGCAAGATATATAGGTCGTAGAGATTGCAGCGACTTGGCTGTAAGTTTCTTCATGACCGAAACTTACCGGAGAACATACGTAGAGGTAATAAATCCAGCTGGACCCCCTGAAGCATGGGTGTATCCACCAGACCCGCTTCCGCCATGCTATCCACCTTTAAACGATAAGAACAGAGCCGGGAGACCGAGAAATAACAACCAACATCCATCACGTTGTGAAGGTTCGATACATCGAAAATGTACTCGGTGCCAATGCGTAGGACATACTCGTGGAGAGTGTCCAAATCCCGCCCCTTCAACCGTGCCAAGGAGTAGACGCACAAGCAGTCAACTAAGTAACATCGCGGGCCCGTCAGAGCTTGAACCACATGGAACTATATCATATGATACTGTTGATCTGAACGCTGATTTCCCTTGATTGGGACGATAAATATTGTATGTTTAGTGCGTTGTAATTTATCAAACATAACTTATGTGCATTGATCTGAACATTGATTGGGACCAGTTATCTTTTGAAAGGTACTTGAAACAGAACATGGGATGATGATCATAATGGTAGTAGTCTAAATGGAGAGAATAGTAATGGTTATATAGAACTATATCATATGATAGCGTTGACAGGGACCTAAGTTGTGTTAGAGAAAAGACAGGGACCTAAGTGTAGTAAAAGCATCCACATTTGCCTATAAATAACCTACGCTAGATTAGTCGTAAAACACATATACGAGAACATATTATTCGTTAACGTATTCTTACATGACATCCCCAAACCTTCATGTTTGATGCTTTAGGCGTTTATCTGAATCGCTTTCAGACACTGGCAAAGAGTTATATGGTTAGTGTTCATGTTTCATTGAGTTTTTGTTTGTTACTACCGTTGTTCTACGAACTAACTATTTAATGTTCATCAACAGATAAATATCCACAGTTGTTCACCATGAAAGTCCACCATGGTGGGTACTTCACGGAACCACCCAAAAGACATTATTTTCGTGGTCTAGAATATTATGTTGACATGTTAGATGTGGAGGATCTTTCTATGCAATTGCTTGAACAGATCATGAAAGAGCTGGAATATGAAGAACCAAAATATAATAGGTTGTATTTTAAGAGGCCGAATGCATACTTCTTGACTGGACTGGTAGAATTGAGTACCGACGAAGATGTAGCCAACATACGCCAGTATGTTGACGGCCATACTGTGATTGAAGTGTACATCGAGAAAGTGGAGCTTAACACTTTGAGACTCGTCTCGCCAGAGCATGTAAGAAGTAGACCCGGATTGTCAAAAACCAAACCATCGTCTAGCCGTAGCCTCAAATTTGGATAATTTTGTACTGTATTTATTAGTATGTGTTTGCTATGAAATAATCTTGTATAACATTTATGAGTTGTATTTTTAATATGAATCACTTTTCAGAAAAATTTCAGAGTACTTAAAAACTAATTTTCAGACAAATAAAAGACCTTTATTCATGAGCAACAAATTACAAAACAACAACAACAAAGTACTAAAGCAACACCCGTACCACCACTTACTGAAAAATTGTTTTAGTTTCATCAATCCAACTTTGCTTCTCGGTTACCTTCGCTTGAAGAATTGCGAAGTCTTGCATAATATGGTGAATTTCTTCTTTTTCTCGACTAATACGAGCCTCCCTATCTTTTATATCCCCTTTCATCCTTTTGATCTCCTTTTCTTCCGCTTCGATCCTTTTCAAGTGGACTTCCTTCCTGACCATCATCTGTTTCCACTCTTGTGTCAGTTGGTCTATCTGCTATCGCGATCTGGTGTTTCACGGGCATTCTTTTAGGTCTAGGCGATGGGTTAGATGACGATGCCATTTGTTTACTTAAGAAAGAAAGCAAGAAAGAAAGCAACTCAAAGAAAGAAAGAAAGAAGGATGAAATGGGTGTGAATTATGGATTGCAAATTACTGATATTTATGGATGAAATCTCAAACATGTCAGTGAATTTCAACCACAAATTGGTCTTTAAAGTACAATAATTGTGAAAAAAACAGTAAAAGCATGCAAGATTCGTTAAAATACAGAGACCAAAACTGTAATTTTTTTGCCCACCGCGGGCCTATCGCGGGCAACCACCGCGGGGAGGGACTAAAAGTGTCACCGCGGCCATAGTTGGGGGGCTCCGCGGGACACTTTGCCCCAACAGGGGTGACACGTGGGCCTTAGCCCGCGATCGCAGGGCCCACCGCGGAAAAAATGGGTATTTTGGTAAAATAAGCGAGATAATGGGTATTTTGGTAAGTCAAAGTCCATGTTAGTGTATTCATTTAATGAAATACTATGCATGAAATAAGTAATCATTGATGTAATCTAGTAATTAATTTTGTGTTTGCATAGTAGATGAGCTTAATGAATTATTTAAATATGAATTACATGAGATTGTAACCTCTATCTAGATTCCAAAATAAATAACTCCTATATTTTGAGTCCAAACAGTTTATTATTATCTATATAATATATATTTTGAGTGATCATGATTTGAACACGCGTGATCTGATGACCCATCTTTCTGTATATAATTCCACATGGTGAAATATTTTCACATTTGGAATTTATTAGAGAATTATCGGTCATCTTGTAACTTCATTTGTTATTAATATACATATAAACACGTACCTAATATAATAAGGTATTCCAGTTTAAACATGCACCTGTAAATCCATGATTACATTGGTTAGATGTAATTTGAATTTACCTTACATGTCGTTCTTTCTACCCTTTATATTTAATATCCCGAGGTTCTAATCATAACAAGGACATCTTAAGTTCACATAAACTCATGAAGTTTAAGTCTAGGTATTGATCCATATACCTAAATCCCTTAAACTAAGGCTCTGATACCAATTGTTGCAACCCGCCCAAAATCATATAACATATATCATGTGTTTCATATAATTAAAACACATAAGGTCTCATATTGAGCCTCAAAACTATACACAACTATTACATATCAATAACCAATACAAACTTTATGTTTTCCAATACTACATAACAAAAGCTTTAGTTAGATATCTACTCTAGATAGAGCTATCAAAAACATTTTTATCAGATAAAAGCAAGTCAGGTCTAACACGTAATCACATTTTCCCTTTCCCTTTGTCATCTCCTCGTGGCTTCCCTGTAATACATATTTAAAAACAAATTGGTCTAGTGAGATAATCCCTGTCAATTCATACATGATATTATATATCAACGTATAAACACATGTATCATTACATTTGAGCTTCTTACTCTCCACACCGTGCCTGAATGACAAAATTCATAACTTTTCACTCTGTGCATACTCGCATCGTTCCTTACAGCACAATCTCACCTCGTGCCATAATACACAAAATATCACTTTACTCACCGTGCCTCATTCAGCATAACACATCTCTCTGTGCCTCTTTCAGCACAATGATGATGGCGTTCTAGCACATCGCGATCATAGTGGAGTTGGCGTTCTAGCACAACACTATAGTGATGTTGGCATTCTAGCACCACCGATAGTGTATGCTGGCGTTCCAGCACAGCGCGAAGTGCAATACATAAAGTAACCAACCATTCACAATCTCACGCAGATCATAATATTTCCCATATTACATTTCATTATTTAGAAACATATGTATTCCAGTTGGAAAATGGTTAAAGGAAAACTCACCTGAAGGTAATATGCTTAGCTTCGACTCACACGATCTCCCAAGTATTAGACTTCACAGCTCAATCACCAGATCTGAATTTAAACATATATGCATTTACTACTAGCATATATAACTTCTATTAAAGCCTAAGGACTTTAAACAATACCCCGAATACCCCAAAATATGAATTACAAAAACTGATCCAACACACTTGTCGCACCCTTCTTGAGCGAGAAGTCTAGCTTGTCTTGACCAACTGCTGAGACAAGTGAGCTTGTCTTGACCAACTGGAATTGAAAACGATCATGTAAAAACTATCCCGACCTTTCCAAAACACTGAAAACGCTAGAATTGAATAAAACTTAGTGCATATTAATCCTCGAAAACTCATTTTTTTAAACCCTTCGTAAAAACACTATAAACCCAAAAACTAAACCGATAGAATACTCCTGAAACCAAAGAGAGGCTTAGATATGAAGAACATACCTGGAAAATAATCGAAATCAACACTTAAACTTCCAACTTAAAGATGATAAGGGAGTGAATCCCTTATATATCCCTTTATTTGCACAAGGGAAGCCTTAACTTTCATCACTTAACAACTCTACCCCCTCAACTTTAATACATAATTATAAAACACCCACTAGTCTTATAAAAATCATAACGAAACTTACCCGAGTTATTACAACCGGTTTGCCTATTTCTCTAGTAGTGTTTTATGTGCTAATCGATTGAATAGTCCGTTTCTAAATAGTCTGTTTCTGATCTTTCTTTTCTTGCTCAATCTTTCTGTCAAATTATCTGTAATCGAGAAAACGTTATGGATTGTGTTAGTGCCCTAACTGACACCTTGTATCAAGTAGAGGGGCCTTTATTGAAACTTTAATATTTGCAACCTATTTAAGGTTTTTCCCTTGTATTTTGTTAGTGTGTCATTCCATTTCTTCATTTCTAGGTACATGCTTTTCTCTCAACATTTCATCACCATTTTGTACTTGTGATTTGTTCTTAATAGAGGGATGACAACTTGAGCTATATTGTTATTGAATGCTTGTTCTGGGATCACTATTGGTATCAGAGCATAGTAATTCATTCTGATTCAGAGATCATTTCATGAGTTTTTGAGTTTTTCTTCATTTTCTATCTAGTTAGATTGATTTTGGTCATTTGTGTTCATCAAATGGATCAGGATTGATTAAGGATTGTTTGGTGATTGTTTCTAATTGATTTTATTCCGCAAAATCGCTAACACCAATTCAGATTTGATAGATTTGATTAGTTTTTCGTGAAATAGAAGTTACCCACTGTTTCGAGATCAAAATTCCTTTTTTTGTTGGTTTTTGGACAAAAGTGCAAGTATTAAAAGTGTCCAGAATCACCCCACGTACCTTCGTACCAAATTTCAGCTTAAACGGACTTGATTTGAGAATTTCACTTGAGATTGAACTAAGCATCATGTCATCCTTTCGCGTTGGTGAAAGACAAAGGCTCCGACGAAGTTACGGTGGAAAGGAAGATCAGATACCGGTTTAGCGAAGACGACAAAGAGAATCTGAGAGTCGGTTTACGGAAAGCGTTGAGGATACTAGTCTCCGTCGGAGCCAAAGAAGTCGGAACTTTTTGGAAAGACGGCCAACGGATAAAAACCCGAGGCATTAAAACTGCGGAATTGACTACGCCATCATTGTTTGTAATGAAATTATTGAGATCGTTGGTGATAAAACAAAGCCAATCAAAAAATGAAACTTCGTGCCATATCAAAGATATCTGCAGATCATTATTCAACATATCATGGATAATAACCCAGAGATTCCGAGACGACCAAATGCAGTCCAAGGACCAAGACAATGGATGCACTTCCTCAAGATACCTGATCCGATCAACTTTGCCCACATCGCCGTTATACCGGAAGACGTGCTAGCATATGCCGACCAACAGTCTGAGGTAGTTAGACAATATAGAATAGATAATGCACTGATGGTCCAGCTAGATCCGGAGGGACCTACCCACAGTGCCAACCAACTAGGCGGTGAGGGTAATCGAGTCAAGCAGGTTTAAGAACATGGAGTTTCCGAACGAAGAGAGGTGAGGAGAATTACAAGAAAGAGAGGGGGTGACGTGGTGAGGACTGCTGGTCACGCATCTACATCTAAAGCTGCTAAAGTCCAAATCTTTGATGATGATGTGTCATGGGACTCCGAAGACGATGCTGATCATGTCATATTTGCTTCTTCTTCCGAGGATGAAGCCACTGCCCAACCCAGACATGATGTTGATGGTGCTTCAGATTCAGAGTCTAACTCCGATCATGATCCAGATGTTAATAAGATACCAAGACATGTTGGCCCGAGACCACATGTAGAGAGTTCCGATGCTGATTCCACTTGGAACATCAGACTCTCAGGCGATATTGGTGTCATAAGGAGGGATGAGGGAGTTGAGGTTGAAAATGTTGAAATAGTGAGTCGAAAGAGTGCGAGAAAAGAAATGGGAGAGCATGTGACAGGATCACAAAAAGTTTTAACTAGTGATCCTCCCTAAACCACATTAAGTCGGGTAGCCGCATCTACTGCCAACGAGCGTTCGTCGCCGTTGCGCATTGAAACAGACATGGTGGACCCAGCCATGCAGTGCACAACCCCACAAAGCCACTCATCGGCTTTTCACCAAGCCGATGTTTACTTCTATCGAGAACACATTCGGTGTTTGCCGATATTGAATTAGGTAGGCTTCTGCCCCAGCCACCGCCATTTATTCCGCGTACAACGAGTCTAGTGCCATTTGGACGAACTACTTTTCCTAGGACACGAGCGCCGATATTACATCAAGTTGGAGGCTTCCGTGCCCCAACCGGAACACTAGAGTAAGGCCGCCATTCGTTGGTGCCTTGCGAGGATCGGGTGGAAGTCCTGTCATAGTTAACGCCATGCCAACTATGAGCACAGGCAATACAGTTGCTACAACTGCTATGTCAACCGAAAACCTACGTGGTTCGGGTGTTAGACCCAATTTCACTAATTTCGATCTTAATCAGGTGGTTGAAATGCTAGGCCCGCCCCCGCACTATGTAACTCTGGATTTCCTGAGAGCTTATCTAGCATCAATTAACAACTCTTACAAGCTTCATCGTAAGGAAATGCAAGAGACAGTTGACAGACTTTCAGCAGAAGTTAGCAAAGCAGTTAAAGGGAAAGGGGTAGCAAAATCTCTGTCAGTTCCTGAATCTCAACCATCCGAAGCTCAACCCAGATCTCAACCTCCACCATCACAACCCTTACATACCATCCCAACCCACCAGCTCAAATATGAGCTTCTAGCCCGGTTACTTGACCAAGGAGATACCATTACCAACGAATTAGGTAGGCTTCTGCCCCAACCACCGCCATTTATTCCGCGTACAACGAGTCTAGTGCCATTTGGACGAACTACTTTTCCTAGGACATGAGCGCCGGTATTACATCAAGTTGGAGGCTTCCGTGCCCCAACCAGAACACTAGAGTAAGGCCGCCATTCGTTGGTGCCTTGCGAGGATCGGGTGGAAGTCCTGTCATAGTTAACGCCATGCCAACTATGAGCATAGGCAATACAGTTGCTACAACTGCTACGTCAACCGAAAACCTACGTGGTTCGGGTGTTAGACCCAATTTCACTAATTTCGATCTTAATCAGGTGGTTGAAATGCTAGGCCCGCCCCCGCACTATGTAACTCTGGATTTCCTGAGAGCTTATCTAGCATCAATTAACAACTCTTACAAGCTTTATCGTAAGGAAATGCAAGAGACAGTTGACAGACTTTCAGCAGAAGTTAGCAAAGCAGTTAAAGGGAAAGGGGTAGCAAAATCTCTGTCAGTTCCTGAATCTCAACCATCCGAAGCTCAACCCAGATCTCAACCTCCACCATCACAACCCTTACATACCATCCCAACCCACCTGCTCAAATATGAGCTTCTAGCCCGATTACTTGACCAAGGAGATACCATTACCAACGAAGAGGTAGATTTGGTAGGTTTACTCCAAAGAGAGACTGAAACCCAAGCCCAACTACCCACTAGCACTGATTTTTAAAATCTCTAAAACTCCATCAAAGAAATGACCCAAGCCATGCTTACCGGATACAAATCTATATCTGACAGAATCACAGTGGTAGAACAGTCATGTGGTTCTCAAGCCCAAGGGTCGAGAAAACGTAGACATGATGATCAGGACGATCCTGATCAACATGAGGGGGAGAAGAGAACCAAAATTGGAGAATCCAGTGGTGTACATGCTGAACAAACGGGGGGATTATATCAGACAGTAACTGAGGGGGCAGAGGGGGCAGGTGGACAGGAAACTGAAGTTGTCCAAGTTGATGATACCGAAGTCCTAGTTGATGCCACACCTAGGGTTGAAAAGCCTCAAGGTGGTGACAATAGGACAGCTGAAGAACAGATGGCAGATGATCTTATCGTTGATTACATTTACATTGATTCAGATGAGGAGCCGGAGAGAACAATCGTCCAAATTAAGGAGGAACTGGATGATATTTTTGATACTTCTGGGGCTCATGCTGTGGATTATGATTCTGAAGATGATAACACTCAACCGGAACAACCGAATGAAGAAGGTACTGGTACTTCAGCGCAGAATATTCCGGTAAACACTGATGGCAAGATTAGAGATCCCATCTTAGATGTTGAGCTCCGCTTTTATCAGGATCTGATTGATGATGAACCTAACTACGTTGGGACCAGAGAAAGAGTAAAGGTATACAGAAAGAGTAAATGTATACTATGATGAAAGTTAAGGCTTCCAAGAGAGTGTAAGAAAGCACTTGTTCGTGAGGGACATTCAGAAAATTGACTTGGTAAAGGTATACAGAATTGAGAAGTGGTCGGCTCTACACAGAACATAATTTATGCACGTAATGAGGAATAAAGACCTGGAGACGAATGTTGTAAGGTCTGATAAGGCGATTACGAAAATTCTAAAGATAGAGTCACATAGTTTGCTCAATGTCTGGTATCCGCAGTTTACAATCATGAGATCAGCTGGTAAAGAATGGTTCTTCACAGAAGTTGACTTCAAGAGCCTGATGCTTGATGACTTCCTAAGCCTGTATGACAGTCTGGCACGAAATCCTAAAAAGAAAATAGAATGGTCTGCCGCCTATCAGAGTGTCAAGAGGTTTATGAAAAACATGGTAAAATTTTTATATCTAACCGACTTTCAGATGGCCTTAGAAGCACATCAATCTAGAGTGAACCTCCGAAGACCCAACAAGAAACTTGCTGACATCCAAGGTATCCCTGTTTACTCTGTGCTTGATAAACCTGAACTCGGAGTTGTCTACTTCAGTCATGAGAAGAAGAAGAGATTCCTGAGAATCTGTGAAGTAAACAGATACTGCGATGGGACTTTAAAGGTGATTCAGATCCATATAGAGAGTAAGCTCAGATTAGATGAGAGTGGAGAAGTCAAGCTGAAGAAGAAGAAGAAGCGGCAGGTACACCAAGTCCTGGATTCTTTCAGACACAGACGTGAGTACCGGAACGCACTGAGAAGATTCGAGATCATCTTTGGAATTCGGAAGAAACACGTGACTCCAGTGAATGCTTAAATCTTTTGCCTCTACTTTGATACAAATGGGGAGATTACTAGTGCCCTAACTGACACCTTGTATAAAGTAGAGGGGCCTTTATTGAAACTTTAATATTTGCAACGTATTTAAGGTTTTTCCCTTGTATTTTGTTAGTGTGTCATTCCATTTCTTCATTTCCAAGTACATGCTTTTCTCTCTACATTTCATCACCATTTTGTACTTGTGATTTTTTCTTAATAGAGAGATGACAACTTGAGCTATATTGTTATTGAATGCTTGTTCTGGGATCACAAATTGTTTGTGTTTGGTTTTGTTTTGTTTTGGGGGTTTTGAGCTACACAATGACTGTTAATGCCAAAAATCGTCCAGAATGATAACTTAAGGTTGATTTTGGAGCTTAACAACTAAAGAAAGGAATCTAGCGACAAAGCGTGCGAAAAAAGACAGAATAAGTAAAGGAGACAAAGATTTTGGTGACTCGGGAAAAACCTCAACGAGGAAAAAACCTGCGAACGACTTTAGGGGTCGTCGCTGCACTATGGTCGCCAAACAGGGGCGATATCTTTATGTTTCGGGTGTCGAAGTACACTGATTACAATACAAATGAAGTAAAGACTTGAAATGTAAAATAACAACTGAATCGTGCGTAAGAAACTGGTGCGTCGTGTGTAAAATCAATGTGTCGAGTGTATGAGTCGTGCGTCGTGAGCGAACTTGTTGAGAGAGAATTCTTTGCTTCAAATGTTCTTGAGTACGCGGTATGTGGTTCCAGAATTCAGTGATCCGCAAATGGTGATTTAACCTTCGTATTTATAGTCTTCGAACGTCTTTAATGACTCCATAAAATCCTTTGATAACGGTTGCAACGGTCATTGTTGTTAATGTTCATAATTTCCTCTGTCGGTTTCGTCCGTTGGCCATAAATGAGGTTGACCCTGCATTAAATGATGAAAACATAACAGAAATGTCGCAGGTTAGTTGGTCGAGGTCGTGAGCTATGTCACGACGGTCGAGGTCGAGGGGTACTTTTGACTTCAGCTTTGGTGAAAGGATAAAGTGTTTATGATTTGACTTTTATTAAAGAGAAGTGCAATAAATGTTCTTATCATTTTGATCGTGGTTGAGACTGGTGAAATTTTACCCAAACAATTTTCCCCCAAAATTTTAAAAAATGGAGCGGCAATTTTAAGTTTCAAAAGTTTTTAAATTTTGTTAGTCGGACGCCTAGGGTCGTGACACGTGTGAAAAAATCTTTTCAGTTGTCTTGGAACTGAATCAGCCCACTTCCAACTAAAGAGGAAGTCGAAAAGGGGGATAAGGTCGTGACGTCACACTGACGCACTATCGTGCTTAACAGCTGTAAGCGCCAAGTGTCGACGATCTGTCGAGTATTCGAAAAGGCAAGGGCACGTGTCGACCATCGAGAGGCTCGATCTGACACGATCATTTACATAAATAGCGACCCACGCCGGATCTTTTCCTTTTTACAATTTCAGAGAGTTTCTAGAGAGAGATTCTTTCCGATTTCTTGTTGTTCTTCGTCAAATATTTTCCCAACCTGCAAGAGATCTTCGGCCTGTTAGAGTTTCGAGGTTTTTAGAGCGTCTATATAAGGCACGACCTCTCAGTCTTTGCATGCGTCGAAAATCCATAGCTAGAAAACCTAGAAAAATCTGGGACATTTGGGGTTTTTCAGACCTGAAAATTTTGTTAACAGGTTTAGCGATGTCGACAGAACCTAGGATTGCCATTCAGGATCAGGATGATATTGATATCTTTAGAAATCTAGCAAAGATCCCTGCGGGGATTTCAGTGAGCAAGGCCAGTCAGATTCGACCGGAGATGTGTCCCAAGGGATACGTCGTGATATACGAGTATCCCTTTAGAATAGGTTTCGAGTGGCCCTACTCTCCTTTAGCGAAATATTTTATGTGCGAGTTTGACCTCTCGCCTGGACAACTGATGCCCTAATTCTGGAGGGTAATACAGGTCGTCGAGCGACTTACCAGTCATTGGGAGTCGCCGATGAACGTAAAAGACCTCTTGACCGCTTATTAGGTCAAGTAGGATACGTACCGTCGTTATAGCTTATTTTCCAAGCATAAGGGCGATCGTACCCTGGTTTTAAAAACTATGGTCAACGATCGTAAATGGAAGACCAGGTACGTCTTTGTACGGGTAGCGACGCTGGACCCCGATAGTGATTGGATCAGGTCCGGGTAGAACATGGCTGGTGAGTTTTAGCTTTGGTCGAGCGGCTTTATTATGCTTATCGCTTTGTTTTTGTCACTAATCCCCTTTCTCTATATTTTCAGATATTAACTTTGACAACGTGAAGCCCAACGACGATTCCAAGACTAAGATCGAAAAGTTTTTGGAGATCAGTCCTAACGACCGGTCGTTTGTCACACGACACTTAGGGGGTGTTTGGGAGTGCTTATATTTTTAACTTATGCTTATTTGCTTATGTGGTGAGGAAAAGCAGTTTTTAAAAAGTGTTTGTTAAAAATTGAGGGTAAAAAGGTAATTTGGATAGATAAGGAAATAAGGAGAAGTAAATAAGTAGGTATGGATTGACTTATCAAAAACAACTTATTTGTGGTGAGGAGAAGCAAATAAGCACTTTTGATTTTTTCTATCCAAACACTCCAAACTGCTTATTTGCGGTGGGGAGAAGCTATAAGTTAATAAGTCAAAAATATAAGCACTCCCAAACACCCCCTTAGTGGACGAGGACGAGGACCTGGTGAATTTGGGTGAAAACCGAGCGGCGGGCCGAGAGGAGGGAGAAGAATGTTGGTCCCGAAGGCCTATACAAGTTTGTAGAAGGGGGGGTTGAATACAAACACACAGATTTTACTTTTCTAAATTGTTTATTGATAAATCATTAACAATTTACAGCTTGTTGCGGAGACAAGATTAAGGATAAACCTAAATCTAAACAAGTTGGAACACTAAGGTTTCTTGCACTAAGAGAGATAAGGAAATTACTAATAATAACCTATCTGAGATAAGAGATTTGAACTTGTCCAGAGTTAGCAAGTTACTTCAAAAGAAGTGAGTTCATCTCTATATATACTGCATGCATTTAATGCAAGTCAGTATATACTTTACACGTGTCATCAGCTGGTTGGTTGCATGTCATTGACCTTGGTTGACAACCTTAGTAGCCGTAAGGATGAACAGTGTAGTATCAGAGTGTTTGTACGATTTCAGATATTCGGAGGTTCTTTTCTGACATTTCGTACGGAGGCGTGCAAGGGTGGTTAAGACAAAAGTACTTTGTACGGAGGACTTCATGATCAGCTTTCGTTGATTCAGCGATTATCATTTACTATTCAGCAGATGATAAAGTTCAGCGATAGTTGAAGTCTTGTACTTGATACTTCACGTTGAGTGGACAAATCTGAGTCTTCGCTGATCCGCATCAGTTCATTAGGAGACTTGTCGCTGGTTCTTTGAGCTTGATCTTCGACTTCAGCGTAGAACCTTTGTTGACGTGAAACTTGTCTTCAGGGATCATAAGTAAATAACTAACTTATCAGCGATCATCATAATGACTGAACAGACTCAGCGCATTAATGATGAACAGTGTTCGCTGAATGTTTAATTTAAAGAGCGAGAGTTCCTATCAGCGGTACTGGAAGATCTTAGTACTTATCAGCGATAGTGAAACTATGATACATATTGTTTACTTACAATTTTCACTAAGTATATAAGAGAGGGTCATTATCAAATCACTGAGGGTTTGGATCAACAATCTCCCCCTATTTGATTATGACATAGCAACAAAGAAAATTGCTATTTAATGAAAACATAAGGATAAAAAGAACTCATAAAATATTTGTCCCTTTTACTGTTTTCTGGGATCTTTTCAGTACTGATGGAGTAAAGTACATTCGCTGAAATCTTTCTTTAAAACTTTGAATCAGGTTACAATGAAGAACAGAAAGATTACAAGTACAAGCGAAATAAATTACAAGTACAGAAGGATAACTGATACAATAGAGAAAAAGGCGATTATATCAGTTTTCAAAGGGTTCTTCCTTAATGAGAAGTTCATCAAGGGTCTTTTTAGTGGGGATCATCCAGTCAGGAACATTTACTCCTTGATTCTTTAACTTCAGAGCAGCTTCAAAAATCAAGGGCTTCAGGTGTCTAGCTTTTATGTCGCGTCTGACTTCACACCAGTGAACGAGATCTCTGAGTTGTTCGATGGGAGCGATTTGGAGCTCAGAGACACGTTGAAAATGATGATTTCCATCATAGTCTAAGAAGAATATACCATATGGATCACTTACCACTGTGCCAGGGATGAAAATTTCTCCAGGTGGTAGGGAGGTGTCAAGCATTGAAAGATCAGCATCAGGGCCAAGAACTTCAGCACGAGAGAAACCAATACCTGTTTCATTTCGAATGATTGGACCTGAATTAGAAACTTTCTTCTTCTTAGCAGAGGCTTTCTTCGGTTGAGGAAGAGTAGGAGGAATATCTACAGCAGATGAAAGCAAGTCGATCTGTTTGTTTAAGATCATCTCAACATGGCTTTTGAATTTTGAGCGTGATCCCTGAATGGCTAATTTCGTTTCTAACCATTCAGAGAGACCAAACTTTTCTAATGAAGCAGTATAGAAGGTTTGCTTGGTTTCGTCATCTCTGTAGATATCAACTTCAACAACAGGAACATCAACGAACATTTTTCCTCTGATGTTGGCTTTGATTATCTTGGATGGTCTTGATCGATAGGTCAGCATTTGATTAGCCCATTCCAAGGTTGTATCAGAGACCTTTGTCTTTTCTCTAACGATTTCTTGAGCATCATCCCAGAGCTGACGTTGAACATCAATGGGAACTCTTTTCAGCTTGGGGTCTTTGATTGATCGTTGAGTAAGCTTGATGGCGTATTCTCTGTCTTTCTCTTCAGCTTCCTTTCTTTCAGCGATGAGGCGTTCAGCTCTGAGGTGTTCCTTGTATTCAGCTTTTGAAATTCTGAACTTTGGAGGAACTGAAGGCAGTTGATCACGCCTTAGAATGATTCGCTGATCCTCGAATCGCTTTATTATTTCTTCTCTTCTCTTTTGATCCTCTTCACTCAGCTTTTGAGGAGCTGAGGAAGGTCTGTTTCTGTGTGAGAGAGGTTGTTCTTCTGGTTCATCAGCCTCAGAGATCAAATCCAAGACTGGGATTATTTCTTCAGCGGCAGCTGGAATTATTGGTGAAGTCGCAGTTGTGGAGCCTTCAGCGATATCCTCAAACAGGGGAGAGGACTAGCTGAAACATAGCGATCTTACAAGTAAGAACTTGGGTAGAAACAGATAGAGAGAATTGGTTTAAGTGTATAGGCTTGGGTAGAGGAACTGATAGTGTATGATAGAGGAGGGATGGAGTAAGAGATGATTAGTGTACCTGACAAACCGGCTTTTCAAGCAAGATCGTCAGATTGTCATCTTCAACGACGCTTTTGCCTTTGCCTTTCTCAGCTCCAGAGGCTGAGGGCTTTGTCTTTGTCCGCTCCCCTGAAGGTTCATTTATCGAGATTCCCTTAAGAGCTTTGATCCTTGGGGCAGGTTTGACGATAAAGAAATCATCGTCATCTTCGTCATCATCATCATCATTCTTTGGAGAAGAAGATGGTTCATCATCAGGGATGTCGACGGCTTCATCATCATCTACTTCGGATTCTTCAGCGTCTTCTTCGAGTTTCTCCCCCTCAGATACAGAGGCGAGCTTCTCGGTTCCCTTAGGGTTTTCATCTCCCTGAGGTCCAGCGGCTGCTTCCGCTTCAATAGTCTTCTCACCCTCTTCAGCGAAGGTGAGGTCTTCGTTCTTCTCTCCCCTGATAGATTCATCATGGGAAAGATTTTCAGCGCTCTTTTCAAGATTTTCAGCGCTCTTCTCCCCGATATGTTCAGCGCTCTTCTCCCCCTCTTTTTCATGATGACTGGGGAAGGAATGGGTAGACTCAGCATTTGTATTTTCTCTGTCTTCTTGGCCAGAGATTTTAATACAACTTTCTATCGCTGCTAATCTGTCTTCAAGGCCAGATATAGCAGGATTGATCTTTTCCAGCTCTTTGCGATCCGCTGCTGTGAAATTTTCCAATACAGGGGCAGGGGCAGGTTCAGGAGCAGGAGTTCTTGCCTTGTTGAGCAGCTCTTCAATCATAGTTTTCATCGAAACAACGTCGGTCTTTACAGAGCCTAAGTCAGTCGTCAGAGTTTGAACATTTGTCTTCACAGCAGACATATCACCTTCTAGTGCTCCAACCGAGGTCTTCAGCGTTGTTACTTCGCCGGACATGGAGGAAACTGATTGTTTGAGTGAGGTGTAGTCTGTGTAGATGTCAGCGAGCACTTTGGCGAAATCGCTGAGAGTCTTATCAACAATCTTGATGTCGTCTGTGGAAGCTTTCTTTTCCACCACCGTTGTCAGCTTTGTCAAATTCTCTCCAGCGTTTGTTACAGCTGTTGAGTTGTTGGAGAGTGTGGTGGTGAGACTGGTCAGCTTTGTTTCCACGGACTTCAGAGAAGCGTTGATGTCTCCTAAATTAGGACCTGTAACACATAAGTACTTGTGAACAAAGGAAAGCTCAGAAGTTTCAGGTTTAGTTACAGTGTATATGGGTTGATTTGTACCTGCAGGAGGATTGACGAAATCGTCAAAGTTGCGGATTCCTGAATAATGTTCCATATCTTCTTCAAAAGTTCGGTGAGGTATGGTGATCTCTGCAGGTCCTGTCTTCATCATTCGTTGAGAAGCGTCAGCGGTGGCTTCTGGAATGATGGCATCTCCAGTGTTCTTTGGAGGAGTGTCCAAGGGAGTGGAGGGAGAAGCGAAGGATAAGAATTGGGTTCGGGTTCTGAGTTCAGCGTTGGAATCGCTGACAATCACTTCATCAGTCTTTTGAGAGACTGAGGGAGGTTGGGTAGATTCCAAGTTTCTAACCTCAGCGTTTGGAGACGCTGAAGTCTGGATTGGAGGGATGGCTTGCACGGGTGTGGCAGAGCGTACCACGGAACTTTCCTTCAGCTCGTCAGAATGAGCTGAGGAGTCTTCAGCATCGAATTGCTGGGGTTGCTCCTTGGTTTTCTTGATCCTTTTGGAATCAAGTTGGGTGTGAGAGGGTTTCCTTTTCTTAGAAGGAGAGGATTGTGTGGCCGGGGTATCAGCGATGGGTATTGTCGCTGAAGGAGCCACAAAAGTCGAAGAATTGTGGTTAAGAAGAGAGATAAGGGTAGAGAGACGTACCTCATTGTCGACAGGTTTGAAATCGAGCACCTTAGGGCCAACCTGAGAAAGTTTCAGGTCACCCTCTTGAGGATAGCTGTCCTTCAGGCCATATTAGAAGATGGCGCTGATGAAACGGGGGTAGGGAACCCATGCAGGTCTGTCAGCAGCATAATCTACTCTTTATACTAGGTCATCATAAATGATAGATGCCCAGTCAATATGTAGACCTTTCAGTAGTGCGTATCCCATAGCCTGCTAAGGTTGAGCGGCTTGATCAGAGGAGCCGGTCTTCGCTGTCATGCAGCTGATCAGGTGTGCGAAGATGAAATTCATCTCGCTGGGCATTTTGGACTTCTTTATCAGCGTCAGCTTCTTCTCGGGCTTCTTGTCCCTTCCAGTTTCCCAGATGTAACCCATTGCATCGAGAAAAGCAATTATTTCTTCTCTGTCAGCATGCTTCTTACGGTCAGGGAATGGAACAAACGGTTTTTCTTTGGTAGCATTGGGAAAGTTCAGGGCTTTTCGAATGATAGCGGGGGTTATCTTAATTGTACCATACTCAGTATCACTGATTATGCAATCGATGGTTTTGGAGGGGTCTTTGGCGGAGGGTAGCTGAGTGTGTCTGGCAGAGTACCAGAACTGGGATAGTAGTAGCTGACTTGCAGGAGGTGTGATGGTCAGGGCTGTTGAAATGCAGCAGTTTTTCAGGAAATTCACAGCATCATCCAGATGTGTGACTTGCTTTCGAGGAGGAAACTCGAGAAGCGCAGAGAGGTTGTTCACCTTAGTCCAATCTAGTTGATCCAGCTTGAACTTTACCTGAGGGGCTTTGATGATATCCACTTCCTCAGAGTCAGCGGAGATGTTCTCAGCGGTAACATTGATCTTTGAAGTTGCCATTTCTCTGTATTATCAGTTCAACCAAAGATGTTAACAAATAAGAATTATCTTAATGTGGAAAGAAATTTCCATTAAGATGTTTCGAATTTCGTCCATTTCATTCAGACATAAATGTCTTAATGAAGATTAGGGTTTTTCATGATTTTGAAATGAAATGTAAAACCCATAAAGTCTTGTATTCCAGTTTCTAAAAGAAAACTGGATACGAATGAAGAACAAGTTTAAGATTTAAGATTTAAAACTTGAAGAACAACCATGAAATGGTTGTGTTCATAAAACCATGAAAGAAATGATTTTATTTTTGAGTTCTTTTGTTTGATCTTGTTTAAAACAATGATAAGATCAGAAACAAGTTATCTGCATTTAAAAAATAAGAACATATTAACCTTGATGTTTTGATGAAGAAGATGATGAACAGTTCTTGAAGTTTTTGAGAGCACAAATGCAACAGAGGATTCTTTCTTGCGGAGGAAGATTTGATCGCGTAAAAAACAAATATAAACCAAGAGTTTGTTTATATAGAAAGTTTTAGAGAGAGAAAACCTTGAGCGGGAAAAGGTTTTCATCATGACACGGACACGTGTTTGCATTTGATTGGAAGTTTGAACAAAACGTGCAAACGTGTGTCAGAAAGAAATCGTGCCTAGTGTTATCTGTTGCAATGACGTCACAACTGTCCTTTCACATTCTTTTAGGATGTCTCTGAGGTTTTGAAAGCTCAGGGACTCTTTTGAAAAACATGAAGCACTGAATAGAAAATATCAGTGAAGGTTTAAAGAACTTTCAAAATATCGCTGTTAAGGAAGAGATATTCAGCGATGCAATTTATTTTGAAATCTTGCATTTACATGCGATTGTCAGAGAGAGAAAACATACCTGGATATCAGTTTTACCAAGTTTATTTAGAGAGAAGATGATGAAATGGATTATATAAGTTGATTTTATCCCGAAGGTTATACAAGTTTGTATAAACGTATCGCTGATCAAATGTGAACCGCTGAAGATTTTACCCTTCAAAGTTCAGCATTCCAAGCTCGCTGATGAGAAAGTTGAATCTTGTCTCATCAAGAGGTTTGGTAAATAAATCAGCTAACTGATAATCAGTTGGGATAAAATGAAGTTCTATATCACCATTCATCACATGATCTCTGATAATATGATATCTGATTTCTATGTGTTTTGTCTTTGAGTGTAGCACTGGATTGTTTGCTATAGCGATGGCACTAGTGCTGTCGCAATAGATTGGAATTTTCGAGAGCTGAAGATCATAGTCTAGTAGCTGATTTCTCATCCACAAGACTTGAGAACAACAGCTTCCAGCGGCTACATATTCAGCTTCAGCTGTGGAAGTGGACACTGAGTTTTGCTTCTTACTTGTCCAACTTACCAGCTTTCCACCCAGGAGCTGACATCCTCCTGTGGTGCTTTTCCTATCCATTTTGCAACCTGCAAAATCACTGTCTGAATAGGCAGTTAGATCGAATCCTGAGTCTTTGGGATACCAAAGACCTAGATTCGCTGTACCCTTAAGATATCGAAAGATTCGCTTTACAGCTTTCATATGAGATATCTTAGGTTCAGCTTGATATCGTGCACACAAGCATGTTGCAAACATAATATCGGGTCGGCTAGCTGTAAGATACAATAGTGAGCCGATCATCCCACGGTACAGCGTGACATTGACAGGAACACCCTTTGTGTCCTTATCAAGTGTCAGCGGTGGTGCCATAGGGGTTTTCATAGCTGAACTTTCAGTTAAGTCGAATTTCTTCAGCATATCTTTAACATACTTTCCCTGATTTATAAAAGTTCCTTTTTCAGTTTGCTTAATCTGAAGACCAAGAAAATATGTTAGTTCACCCATCATGCTCATTTTATACTCATCTTTCATTCTATCAGCGAAACGAGTACAAAGCTCAGGGTTAGTAGAGCCAAATATAATGTCATCAACATATATTTGAACTAAAATGATATGACCTTTCACTTTTCTAAAAAATAGAGTTTTGTCAATCTTACCTCTCTCAAATTTTTCAATATGGAGATAAGTAGAGAGAGTATCATACCAAGCACGAAGAGCTTGCTTTAAGCCATAAAGTGCCTTGTCCAGTTTAAAAACGTAACCTGGGCGCTTAGGATCTGAGAATCCTGGAGGTTGTTCCACATAAACTTCTTCATTCAGCTTTCCATTCAGAAACGTTGACTTGACATCCATCTGATGTACAGTGAAGTTTTTGTGTACAGCATATGCTAAGAAAAGACGAATAGATTCAAGTCTTGCTACTGGAGCAAAAGTTTCGTCATAATCTATGCCTTCCTCTTGCCTGTATCCCTGAGCAACAAGACGAGCTTTGTTGCGAGTTACAGTACCATGTTCGTCCAACTTGTTTCGATAGACCCATTTAGTGCCTATCACCGTTTTGTCAGTTGGTCTACGAACGAGTTTCCAAACTTTGTTTCTTTCAAATTCAGTCAGCTCTTCTTGCATAGCGCTGACCCAGTTTGGATCTCTGAGGGCATCATCTATTTTCTTTGGTTCAGTTAGAGAAATAAAGTTAACAAATAAACAAATATTACCTGCACTTCTACGAGTCTGAATACCAGCGTTGGGATCACCAAGAATTTGATCGATTGGGTGATTTACAGTCCATCGCTGAGCCGGAGCATACGTCGCTGACTCAGTCTGAACTGGAGAAACTGAAGATGAGGCTTCAGCTACTTCTGGATTATCAGCTAAGAGAGGAATGTTTGCATTTGTCACTTCATTCACTGATTGTTGAGAAATAGATGGAATGTTTGAGACATTTGGATCAACTGCAGGTATAGTGTTTATAGGAACAGCTGAGACCCATGATGTTTCAGCTTCACTATTCTGCATGTTTGGAATGATAGTGGGACTATCATCTTCTACTGGATGAGCATGAGGAGTGGGAATATCTTCTGAATCACCAAGATGAGAAAACATCCATTGATTCAGTTCTTCTGTATCAGCGTTCGGTTTAGAGTTCGCTGAACGGGATTCGTCAAACGTGACGTGAATAGTTTCTTCTACAGTTTGTCTTCTACGGTTGAAGACTCTGAAGGCTTTGGAGACTGAGGAGTATCCAAGAAAGATTCCATCATCAGCCTTAGGATCAAACTTTCCAAGGGCATCTCTGTTGTTCAGTATGAAACACTGACATCCAAAGATGTGAAGAAAGCTGATTGAAGGCTTTCTCCCATGAAAGAGTTCATAGGCTGTCTTTTTGAATCTTTTCACTATCAGCGACCTGTTTTGCGTAAAACAAGCAGTGTTGACAGCTTCTGCCCAAAACTGAATAGGTAGGTGAGAATCGCTGAGCATTGAACGTGCAGCTTTAATAATTGTTCTATTTCTTCTTTCAGCGACTCCATTTTGTTGCGGTGTTCTCACTGACGAAAAGTTGTGAGAAATACCCTTACTCTCAAGTAAGGAATCAAGAGAACTATTTTTGAATTCAGTTCCATGATCACTCCTTATTGAGCGAACAGTCATATTGTTCAGAGTTTCCATCTTCCGAACAAAGGTGATGAGTTCTTCAGGGGTGTCACTCTTAGAACGGAGAGACATTACCCATGTGAAACGAGAGAATTCATCAACTATGACCAGCGTATATTTCTTTCCAGCGATGGATTGTTTGTTAACAGGGCCAAACAAATCCATATGGAGTAGTTGTAGAGGAGATGACACTGAGGAGACTTGCTTTGACTTGAAGCTTGCCTTGGTCTGCTCCCCTTTTTCACACGCTGAACATAAAGACTCTTTGTGTAACATCCTAAGTTTTGATATTATTATTTTAATAAGATTTAGAATGTATTTGTATTTAGAGTAACCTTGAATTATATGGAGTATTATAATTCAATTTAAGGTTAAAAATACATATGTTGAAAGTTTAAAGATTTCTTTTGAGAATATTAAACTTAAGGGTATTGTTATGAGTTTTATTTATGTATGAGGTGTGTTATGTTATTCCTTTAAAGTTTGAGGATTGAAGTGTCATTCTCCTAAAGTTGGGGGTTTGTTTGGTAAATAGTTTAGTGACTCATGCAATTAAATGAGAGGTGTCAACTAACTAAGCCATTACAAACTAAGAATGAGTGTATGAGTTGTGTTGGTGTGTGTATTCGGTTGAAGAGAAAGAGAACCGAGAGATCAAGATAGAGAAGTCGAGAAAGAGAAGGAGAATAGCCAGAAATCAGCTAATCTTGTGTATTATTGAAGACATCAAAAGGTAAACTATTCTAATTTTCATGTTCATAATTGTTAAGATAAGTTTAGAGATGGGTTGTTATGATTTATAGATGTTTTGGGGAGTTTGAATACATGAGTAGGTTTGGTTTATAACCTTAAGTATATCTGCATAGTATCAGAAACAAACATAGAGTAAAACTGCAAATTCTGGGTTTAAAATTGAACAGAGTGGACTGAGACTTGGATGAACATCGTCGAAGTCGCAACCTTGAGTTACGACATTCATAGTTGTCGCAGTGGGCAGTTGCGACTTGATAGTGGAGTCGCAATAGACCGTTGCGACTTGGAGTTGGAGTCGCAACCGTTGATTGCGACTTGGTACTGTAGTCGCAACTGTGGACTGCGACTTGAGGTGGAATCGCAATGGTGAGTTGCGACTTGAGATGGAATCGCAACAGTTGGTTGCGATTTGGAAATGGAATCGCAACAGTGGACTGCGACTTCAGTCCATTGCGACTTGAGATGTAATTTTTAGAAAGTAAGGATTTTCAGTTTTAGAGGGTTCTGTTTTGGAAAATTAATATCAGTATATGTAAACTGAATAATACAGTAAGCTGTGGTAGTGAAGAAAGGAGCCTTACGAGTTAAAAAGGGACTAAAAGGAGTGATAACGCATCAGGTGAGTTTATTCAACTCTCTTTAAAAATTCAGTAATTAATCTTGAATTAGATGCTTTATATATATGCATGAATATGCTTTATGTGGATTGGATTAAATTAGAGATAAGCCAAGAAGGCGATTAAAGGTTGTGTTATGTGGATTCCCATGCTAAAACTTCTAAGATGAGTTATCTATGAAGTTGATGAACTAGTATTTATTATTAATCTTGCATGCTAAGTTTGATTATCTACTACATGAAATTACTATGTGGTTATGAACTCTAAATATGATTTGAAACTTTATTGAGATAAACTATAAAAGTCCATCCATGAGTTCAAAGATATAGATTAACAACTGATATATATTAACTCTCGTGTTAAATTACTATGAGGGGATAGTTAAGAAGTTGATGAACAGGAATTATTCATATTCCTTATAATGAGCAGGATTATCTGTTATATGCAATATGTTAGATGATTATGAACTCTAAATGTGATTGAAAAGCCAAATTGAGATATATTATAAAGGCCTATCTATGAGTTCGAAAATATAAATAACTATTGAGATGGTGATCATCATATTAGGTTTCAGAGAAGGGGTAATAAAGAGATTGAGATATGGAGTAATAATATTCTTTATTTTATATATAGAATATGTTCAGAGAAATGATACATTCTATGCTGGACGCATATAGTAGTATCGATTGTATTATATTATATGATTATGTGCTTTTACTAAAATAGGCATCCGGTCACCGAGGGCACTTGGGTACGGTATAATGGGAACCGATTACTCGCCATAGACCAAAGGGGTGTAATTTTAGTAATTGGGTGAACCTCGAACCATCGTGAGTCCCGATTGAGTATCGCGATATTATAATCCCATTGGGACCATTGATGCAGAGGTGGAATGTGGAATAGGCAGATTTTGATTTGTAATTCCCATTTCGATTTATGGAAGATCAGAGATTTCCATTGTTTCGGGAAGATCGGAGATTTCCCTGTGATGAGAGGAAGATTAGAGATAGGCATAAAGTAATTTGTAATCTCTACTTCCTGATTAAGAAATAGGCAGGTTTTGACTTGTAATTTCTTGTGTGTGATTATTGATTATGAATCTGGAACGATTCAGAGTTAACTCTTAATTTGTTGTTGCGATTAAATGAGTTAGTCGTAGGAAATTGGGAGTGGGGTAGATTCCCCGATTTGGAAAGGAGTTGTCGTACGGTAAGATGGGTGAGAACAGGTTTGAGTTATCTGTTCATGTTTTAATTATTAAATTTTATTTTGATTTGAGTATTCTCACTAGGCGAAAGCCTAATGTTTCAAGTTGAATCTTCTTACCAGGTAAAAGCTCCGGGAAGTAGCGGGAATGAGAGAAGACAACTTTTGGAGAGATTCAGACTTAGAGATAACAACAGATCTAGATATACTTTGAAGTCTTTGGGACAGTTGTTTAGATAACTCGATTAATCTGATTGTTATGAGGTGATTAGATTAATAGGTTATTTGAGTAATGTCAGTTGTATATAAAAACCTTACATTTGATCCTCAGGTTATATAAGTTTGAAAATTTTGATCATAACTGGTGGAAATTTCAAGGTTTAAATTGACTCCGTTTTTAGGGTGTTTCACTTTGGCGTATGAATGCTGAGGTAGACCAGTGACTAACTCTTTGGAGGAAAGAGTATTCAGTGTCTTGAAATTTAGATGCGAGAGCCTCTTGTGCCATAGCCAGTTGACATCAGAAGATGCCTTTGAGAAGAAACAGGAGTTCTCAGTGGTTGTTGAGTCCATGTTTATTACATAAACATTTTCCAAACGATAACCGCTGAGAGCTATCTTCTCCTTTTTGTCAGAGACAAAGCAGGATTCCTTAGTAAAAATTACTTTGTTATCCATGTCGCAAAGCTGACTGATGCTCAGAAGATTATGTTTCAGCCCTTCAACATATGCGACTCTTCTGAAGGAGGTTGTACCATTTGAAAGTACACCATACCCTCGGGTATGTCCTTTTCCATTTCCACCGAAAGTCACAGAGGGACCCTTCTCTTCCTTGTATTCAGCGAGCAGGTTTTTCTTTCCAGTCATGTGTCTAGAGCATCCGCTATCGAGATACCAGATACCCTTCTTAACCTGCATTTACAAAGGAAGATTAGTTTTGCTTGGGTACCCACTTAACCATGTATACACGTTTGTCAGCGGAGCTAGTTGGAATAGAAGGTTCAGCGGTCTTCGCAGCATTTGAAGATTCAGCTTTGTCTTTCTTCACTTTGGTTAATTTCTTAACTTCAGTGGTAGGAGTCACCTTGACCTGATTTGCACCAGGGTTGGTCTTCTTTGCCTTGGGGGCAATCTTCACCTTAGCTATCTTTTCAGCTTTGGTGGCTGTGGGGCACTTACTAGCAATATGATCGGTGAGTCCACAGTGATAACATTTCCTATAACTAAAAGTAGTTCTAGGACCACTTGTATGCTGAGCTTTTAATTTTGAATTAGAAGTGCCAGCACCAAGTAAACTATTGGCTTTAGAAATGGGACGAACATTCAGTTCTTCAGATTTCTTACCAAGGACATCCACTCTGAGTCTAGGAGTAGATCGCTGAATAGATCCAGAGATCAGCTTTCTAGATCCAGAGGGGTAGGTCACTGAGGCTTTAGAAGCATTCAGCTTTGGTACTAAGGTACCCTTCTGAGGATTTTGATAAATAACAATTCCTTTACCTTTGTCTTTAGAGACAGAGGTAGGTTTTGAATAAACCATTTTCTCCTTGCCTTTTGAGGAGGTAGGAGTTTCCTCAGGGATTGGTGTAATGAACGAGGAGCACTGAGATGATGAAGTGTCAGCGACTGAGGATACGAACGTTCCAAATTTAAGCATTGAACGTTCAGTGGTTGGTTTTGGAGTATCATATTTATAACCCAGACCACGTTTATCACTCAGAGGAATCTGAGCCTTAATTATCTCAGTGATCTTTGTTGAAGAATTACACCATCCTTCAACAGTAGCTTTTTCAGCCTCTAATGCAGCGATTGCTTCTGCTCGTTCGATTTTGACTAGCTGATTTAAGTATACTTGATCGTTAAAATCTTCTTCAATTTTAGAAAGCTTTTCTATTTGAAGGTGACAGTTTTTAAGTTGTTCAGCGAGATCAAGGTTTTGGTTTTCAACCACAGTTTTGCCGTTCATGGCTTCGTATAAACTTCTAGTCAATAGATCGATCTTACGGAGACTATCAGCTTCATCAATATTTGCAATATTGGTAAAGAAAGAAGGTGATACCTGAATGGTAGATGTTGAAGTGGAGGGAATGTCTGAACTTTCTTCCTCTTCTTCAATCTTAGCCATGAGACATTGATTTGCTTCATCATCTTCAAAATCAGATGATGATGCTTCTTCATCAGAAGCAGCCCAATCATAGTCAGCCATCAGGCCTTTTCCTTTCTTCTTAAAGCTTTTCAGCTTTGCATACTTCTCCTTCAGCTTTGAGTATTTGTCATCTTTATTCCTTGGAACAAAGGATTTATTTGTAAAAGCTGAAGGTCTCATGATTTTCTTTGACCTGCACTCATTAGCGAAATGACCTGTCTTTTCGCAGTTGAAACAAGTAGCAGTAGCCTTATCAACAAAAGCTGATGTTTTAGGCTTGTCAGCTATGGAAAGAGTTTTGTTCTTTCTAAACATTTTCTTCTTGGCGAATCTCCTGAACTTTTTAGTTAGGAGAGCCAAGGATTCATCATCATCTGAAAAATCAGAATCTGATGACCTTTCAGAGTTACTCTCTAACTCAGTGATAGTGACCGAAGGTCGCTGAGTAGAGGGTTCCTCTAAGATTAAAGCAACATGGGTGCTTTTGGAATCTTTTACAAGATTCTTCTTAAGATGACTAGATTGCTCATGATTCAGCAACGTGCCATATAAGGTAGCAAGGGTCATTGATCTTAGATCCTTTGACAGCTTGAGACACATGGAATAATTGTCCCAGCTTTCAGGTAAACATTCTAGAAACTTTGTCAGCACTTCAAAGTTAGAATATTCCTTACCAACAGTTTTCAGATCTATAATTAAACAATTAAAACGTTGGTGAACTTCAGAGAGAGTTTCATTCTTACCAGAAATGAAGCTTTAGTATTGTCTTACCAGGTTGATCTTTCTTGAGTCCTGGACTTCAGACGTTCCTTCATACTGAACACATATTGTGTCCCACATGGCTTTTGATGATTTCAGGTTCATGACGGAATGGTAGACTTCGTCAGGAAGGGCCATGGATAGTATGGATCTGGCTTTTGTATCTATAGCCACTTTCTTCTTATCTTCGTCAGTCCATTGATGGATTTCTTTAGGTACCAGCCTTTCTGGAATAGCAGGTCTATTCTCAGTGCCTGGAACTGCAGCATCAAATCTTACGGGGATGAATGGACCATTCTCAAGATAGTAAGGCATAGTAGGGTCTACACCTTCTAAGAAGAGTATCATCCTATTTTTCCATAAGTTGAAGTTATCTCTGGAAAATCTAGGGGGTTTTGCAAGAGAACCATTGTCTATATAATTTGTGTTTGTGTGGGAGGCCATTTTCAGATAATAGCAAGGAAGAGAAATATCTTAGATTAGATCTTGTTTATGAGATTAAACAAATCCGCTCTGATACCACTTGTTGGTCCCGAAGGCCTATACAAGTTTGTAGAGGGGGGGGGGGGGTTGAATACAAACACACAGATTTTACTTTTCTAAATTGTTTATTGATAAATCATTAACAATTTACAGCTTGTTGCGGAGACAAGATTAAGGATAAACCTAAATCTAAACAAGTTGGAACACTAAGGTTTCTTGCACTAAGAGAGATAAGGAAATTACTAATAATAACCTATCTGAGATAAGAGATTTGAACTTGTCCAGAGTTAGCAAGTTACTTCAAAAGAAGTGAGTTCATCTCTTTATATACTGCATGCATTTAATGCAAGTCAGTATATACTTTACACGTGTCATCAGCTGGTTGGTTGCATGTCATTGACCTTGGTTGACAACCTTAGTAGCCGTAAGGATGAACAGTGTAGTATCAGAGTGTTTGTACGATTTCAGATATTCGGAGGTTCTTTTCTGACATTTCGTACGGAGGCGTGCAAGGGTGGTTAAGACAAAAGTACTTTGTACGGAGGACTTCATGATCAGCTTTCGTTGATTCAGCGATTATCATTTACTATTCAGCAGATGATAAAGTTCAGCGATAGCTGAAGTCTTGTACTTGATACTTCACGTTGAGTGGACAAATCTGAGTCTTCGCTGATCCGCATCAGTTCATTAGGAGACTTGTCGCTGGTTCTTTGAGCTTGATCTTCGACTTCAGTGTAGAACCTTTGTTGACGTGAAACTTGTCTTCAGGGATCATAAGTAAACAACTAACTTATCAGCGATCATCATAATGACTGAACAGACTCAGCGCATTAATGATGAACAGTGTTCGCTGAATGTTTAATTTAAAGAGCGAGAGTTCCTATCAGCGGTACTGGAAGATCTTAGTACTTATCAGCGATAGTGAAACTCTGATACATATTGTTTACTTACAATTTTCACTAAGTATATAAGAGAGGGTCATTATCAAATCACTGAGGGTTTGGATCAACAAAGAAGAGGAAGACGAAGAGGAAGAGGAGTCTGAGGAGACTGAAGAGGAAGAGAAGAAGGAAGAGAAGAATGAAGAGTCGGGAGAGGAGGCAGAAGTAGAGATGACAGGTAAATGTACCTTGCTCTGTTTCAACATATTTCTTTTCTTGTTTCAGTCGTTTAACTGTTCTTATTTTCTTCGTTTCACAGGAGAATCTATGCAATCCCAGCCGAAAGTGTCGTCGGTGATGGCCAAGAGGGCGGCTCAAGCCGAATTGGCTTGCAAGGCGAGGGAAAGGAGGACGGATGCCCCGAAAACTGGGTCGGGGGTCTTAAAGAGAAAGGAGGCCCCGACAACTGGGTCGGGAGTCCTCAAGAGGACGAGGACGTCCATCATGAGGGAACCGTCTTTGAAGGCGGGCGGCTCATCGAGAGTCGTTTCGCCTGAGAAGGCGAAGGCGACCACCGTGTCTGTCGGGAAGACTTCTGACACGGTCGGCGCGACATCCATCGGTACTGCGCAACCGGCGAAATCGACGGTGTCTCCTACTGCCACGTCAGGCCCCTCGTTGGCCGACAAAGGCAAGGAGGTGCAGACGAGAGAGAGAGAGGAAACGACGGTAAACTTTACGTTGCCATCGGACTTCATGGTGGACAATGTCCTGGACGGGACGAGCTTGTTCCCCCACTTGGATAAGTTTCAGCTCCCCTCTCTCAGGGAGCGCTTCAACGGGGTCTCCATCGAAAGTGCGGGGTCCTATGTTGCCGGACTGGCGTTTATGGTAAGTCTATCTTTCAAGACTTTGCTTTCCGTTTGTCGTTGTCGTTGTCGTAGTCGTTGTCATTGTCGTTGTCGTGTATTTTACTAACGAGTTTATATGTATTTCAGACGTTTCAGTCTTCTTTGGCCCTGTATGCTGAGACAACAAAGATTGAGGGTCTAATGTCCTCCGCTATTAAGAGAGAGGATGCGGCGTTGGCGAGGGAAAAGTTCGCCCAGGGGCGTGTCGAGGACATGTCTAAACGTCTCGACGAGGCCTTGAATGAGCTGGAAGACGTCGGGCATGCGAGGGACGACGTAACTCTAGTTTGAAGCAATCCTTCTCTATGACTTCCGACCAAAGATAGGAGCTGGACAGGAGGCAGGCGTCCTTGGACATGAAAGAGAAAGAGATCGAGGAGTCCAGGTCCAAGGTGGCGGTCCTGGAGAAGGAAGTGAGGGAGCTTAAGGAAGAGGCTGCGTCGACCTTTGCCTTGGCTCGATTGACCGCGCGTGCCGCTATAATGAGGCAAAACCTGTCGGGGAAGAATCCCCTCGCATCCGCAACTGAGGAGCTAGCCTTCTTTCTAGCCAAGGTCGGGACCGATAAGGATCTCGACTCGGACGATGAGAAAGAGGCTGAGGAGGGAGAGGTTGAGGACGAGGGCCTCCAGGGTGAAATTTTGGGCCAAGACGCTGCCGACGCTCCTTCTAACCTTTAGAGAACTTTTATCTTTGTTTTTGAGTATTCGACCGTTGGTGGTCGAGTTACTTATGTTAGGGTCAATTTATGTTGATTAGAAGTTCAAGGGTTTGTTTTGTAATTCTTTAATTTGAGCTTAGTTAGTGAACGGGCCGTGGGCTTGTTAACCACGGGCCCGCCATATATAAAGTGTATTAGCCTTAGAAAATAGGCTAGTTGTCTTTTGCTTTCCTACTCTGAATTGTAAACTCTCTGATATTGAAAGCATTATATGGATGACCAGTTGAAATCATAAACATTATTGTTCTTATCTTTTTGATTTCATTGTTCATTGCACGGATCTGAGACTCACAATTGGTATCAGAGCAGACGGGCAGAATTGATTCAAAGTATTCATATTGATTTCTGGTAAGTTTTTCACTTTTACTCGTCTGTGTTCTTACTTGAATATCAAAATTTTTATTCTGGTAAAATTGATCGATTTCGTTTATTGGGTTTTGTTAGTATCATTGCTATTAGTGATTCTGCAAATTTTCATACTCTAATTCGATCGTTTGAGTGGTTTATTAAGCAAATTAAGTTCAAAAGTTTTGAGTGTGTTCTTGATAAAAAATCATATTTTTTACCATCAAAACTTGTTGTTTTTGCTTCAAAATCGATTTGGGTAGTGTTATTTTTGTGTTTGGTAGTGTTTCTAATCTTTAAGGAACATTTTTGAGCAACCCTAGTTGTTTCCCAATCGATTTCCACAATCCATCCGCAGTTCCCGGACAAACCAACCGTTCTTTCCGGACAACTCCCAAGTTTCCGGACGTTTGCGTTAATTCCTTTCGGGTACATCCATCTTTCCGGGTACATTCACCTTTCCGGGTAAGTCCGTCTAAACTATAATCTTTCCGGGTATTGTGTTCCGGAAACCCAAAGTTTTCGGTAAAGATTTTTATCCGGACAACTCTAGGTATCCGGTAAAGATTTTTATCCGGACGACTCTAAGTATCCGGGAAAGCATTTAATCCGGAATCTCCATTCACCCGGTAAGTTTTTGTGTTTTTATTCGCATCCGGTAAGTTTTACTCTTATTGATTTTACCCAGTAACTATTGTCTTCCGGTAACCATTGAGTTATCCGGAAATTTAGTACATCCGGATTCTTTCAATCTTATCCGGACTCTTCTGCATTTTTGAACTGTTCTCACTTAATCTGATCCGGACACTTCTAGATCAGACTTCTTATCTGAATTCCTATCTGGTAAGTTCATTTCAATAGAAATCTTACATGTTCCTAGTTTAAATCTGTCATAGAACATGCGTTAGGATACCACTCATAGTGCCTTGCGTTAGGTTTACACTTTGAATCAATCAATTCGTCTGACGATCACTCCAGTGCAACCAACGATGTCTTCACGCGATGCTCTCGCAATCGGTACCGATTCCAAACCACCTTGCCTCTACCAAGGTGAGTATAGCCAGTGGCGAGACAGATTCATGATCTTCATAGAGTCCAAGGACAACTACGTGTATATCAAGAGAGCTCTTGAAAAGGGTCTAATCCCTTGGCCGATGAAATCCATAGCAGCAACTGCAAATGCTGAAGCTCGTCGTGAGGAAAAGACTCTCACCGACATGACCGAAGATGAAAGAGGCATGATTGAAGGAGAAAAGCATGCAAAGAGATATCTTGTTCAAGCCCTCCCCAACACGATCTACACTGCCATTGATAGTTACAAAGACACAGCAAAGGGCATGTGGGATCAAGTGGCCAGAATGATGCGTGGGAGCGATGTCGGAAATCAACTAAAGATAAACAGCGCAATAACCAAGTTCGATGGTTTCAAGCAGCGCACCGACGAGTCTCTCACCCAGGCCTATGAACGTTTTTGCTTACTTCTTAATGAACTGAACAAGAATAAGATCACTCGCTCCAACACAGAAAACGCGCTGAAGTTTCTCAACAATCTGCTGCCAGAATGGAAGGTGTTTGCTTCTCATGTCAAGCACAACAACTTGATAGAGAACATTGGCATCAATGAACTTTATGAGACGCTTCTTCAAGATGAAGATGAAGTGAATGAACTTCTGAGCGAGAAGAAGACTGCATCAAAGCCAGCTACTGATCCTATTGCACTCATTTCATCTAAGCAAGGGAAATCTTCGGGCCGTCACTCCAAACGTGCTCAAAAGAAAATCTCTTCCGAATCTGAAGAAAAGGAAGACAGTGATTCTAATGATGAAGTATCTGACTTCAAGAAAGCGATAGCTCTGCTCACTAAATCTTTCCAACAACAGAAGTTCTATAAGAAGCCTTCATCCAATAATCAGTGCTACTCCACCTCCTCCAACAAGCGCCACGATTATCAGGACAAGTATGAGGGGAAGAAGAAAGCTGATGAGCAAGATAAGTCAGAGAAGAAGGAGAAGACGGAGAAAGTAGAAAATAAGAATAAAGATGAACCAGTGACATGTTACAACTGCGGAAAGCTTGGTCACTTCGCTAAAGATTGTAAGAGGGTTGTGGTAAAGAATTCCCATTACTACAAGGCTAAGCTCGCCCTGATTGAGCAGAAGGAAGCTGGAGAAGCTCTACTTGTGGAAAACGACTACTGGTTGGGTCGTTCTGATGATGAAAGCGATTCTGATGGTGCTAATGCTTTCATGGGATATCACTCTCCAGCCGATGAAGAAAAGACAAGTCAGGTATGTGATTCTAGCCAACAAGATTTATTGAATCAAATGCAATCTCTTACCGAACAGGCAGATTCCTTTTAAGGCCACCTCTAAAGAACAAAAGCTTGAGATTAGATCTCTAACAGAAAAGCTAGATGTTCAAACGAGAATAACAGAAAAATATAAGTCTGAAAATGCTAATTTAAAAGACAAATGCAAAAATCTTTCAATAGCACCTAAGGACTTACGGGCCAAATTATCTGATCTTCAGTCTCAGTTTGCTCAGTGTTTGAATGAGAAAGAAGATATTGTTTATCAATGTTCTGCTCTTCAAATTCAGCACAAGGAGTTTGTTAATAAAATCACTGATCTTGAAACAAAACTCCACAAAAGAGGTCAAACCGATCAAACCATCTTTATGAATAAACCCAAAGAGTTCACGTACTTTAACAAAGAATGGGGAATCGGTTACGATAACCCACACTATTTGAAAAAGGGTATTTACAAAACTCCTACATTGTATGACTTTGGATGTCTTGGTTTAGACAAGAAATTCCCGGAATACGCCATACAATGGACTGGTCCTCTTGAACCTGAAAAGGAAGAGGAAACTGAGGAATACAAGTTAGCACACACGTCCAAAATACAACTTCCATTTTGTTATGAACCTTTAAATTATTCTTATCAAAAGAACAAGAAGTATCTCTCGAATGACTACTTCGATTGCTATAAGGTTGCAAAGCCCAAGGATTCCTCCAAAAAGGATGAGGTCCAAGCAACCGAAACCAAGACTGAGACGGATGAGTTTAAACTCTATGTTCCCCCTCTCATTTTGGAAGCAAAGATAGTCGAGTTGGAGGAGTCATTCGAGAAAGAAAGGGCAGTTTTTCAAATGGAAAAACAAGCGTTAATTGAGAAACTTGAGAATCTACAACCGGTCAAAACCGAAGTTGTGTCTGATGAAGGACAGGAAATCCTTCGGGGTGAAATTAATAAGCTCACATCAAAACTGGTTTCTTTGGCAACAGATACGATGAAAGAGTATACGAGAAATGGTCAGCTTCAAGAGTAGATTGACCAACTCCAATCTGAAAAGTAGATTTCACCCGAACTTTCCTCAAGTTCATCTGATACGTCTTCGTGCAAAGCTTTCATAGGCAAGATTTCTACTTCACAAGACGGTCAAGATTCTCAAGACGATGGTGTTTTAAGGAATTTAAACTCTGATTTTTTCTTAGCTTCCGCACCAAATTCTCCAAAGCACACAAGCACAAAGTGTTCCTCGCCTTCCTCAACTAATCCAAGCCCTGAAATTCCGGAGATAGATTTTTCAGAATACATGAACTCCAAAGGTAATTCTGAGGTAGAGTTTGAGTCGTTCCCCTTCGACAAACCTCTTCCGAGTCATACTAATTTTCTATCACCAGTGGTGAATCGACCGGTCAACTTTGAAAAGGGTGCTTGTTCAAACACAAAGACCCCAGTTGTGATTAAGATTTCCAAAACTAAACTTGTTTCTCAAAACCAATCACAGCCGAGGCAAAAAACCGAGCGATTGCCTATCAAAAATCCTATTCCTTCAAAGGTCACTGATCATTCTGTCCCTGTTGCTACAGATAAAACTGGTCGCGCAAAACAAGAAAAACCCAAGTGGCTAAACAAGGAACCTGTCAAGGATGCTGCATCAAAGTCTTTCCCTACTGCTTTTAATTCTAGGATAAACAAAGACAATTATGCTTGGAATCATTGGAATCGTTTTGAAGTTTCTTTTCCGATTAAACTTAATTCCCTTCATCAATTGATTCAGTTATCGCGTGATTGTTTATGTTGTTCTAATTGTGGTTGGAATGATTTTGATGATATTCATAACAATGATTGGTTTGGGTCGTATCACATGTGTAATTTATTCCCCAAACGCAAACCCCGTAATAACAAGAAGAATCACTATAAAAAACGGGGTTCCCAACCAGAGGTTAAACCACAGCGAGAGACCAAACCCATTCCTAAACGGGTTGCTCTTATGAGGTTCAACCGACACCTAAGAGGCAACCTGTGCCAAAACCAGTTTCCACAAACGGTGTACAACCTACACCCAAGGGGAAATCTGTGTCAAAGCAAGTTCCTCTGAGAGGTGCCAAACCTAACCCTCTAGGACCCATGCAAATATGGGTACCTAAAATCCGCTAAACTTGTTTTGCAGGACGGTCATGTGTGATACTTAGACACTAGATGCTCCACACACATGACGGGAAGGAGGGAGCTGCTCACGATCTACAAGGAACAATATTGCGAAGACGTAAGATTTTTCTATACCTGTGTTTTCACGAGCTGCTCATGTGCTTAGGGGGAGCATGATCAGCTATCAGGTAAGTTCATTATACTGTTGAGGGGGAGTGTCACACACAATTTTTCTTACAACTGCCAGGAAAGTTTTTGTGTGTGTCGGCATTCTCGTGTGCACTTCAATTCACATTGTGCACATTCTGCGGGGGAGCAACATCATTATGTTCATCACTTGAGGGGAAGCGTCACACTGTTTTCTTAAAAGTCTAAATGTTTTTTCCTTGTGTTAATGTCTCCCAAGTAAATAACACTCTCACTCCGAGGGGGAGCAAGTCAATACCCATGTATGTTTTGAGGGGGAGCAGGATAATATCCGGTAAGTAGCCCACCAGATACCCCAGCTATGCATATATCTGAAGCCCTACCTGCACACGCGGACCCCAATGCGCCGAGGTTGATAGCATATAGACGAGAGTTAGGGAATCCCATGGTCCAGCCAGCGCCGGAGGGACCTACCCCGGGACATTGATCATGTGAGAAGGAGGGAATTGCGTTCGAAAGCGAACCAGGAAAGATTGAGCCGTAAAGATAACGAGGCTCCCGAGAGACCCCAACCGAGTGTCATCCGGGTTGCCACATCTGCTATCCCATCTCATTTGTTGGGACAGGGTATTGAAGAAGCCTCCGTGGACACAGCGGAGAAATTGCACAACCTCCTTATCCACTCATCCGTCTCTCAAAAGACGGATGTTTCAGTTTCTCACGGGGATCAAGCACAACTTCCACCGGTCTCTCACTCGGAGAGTTCTGGTGTTGAAATAAGAGACCAGCAGCCCCCGGTCTCGCCTTCATTTCGTGTACCATTGAGTCTAGAGCCATTTGAAATTGAACATTCTTCGGCTAGGACACATGACGAGGAACACCAAATCGAGACTCTTTGTGACTCGATCGGAACGTCTGTAGTGTCTCCGTCTGGCGGAACACGAGGATCGGACGGAAATCCTACCACGGCTATCCCTGCGCCAACCGTGAACGTAGGTGGCTCTACCTCTCAGGTAGATGCCTCAACGGGAAATCTAAGTGATCCCTGAGTTACGTTACCCGACTTTGTGTCACAAGGGTCCCTGGACAGCACCCTCAAGGCTGTCCGCGATGCAATGGAGCAGCACATCGCCGCCGAGCTCGCCAAAATTAAGAGCTTAATCAAAGGTAAAGAGAAGGTCGTCAAAGCTGAAACCGCACCTACACCTCCACCGACTCCTGTTCAGCCTACCTATTCGGTGGACACACTAAAGACGATGCTTCTAGCCCAACTGCTCCAACATTCTGAAACCAACGCCTCAACCGAAGCACACCTGCTATCCGTTCTGAAATCACAGGTCACTACTCCTTCATCATCCATTACCACTCGATTGGATACCCTTGACTCGACTCTTAAGGACTTCAAACAAGCGCTCACAACGCTGTTCGAGAGAGTCTGTTCACTCGAAGATACCTGCAAGAGTCAAACAGGCGGTCTAAAGCGCAAGCACGATGACCAGGATGATCCTGATCACCGTGAGGGGGAGAAAAGACAAAGACTAACCGAGACCGCCCTGATCCTCACTGAAACTCCAACCGTGGTTCAACAGGAACCCTCAACTGCGGCTACTACAACAGAAGCACCCGAAGCCGAGTTACCTTTAGCCGAGATGGTAATTGACATGGATATCTCGGATGATGAAGACCCGACGGTTGAAAAGCCTGAGGGAACAAAACAGGAACTGGATATTTTTGACTCATCAGATATACCGATACTGGATTTGATTGATCCAGACTGCGAGACCAACCCGGAAACCGAAGATGCATGGTATGAAAAAGCCGCCAGTGCCGCAAATTTCCAGGTTAATTTGGTCTTCCCTACTGATGAAGATGATAACGTAGATTACGACCAGTTTTTGCTCCAGAATTTGTATGGTACTCCCGTTCACTCTGCTCAACCCACTGAAACTTCAACAAGACCCGAGACCACAACTGAAAACATTCCAACTTCTCCTCTACAACCGACAGCTACTGATCTTCCTTCCCCTCCTCAGCAACAAATTCGTTGGGAGAAGATCATGGTACTTGTTCCTCATCTGGAGGAATCTCTGAAAAAGTTGTTTGTCCACAGGTTACGCCCAATCGAGCCGACCTTCTGCCATGGTATTTACAGTTCCAACCCAGAATACCAACGCCGGTACATAGCTGCAATGAAGCGGTGTCTGCCAGTTAGCCAAGTCCGAACCAAGCATAAGATCACCGAAGTACTCAACATACAGTCAGTCTGTATTATGAAAGTTGTTTATCCAGTATTCACCGTCCGACGCGAAGACGGAAATGAATGGAAATTTTCTGAAGCTGACTTCCAGCACCTTCAACCGTTCGACTTCCTGGTAATACTGAAAGACCTCCATACAAGAACCCTCCGACTGCTTCCTGTAACAAAGGCGCTCGAAGCTGTTCGTCGATTCCTGGTCCGAACCATCATGATGTCTTATCTCACGGACTTTCAAATGGCAATCGAGAACAGGGCAAAGACGGTAAATCTGATAAAACCGAATCTGCAAGCTCCTAAATTGAAGATGTATCCCGAGAACGCACTGCTTCTGCAACCAGAATTTGGGATTGTTTACATCAACGCTCAGAATGAAAAGAAATTTCTGCGATTCAGTCAGGTTGAAGGATTCTGCGACGGCACGCTCCTCAAAGTAAGAAATGCTCTTCAAAACAGCATCAAGCATGAATCAGAAAATCCAAGACTCTCATATGTTCCGAATCCGAATGAAACAACTGCTCGGAATGCCTTGGAAGTGATCGAAGAACGCATTGACTATCGCCGTGCTATCCGAATGTTCGAGGTACACTTTGCGCTCCGGAAAAGATATGTTTCCAACTGGCGTGAACTCAAACTTCAAATCAAAGGGGGAGATGGTTAGGGTCAATTTATGTTGATTAGAAGTTCAAGGGTTTGTTTTGTAATTCTTTAATTTGAGCTTAGTTAGTGAACGGGTCGTGGGCTTGTTAACCACAGGCCCGCCATATATAAAGTGTATTAGCCTTAGAAAATAGGCTAGTTGTCTTTTGCTTTCCTACTCTGAGTTGTAAACTCTCTGATATTGAAAGCATTATATGGATGACCAGTTGAAATCATAAACATCATTGTTCTTATCTTTTTTATTTCATTGTTCGTTGCACGGATCTGAGACTCACAGTAATCATTCATTCTATGAATGGAATTTTGTCCTTCCGTTGAACTCGTGCATGATTTCGGTTTACACATATCGTATATAGAATCAACTGTGAAACTCGTTAAATATAGAACAAATAAGGAATCGTGCGACTTAGGCCTCCATTGTAATTACAAAGACTAGCACACAAGTCATAAGACTTTTATACTTTAAGATTACGTTGGCAAACATAAGTACATGCGATCAAAGCATTCATTCAAAACATGAAACTTTTCTAAGTTAAGAAACTTAGATCATGGGTCGCTAGACCTGATGATCGTACGACTAGATCGTACGACAAAACTTGAGTCATGTGCCCCTGTGATAAAATAATCAAGTCATAGACTTGAACACTAATGTCATGCGACCTTGCGAGATTGAAGTCGTGTAGTAGACTTTGCACTCTTATGTCGTGCGATCTGCGATAAAACAATGTCATAGGTTGGTCGTTGGCTAGCCAACGACCCTCCGATGCTTAAGTTAGTAATCGTCGTGGTAAAAAATCGTATGGAAGATAGAAAAGGACTTAGAAGACATACCTTTCCAGACGTGTTGCATTATAGCTATGTGAGATACCTCTGTTGTCGAGGGTTGGGAATCGATAGACGTCTCTACCCTCGACTTTTCTGCGGCTTCAAGGTTGTCTTATAGCAATCACGGGCGACTTTCGGCTCACTTTTGACTTCTTGAACCCCCCCACGACGTAGGGAACTTCATGATATGGTGAATAGTCGAGGGGACGACTTTCATTTCATGGATCCACGGTCGACCTAAGATGATGTTATAGGCCGACGAGCAATCAATAACGCTG